>OZ010581.1:42172302-42397302 GCA_963932145.1 Acanthosepion lycidas | reverse complement strand
CTTTCCCATTGTTGTAACGTAGCTTCTCTGTGCTATAAATATTTTCATGGTAATTGTTCTGATGAGCTTTCTTCTTTGGTACTTAGACTTTATCAATTTAAGTGTAGTACTAGATTGACAGCTAGGTCTTAACATTTTACAGATAAAATGGCTAGATGTAACTGTAAGTTATATGCCCAGTTTCTTCTCTCACACTTCTTGCTTGTGGAACTCTCTTCCAAGTTCTTACTTTCTAATCAACTTTGATCTTCAAAAATTTAAATGTAATGCGTCTTACAGAATTACTTTCTGTCTTCTTTATTCCTGTTATTTTATTCTTCTCTCTTCTTAACGTTTCCTTTTTCTCATATTCTCTCACACTAAGTAATCCCTTGCATCTTATTGCCTTGAGTTTCATCCTATATGCAAATTATTAAAACTAAAATTTATTAATGCATTGGAAATTAAAAAGTAGTTGTTCAGTAACTTTTTTTTCTTAAACTACTTTCTCTACAAACAATTATTTTTGTTATGAGAAATTAAAGCAACTATCAGTTGTCAAAAATTTTGACTTCCAGAGATGTATTTTCATTGTCATAAGATAATGATGGAATATTTCTATTGATGTAATTACTATTCTATGATTTTTAGATTATATCAATTACTTAAAGAAATAAACTTCTGAATCTAGGTCTCTTAATCATCAGCAGATTTCCTCATTATAACATCCATAAAATAAAGCTATTTTTATTTATCCCAGAAATCTTGAATTTGATTTAAAAATGGAAATATCAAAAATATTTTGCTGTTTTTTTTTTCTATCATTTTATTGATATTTTTTAGTTTTATGTTCATATAGCTGAGCAAATAAAGTTTATGCTTTATTTGCTCATATATACAAGGTGCGATAGGTAAATTGTCTTGTCGCCATTTTATATTTTTAATTTCACACATGTGCGTTGTTTGTTTTTGATTTTGTCAACTGCACAGTATAGTAGAGTCTGTTGAACACCATCTATGAGAAAAAGAGTACCATGACGCAATTCACTCCACCATAAATTTGGAAACGGCATGCTGTACTGCTTGGCATTCACGCCAGAAGCTCCAATATGAACATTTCAGTGTGTCAATCTGAGGACAATCTAGAGGATTTGGAAAGAATTGGATGAGTCTAATCATGCTTACAAAGATATTTGGAGTGATCACTAGTGATGGCAGCATTATACCTCCATTCATCTTCCCACAAGGCCACAGACTCAACATGGAGGCTGACATCAAATAGGTAGTGCTGTCCTGGGTCAAGAGGGTGGCTGCTGAAAATCCCTATGTCTGGCAACAGGACTCGGAACCATGTCACACAGGCAGGAGAACCCAGTCATGGGTGTCAGACAGTTTCTGCGACCATATCACCCCTTGCATCTGACCACCTAACTTCCTAAACTGCAACCCCCTTGATTATTATGTGTGGGATGCAGTTGAGTGAGAGACCAACAAAACTCCTTGTAACACCAGAGGTGAACTGAAAGCAAGGATTATGGCAGCATTCACCAACTTAATCAAGGAGTCGGTCCATAAGAGCTGGAGGAGATTCAAAAGTTGTCTGGAGGCAGTGAATGAAGTCAATGGCGATTTAATTGAATAAATTTACCCATTAGTATTTCAAGATATTTTTGTGTAATTTTGGTAAATTTATGTTAAAATGCAATGTCAATGATATTTTCATTTTTGTCTAAATTAGATGACAGCTTATCCATTGCATCCTGTATATAATAACAATGGCTGTATTTCACCAAAAAGAAAAACTGTCAGCCAGGGTATTTCTAAAGCATAGCACTTTTAAAGCAAGTAGTTTTTGTAAAATATTCAAAATTTATCATCCCAAATCAAAATTTTGCAGTTGGTATTTACTCATCAGAAGGTTTATATAGTTAATAAATTCAATTTAACAATCTAACACACTGATAAGCAAATACCATTTGCAAAATTTTGGACCCTTTTATTTTACTTGTTTATTAATATATGAATGCGATTTGTACATAAATTTACTTTAATTCACTCCAAAATCTATCAAAGTTTAAACATACAAAGGTATCCATGAAACTTCAAGTCTGGATAAGTGAATTTATTTATTTTTGTGTGTGTGTGTGTGTGACCGACTGGTTATAACATTTTAATCTTGCGAGGGTCAACTTGCCAAAGAGGTGACTTCTTGATAATATCAGCCTGGGAGACAATCCCAGTGTGCAGCACAGTTGGGAAGTGCTTCAAAAACCATACTATAGTTAGGAACAAGCTTTAAGAAGCTTTTTAAGAGTGAAATCTGGTAAATGAAACTCCTTGGAAGCTGTTGTTGGTTGTGAGAGCACAAAGTTACAAGTTGTTATAACTGAAAGTTTGAGCAATATATATATATATATATATATATATATATATATATATATATATATATATATATATATATGTGTGTGTGTGTGACACTGAGGTCAACATCAAGTGACGACAGTATGTTTCATGCAATATTCAAACATTGATCTCAGTGTCTACTTTTATATTTACATACACTCTGCCACTGATATTGAATAACCCCAAAGAGCATACCTTGAAACTATATTTTTATCATGCACACACACACATATATATATATATATATATAGAGTTGAATCATATACATAAAGCCTATCACTTGACTTTCTATGCTAGGTATATTAAGCTTATCAGCAGTAATTAGTAATTCTTTAAATTCATCTAATTAATCATTTTTAACAGAAAGAGAATCTATAATATCTAATCTATATGCTTCTGCTTATTTGAAACTGACAAGTGTTTATATCTTAATACTTGTGTAAATATAATTGGGCACTTTAATTTTGAATTGCTTTCTACTCATCTTTCTGTTTATATCGCCATGCAAGATTAATATCCTTCCATACTGTTATCTTGATTTCTTTCTGACATGTCTCTCAAACTGATAGCTGTTCTAAAAAAGAAAAAAAAAGAAGGTTTTTTTTTTTTTTTTTTATGATTTTATGATAAGAACAATTTACAGAGAATATCAGCCTATCTTTGGCACTTTTCCCTGATCATTCCCTAGATAGCACTTCACCTTAATATCTATCTATATTGTTTTCATTTAATATTGTTGCTGGATTATTTTAAGCTTTCTCTAACATAATGTACATTAACAAATCTGATGTCTCTAAGAGGGTTCTTTGTTTTTGTTAACAATGTTATCTTGTAACTTATTTCCCAGTGGTACCTTGGTAAAGGACAGATGAATTATGTACCTAATTACTTCCTTTATCCTACAGCCTTTTATTGCAATTAATTAGAACCTGTAAATATTAGCGAATAATTGTTAAAGAAATTGTCTATGTCCAAAGATAATCCTGTCTTAGCATATATTTTGGTCATAAGAGAAATTTTTATAAAGTTATATAACTATTTTAAAAATGATTTTTTTTTTTTAGATTGGATTTCATTTAACATACTAAATCATTACAGGAAGCCTAGGAATGTTTCTGTTTAAAATTAATGATTTAATATTTTATTTTTTAATTTTTCTTTAATTGACCAAAGGTTTAATTTTAATATGATAAATTTCATAATTCGAGCAGATTATTCTTTTGTGCAATGTATATAAGAAAAAAATCATTTTAATTTCATTAACAATAAATATTGAAGTATCATTTAATTAGCAAACTTCTTTTTATATCTTGTGTACCTTATATTTCATTATATTTGTCTTTTAGATATTTTAAAAGCTATGTTAACTTTTATTTTGAGATTTATTATTAAATGAAGCATTGTCAAATACTATTAATTTTTTGACTAGCTTTTATTTTTCATTTTATTCTTGGTTGCTTTTTATATATTAACCTCTACAGATTTGTGATACTTAAGGTTTAAAATTAATTTTTAAAAATGAAAAAATCTTTCTTGAAGCTTTTATTTTAGTTTATAATTTCAAGCTAGTAGATTAAGTTTAATATTTCAAATAAGAAAAATACTTAGCTGTATTTCAAAACTAATTAAAATTGTCTGGAAGAAGTTTTTCTTTTTAAATCATTAAAAATTGCTGATTTTAGTGCCATTTTCAGCTATCTATCCAGACAATGCAATTTTCTTTATTAAGAAAATATTTAAAAAGTGTATTTTTTTGAAACTTTATTTGAGGAATATTAGCTGATTTAAAGTTTAATTAATCTGATTTGAAACAAATATTACTTTTTGTTTACAATACTGTTTTTCTAAAGTATTGGTTATCACTGAATTATAGTAAGCTTTTTTATTTATGATTAGTAAATATAGTTTTTAATCACAATATCACCTAATCAGTACAAATTAATACAGAAATTTAAAAGATTTAAAATTTTATAAATTATTCTAATAAATTCTTGTATAATCCATTATTCATTGAAATTTTTTTTTCTCAAGTCTATAGTGTCTATAATATATATTAGTCATAAAATCAGTTAAAAGCATTTCTGATAAAATAATGTCTTAGTTTTATTACACTTTTTATTTTATGATTTAGAATGATTTTCAGTAACCGAGATCCTGTTTTATAAAAAGAAATTGATGTTTTAAATTCTCCACAATGTTCTGTATATAACTAATATAAACATTAATTGGTACAAAAATTAGTTTCTTGAAATTTCCTAAAATTAAATTAGTGGTGTTAACAGATATAAGAAAAGAAAGGTTTTTTCTAAAATTTTCTAAAAAAGAAATGAAATCAGAATGAAGTTATTGAGAAATGTTTCATTTCTCAATAAGTCCTGAAAGTTTCATTAACATTTTACAATTATTTGATTTATGTAAAATTTTCCAAATCAATGTGTTTTTCACCTCAAAAAGACACTAAAATTTCCTATACTAATCTTTGGTCCCCCTGTTGATGCAAGAAAAACAAGATTTTTAACCAAAATTTTGATTTTGGTTAAAAAATGTTCTAGAAATGATTAAAAAATATAATTCAATAATCAAAAATCCTTTGGTCTTTCCTCTTAATAATAACAAAGATTTTGATAATAAAATTTTGTTTTCCTCAAGTTTGGGCATTTTTTTCATGGGATGCTCATTTTTTAGCGAATCAGTGGAGGTATCTACTTTTTATAACAGCTACTCACACTGTCATTCTACAGCTGTAGGTAAGCAGAGTGGATCAAAAATAAACTTTCTACTAGACCTATTTGCATTTCATTTTACCTGGGAAGTCTGTTTTCATACAGGAGCTGCTTGTGCTCTGAAAGTCAGTGGTTACAAAAACTCAAATCTAAACATATTGCTGCTTTATTCTTTAAATTTCCCCAAATGTCATCTTTAATGTTTATTTATGTACACCATAACTCATGTGGTAGAGCAGCTGCCAAGTTTCTTGGAGGTGACGGAAAGAATGTCAGTTCAATTTACACTGAAAGTTTATCCCCAATTTCCATACTGTGTTGTTACTAATGGCATTAGAGTAATTGTGATAAGTCAAATTAAGGTAAGCTGCTTCTTCTGTGTGCCAAGCTCCTTCAGGATGTTGGTGATAATGGTTCTCCACAATTTCCTGTCCTTTGCAGCTCTGAGTAAATTTTGTCTTTTTTCTTATCTAATCCCTGTTCCTTCATTAATTTTCACAAACTCGTTAGGTAGGTGGTGTGCTGTTTTCCTCTGTCCCTCAGATTAACATAATACTAGTTTAAAAATTTTAAATACTCAATCCAAATTTGTATTTTAGGTTAAATCTGAATTATTTATTAGTAGTATAATCAGGGCAACACAAAATAAAAACTGTGTTTGTGGCTAAATCAGATCTTAAAATTCTTGATTTGACATTTTTTTTGTTTGATCCTCTCATAAAATGAAGATTATATTTTTTGAGATATATTAACCTACTGGAAACATTTTTTGTCTTGATTTTAAAATACACAGTTTTTAGTTCTTTGCTTTTAACTTGTACTTATTATACTGAATGAGACTTACAGACATTATATATATATATATATATATATATATATATATATATGTGTGTGTGTGTATATATATATATATATATTTTAAGACAATTTATGTTTCTACATATTTTTTTTTTCATAGATACAAATATTTAAGTAAACGCTCTGTTTATAATAAACAGTATTAAACAACATTTACTGGCCTGAATGTTCGAGAAATTTTCATAGAAAATATTTGTCCTCTGGTATATGTTGTTTAATACTGTTTATTATAAACAGAGCATTTACTTAAATATTTGTATCAATAAAAAAAAAAATGTATAAACATAAAATGTCTTAAAATAATTATCGCACTTTGTCCATTTCATAATGTGTGTGTGTGTATGTATATATATATATATATATATATATATATATATATATATAAAGGCAGGATGTGTGTGTGTGTAACGAATGCATGGCTGCAACTTTCGATGAATTTGCACCAAAATTTACATGCACATGCTCCAAGTTAGCAGGAAGGCCAAGACCGATTTTGCATTTCCCAACTGCCATCGATAGTGGAAATAATTGATTTTTTTCATGCTTCTACGGCAGTTTTCATGTAGTTTGCGGCCATTTTGTACTGGCCAGAGTGAGAGCCAATAGCTGGCTGCCACGAATAGGCAGGAAGATTCTGTTGGCCAGTGTGAGAGCCAACAGCTGACTGACATGAATGTTAACTAGCATGCAAAAATATCGATAGCTGCATTTGGGAAAAAATTAAATCTGCATGGCATTGGCTCATTCGCTTGCTTAAACTCAATGTTGATTCTGATTCCGCAGAACTGGGTTGGGTGTGAAAAAGTATTTGTTAACATTCTTTTTTCCAGTTATGAGTTCTTTTTTAAAGCTGATCGTTTTGTGTTCATTTTGTTTAGTTCTTTTTTCGTAACAGATTTAATGTTTAGTATAGAGCTTAGAAAAAATTCGCAGTGTGAGATAGGCAAGAAGTAAGGCATGTAGCAACATCAACATGGCAAAGGGAAGGGCACTCCTTTAAAGGCAAGGAAGAGCAAAAATATTTTAAGTCAAGTGATAGCGATTGCTGTATGAGTCGTATGATTTTTGAATCAAGCACAGGCAACACCGGGCCATGCTGCTAGTATATATATATATATATATATATATATATAGAAGCATTTCATTCTAAGTAAGGCAATAAAAAAGCCACTATGGATGCAAAGTGTTACTGAGAGGGAAAGAAACAGAAGACAAACAGGATTTAAGGCAACAGATGAAAATTGACATGAGATTTAAATTTTTGAAGATCATAGAAAAGCAGGAAGTTGGAAGAGAGTTCCACAAGTGAGAAGTATGGAGAAAAGAAACCATCAGCAGAGAACTTACAGATACAATTAGTAATTTCAACAGTGAAATTATGAAACTTAGCTGCCAATCCAGTCAGTTAATTGCCATGCATGATACATGCTTAGCAATCATGTATCTTTCAATACATGAATGAAGATACATGATTGTTGAGGCAGATTTTTTCCTGCAGTAGGTTGCCAATCCAGTACTGTACTTGCACTTAAATTTGTGAAATCGAGGTACCAACAAGGAAAGCTGATCAGAACAATTATGGTGAAAATATTTATAGAAAAAGAAAAAATATGACTTATAGAAAAGATTTACAAGTTAATGTTTCAGTGAAGTGGGAGTGAACAGAAATTAAAGTTTATTGATTTATTTTTTATTTTTTTTATTCTTTATTCATCTATTTTAGCTATATCTTTATAATAATTATCAAGCATGTTAATTTTCATTGATAATATTAATAAAATCTTGTATTATAGTGGCAACGAAAAATGCAAAAAGAAATTTTTGGTTAAACCTGGTAATAAAGGGTTAGAAGAAAAGTAATACAATTTTTTTTTGTTATTTCTTTTAAAAAGCGGAGGTTTTCAGTTTTGCCTTTTTGTTTCATTGACTAAATTATGCAAAATGTATTTTTTTATTTGAAGAGAATATATCACAAAAGAAAATTAAATTCTGGGGCCCCTGCTGTTTGTCGTAAGGTCCTTGACAAAATCCAGAGATGGATATGCAATGTGGTTGGCCCTGATCTGGCATCACATTTACAGTTGCTCTCTCACAGATGTGCCATCACCTCCCTCTGTCTTTTCTACAAATACTTTCATGGTCACTGCTCTTATGAGCTATTTTCGCTAGTTCCTAAACTGTATAAATTTAAATGTGCCAGTAGGTTGGCATCTCAGTCCCCCCCTTTCACTGTCGAAACAGTTAAATGTAGCCATCTCTTTTACTCCAATAGCTACATGTCTTGCACTTCCCGTCTATGGAACTCCCTTCTTTTTACTTGCTTCCCTGATAGCTATAATCTCCAACTATTCAATTGCATTGTCAATCGACATCTCCAGATGCCTTGAACTATTCCCTGTCCTTCTCTTCATCCTTTCCTCTTTCATGCCTCTTTACTCTTGCTCCCACTTTCTGTAACCTGTTGTGTTCTAGTGGCACTCTTGCCTTGCTTGGGGTGAAAAAAAAAAAAAAATTAATATTCATTCTTTTTTTTCAATATTCTGAGCATTATGCAGATATCTTAATATTGTTCTTCTGGATTGATTTTCATTAATTTTTCATAGATACAAACTTAATGGAATAACCCCAAGTCTCTTCAATTATTACAAGAGATGTATATGAAAACAGAAAACAATATTTGAACAAAGAAGATCTCTGGGAAGCGATAAAAACTGCTGCAAGTTAAAATAGAAGAAATTAAAAAATCAATGATGAAAGTCTGGTGAACGTTCTAGAATGTCAAGGGACCCATATTAACACATAAAATAATAAAATAATAATTTAGGTATATAATAGATGATATGTTAGTCAAATAAATATTTCTATGGTTTATATCTTTTAGATTTATTTATAAATAAGAATTGATGTTACTCTTTGATTTCATCATAAAATCTGATACCTACAAAACGTATTATGATCAATACTTTTAATAAAGATAGATAAAGGCAAGAAAACTCATAAGTGTAGACTTATATAGCATATTGGTCATTTAAATATAAGTATTTTCAGAAAGTTTTACCAACATTGAGTGGTTAATACCAATTTTATTGTAAAAGCATTAATTTACATCATAAAATATGACAATCTTCACTTTTTCTGCTGCAGTACTATCTCAAGGTTTATTGATTGATTTGTTTTTTATGGCTTACCAACCTTTTGCAGGTTATTTAAAGCCGGAAAATATTTTTATATTGTAAGAATTTTGGGAAGATAATAATGATTTACTAATAAAAGTCCTACTAATTAACCTATAGATGGGAGCAGAAGATTCATACCTTTTCCAAAGGGTATTTGCATGTAAGTGAATATAGTGAACCCAACTGGAATTGAAACTTGACTCTTTGATTTCCAATTCCAAGCCATTATTCATTACACTACCAATACGTCTAAGCTTATAGCTCCTGGTATACCTAGCAATCACCCATTTAGGTATTGATCAAGGTTAACATTGCTTAACTTAGGTGAATGTATAAGAATCAGTGTTTCAACATGGTAATAGCTGTAAGACTTGTCCTTCTGAAAGCTTTAATCTAATATTGTAACTTAAGGTAACACATCTACAAATCTAGCAAGGATTTTCTGTATCCTATAAAGAAGAGTTTAAATATTTCATTTATTGCTCTATTTAAATAGTATTGCATAAAATATTTTGATTCCTTTTTATTGAATGCAGAATATTTGAATGACTATTTTCTTTTTTAAATTGTTAAAATCTTTAATTAAATGACTGAAATAATGAGATTTTAAGTCATCCATGTAAGTAGTATAGAAACATCGATCTATATAATGACCACTGTAATTTTTTTCTGTTTCTTTGTTTTCTGTCCATAACAACAGACTCACACATTGTGTGATATTTAGCAAATTCTCTCATTGCTGAGTAATGAGAAAATCAATTGTTATTGTAACAAGAAACATACTTGGTTACTTAGAGTAAACTTTGTTTGCCATAGCAGTAAAAAATTTTTAAAGATATTAAAATTTTAAAATTAAAAGACATAAAATGATATTCCATTGTTATGGTAACATAAGCCATCATTCAAAATGAGCATGTATTGTGGTACCATAAAAACATTTAAATTTATTATTTAGTTTCTTTACTAAATTTGTTCGTTTGGTTTATCAGCATATTAACTTTTATGTGGGTTCTTTAATTATGTAGCATTAGAAATCAAGGGTGATCCAGAAGAAAAAAAAGGAAGTCTATATCATAGTTTGGGTGGAAAGTTTTAGGAGTAGTGGAGGAAAATAATGTGTTTATGATTTTGAGATTATATTTTCATGTAAAATATATCATCTTTCAGGAATTAGATTATTTTGAATGGATTGATTTTGTTGAGTTCTTTTAAGTTGTTTACTTGATAATATTGTTTTTTGGATTTGGTTTAGATCTCCACAATTTACTTGGATGTGTTTTATTGTGTATTGTTTTTGACATGCATGTTAATGGTTCTTCATTTTTTGGTTGGTAATTGTGCAATTTGAATGACCTATCTGGAGCCTGAGCAAAACAACATTTTTTTCTGAATCCTGATTTCCACTCTCCTATGTTGAGGTTGATATTATACAGTTTGTTGTCTGAGTTGGTGATCCAACATTCCTGCTATTTATTTGTAATGAATTTGTTTATGGTAGGTGTGAAGTTAGTATAAGTGATTATTGTATTTAAGTGGTTAATGTTTTTAATGCTTTCCTTGCCTCCAAGTCAGCTCTATCATTACCCTGTATACCAGCATACAATCCAAATTGTTTCAGCTTGAAATAACTCACAAAGGGTTAATAATCCATACAAAACAAATCAATGAACAATCAATCCCAAGCACACACATGCACATGCTTGTTTGGTTGAACTGTTCTACTTGTAACCACAAAATATGTTCAGTATCCCAATGTTTCATTTCAAGAAAGGTAATTTATTGTGAACAGATTTAGCTATTGTATTTATTTTCACAAAACTGTGGTAGTTTTTTATTTTTAAATATTTTACTTTTTTAGATAAATAGATGTATAGTGTCAAGCTAGCTGGACCCACAGAAATTCTATGGTTTATACTTGATATATTGTCTTTACATTATAAGAGGGATAAATTGTAAACATTCATTAAATACCCATAAAGTCATATACTGCATATTGTATTATAATAATTTTTCAAATAGGTTTTATGACTTTTATTTCCTTTAATTATGTATAGAAGGACCATCGAAATTCCATGCTTTGTGCTAATTTTTATTACTGAAACAAATTTCAGACTGGCATATTTTATATTGCTATACAATTTTCCTAAAGAAAGCCATTAAACACACAATGGTGTTATTGCTTAGTCTATCTTTCCTTTCTTTCTTTCAACACATATATACAGCTTCAATGCACCCCAGGATGAGGCATGCTGGAAATTAAAAAAATGTTTGGAGATTTAATCTGTCCATTGCTACTATACCAAGAATTATGAGCAGGGGACTGGTAAGCTGTTACATGGGATAACTTATGTGTTATCAGAATTATAATATGATGTTATTCAAGTCTTAGTAATAAGATTGAATCTGACTTGCAGTTGTAAAAAATAAAATTGCAAGATACTGATGTGTCAGTATCTTGTGATTTTACACAAAAAACAATACCCTGTCCAGTGGCAAAAATTGCTGGTGGTGCCAAGGATGGCAATATCACCTTATTCAACAAAACTGTGTTACATCCCCTGGTTGGTGGCTGACGAGGGCAGGATATTGCACATGCTTTCACGCGTATGTAGAAAATTGATATTAATAGTTCTTTTGATGAGCTTTCGTATGAGTTACTTTGATCTCCAGGACCTATATGAAAAACTTTGGGTGGAATCTTATGTTTATAAATAATGAAGAAATTTGGGAAATTGTTAATCTCAAATAAGAAAGCCTAGAATATGATATGAATAAGTTCTTCATCAAAGGATGTTAATTAATATTTTGCCTACTCTACCTGTTAAATGCCAAATAATGTTAAACTCTCCTTTTTTTAAATGTGTGCCTTGACTTCATTTTGTCCTCTGCATTCTGTTGTGATAAATACTTAGTTTTAAGAGATGCCAGTTACTGGTCTTGAGGAGCCTATTACCCTAAAAATTGTTTTAAGAGAAAAATTTTATAAATTTCAACTGACAGCAGTACTGGCTGCTAGGTCAATAAATATCAAATGTTTCCTTATAAGGAAATGTCTAATATTACTATTACCATTTAATCTATGAGGAATTGTTATCATTGTTCTGTTTTTGGCTTACACACATTTGTGCCAATTTCTACAATTTGGCACTGAATATGTTATAGCATACAGTTCCTTAAAAAATTATTAAATAATTCTGCTGATGTTACTTTAACCATCTTTGTCATGAGGCTAAATTGTGTTATCATGTTTCTATATTTTTAATTTTATTCTCATTATATATACATATATGTATGTATGTATGTATGTATGTATATGTAATATTATTATTTTGGTTTCTATTCTTTCATTATGATTTAAAATTAGCCCATTATTCAATATTGGTTGATATATATCACCTAAATTATATCTGGTCCTAAAAGTGTAAAAACTCAACTGCATATCTCCTACATGAAAGCAAATATTCACTCTTCCTATCCCATATCTTTTATAACATTTTCTTAACTCATTTATTTATCCTTAATAATTTTGTTGATGGAATGTAAAATATTTTCCTATGACTATTTTTGCCAGAATAAAATCAAATCAGTTTCATAAATATTATAGATGGCTGCTTTTATCAGAGTATCCTTATCTGCAAAGGTAGGCAATTAATCCCTGTTACAGAAGCCTGCTCAAGCACATTTATATTTGTTCAACATCCACAAAACCAACCTGTGGTTTATAATATAACTATACTCAATTATGCTAAAACTTCAATCATAAATCCTAATATATACATACATAATTACATGTATATACATACAGGTGAATAACTAAATCTGCCAAATAAACTCTATAAGACAAAGTTATCTACTCTGACTCACCTTTTCTTGAATAACAATATACAAATTTTCCAACTTGTCTCATCTTTTCTTAGAAGTTAAACAAGGAGTCATATAACCAAACAAAGGTCTTTATACTTTACTACTGAGCTACACAGACAAGTGCATATAAAGATTAACTTACTTTTTTTTTCTATCCATAATTTCTGTTCCACTGAAAGTAAACAGATATGAAACTGAAACTTATCTTGATTCTGGAATATTAAATCTAGCCAAGTGATAAGTCTACAATGTCAACTTCTTGCACAATAAAATTAAGTTTTTTTGAAAACATTAAGTTTTAAAATATTTTGTTTTGGAATAGGAGTTTCTTTTAACTGTTTATAATTACTTGAATACTTTTTATTCCAAATAATATTGACGTTATTAAATACATTTCAAACAACAAAAACTAAATTTAGCATTTTATTTAAATTCTTATTACAATTTATTTTAACACAACACAATACAACCATAAAGTCAAATTTTATTCATATAAAATAAATATCAATAAATTTAGTCAAAATTACAATAAAATTCTCTTCTAATCCAGGAGTGTATAGAAGAACTTGTGCAGTCTGTTAAAAAAAAAAAAAAAAAAAATACATAATTTCTGATAATAATTTGTTTATATATCTGCATAACTTTGATATCTTCTTTCTGTCTGTAAGTAGAGGTAAAAGAAATTGACACATGCATATAAATCTTATGTTAAAGATATAGAAATGTTTGAAGTTATTAGTTAAATGAACACAATTCGATCAATCACTTTTTCCACAGTATAATTTCTTTTGGAGAATGTTCCTGTAAATGTTTTGCAATACTATTGGATAATCTACATAAACAAAATGTGATATGTACTATATATATATATATATATATATATATATATATATATATATATATAGTTATTTTCAAAATTTAAAATAACTATAACAGAGCGTATTCGTGTGTGTTTTTAAAAATCACCACCACAATGGGATGCAGATTTTATTGCAGTTACAATAAGTTTGTCTTTGTAATTTAATCTTGAAGAGAATCTTGGAAAAGATGGAAAGTACTAGGATTAACAAAAGCTACAGCACCTTCCTTGATGAATTTCATCTTAACATCAAGAAACTAGAAAGGATCAGTTTAAAAATAACACAGAATATCAATATTATTCAATGAAACATGTTTCAATGAAGAGATATGCTGCCTAATAAAAATCACAGATACTACAATGATCCTAGGTAAAGTACTAATCCATACAAAATAATCCAGTCATTTTTTTAAAGTACTATTCTAGTTCCTATATAAATATCTTACTTAAGCAAAAAGCCATTTTTAAATCTAAGTAAGAATTTTTTACATATTTATTTAGAGTGAAAATCTAGAAGTTTCTTTGAAAATAACAAAAAATACATTCCATTCTTTTTTCCATGGTTTAAAAATCTTTCAAGAACAAATAAAACAAAGCTATTCCTATTTCCATTTTCTCCAATGTCAGTTTTCCATTATCTTGATAAAATGATGCACTCTTAAATAAAATGCACGTTGTTTTTGTTGAGAAGGAAATATTTAGATACTCGACTGTGGTAGTAATGACTGACTTAAAATGCAAAAGGTATTTAAAAGTGGCAATTCAAATCGGATGAAACAGGAAGCAGTGAATTACTTTTGTTTAGGCAAATTTAAAAATATTACAACTGAGTTAAAATTTTAAAAAAAAATTTCTTAATTCAAAATTCATGTTATATATACTTAATATGAAGTAAACAGTTTCAAAGTATCAACATTTTAAATTAAATTTGAAGGGTAAGTAATAATATTCAGGAAAGGTCATAAAAATAAAATGATTGGTTGAAACACATTTAATAAAAGTAAAGCCATAATGAAAAACAACTTACCAATATACTGAAGATATAAAGTGTATAACAAATGTTTAATGCTAGCAATCTGTGTATTACTAGTTTACCGATGCTGTCAATAATTATGGAATTTTAAATTATTGTTGTACTCTGCTCTTTCATGGACTTTTATCTTTTCATCTCCAAGCTTCATAAACATCTTGAAACAATCTGCCATTATTATAACAAAGACACTGGCATCACTAATGGATTGGAGATAATACTAGTACAAACAAATTACTGAAAAAAGAAAACAAAAAAAAAAAATACTTGACTTATTATATAGTAAGATTTGAAAATTTTAAAATTAATGCATTTTTAAAAGGTTTCTGATTTCACCTTTATTAAAAGAATGTTATCCAAAATTTTCATACATTTCTCATTGTTTAAAGTTTGTAAAGTAAATGTCTTTATATAAATTAACAAATCCTTTCATTTATCAAATACTTTATAATTATTTTATCATTATTCAAAACTTTCAACTTTATTTTTATCACTGTAATGGATTCAAATATTGATATTGGTGTTTGGATTGTTAGTGTTTTGAAACCAGAAGCTTTTGAGAAATTAGTGAGCCTTTTCACTTAATTGTTGTGTCTGGTACAATTGCAAATGTAGAAAAGTACCATAAGTAGAACAGTGAAATTAACAAAGTTTAGTCTAGTAGATTTCAATAACCTATTCCCTAGACGGGATTCAAATAAATCTTAACTGTGCAACTATGAGTGTTACTGGATGTCAATCTCAGTATCTGAGATGTAGAAAGTTTAACAGCAAAGATTTGGGGATCAAAACAACAAAAATGAGAACATTGGTATAAAATAATTTAGGGTTATGCATTGAACTCGGTGATGATATTAATATAAAATAAAATTTTTTGTTCCCCATGAGGAAAGAGGGGAGCTCTATCTATTTCTCATGATGCAGAAATATCTTTTATCGTAATAAATTACCATTTGTAACTGATTCTATAGACTATAATTTCTCTTTTATTTAACATGCAATTACAAGCATCAAAGACTGAAATTTTTAAAAACTGATACAATTTTATGTTTATTATTTTATTATGATGTAGAACAAATAGATTTATAAATCTTATGTCAAAACTTTACTGAAAATTTTCAATATGTGCTCTGTTTGTATCCCTGCAAATTTTATATCTATTCTTAGCATTGCAAAACACATTTTGAAGCATTTCCAGAGTTATCTCCAACACTGCTAACTGAATGAATTCTTTAAGCTCAGCTAAACTATTGATCTTTTGGCGATAGACCTTTGTTTTTATGAAATCCCATGCATAGAAACCGGGGGAGGGGGTCAATAAAGATGCATTCTTATGTATTTATTATTAATATGGTTTTGAAAATGAATGAAAATAAAATTAGAAGAATTAGAAAAACGATAGTTATAAACAAAATTAGAATTTGTAACACATATTAAACATGATTAACAGAAATAAAAGTGATTCCTTCTTTTTTTTTTTTTCTTCTGATTTCACTGAGATAGTTAATTCAAAGATACCCTGTATAATAGGCCTAGTGATTTTTTAAAATTTTTATCAGTAATTTGTTAGCACATTTGTGGGGTTTGAAAAATCAATTTTGTAACGATATCTGTCTATATTTCTGAGATAAGGTATTGTAGTTATTTACACTATTTACATTGTTTGAACTGTTGTCCTCATCTTTGTTGCCATATTCACAATGTTTCAACTGTTGTATACTCTGGCTTTCTTCAGGTGGTTGGAATTTTGAATCCCTGGGCCATGTGTCCTTAAAGACCAGTGACTTTATTCAAAGAGTTGTGAGTTCAATACCTAGCTACAGCAGAGATGAACAAAAACTTGGAGAGATGAGTTAAAAAGGAGATAACTGATACTAAGATATCTGGAAGAAGCATGGCACATGGAACTCGAACCCAGTGGATGAAATAAAGGGTTTGAAATTTTAATCACAGACGAAACATTGCAAGCTTCTCACTGCTCCCTTGTTATTTCAATAGAAAATGTTCAGGCAAACTACATTCCTTAGTTCCGCCAGTTCTAACCTTCTCTGTCAAGATCTGCCATGTCATGTACATTGTAGTGAACCACCTTCATTCTCTTTGTATTCCACTTGTGAGATATAAGTTCCACTTGACCAGTTTCTTCCCCAAAACTGCTGCTTTGTGAAACTAACTCACAAGAGGATGCTTTCCCAATCACTACAATCTTAACCTGTTCAAATCTGGGATTAACCATTATCTTCCCCTCATATCCTCATAAACTGAGCTTCTTACTTCTATCTGGAGTGGTTCTTAGGTTTTGTACAGGGTGAACATTATTGTAAAAAAAAAAAAAAAAAAATTAACTGACAACAATTATTCTAAAGTATACATTTCTAACTTATACATGTCATTTGTTTCACCTTCTAATAAGAAGTTATGTGCCACATAACTTCTTATTACAAGTGCATTACTTCTTATCCAGCAGTTTTGTATAATGTAGGAGCTTTACCAGCTCACCATAAGGAATCATTCTTCTGCCATAATAACCAGCTTTTGTTCCAAGTTTTGACTTTTTACTCTGTATAGACAGGTATTTCATCTTGCAGTTAAGTTGAAAAGCAGGAGAATGTTATGAGAAATAATGAGAAAAGCCTTTTGCAATGTGGTAGAAATTGGAAAAGAAATGAACAGTAAATTGATATGTTCAGGTCGTTTGCAATTCATTTTGTCAGAATATCAGGCATTGTGATCACCTGGAATCTTTTATATATATATATATATATATATATATATATATATATATATATATATAATTTTATTCACAGTTGAAACCTAGGAATATATGCAATTTTGATTTCTTTTTGAAGTTTTCTCCAAGGGAGTGGAGAAATGACTGAGTACATCTTTTATCCATTTATCTGGTTTCTAAATTTTTCTGATGACATTCTGTTGGCAACTCTTGAAAGTAACTTTTTGTTCTTGGATTCTCAGGAGAGAATCGTTAGAGAAGCAAGTTAAAATTACCTGAAAGAAATGGAAATATTTTCATGACTTTTTGTAGGTACAGAAGGGAAAATCTTTTATCTTTCTAGATAACAGAAACCTTTTGCTGCCTTGAAGTTATCAAGAATGTTTTTGTTAATTTTAGTAGCTTCTGTATTTTTTATCTCTACTGCTATTTGAATATTCTGCTTGTTTGTACATATGATGGTTATACTTCTCCATGTAAAATCAGAGTGTAGTATCTGTGTTCACTAACAAGTTATGAGCTCAAATCAGGTGTTCTCATTGAGAAATCAAAATAAGATCCAGTGAAGAAAAAAATGAGGTAAGTTATGGTCAAGGAGGAGGAAGTAAAAACAATGGTATGAAGGAGAATTGATTAATTGATTTATTTTTTATGGCTTATCAACCCTTGCTGGTTATTTAAAGCTGAAATATATTATTTTGGATTGTAGGAATAATTTAAAAAAAATTTTTTTTTGTGAGTAAATATTACGCAAAAAATGTTTTGGGGATAGCAGTGTTTTTTTTTTCCAGATACAAGTTCTGCTATTTGTCCCAGCTTTTTTCAACTGCTGTGCTCAGGAAGGTAGCCAGATGTGATCCTAATTAACAGAAGAGCAATTTATGAATTATTTTTATATTTAAAAAATCTTTATTTTTAGAAAAGCTAGAGTCACCAAGCACATTGTTTTCATGTCTAAGTCAAGTCATTGTCATTTAATGTTTCAAATTGGATGCTAAATTCCTTCACCTTTAAGGAGTGAAATGCTAAAATAAAATTACATATTTTCAAATTTCATGACTAAATTTTAATAAGGAAAAAAATTAAAGTGTGCACTTCATGCGGTGGGGGGATTCATGCCTTACATAGGGGTATTTGCAAATAAGTGAGTATAAAAAAAACTTTGGAATTTGAAACTGCTCTCCAATTTCTCATCCTGAGCTGCTATTCTTCTGAGTTGCAGATTTTTCTTTGGGTTTATCAAGAATCTCTAAATACATACTAGCAGTACTAGACCAAATATAGCAGCAATATTCAAAACCAGGATGAATGGTAGATTTATAAATGTGTAAGATAAATTCTGGTAAGTGAGTAAAATATGACACAGTGAACCAACTTTTTTAGCAGTTCATTCGATATATTCTTTACACTTTATGTCTATGGAAAACATTAGTCCAAGAAGACCCATTGAATCACTCTTCTGAAGATTAGCATCAGCTATGCTAATGGAAGACAAAAAAAGGTTCTCTGACAAAAGAAAGCAGTTTCATTTTGGAGGCATGAAAATTTGTATAATATTTAGATAAAAATATGGACTGGTAATGAAGATTGAAAAACATAAGAAAGACAATGAATATCTACTGGCAAAATGTGAGAGAGGTAATGACATGATAATGAATAATTTTAATTATCAACATCTATGGAATTTCTAGCAATTTATAGTTTTTATCTATAATATTTTCAAAACCATAATATATTTTAATTCAAGCTTCATCAATTCATAAACTACATCTTCTTATAAAAGTAATATAATAAACTGCTTTATTTTCACACTTTCTTATATGCCAGTGATCATTGTATTAGTGGTAGGACTTACTGAAATACACCTGATATCTTTAGTTTTTATTTGTTGAGTTCTTGCTTTAAAGTACTTCGTCAATATTCCTGACACCTTGGGACAGGAGTTGAAAAATGTTTGGATAATTGAATAACTAAATTATCCAAAAACAATGAAGGAAAAAGTCATCTTCTGAAAGAAATTTAACATATCAGATAACATTTTCAAACACTTTGTTTAAGGTTTTGTACAGTTTATTTCTTCTGAAAAAAATGTGTCAATTTATCTGCTTTCAGTTTGCTTTGTGTTTTTCTGCTGCTAACTCCTGAAACTGGACTAAAGTAGATGTATTTGTAAGGGTAGTTTTTGGTTGAAAGTGCAACCAACTGAAACATTTTTCATTGCTTTGGTGTTTGAAATTGAAATTTTGAACATAGATTATGGTTTTCTAAATTCTCAAAATGCTTGTCTGAGATAAAATATTAGAATAAGTTTAGTTTGGATAATTGAAATTCAGAAAATCAAGGTATGAATAATCAAGGAAGTACTGTATTTAGAATTTTAGTTAGAAAATAAGATATTGAATGATGGATGAGATGTCTTCTTCAATCAAATTGCCTAATCATCACATGAGAACCCTAGAGAAATCTTTTACATTTCAGCTGATGTAGATACCAACTTGGCACTGCCCAGTATCAACTAATCAAATAGCTAAATGTTAGATCATCTAGACTGATCAACTGAATGTCTTTTTTGATACTGACTCCTCATCAAAAATACTTAATTACACATATACTTAAATTCAGGTAACCTGATTATGTGCTTTGTTTTCATTAGACCAGGTTTTAATATTTATGTATTAGATTGACATAAACTAGTATGAACTTCTGAGGTCAAGCTATACTGTTAAATATATTACAATTAGACGATGTAATTTTTGTATTACTTACTTAAAGGCTACTGAAGGCAGAATTTACATTATAATTATTTGCAATTAAATAAATTAATAATTTTATAATTAGCTTACTACATTTAAAATTGGAAGTTAGCTTTACATGTACTCTTAATAATTACTGACATTGTACTGATTTTCAATATACATTGTATCATATTTTATTAATGAAATCCAATGAATGAAAGACTGAATACAATTATACAATGTAAAGGAGTCCATAATATAAAATAATGATTTATTCTACTATATTAGATATAATGTATTGTGTTAATCAAATATGTTTCTATGGTCTATATTTTTGGGATTTATTTATAAACAAGAATCCTATAATGTGATGACTCCCCAAACAAGATATGAATATCTTTAATTATGATAGATATTATAAAGTGAAACTCACATATACTCAGAAAGTTTTAATAACATTGGTTAATACCAATTTTATTGTGAAAATATTGACTTGGATAATTATTTACACTATTTACATGTGGACTATTGTCTGCATCTTTGTTGTTGCTAACACAATGTTTCGGCCGTTGTACCTTCCAGCCTTCATCAGGTGTATATCAATCCAGGTAACCTACAGAGAAATCTGAACTGAACCCTTTATTTATGGGGGTAGACTGTTCCTGTTCCACTATGCCTAGGGATATCTAATTCTAGTCCTTATTTTTAGTACCTTTCAGTTATTGCACACCCAATTTCCACTGAGTCTAAGTACACACTGCCCGGTCCAGAGATTGAACTCACAATTATTATGTCACCAAATTCATGAACTAACATTGCACAATCCAAACTAGAAAAATTGCATATTTATTTATTTACTAGCTTAACAGAAGAACTCAAAATTGATCACTGCATTTAAATATTGCATTAATATTTAAGCTTAGATTTTTAAAGTTAAATGATAATTCTTCTGTCACTACTTAATTTAAAGACAGTTTGATGTACATAGGTCCTTACTTTCCATGCAAACAATTATTTTTATCTCATGGGTGACTTTCGCTGGATTTCGCAATTAATTTCAATTATTCCCCAATTTATTTCAAAGTTACAAAAATACAAAAAAATTTATTGCAAAAGATCACGCAAAAAAAAAAAAAAAAAATGGCTGAAAACAATCAGAGTAATGAAAATTTAGGAATCCAAAATTTCAAGATTGCAGGTCCGGATCTGGCCTGGAATATTTTTAATTTGCTCACGGAGTTGGTCTGATTTGAAAATGATATGATATATTGGACTACAGTCTCTAGGATTAAAGTAGAAAAAGTGTGATATATTGGTATTTATTATATAGAAGAAGGAGATGAGAGTTGTGTCCTTTTAATTGAAAAAGTTTGACACAGTGGCACACTGACATTGGCATTTATTATATAGATTTTGCAATATGGAAATATTTAGGATAGAAGAGGAAAAGAAAAGTTTAATAATTTTTGTATAAAATGATATTACCCATGAAATAATGATATATTTATTTTCTAAAAAAATATATTTCTATATAAAAAAAAAAATGTAATAAAAATATTACTTTAACAAAATAAAGTCATCTTTATTACATTGGTATCATTTTATACAACAATTAGTTATTTTAGTATGTATTTCATGCATTTTATGTTGATATGATTTTATTTTCACCTTTTGTTACATAATAATACTAGATTGTTATTATTATTAGGTTGAGTGTAGAAATACCACATTATGATTAAGTTGCAAATTGAACTGACAATTGCTTTATTCTTCAAGTTAAAAAGTATTGCCCAAACAAAAAAATTGCTGTCATGTGCCATTTTTATTGTGTTACAGTAATACAGAAATCAGATCATTAAACAAACTTGAATCAAGTAAAGGTTGGATTTGGAGATAAGTTTATTGGTTTGTTCATGCCGTGAATTACAATAAAAATCTACAATGTTTATAATATCTTCTTTATAGCCAGTTATATTTGATTAGTTGTTGCCATATTTACTGATACTCAAACCTGCCTTTTGTAATACAGAGAGATAAATAGCTGGTAGCCTAAGTCTCATGATTAAAATTGTCTCACAAAATTCAAGCAAAAACAGTATAAGTCTTATTCTGACAACTTAAGACTTGAACATGAGGCAAAATGTGTTAAAGAATAAGTCATTTTTCTGTTGTATATGACAATACTGCTTTAGCTATTTTTTTGTGTGACTTCAATATGAACAAATGCCAAATAAAACTTTGAACTTGCAATAAAAATACATCTTACTGAAATTAATTAACCTATTTAATTCCTATAGTCTAATCACTATAGTAATGGTAACCAGTTGGAACATTCACCTCAATTTTAGAGTTGATAAAATAGTACCTTGATTGCCCATTGAGACTTAAACTCAACCCAGACCTTAAATGAAACTTGTACATATGATCCATCACTAAATATATCAGAAAAATGGTCAGTTCTCTGTACCACTCCAGTAAGTACCTGATTCCTTTTGCTATTGTCTACTTTTACAAGAGCCAGATCGAGCTGAAAATGGATTGTTGCTGTATATGGGTAAGAGATGCCCAGTCTTCATTTTCCAAAATCAAAGTCCAAAAGCATCTCCCTGTCCTTGTGAGTGATTATTTTCTACCCTACCATCCCTCTCCCACAGATGAAACATTGCAAGCCTCTTGCTGCTCTATCACTATTTCCAAGGAAAATGTTCATACAAACTATATTTCTCAGTTCCACCAGTTCTAACTTTCATGGCTAGCATGTGCCATGCTACACACACACACACACACACATTGTAGCAAATCGCTCTCATTCTCTTCATATTCCATATAAATTCCACTTGAGCAGTTTCTTTTCATGAACTGCTGCTTTGTGGAACTGACTCCCAAGAGAATGCTTCCCTGATCACTACAATCTTAACCTGTTCAAGTCTAGGATTAACTGTTGTTTTCCCCATAAACTGGGCCTCTTACTCTGTAACCCTCTACCTTGAGTGGTCTTGGACTTTGTACAGGGTGAACATCAGTGTTAAAAAAATTTAAACATTTTACACTTAAGAAGAGAGTAAATCTAATAGCTGTGCCCTTTGTTTACATATTTCTCTGAATAATCTGAAAGATTTAGTGTTTGTACAAAGATTTAGTGAGATGTTGATCAAGTTATCAGACATGGATATTACTATCATTATCTTTGTATAAAATGAGGATATACTTACTAGCAGGACTTCCATACTAAAAATGGTCAGTTCACTTGGATATAATTTTGTAAAATAAAAACAACACTGGAAGAAAAGTAGCCATAAGTGGTGAGTTTATATAAAAGTAGACTTGTTTCTTAAAAGCAGGTAATGTAAGAAAGACTAATTAAATATGATCACTGGCACTGATTAGTTAGGAAATTGTTAAAGTAACATATCTTTTATCTCAATGCAACAACTTTTTTTTTTTTTAAACAGTCTATACAATTTTCTCATGGGCATTTTGCTTAGAGCAATGTTTAGTAAGCTAGTCTGAGAGACAATAGCTAATATAGTGAGTATGATCCTCATGGGTACTTAGTTATTATAGACTTGTATCATATTAAGCTATGTTTAGTAAATATTGAGAGAACCCTGTCATTTAGTGTTTAGTAAGCTGGTTTTATTATAGCAGAAGAAGATCAGTATATATTTGGCGCCTTTTACTTGTGGCTTTCTTGAAACTATATTTAGTAAATATAGAATTTTTTTCAAATCTTCATTTGGAAACCTAAAGAGGAAATAAAATATTTTATTACTAAAATGATTACACTGTTATATACAATTGGAGAATTTATGATATTATAAAAAATGAAATAGTAGTGTTTGTTGTGAAAGTTTTCTTCTCAGGTTCTTATTATTGATAAATTGGTTACCATATTTCCACTGTATATGATGTTAAGAATAATGCTCTTGTCTTCTGTGTATGTATACATTACATGACCATACAAGTCAATGCAGCATGCCAAAGTCATATCAACCAAATTTTGGATATTGCCTCTGTCATTCTTCCAACTTTCTGGTATTTTCTGTTATAAATATGAACATGTTATGAATAGAACATTCTTGTCTCCTATTGATGATCAACACCAAAAGTGCCACTACTTGTTTGAACATTAAAGAAAGATAACTTTGAAGACTTCCTCAGCTTCATAGTCTACTATTATATGTAACAACTGAGCACTATGTTCTTTGTTACTATTTGTTAGCCTTGGAACAGTGCCAATGTTGTTTATTTGTTATCTTTCTCCATGTTGCACTCATTCCTTTACTCTGATCAGTTTTAATTGTTCTATTGTCATTCATTTTATTTTTAAATAAATCACTTCATTTAACTTAATTTTAGCAGTTGCTTATTTTATTGCTAATGATTTATCTCCTTCCAACTATGGCTTATATGCTCTGTAATTAACAATAACAGTTGTTGTAAGATTGTCTTCTTTTCTCATCATTGATATTTAATGATGACTCCTTTTTTTTTTTTTCACTTTTATTAGATTACTAGCAGTAGAGCTCGGCATTACCCGGGGATGTAACAGTAAGAGATAGATCAAGTATCGACCATCATAAAGACTGAAAAATAAAATTGACAAAGATTATTGTTTAAGGTTGACGGACACGCATGTCTTAATTGGTTTTTTTTTTTTACGAATTGGTCAAACCCAAACTCAAACAAAAACATTGTTTTCAATCGTTATGAGTCTACTGATTGAATAGAATTTTATTATAAACAATTGTCTTGTAAATGGAATTTTTAAAGCATTCTGAATGTAAAAATAAAGAAAAAAGTGTGCAAGACAATAAGAAACACTACCTGCCCCCCCCAAAAGTGAAGTTTTGTTGAAATTGGTTAAAAAATGTAGGAAATCTGATCCCATATATAAAAACGAACACACACACACACAAACAACCTGGGTTTTATAAGTATAACTCGATATGAGTTGTCCCCCTTTCATTCTCGTGATACCTCTTAATCGTGTTTTCAAATTGATCTCGTGCAAAAACAATTGTGTTTTTCCAATTTTTGGCACTGTTAGAACCACCGCAAGGTAATTTTACGTAGTCCTATGAAGTTTTGTTGAAATCGGTTGAAAAATGTAGGAAATCCGATCTAATATATAAACGTACAGACACACACACACACACACAATCTGCATTTTATAATAAGTAAGATATCAAAAGTATTTTCCATTTTAGAGATTCTAACTCAAACACTTATTTGATGCACAAATCTAAAAACTCCAGATCGAATATATATTGTTAACATTATTATCATATATATCCTATTGTTATCTGTACAATTCAACTGAACCTTTTGTTTCAGATGTTATAATGGTGGATACAATTATTGAGATTCTGTAAATTTTAAAGCATTATTTTAAACTGAGCCTCAGTAGCTGCTTGTAGAATTCCAAAAGTATCATACTGTCATAGTGACCATACTGTCTAAAACTAGTTTAAGCCTTTTGAAGGTAGTGACTTATCCTTTGGAATAAAGCTCAGAAATGGATGACTGTTGTTGATAAGGACACTTTTAAATGCAGAAGAGAAAAAGAATTAGTTACCAAAAGAAATCATTGAAAAAATATATGTATAAACTTTAAAAAACATGCAGAAGCTCTGGGGAGGTTCTTCATTAAAATACTTTTGATACAAAATATCTTTGAAATTGGAATCTTTAAAAGTTAATTAATTCTGTTACATTGTCTAAAGGATGCAAAATCTTTCATATTCTATACTATTTAATTAAAATACTGCTTGAGTTATTTTGTATTAGAATCGAAAATGGTAGGTATGTAAAAGTATAATGTTTTGACAATTTTGTTTACTTGTATTAACAAAATAAACATGATCTACAGTTATTCCCCTTTAAAATTCTGTAATGGATAAGGACTTAATGTGCATTGTGATGTAATGGATATTGGCTTGGAGTGAGAACTTGAAGAGCCGAGTTCAAATTCCAGTTGAGTTTGTTAGATTCACTTACATGCAAATACCTTTGGGAAAAGTATGAATCCATATTTTCTCCCACCAGCTATGGATTGAATAGCAGGACAGACTGGGCTCTTTAGCTTTGGTTGGCAACCAGTCTACAGCAGAAAGAAATGATAACCTACTGTGAGAAAAAAATCTGCCTTGTCAGTCTTTTAATTGAAAGACACATGATCGCCCAAGAATGTATCATGTATGGCACTTAACTGACTGAATGGATAGGGGCTTGAAATGAGAAATGAATGTTTGAATTCCAGTCAGGTTCATTGCATTCACTTACATACAAATAACATAATAATAACTATAATAATAGGAAAGGTATGAATCCATCTTCTCCTCTTGTCTATAGATTAAAGAGTAAGAATTGTATCTGGAAAAATCATTTTTATTCTCAAAATATTATTTATGCAATATTCACTCACAAAAAATTATTCTTACAAACCAAAATGTTTTGGCTTTAAATAACCCACAAAGGGTTGATAAGCCATAAAAACAAAAAAAATCAATCAACCCCTCTTGCACAAATGGTCAACCAACATTCAAAGTTATGATTTTGCTTGGTTGGAATGTCTTTAATTTCCTTCTCATGAATGCTCCCAACTAGCTATGAGTATACAGAAGCTGGATGTTTTTTGTCATTCAGAAATTCTTCATCTTTATGTCTTTTAAACTGATCAAAAATATCAAAACACAGATAAAAAATTAAAACTGATCATTTCAAAATATCAATATCAAAATTCAGATAAAAACTCAAAACTGATAATTTTTTACTTTCCACACATAGTAAAATGAAGTTCATATTGTACATGAAAATAAAAATAAGCTGTTGCCATTTTCATATAAAATTAGGGCTTATAACTATGCATAACAACACATTACAATATTTTTTTTATTTTGAAAAATGAATTAGAATTATGTTAATCAAACTGGAGTCAGTTGTAAAACTTATTTGCTTTGGTCGTCTTTGTATTTACTTTTTAAGAAAAATCAGCTTGTATAAATGTCTTGTATACATTCTCAGTTAAAAAATTTTTAAAAATGAATGATCTTCATTTTTTTCTTTTTGAAAAATATAGAACTCAGATTTATTTTGTCTTTTTGATTTTTCCAGTTTTGTCTAAATACTTTTACTACATTTGAAAAAAATTATTACTGTTTCTTTTTTAATTAAACTTAGTTTCAGGGTATTTAATTCTGTAAGGAGATTATAAGTTCATTTTTGATAGTGTTTTTTGTCAACAGAATCTTTTAAATGCTTTAATTTTTTATAATTAAACAAGAATTCAGTGAACCCTAATATTTTAAAAAGAATTTTGATTTTTTTATATGGATATTTTTGTAGATACAGATGTTCATACATGACATTATCAGAAAATAAGAGTAATAACTATAGTAATTTTTAAGCCAAAGTAGCTAAAATTAAAAAAAAAAAACATTAGTTTATGGAGAATATTTTCCTAAATTTTTAAGATTACTGAGTATTTAAAAATTATATAAAAAAGGCACTCACCTTATATTCCTCAATTATTTTTTACAGATATATCCACCATAGAAAAACATTAAAGCTGTAGATTAACACCTTAAATAAACAGCTACTGCCAGGTTAAAAATGCATTTCTGCAATATTTTAAGCTTAAAGTAAGTGATAGTTGTTTCAAATCAGATTAATTAAACTTTAAATCAACTAAAGCTTCAGAAATTTTATTTTTGAAAGACATTTTAATAAAAAGAATTACATTGCAATGATAGATGGCTAAAATGATGCTAAAATCAGCAATTTTAGTAATTTCAAAATAAAAACTTCCAGTCAAATTAATTTTGAAATACAGAAAAAGTATTTTGCTCATTAGAAATATTCAATTTAATCTATTAGCTTGAAATTAAAACTAAAAGCTACAAGAAAGATTTTTCATTTTTAAAAATTAATTTTAAACCTTAAGTATTGCGAATATGTAATGGTACCTAGATAAAACTCTTCATAATGTGTGAGCTGTATTTGTGAGTACAATTTTTTTTATATTTCTTTAAGGCATGCGATACAAGGGATCTTTCAGTGAGTCTGTCAGAATCTTTTCTAATCAGGGCAAGGGCTCCAGTTACAACTGGAATTATCGATGTCCTCATGTGCCACATTTTTGATTTCCATTTCAAGATCTTTGTACTTTGATTGTTTTTTGAAGATCTTCAAAGATACATTACAATCTGCAGGAATTGCCATGTCAAAAAGAAAGCACAATCTGTTTTTGTGGTCTTTGATCATGATGTCTGGGCGATTAGCTTTGATTGTTCTGTCTGTGTGTATTGTAAAATCACATAAAATTGTTACAAGTCTTATGTCTGTAACTGGGTCTGAGTGGTGTTTATATATATTTCTTGCAGTTTCCTTCTCATAAAAGTTGCATATTTTCCAGTACCAATATTAGCCCATTCTGCTATGCCACACTTTATATTCAGTGGGTGCTGATATAAGAGAGTCATTTGTTTATGGATATTTATCAGAGAATCTACACTTTGAGTTAACACAATTTTCCAGTATGTGTGCTTCATAATTTCTAGTTAGCAAGCATTGGTCCTGTGCAGTAAGAATAAAACCTTTGGTTTCAGCTTTTGACTGTATTATATAGCCACTGGTGGATAAAAGGTTCATCTACATCAGCTTGTTTGGTCAGGACAAAGTACTGAACATGAAGAGGCTTATCTTGCCATGGTTTCTGCATTTGGTCCATTGCATTTGCTTTAGCTTTCTTCTTTTAGGTGATTTGCTGCTACAGTAGATGTATTGTGATTTACTTCTTCATCAACTTCAAATTCCATTTTGAATTTTTTGCTTCCTTTATTACTGAATAAAATTTCTTTCATGTTCTTTGATACAGATCATTATCTAGTCTTCTGTAGTTTCCTTGTATCTTTGAAGATCGATTGTTGTAGTTTTATAAGACAGTTCTAGTTGAACTAATCCTTTACCTCCTTCGGAACTGGACACATAAAAATAATCAGCATTAGCCTTAGGATGTTGCATGTGGTTGCAAGTGAGAAACTTTCTTGTTTTGACATCCATTTGTTTAATGTCAGCTATAGTCCAGTTAAGGATGTTGAAACTGTATTGCACCACAGGGACAGCCAAAGTGTTTATGGCTGATATTCCATTTTGTGAATTCAACTCTGTATTTAACTCCAGAGGCACATGTCTGTAGTATTCTTTTCTTACTTTCTTTCCTTTTGCTATGCGGTATCTTATCTCCTTTGCTGACTCCTAGGTATTTATAGACTTCTTCTTGTTCCAGTTCCCTAATCTTTGTGACAAAATCAAGATCTATTGAGTGTGTTTCAGAAACTCCCACTTTCTAGAATGTTATTTTGCACATTTATCTAATCTGAAATCCATATGGATTCATCACTCAAACATTTTACCATATTGACAATGCCCTTCAACTCATTGTTGTCTTTGGCAAAGAGTTTGAGATCATCTATGTAGAATACATGATTAAACACTTTCTTGTTTACTTTGTATCTATAGTTATTACTGTTTAGTTCACCTGAAAAGTGTATTAAGGATAGACGAAATAAAAGAGATGACAGGAAGTCTCCTTGAAAGATTCCTCATCAGACAACTGATATTCGAACAACTGGAAGTGGCAATGCCACTGATGTCATTTATGTATAATATGGTTTTCCACAGTCCCATTTAAGGAAATTTACTATCACTGAGACAAATTTGTACATTTCTAAAGCCTTAACGATCCAAGAAATTGGCACACTATCAAAGGCTTTATGGTAATCTATCCAAGCTGTGTTGAGATTTCTACCTTTTTTCCTGCAATTTTCCAGGATCATTTTATTTATCAATAGTTGATCTTTGCAACCATATGAATCTCTTTGGTATTCCTTCTGTTCTAGGGGTAGAATGTTGTTTTCTTCACAAAAAGAGTACATTAAAAAAAGTTCATTAGGACAGGCATGATTAATTTATATGTGGTGGACAGACATATTGGCCTATAATATTTTAGATCATCTATTTCATCTTTTTTTGGCAGAAGATATGTTATACCTTAGTGATTTATTCTGAAATTATCATTGATAAAGTTTGTGCAAGAGTTTTATGGATTGATAACAGATGATAGAGCCAAAAGTTGGGTACCCTGTCATTTTATAATAATAATAATAAAAATTGATTTCCACATGAAATAACCTAGCAATGATTGATATGTTATAAAAGCCATCAACTGATCCAACCTAATTACTCAATAACATTCACTGTTAAATTACTCCTCATCAATGTTCCCAACTAGCTGGTGGATGGTTTTTGTGATTCAAAAATTACTTATCTTTGTCCTTTTAACTGCTCCAAAATAAGATTCAAATAAAAACTCAAAACTGATAATTTTAAAATATTAATATAAAAATTCAGATAACACATTACAAATAATAAATATGACTGGTGTACAGATAGCTATGAAGTACTGCTAATTTTAAAGAAGACAATCCCTCTCTACATGGAAAATTGGGGTAATACAATCTTCCTAGCTCCTAATTTACCTTTCTATTTTTTTGGTCTCATGCCAGATTAAGCTGAGCTTATTGATATGGAAAGCAAAGACTTAATTGCTCAAGTATAAATTATATTGATCAGATCTAATCTTTATCAATTAAATTGTGGTCACTTGAAATGGAGAAAGAAATTGCAGTTTGAGTTGGAACATTTTATTTTGACACACGCACACATGTGTGTGTGTGTGTGTAAACATATATGGATAAACAAGCACAGAAACATACAGACTCTCTTCAAATGTTAAGCCAGAACATGCATATTATAAGCCAGAGTAATTAATGTGATTTACAACAAACACTATCCACAGAGATCCCTCACTCTTCTAACAAATAGTTTTGTCTTTCTTTTTTTTAGTTAAACTGATGATTCTAATGAGGACATAAGCTAAGCTTTTCTACAGCAAAACATGTCTTTGATTAAAAATGTTCTACTTTGTCTCACCAGCTTTACACACACACACATTCCAGTAAAATTAAAACTAGAATATATTTTTTGTTTTAAATAATTACGTTTTTTGTTTCTTATAAAGAATGATAGAATTATTTATGCATGAATGATACTTCTGCCTAGGCCTAGAGATTCTGTATTCTGCCTCAAAATTCTTCTCTTCAGCCTAGAAGACGAGTACAATATGTGTGTGCTCTGTGAAAAGAGATATATATAAATATATATTCATCTTCTTGGCAGTTGCTTCAATATCAAAGATGAGATTAAATGTCTGGTCATTTTTGTTTTTACTTGGTTCATATGCACTGGTGGTGGATGAAGCTAATACAAATGAATGGCAGTATTTTCTACAGTAGCTACAGTGGAATATCTGGATTAAAAGGGGCTCTTTTTAGCTACTGCTTTTTTGCCTAGTTCTCTTTTCCACCCAGATGACATGCCAGTCTGCTTCAAAATTGTTTGGGGCACTTCTCTTGTCATCTCCTTGATAGGTATAGTATGTACAATATAATTATTTATGAGTTTAGTTTGATCAGGAATACAGTTCTTTAAAGGGCATGTGAATTCATAAATAATATTGATTCTCCATAATTTAGATCTTGCAGGTGTGTTGTTATTGTTGATGATAAGGTTAGCTTTTAAATTTTTTATAGTAGATAATTTAATTTTCTTGTTCTGGTCAACTGGGGTTGTGTATTTCTTTATAATGTTTCTAAGAGAAAATTCATCTTGCTTATAGTTAATGTATATTTGGCTTTTATAGAAAATGTTATTGTTTTTATCTGTATGTTCAGTATTGCTATTAGTTACTTTAGTAAGAAATAGTATGATCTGGTGATCGATGAGGTAGTTTGAGAAACTTGTTCACTAGTGTCTGTTTCACATTATTGAGTTTTTTAAAGAAAAGGGAACAAGAAGATGAATTCTAATGTGCTCTCTTGAGGAAATTTTTTATAACACCTATTTTATACCTAAGAGGGCATTCGCTCATAAAAATAAGGTGGTAAGAGTTTCTACGAGTAGGTTTTTTGTATAACAAAGCATTGAATGTGTTACTACTGAATTCTACAAGAACATTTAAGAATAGGAGTTTTTGGGTTTTTTTTTTATTAATTTCATAGGTGAAGTTAAGGTTTTGAGACTATCAATTTCTTTTTTTGTTTTCAGCTAAAATAAAAATATCTACATAGCTGACATATTTTGAGTTTAGTAACTTTTTTAAATATCTTGTTTTCTACATGGGACATATATTAGTGAAGCATGGACCAAGTGGATTTCCTATACTAACACCATTAATTTGACTGTAGATATTACCATTATGGTCATAGGAGGGGACTTTAGTTGTGCAGGCATGCAATAATTTTTTGAGAATATTAGGTTTGATGGATGGAGGTGGAATTGAATTATTTTTATACACTGATTTAAGGATTAAGTTTTGGATGTTTGTAAATAAATTTTCTACATCAAGTGACACAAAAATGCCTTGGTTTGGTTGTTCAGTTTTGAGTCATTTTAGCTTCATTTGTCAGTCATTTTTAATGAAACTTAAGTGGACGTTGAAGTCAACATCCAGTGGCAACAGCCTCTTTCATGCTTAAGCATAATCTTTAAGCATAAAACAGACTATTGTCATCTAGTGTTGATATCTATGTCCACATTGCTTTTATTTACATATGCTCTGTTTCAGATGTTGAGCATATTTTTCTCCCATAAATATAGCACACCTTAAAAACTATATTTATAAATTTCCATTGTAATTTTATTTCTGTGTAAAGAGCTGCAAAAGTTGTTGTTACCATACCCTATCTGAAGTTAAATCAAGAGTAGCTATTGGACAACATCAATAATTGAAAGAAACAGATGATTATTATTATTGTTGTTGTTGTTCGTGTTTAAACTACTGGCATTCAGAACATTAAATGCTTAGTAATTTCATATTTTCTTTGAATAATTATGAATTATTTAAGACAATATTAATAAAAGAAGTCTGTGGACAAGAACTTTATTTTTTGTTCTATTTATTCACTGCTGTATTTGTCTTTTTAGTGCTTAAAAGTTCAAAAATATTGATTTGTTTGGATCCATGTAGACACTGTGTATAGGTATGAGTGTTTCTCTTTGTAAGTTGGTCAGTTGATCACTTATTTTGTGTGATTGACGTCATGATTCCACATAGGAAACTGGCCTGATGATAATCAATAAACTTTCAAACAAAATATTCTCTGCACGCTTTCTTAGCTTGCATTAGTTTCTCATCGTGATGAACCTGCTTTGTCAATATTCTGTTTTTTTTTGTTTTTTTTTTTTGTTTTTTTTAGTAGTTCTTTTTTCTTTTTCTTTTCTTTTTTTTTTATTTAATATTTTGGTGTGATCCATCTTTGTCATCTATGAAGTCTTTCCAGAACATACCATCTATTATGAATGTCATGAGAAGTGGTTATGCAGTCTTGATATCACTTGTAAACCAATTAGAAGGGACCTTACTGCACATATAAACACAGACCTATGCGGTTACTTAGGTTGCAGTGAGATGCCATTGAGTGTGCTTGTATTCTATGCAACTGTTGTAATGACCAAACAAGTAGATTTTTTTTGTCTTCTGCAGTTTTTTTTTTTTTTTTTGCAAATTATCAAATCATTTTGTTTTTTTACAGTTTAAATTTGGCTTCCTGTTAATTTTAACTTTTGCTAAAGTTAAAATCACTGAAATTCTGTGGACAAGATTAAGAAGAACATGATGAGGTAGCTGATGTTGATCCTGAAAGAGGACTTTGTAAACTGTTTTAAAAAGTGGAAGCAACACTAGGATATCCCCTAACACCTGGGATGTGGGGAGGTGAGGGAGGGGGATTATTATTATTATTATTATTAGTAGTAGTAGTAGTAGTAGTAGTAGTAGTAGTAATAATAATAACAACAACAACCATAACCATCCAAGATTTCAAGTTAGTGTTGACAGGTTCTAAATTGAGCATTTCTTTTTCTTTTCTATTCTCATTTTTTTTCGTCTCTTAGGAGGGATTGGGAGTGAATAGACTCACATTTTTCTCCTAATTCACCAGTCACCAAAAATAAGAAGACCATCTACATGCCAGATTCATTAAATGCATATATTGGACATGGAAGGAATAATATTACAATCAATAATTATAATAATAATAATAAAATGTTACAATTCTTTTCTTCAAATATTTTCATGGCAACTGCTCTGTTGAGCTTTTTTCCTTGGTGCCCTGACTACATGAATTTAAGTGTGCTATTTGATTGGCATCTAGATCCCACAACTTTACTGTTGAAATAGTTAAAATGTAACTGCCACTTCTACTCCAACAGTTTCTTTTCTTGCACTGCCTGACTGTGGAACTCTCTTCCTCCTGCTTGCTTCCATGATAACTACAATCTTCAAAAATTTAAATGCAGCATCAACTACTATCTTCTGTTGACTTGAACCCTGTTCATATTTTATCCTTTCCTCAATTCCCCCAGTCTTTTCTCTCACTTTCACTTTTTGTAAACCCCTGCATGCTAGTAGCACTCCTGCCTTTCTTGGGGTGAAATACTTACAAAAAAAAAAAAACACTTTCTATGATTGTACAAGTCAAAAAGTTTCAAAATTATTTGGTAAAGAATTCTTATCTTAGATTTAAATCTGCCCTCGTCGTAGATCCACTGGTTTGATAATAAGCAAAACTTTTTGGGGGTTATTAGTGACAGTAGAGGATTGACTATACTTTATGCCCCCCCACACTTATTTCTTACACATGCTGGGATATGAGGAGGCCAGGGAGGACTAGTAGTAGTAGAATGAAAGTTCAATTTCAAGTCAAAGTGCTGACAGGTTCAGCCTTCTAAATTCGGCATTTTTTTTTCTTTTTATTCTCATTTTTTGTCTCTCAGGATGAGTTTTTCTACTAATTCTTCAGTCACCAAAAATAAGAAAACCAGCTCCATACAGACTATATTTGATAGAGCCTATGAATGTAGTTTATTAAAATACACAAATAAATGCTTAAGTAATATTTTTTTTTTTTTTTTTTAATCTTTTTACTTTTTCTATTGAATATTTATCAGGTTAGACTGGGACCATGGTTTGATTGTCATTATTGACCTTTTTAAGCTTTTATCCAATTAAGGAAAATTTGACATTACAAAGACTAAAACAAATAGAAATTTTTACTTCTTCACTGAAAGTAGACAATAGTAATTAATTTCTTTTTCAATTATAAAATACCTGTGGAAATTCTGTTGCATCGTTAAATACTTGAGCTTAACAATTTTAACAAAATATTTTAGTTGTAAGTATGAATGCAGGTCATTGTTTAAAGAATAGGTTACAAATGAAAAGATTAAATATTGGCAAGATGTTCCATTTCTCTGTTAAAACCTCTCCTTTCTTTCTTTCATTCATTCATTCATTCATTCATTGTTTTCCATTTTTCTAAAGTAGACATTGAACACATGAGGGCACCTGCTCTAATTTTTCTATACTTTTTTTTGTAGAAACACACATAGTTTCAATACACCCCATAATGAGACTTGCATAGGTTAGAGATTTAATGGGGATAGGCAAACTATTACAGGATGTAAAGTGTAAAGTACATGCTAATAAACTAAGAAACAGAGGAACACTTGGAGTTATAATATGATAATTAACAAATATGGCATTAAAGCAGTTTGAAATAACAATGGCTGCTATCAGATGCAAACAGATTTGTATGTTAAATGATCAACAGTGTTGGCCATCTGCAGTTTAAGAAATTTGTAAGAGAAAATAATAGGATCATCATCCCAATCAATTTGGTATAGTAATTGATACTGAGTACTCCACTATTCTAGCCTTATACCAGACTAAGCAAAGCCTGTTAAATGACATGGCTAAAGTAGTTGTGTAATTCCCCACTGTTGTCTCTTGTCAGTGTTCAAGCCTCTGTCAGAACCAGAAATTCAAAGGAGCCTCAGCATGGGGTAATGGTTAACAAGGCTAGTCTGGTTGACTATTACAATTGAGTAGTGAGTCTGCTGATCACTTGGTTCCCCATACAATATTCAACATTAAATAACCCAATAAGAGCTGAAATGTAGTAAAAACAACCAGTCCACAAATCAAATACCAATTTTAAAGACAAGCACAGTCTCCCTACTTGAAAGATTGCTGCAATACAACCTTCCTACCTTATATTCCTCCCTTAGGTTGTATATTGGACTAAGTAAGCCTAGTAAATATCAATGTTCCCTTGAATAATAAGGATTTGATAAGGGGATTTGTGCTATCATATAAAATATAATTAGTAACTTTTATAAACTGTTAATATAAGTGAAACATCAGAAATGCCTAAATCTCTTCTTGGATTATACCAATTAAAATATTTGAGGCTTAGTTTGTATATTGGATTAATAAGTTGTTTTTATCTTGGATTTGAATTAATTCTTTAATATTTTAGCCTTGATAGACTTGAAAATGTCAAGTACAACCAATTATTTTGTAGGTACCTACAACAAGTAGGTAATTAGTTGACCAATTTCATTTTTGTATTGGCATAGTAACAGAATCCACTTTTGTATTTTTCTAAAAACTCAACATTGAATACAGATGCTGCAAGGCAAGAATAGTCAAGAAGAACGTTAATATTCCTTTGTTTAATCTCTTCATTGTGCATTTCTTCATATATATATATATATATATATATATATATATATTGGCTTCATACCAGTTTACAGCAACTTCAGAAGCAAACTCATATAAATCATTAACAGATTGTAACTGTTTAAAAAGTACTGATATGAAATGAGGTTTTTAGTAGTTTAGTAGTCAAAAACTTCTGAGAAAATCTATCTGATGCTAATTTTCTTACAATTATTTTTATGAGTAGTGGATTATGATAAATTGCATTTTGCCTGATTGTGAATAAGTAATAACTAAATAAAATAAGGAATAAAAGAAAAGATAATAATAAAAAATGTTATGTAAAAAAAAAAAAAAAAAAAAAAAAAAAATATATGATTTATAAATTTCTATATATCAGGTGAATGTTAGGCAACTGAATGACAACATAGAATAATTCTATAACCCATTTCATCCTCTAGGAGGACTTCATTGGATTAAAGTAATGTTTTTATTGATGGAATTTTGTAGGAGTGGGACATGTAAATGTGAGTGTCAGTTATAATTATATACTAAGAGGGAAATTCTGAATTTAAAAGTTTTTGAGTTTTAAACTCTTGAAAATTATAATTTCAAAATTCATTTCCACATCTTCAGCATTTCTTCTCTGTACATAATTATATTATCCAACACTTACATTTATCACCATCTCTCCCTCCACACACATATATATATATATATATATATATATATAATATAAAATTCCATCATTAAAAAATATTTAAATACCCAAATTGACTGGGATGATTGTTGCAGTTACCAGATTTTCTCTTGAGTCACTCAATACTAACATGACTAATGTATATATTACAATATACAAGCCTCTACACCCTCTCTTTGTTAATACCATATCCCATCAGGATGTAGACAATTTACACAGGTTCAATGTTTCTATTAACTGTGAATTGATTTTTTGATAGATAGTGGACTGATTTTCTATTGCCTTCTCTGTGATTTTAAATTCAGACTAGTCCCCCTTCTAGACTAGTTGTTACTCAAGGCTAAAGGCCAAAACTTTCTTGCTATTTAACCTATAGCTGAGGGGAGAAGGGGTGGATTCATGCTTTTTGAAAAGGTAGTTCAAAATTGAATGCAACAAATTAAGCTGAAATTTGAATCTGGATCAACAATTCTATTCATGTGCCAATGACTGGCTACTCACACATACCTTATCTCTATCTTAGAATATGAAAAACAAATCCTGTTTGAATTTCAGATATCTTAAGACTTTAATATTTGAATGTAAGTGGGAACATTTTTTGAATTGTAGGAGTGAAACTCATATTGCAAAAACATTACTCATTTCTGTTGATAGTGATTATCAGAAGTGTATAAAGTTATAGGCATATTGGATTTCTTTTTAGGTGAATTAGAGCATCAGTTTCCTTTCCTACAGTACTTATTCTATGGTAGGTTTATATTCATTTAGAGGTGACTATTTTCTAAATATTTTATTTAGACAGGGGTATGTGAATACACTTACATTGCAATAGTTGTTGCAAAATACATTTACAAGCTTACTCATCATATATATATATATATATATATATATATATATATATATATATTTCATAATTTACTTATGAAGCAGAAACAAGTAATAAATTAACATTCTTTGATATCCTGTTAAACTGCATGGATAATGATCTAAAACTAAATGTTTATTGAAAATCCATAAACAAAAATGATTTCATAAACTTATGTTCCTACCACCATAACAAAATAAAATCTGGAATTATAGGTCTCTACTTCAGATTATTTAGAATTTGTAGCCTTCAGTATTTACATGATGAAGGAAATATTTTAGTATCTCTCTTTGTCTTTTTTTACCATTTTCACAAACTCATTAGGTAGGTTACTTGCTGTTTTCTCTTGCCTTCAGTATTTCTTGTGACTGTTAAATTCTCTAGGTTTTCTTTCCTCATTATTTGCCCCAGAAATTTCAGCTATTTCTTTTTGATTTGAAGTATAAATATCTTTCTGAGAAATATCTTGCTCCTATTTTCCTTAAAATTCTTCTTGCTCACATGTTTGGTCCATAGTATTCATGACATTTGCCAGTAGAATCTTTGTTGCTTCAAGTTTTTTTGTTTTTTTTTCATCTGTCAAGAAATTGTCCTGAATTCATCACCATAAAGGAAAGTAGAAATTATATAGCAGTTCAGCACCCTTTTCTTTGTTTCTAATGAAATTTTCCTATCTCTTAATATATTACTTAATTTCACTATTCCAATGTATCATCAGATTTCTGTGTTACATTTTCCATTGTTTATTCTTACACTTTCTGTACCTGCTTGATTTTAGCATCCCAGTATGTAACTCATATCTTGGGTTGTCTTTTTTGCTGACATAATATTCTTTCTTCTTGCAATTAATAGTTAGTCCTTTGTTCTCACTTTCTTTTACTGCCTTATCTAAGAGTTATTTCAGTTTTCCTTTTGAGTCTGTCATCATTGTGGTGTCATCCATGTATATATGCTGTTATGATTATATTCACCTATAATAAATCCTAGTTGGTTTTCTAGTAAGGATCCTTTTGCTGTATAGGTTAAATAAATTCTGTGGGAAAATATGCCATCGGCTTGCTCATCTTTCTATTTTTGTGTATTCACTGAACTGATTCTCTGTATACATAATCTTTATTTTCTGTCACTTTGACCCTTGAAGATATATATTTCACAAAGGTCATATAAGAGACCTTCTTTTAAACTTCTGATTATGAGAAGTTATCCTGGGCATTTGACTTCACTGTTAACTACCACTGACATTATTGTGGTGAATGCATACAAATCTTCACTCATGTCTAAAAATGACTTTCTAAACGTGACTAACAGATGCTATTAGTTGTTTATTTTACAATATGTCAATGCTAGGTTTGAAGTTCATATCACTAACAATGTAGTATCACTAACAATATGCTTGAGGTTAAAGATTTTAGAATTTGGTTGCAGTTGCAGTTTCAGGATTACTGAATCTGTCATTACAGTAAATTGTTCATTCGTGTAAAATGCTTCATTATTAAGCATTTGTATAAAGTCAATGGCAAATCAGCTTAAATTTTCTTTAAAAATTTTTATTCTTGATCTTAAAAATATTTCTTTTCTGGGTTTGGTTTGTTTCCAAATTATTTTTTTTATTCTCTTTATTAGAATAATTATATATTAGAATGAATTGCTAATAAAACTAGTTTTATTAGCAGTTGGTCATAAATATTAATTAAACATGTAACAGGATCCTTGTCCAGCTTTTCAACAAACCGGCCAATGACTATACCTATTTGCATATCCATATTTATTTGTATTGGTGTGCACCAAAAGGTCACAAGGAAAAGAAAGATGAAAATAAATGTTGCAGCAAGCAATTAAGAACTAAACTCTGTTTCCAATATATTCAGGTGTTTTATTCAGGGCTTCACTTGCTTGCACTGTACAGGTAAGTAGGTGGCACTTGGGACAACTTCTGCCATGTTGGACTAAATAAATCAGAGTTTGCAGTAACATGTTGCATGCCAGCAAGACATGGGCCCTACCAATAGCATACTTCAACTTCAACAGAATATTAGGGCTGTGATGGATGTGAGGACAAAGTCAGGTCAGAAGATAGGCTTTGATAACTTTGACTTACTACAGTGCAACCATAGACTATGCTGGATTAACCATATTGAGTGCAGCAAGGAGCCTATCAAACAGGTTTGTGAGGTGATGATTGATGGCAGTAGAGGAATAGGATGGTCCAAGATTACTTGGAAGGATGTTTTTTTGGAAGGATAAGGAAAAATTGGGCCTAGAAATAGCTGAAGCTAATGAGAGGCATATTTGGAGATTAATCCTGTTCCTACCTTAACAACAAACATGACTATGATGATCTTTTCTTTTACTCTTCTTCCTACCAACTTTCTACCTATCTCAACATCATGATGCTTGGTTGGCAATACAAATGGGCAACATGGGAACTATCTGAGAGACAGTCTGGCCCTCTCCAAGGTTAGAGCAGAACTGGCTACTTCAATCCCAACCATGACTGTTAATATATACCAGCAACTGGAAATCATCAATGTCTGTTGTCACTTCAACTGGGTGACACTTAGGGGATTTGAAGTTGGGTCTTCTATCTGCTGGCTCTAAAACACAAAATATTTGCAATTGAGATAAAATCTCACACCCTTCCCTTTTATGTGGGAGTGCATAGTCCTGAATAAATGATGACTGTAGAATTCTGCAGTGCATAAATTTCCCCACTCAAAAAAAAAAAAAGTCATTTATCAGTAGAATACTTCCATCAGTAATTTACCTAATATAGTTTGCTTAGTCACAGGGTTGCCAAATTGGGTTACTTTTGAAAGCTCAGCACTAATAAATTTTAAATTATGATACTTGTGACTTTTAGCATTACTTTATCCTTCTTTGAACATTGTAGACTGGCACTACAGAATCACAAACAAAGAACTGTACCAAATAACAGAAACATCATCACTAGAGGACTATCAACAGCAGCAATAACTAAAATAAATATCACATGTTACTCAAAGAGAAAATAATGACATATTAAAGATGTTGACATTCCACACCCCTTCAAATAAAAGGTTAAGGAAATCCCCCATCAATGCCAGAAAGACTGAAAACAGTTACTGGACTTGAGAAACTTATTTTCCTGAAAAATTAATTCAAGAGAAAGATTTTATAAATTTCAACCAAAAGCAGTACCAGCTGCTCAGTCAGTGAATGCGAAATGTTTCCTTGTAGGTAAATAGCTAATATTACCATTAAAATCTGGGCTAACTTATGCTCCTTATGAGAAGAAAGTAAATTATAAATTTAGTAGCACTGAACTTCCAAATGTAGCCCAATTCACTAATTATAGCTTATTCTGCAAGCACTGCATCATTATTCCTAACTATAGAAATAGCTGATATAATTGATAAACTTTCATGAAATAAAATTCTAGTAGGTATAACTATAAGATTAGAATAATTGTTCAGTGGGGTTAACATTTATTTCTTGGTCTTCACTTGAAAAATCAATCGTCTTCAGTTAATTGATATAAATTGTCTTGGATTTTTTTTCTTGTGTTATCAAAGTTGTGAGGTTAATTTTCTTTTCTGAATGACCATGGCTAACAATACAAACAGTACTCTCAGCTATGGCACCATCTCCATAAATGTGCATATCTTGCTTGACTAGCATCTCTTCATCAAATGATGAAAATTCATCTCATTTTCCTCCAGTTTCACTTTTAATGCAAAAAAATTTTAAATTCCTAATTAACACATTAATCATATAGACACTGAAATATCATGTTTCAGATATATATATATATATATATATATATATATGTCATAAATTTCAGTCATGTGTGAAACAAAATCATCTGCTCAAACATCTCTTGAGAAACACTACAAACTTATGTTCCAAACAAATATTAACATCTAAATATTAAGAAATTTAAAGCATATTTCTAGTGTCATTTTTAAGATAATTATTAAAACAGAGTCCAATTACGATTTCCTAAGAATCAAAACCAGCTGATAAAAATCTTGAAAAATATCAAATATTAAGTTCGAATTGATACCAAATTGTCAACTCACTTGAAAACCATATCAAAGCAAAACAGAAATTTTGTAAGTGCTATGCTAGGTTCAAAAGTGAAAATTTTGGTCTAGAAGACTGAGGACATTCTTGGAGGGCTGCAGTTGTTGATGATAGCCAAATCAAAAATGATGAAAAGTAATTCAGATCTCACTACACGGAATACATTCCACATATCTCATATGAGTTTTGTTAGACATTTGAAAACCCTCAGATGTGATAATTGATATAATGTTTGGTTGCCTCATGATTTAACAGAAAAAAGTTAATGAGCTGTATTTCCATTTACAGTTCTCTACTCAAACAATAAAATTGACTTTTTTTTTAAAGGAACAATCATAGGAAATAAAAAATGGATTGATTATAACAATGTGGACCAAAAGAGGTCAGGGTAAAATGAAATGGGTCACTGTTAACCATTCCAAAAGCTGGTTGCACCTGGTTTGTATCTGGTGGGATTGGAAAGGCATTATATATTGCAAAATGAATTCAGTATCTTATGTTGAATTCAAATAAGTACTGTTTTCAGTTGGACTAATTAAAAGCAGCGATTGATGAATCCATCTAGAAGGAAAGAATCATGAAGCTGCTTCAAAGATGGCAAAAGGTAATGAAACAAAATTGCCCATATATCATTGGATAATTCTATTTACAAATATCTAAATATTGTCTTTGAAATTCAATTAAGAAATGCTTGTTCCAATAGAGAAATTTAACTAGTTGATATGAATTTCTTAAAAACTTTTTAAGAAAAGACTCAAAAGGAATTATTGATAGTTGTTATTTTTAAGTTCTGAGATGAAGAAACTGAACTTTTAATATTGTGGCCCTGAGTACAATGTTTTAATTTTGGGCTATCCTTTGGAATCACTTCTACATTCCAGTGTTTGTAATTTTTATTTTTTCCTTTTTAACTGTATACATTTTTTTTTTTTTTTGTGAAGGTTTGTTTATAAGTCAATTGATACTGTTCTTGGTACTTCTGAGGCTTATCAGAACCAAGATGAGTTCTTTGATTCTCTTGAGATCCTCCCAACTGGCTTCACCTAAGTTGATATGCTTATCATGGTTTTCAGAAATCTTGACCTTCCAAAGTTGTGTAATAGAACTGTCAGGTAGTCTCTCCCATGTACCATTGAGACAAATATCCTAACTGGAGTAGACAAAAAGGAAAATATGTTAATGCTAAGGATCCCCATGATTCAAACAATGTACCTTTTGAATTCAAGCCACTCCACTTCCCAGTGAATCTCATCTTTTTCCATTGCCAACAAGAAGGTACAAATATAATCTCTCAAGATTGTTAGGTTCAACTTAATTGTTTCATTCTTATCTCATGGTCACTTGTATGTTGCTTTTTCTAGGGTTGGATCCCCAAATAACATTTTCATAGTGACAGCAAATAAAAGATACACTAATGGATAAGTAGAAGCCCTGTTAAATTAAAGGATTTTTTTTTTTCATGACAATATTTTTTTAGTAACATTTTTTCATGTGTAAATATTGTGAAAAAATATTTTGAATTTGCAATATTGTGTGAGAAGATGTATATTAAACAATATATCTTTCCTGTGTGATTTTTGAAGTTATTTTTTCTTGGCAAGATTGAATGTCCTTGTTAATACTTAATATAAATTATTAGGTATCATTATAAAGAAATTACTTTATTGATACAAAGGTCCAGTATAAAATGCATCCTGGGTAAGATGATGAACTACATCCAACAGCAAGGTGTCTGATCAGGTTTTGACGAGTGTGGAACCACCTCTTAATTGCTGGTGTTCCCAGGTCCACCCTGACTCAGGGTGGTAACATCTGTTAAGGTCCTAACTATGAGCAAATAGTTAACCCTTCAAACTTGGGTCAAACACACTATGAAAGTGTAAAAATAGGTTTTAATACCAGAAATAGTTTGCAAAAAATTATTACCAGCAATTCATTTTTGAAAAAAAAATGTTACCAGCAATAAAAATCTTGTTAGCATTAAATAACTCACTGAGGCTGATATGCTGTAAAACTAAACAAATCAAACTATACAGTTTTGAAAAAAAATATTACCAGCTATACATTTCTGAAAAGAAATAATTAATTACCAGTTATACATTCTTTGAAAAAATATTACCATCGATACATTTTTGAAGAAATAATATTACCAGAAATAGATTTTTGAAGGAAAAAAATTACCAGCTATACATTTATGAAGAACAATATTACCAGCAATAAAAATTGTCCACATTAAATAACCCATTGTGGTTGATATGGCATAAAACAAAACAGTCCAAACCAATATCAAACTTGCTCTGAACAAGCTACTAAATATGTTCAAGTGGATTTATAGATAAATTAGATTCCTTAGCTCCATTGCCAAACATAGGAATTGGAATCTGAAATCAGTTTATTTCATTTGCAAACAGGATGAGAAAACATCAAATTGAAAACTGTAGTCATCCTCTAGATTTTCACTAGGTCCCTTGATTCCAGGCTAAAAATAATTAGCTTATAGGGTTCTGAATTGCTAGATGCTGAGTAACTAAAGAATGTTATATTGGAATCACCTCAAGTTAAGATATATTCAGAGATGATGATGAATGTTGGTGTTGTGATGATTGTGGACTTGGCTGTCAAGGATAAACATCTAAAGTAAGTGCCAACATATTTGGTTTGTGTTACCTTATAACTACCTGGAAGAAAATACAAGTTTCTGGTAATTCTTTGCACCATTTTTTTCTTACCTGCCTTCCTTTTCTTATCAAAGGTCCTATTAGATATTAGTACTTGCAAAGATTCTCTAACTGTGCTATAACTTGCAATGGCTCTATATCTGGCATAATTTGCAAAAGACTCTGTAACTTTAGTATAACTTGCAAAGGCTCTATAACTTTGCCATAACTTGTAATTGTTGATGAGCAGACATTAGACTGTAATTTCTTTCTATTTTTTTAAATTATTTGTTGAATAATTTCATAAAAATTAATCAAAACCAAGAATCATTTCCATTTTTTTGTCTAAATCAGCAGAGGCACATTGTATGTTTTAGACACTTTCAAAATGTTAAAGAAAAAAACAATTCAAATGAATGAAGATTTTTTGTATTATTTTTTTATGTAATTAGTAAGATATCAAAAACATAAAAGCAGGCTGTTTCAAGAAAAGAAATTTCAAATGGTAAAAAACTTTAGTTAATAAAATCAGGCTATTCATTTTTATATTTTAAGTTGCTCGGGCTCAAAATCTTGTGGCATGTGACCAAAGGCTGTAGTTTGGAGATTCCTGGTATGAATTTATTTTAAGGTTTCTGCATGGAAATATGAATATTTTTTTTTATTTCCAGCTGAAGTGTTACTTTTTATTGTAAATGTTTTTATGAACTAATGTTATTGCAATCAAATTTGTTGTTTAAATTTATTGGAAGTATGCTAAAATTATTTTCATTATTTTCTTATACTTGAAGTATTAAAAAATTTAATTATTGTCTAATTAATGAAAATTTCTGAAATTAAAAACAAAAAAAATGGGAAAACTAAATTTATCTTGGATGGTGTAAAAAAAATGATCATTATTTTATATTCTATGTTTTTAATAATTACTTTTTTTTTTTTTTTTTTTTTTTTTGAGAAATAAACACTAAAATTATTAAAAAATACTTTGGATTTCTTATAGAAAATTTTATTATAACTGAGTTAAAGAACAAATAATTGAATATGAATATTTATAGCTTAACAATCATTCTGCATCCGAAAGGACCAAAACTGCAAATTTTATTGCTTGGGGCAGTTTGATGGTTTTTAATCAGAATTCTTTTGAGTGGCAATCACTTATTAATTTTATTGATCTTGTCACTTAGCTGTACTTAAACTTGCAAAATTCATGCATATATTTCTTTTTGCTTAAAATCATTGTACCTGTGATTACAAATTGTAGTGAAGTGTAGGATTCAAAGCTTCATACTAGTCTGCCTCCTAAAGTAGGACAATACATAAAAGTTTATTTGTTCACAATGTAAATTAGAAAATTTTCATTTCATTATCACTACACAAATATTGTTATGTGAAATATACATGCATAAGCTATATTTCTGTTATTGTAAACTTGAAAAAATTAAGATTTACTTTTCTCCCATATATAAGACAAGTTGTCAAAACTTCTATTTTGACATGTTTCACTGATGAATTAGTGTTATCAGAAAAATTTTATTTTCTGATAAGGCCTGTTCATCACCAAAATATATCAAAATAGAAGTTTTATACAAATTGTCATAAATAATTCTATCAGTTTTGATGGGTACTATGCTAATATCTTAAACTAAATGTTGGCAAAATATTTCTTTCTTTAATGCAAACATTCTGTAATGATGCAGATGCATCATTGAGATGAAACCTTAAGTCGTGATTGTTTATTGCTTTGCCACTGAGCTATAGCCATGATAACCATCATCTGAAAAAAAAAAATATTGATTGTATTAGCTGTAGCAATTTCAGCCTCTTTAAATATTTTATTTGAAATTTCTGTAATCCAATGCCAAACGCTGGAATTATGTTAACACTTTTGATACTGAATGCCTCCCTTATCTGCATTTAAGTGGTTTCAGTTGGTTAGCCCTAGAAATAAATAATTCATAAGTTTTACTTAATGGTCCCAAAACATAAGACTTATGATACTCACAATTCGGTTATATTAAAGACAAGCCATAAAGTGCTTCCTTCTGTGAAAAGGTGAAAGTTATAGACATGATAATGAAAAGAAAATTGCTTAGATGACAATAAATCTTCTATACATCACATCATTTTTTATTATTAGGTTGGTGCAAAAATAATGTCGGTTTTTGACGTATTTTTAACATCAAAAACCAACATTATTTTTGCACTAACCTAATACAATATCTTGTTATAATTGTTCTATTTTTTATTAGCTGTTAAATTCTTATACTTAGTAAGGACAATTGTTCATAAAATCAGAAAAAGAGAGTTGAAATTTTTGGGACACATGATGAGAAGAGTAGAAAACTAGAAAACTTTACATTCACAGGACATATTGCCGTCATATATGGTCTGGTGCTCCTGCTGTACGTCTCGAGGTTGTCAACAAAATCTAGAGATGGATATGCAAGATGATAGGTCCTGATCTACAATCTCTATCTCATAGATGTGCTATGGCCTCCCTCTGTCTCTTCTACAAGTATTTTCATGTCAACTGTTCCAACGAGCTACTTTTGCTAGTTCCTGGACTGCATGAATTTAAGTGAGCTAACAAGCTGGCATCTCGGTACCACCTGTCAAAATGGTTAAATGTAACTGTCTCTTCTACTCAAACAGCTTCTTCTCTGGTACTTCCCGGCTGTGGAACTCCCTTCCCTTTACTTGCCCCCTCCCAATGACTATAATCTTCAAATATTCAAGTGTAATGTTAGTTGACATCTGACACCTTTAGTTTGTTCCCCTGTCCTTCTCTGTATCCTTTCCCCAAACATGTCTCCTTACTCTTGTTTTCAATCCTCTGTAACCCATTGCATGCTAGTAGCACGTAGCACTTTTGCCTTGCTTGGGTGAATTGTTTTAAAAAAAAAAAGGACATAAGAAAGCAGTAAGTAACCTACTTCCAAGAGCTTGTGTAAATGAATGTCAGAAAAGGGAGGTGGTGATAGTAAAATGACAAATATAGCTAAGAGTTATGAAGGATAAGCCGTAGAGAGTGATGATCCAAATGAACCCAAACAGAATGAGACTGTTTGTAGTTTCAAGCATGCATTGGTGATTATGGAAAATATTCTCTGTAGATTAAATGAGTGAAGTATGTCATGATCAGTTTAACAATCTTATTTTTCTGAAATAATGTATGGTAAAATATTTTGATATTTTATTTAATTTCTTATAACTTAGAAATATTTTGATATAAGATAATTCTGACAATGGATGAAGCATTATTTTAATTGTCTATGCATTCAGTATTTTGTTTTTAACACATTCTTTGTCCTTTATTGTAAAATTTATACTTCTCTGGTATATTGTAAAAATTTTATACTTCTCTGGTATTCTGGCATATTTTTAAAGCTACATATTTTTAGCATGGTATTATTTTAAAAAAACGTTTTTAGTTTCACTTTGATTACGGAGAAAGCAAGAGGATATTTATTCAGACTCTTGGTGCCAGCTGCTAACTTTACCAATAAGTTGCACCTTTTTACATGTAATTTAGAATATGTATACAACATTCCAAAGTGATAACTTTAAAATAAACATTCCCAGAATTGATTCCAAAAGGCCTTAAAAGTATTTTTACCTAAAGTTGTTTGTTTAACTTATCCTGTCTGCAGTGTGCAAATTGCAAGACATTTTCCACAAGAAATTTAGTTTGTTTTTCTAATTTTTTTTTCAGTTTTCTCCAAATTCCTTTCAAACTTGTTTTAGTATATACTTTGTATATTTTTCTTTGATGTTACAAGAATTTGCCCAATTCAGAATTGGCTTATCTTTCTGTTTATTTCATTTTATTTATATTTTGTTTTTTACCTTCAATTTTTTTTAATCCTTAGCTTTCTCTCATTTTCTCTCATGGATAAAGTAACTAAAAATAAATTTATTTTTATAGGAGCCAGTTTTCTCTTTTCATGCAATATACTCTTTCATGCCAAGTGAATAAAAATAGAAAAAAATTATCAAATTATATAATTATATTAATTTTTATAAAAATCATCTGAATTCTGCATAGAAGGGTGAATCAATATGTTTGTAGCCTGATATGCAGTTAACTGAATTTTTATTTGAAATTTTCACTGCATAATGTTTAATCTATGTGATGAATGTTCACCTTGGAATTATGTTGAAAGGAAATATTTTTTCCCATTAACTAAATGACTTTTTACTCATTACTCATACTTTTTGATTTACTTCCAAGGCTGGATGAATAAGTTTGTAGCTTAAGTGTTACTAATTGAATTTTGACTTAACATTTTCACTATTGTAATGTTCAATCTATGGGGTCTATGAAGAAGTTGTATGATGCGCATAAGAGATTGTTGAAAAAGTATTGTTTTATAAAGCAAGAATTTTTTTAGCTTATAAGAAAAATGTTTTATTTGATTTAATCTCAGAAACAATATTCCAAAAATAAATTTGGATTTAAATACAAAATTTGGCTAAATCTTCCCTCTACAGGATTTTGAATTTCTTTAATTAGAAAGTAATTTTACTCCCACTCTTTTTCTTAATACAAATAATTTTAAATTTATCCTAAGGTTTTATTAAAATCCTAAAGAAACAAATCTTTTTCTTCCATTATTGATATTGAAGTGTTATAAGTTTTTATATTCAACTAGTGAGAATTTACCTATACCATATACCTAAATATTGATCAAGTAAATCTTTTGTCATATTTAATACAATGTGTAGCCTAAAAGTCTGAGAAGCATAAAATGTATCATTCCAAAGCTTAAAAAAACAATGTGGGCGATCATAGCTCTCCACAACTTTCTCTCATTTGTAACTTTAATCAATGATCATCCTCTTACTATACTTCTTGATCCCAGTCAGTTTATTAAGTAGGTCACATAATGATCCCCTTGCCTTCAGTATGTCTTGTGAGTGTCAAATTCTCCAAGTTCTCTTTTCTTATGTTCTCTAAAAACTTCAACTTTCTCTTTTTAATTCTAAATGTTCTTTTTGTTTACATTTTCCTTAAAATTTCATCATTACTCTTATGTTTTTTTCATGGTATTCCCAGCATCCTTCTGTAGAACCAGATCTCTATTACTTCATCTGTGAGGAAAGTTCAACATTTACTGCTTTATAGGAGATTGATATTCAGTATTCTTTGCTTTGTTTGTAACAAAATTTTCCTGTTTCATAATACTTTAAAATTATTGAATTTAACTAGAAACCATTATAATTCTCCCCCTCCTCAATATATACATTTTTTAAAAATATATTTGCCATTTATATATTGTTTTTCTTTCCCCACATAAGCGCATTCAAATATTGCACTGCATCCATTGCACTGGCTGGGGTGGTGGGTTATATATGTTATTAAAATGGTATCCTAAAAAAAATACGTTGATTGTCAAATGCCATGAGAATTTTTATATAATATCAGTCTTCCTATATGGCAGTGAATGTTGAGTAATCTCCTCATAGATGAGATGTAAAGCAACAGAAATGTGGTTCTACAGAAGGATGCTGAGAACATGTGAGCAACAACAAAGTTTTACAGAAAAGATATAGTTGAAATTATGAGAGAACATCATGAGGAAAGAAAGCTTGGAAAAGCTTTGACAGAGAAAAAATGCATAGCCTACCTTGTGAGTTTGAGTAAATTGATGCTAGAACAAAGTTTAGGAGAGATAACAGAATCATAAAATTTACTGAGAGCTACAAAGGACAAAAAATTGTGGAAAGCCATAATTGCTTATGTCCTGAAAGGACATACTACATAGAAGAAGAATCTTGAAAAATACTGTTTTCCTCTAAAATCTATCTTATTGAGCAGCAAATGCAATATTTTTTATTGGAAATGATTGATTTCAATAACAAAAATTGTTTATTGATTGCTTAAATTTTAAGCAATCAGCTGGCATCCAACCCATTAATGCTCACTGTCTTACTTTTTGGATGATGAGTATTAATATGTCTCTAGTTAGAAATTTATGATTAATACCAAATTTTTTAGAAAACTATAATTGATAAAGTTTTTTTTATTTTATTTTTATAACTAATACCAGATCTCATAGTGAGCATTAATAGGTTAATACCTATTTAAACCTTGGGTAAATATTAATGTCTTATGTCAGCTAATATTCATCTGTCATCAAGAGCCAATGCATTATAAACTGAGAGACTTATTTTTAACTTAGTTAAGTATTGATAAACAGCTCAGTTATATTGGATAGGAAATAAGAAATTTTTTCCTCCAGAGACAATTTAATGAGGGCTATTAAGATTTTATGAATATTTCCTTTGGGTAATTGTAAAAATAGGAATAAATTACTTTTAGTTTGCTTATGTGACAAGTGATTTTTTTTTAAAACTATTATCTCCCTTTTAATTCTTTGCTTGAAAAGAATAAGTTAAAGTTCACCAGAATATGAAGAAATCACCACTATGTCACTGTTAGGAAAAATTCTTGTAGAATTCAAAATATCTATTAAAACTAATTTCTGCAATGAGATATAAAGATGTCAAGAATACTGACAATAAGTAGCTAAAAAATCCTGTTAACTTACAAGAGTTCTACTTATATATCAACTTCACCAGTATAATCCCAGAAAGCTTACTTTATCTGATGATTCATGTATTGAATGTTAACTGCTTATGACACTTCTAATATTATTTTTCATCTGATGATATTTGAGGTTATTCTTGACTTCTTTTGGAATTCTTACTTATTACAGATATGCTGTACTATGCAGAGTAATGGTAATATTAGCCGTTTCTTTAAGTGGGACGATTACATTCAATTAATTGCTAGGTCTGCTGCAAGGAAAATTGGTTCACTGTGTCATGCCAGAATCCATCTTGCATGTTTATAAATCTACCATTTGACCATGTACTGAATTTTTCTGCTACATTTGGTCTGGTGCTCCTGCTATGTATCTTGAGATTCTCGACAAAATCCAAAGAAAGGTTTCATTTACTCAGTCATTTATAACCATTGATTTTAGAAAGTGTTTGTATACATCTGTTAGTTTAAATATTTCTGAATGAGTTTTATGCTATGCATGATGTTGATATGAAAGTCTCAATCTGACTCAAGAACATAAGGTTTTAAGTTAATATTTTGGTTTTATAGTAACTTAGTGTTGAGCAAAACTACCTCTAGCACTGTGTATTCTTTGTTCAATTTCCTTATTTCCTATATTAAATTAGTTATTGGGCACATTGATGTGATGTGATGGTAGGTACCTCCACCGAGTTTCAATGCCTAAATGAAGTTTTAAAAATGAAAAAGTAATCTTGAAGCTTTCATTTTAGTTTTAATTGAAAGCTAAATGATTAAATTTACTATTTCCAGTAAGCAAAATACTCTGGTGTGTTTCAAGTAGAAATTATATTGATTGGAATCTCAACGTTTTGGTTTCTTTCAGAAAATCTATAAAAATCGGTGAATATTTGCCATTTTTAGTACATTTGTTAACAAAAGTTCATTCTCGGTTTTAAAAATCTTCCAAAAATAAAATATATTTTTTTGAAGCTTTATTTGGGAAATATTAGCTGATTTAAAGTATAATTAATTAGATTGGAAACAAATATTATATACTTTGTTTAAAATAACAGAAATGAATTTTTAAAACAAATGGTATTGGTGATTACACATTTATCACTGTTGCTTGTCACTCATTTATCACTTAAGTGATGATAAAAACTGTCAACACCTTCACTGTTCTACAGAGACTTTATTTGTTAAAACATAATTTAAGAAAATGATGGGTGAGCATTTTTTTTTTTTTAATATAATTTTTACATACTCAGTAATCTTAAAAATGTTGGACAGTATTCTCTGTAATTTAATTTAGGAATGTTAAACTTAAGTTTATGATAATCATTGCTCTTATTTTCTGATTATGTTATATATTGTCAACCATGTCAACAGGGGCAAGTTATGTAATATTTTATATACCTAAAAATATTTTAAAAAAATATTAGGGATAAACAACTTTATTGATCTTTTCAATTTTTGATTTGTAAATATAGTTTTCACTTAACAATACCACCTAACTGGATTGAAGTAATGCAGAATTTTAAATGATTTATAATATTATAAATTATAATTAAAATTTTATAATATCAAAACAATTCTTATAAAAATTCATTATTCACTGAAATTTTTTTTTCTTAAGACAATAATGTCTTTAATAAATTTTATTTAGAAAAGTAATTAAATGCTTTCTAATTAAGTAATTGCATAGTTTTATTGCATTTTTTATTTTAAGATTCAGAGCAGATTTTTGGTAATGTGGGTCCTGTTTTCCCTCCCCCAAAAAATAATTTAAATTCTCTGAAGTGTCCTGCTTTTAACTAATAATACAAATTTTGAGATTGCCATTTAATTTCTTGAAATTTCATGAAATTAAGTAGGTGGGGTGGGAGAAAACATACATAAAAAATATTTTTTTTACCAAGAATTTCCAAATCAATGTGTTTTTCACCTGAAAAAAAAAGGTGCATAAATACTAATTGTAAATATTATGTCAACTGCTAACATAAAGAAAAAAATGGTTTTTAAACAAAATTTTGAACATGCTAGAAAGGTTTAAAAAATTTAATAGAATAATAAAAAAATACTTTGGTCTTTCCTCTGAATAACATAAACATTTTGATGATAAAACATTGTTTTTATTAAATTTGGGTCCTTTTTTTCATCATGCTATGCTGTTTTTTCAGTGAACAAATGGAGGTACCTATGTAATGGTTATCAAGCTTGTCTTGCTAGATCGCTTATGATTGAGTAGTGAGTTCTTTCTGAGTTCAATACTTTCAGCCTTGTGCCACTTTAAACTACACTTAGTAAATCACTATACTAAATTTGTTAGAACTGATTCATACTCTAAGGTATTTAAAATGTTTAGTGTTTACTAATTCCACATACTGAATTTTTATGATGAATTCAGAGTATGCACAATCACTGCTTTCATTTCAGTTCCAGATCATTGTTTCTATTTTGGAAAGGTTTATCTGGAATACTTGATAGAAGATGCTGATTTTTTGTTTAAGATTATTCTTATTCTAACTATGAATACCTATACATTGTATATTGGCCTCTGGAGGGATAACAAATTCACTGTTGATTTGTTTGGGATGTGATATGGAATGCTTAAATCATCAGTGCTCATCTTTTCACATCTGTGATTGCATGTATGCAAGGCATAATCTAGAAAAAGATTAAATAGACTGAGTAAATGTTTCCATATTGGGGTCCTTGCCAGATATCTATGATGTTTTTTTTTTTATTTTTGGTGAACTGATATAGTTCCTCTATCAGATTTAGAGATCCAGTTGAGCCAATTTGGATAGCAATTTCTTATAGATGAGTTCAACATAAATGTACAATTTTCTATTGAAGTGGTATGCAATCTCCTGGTTTTGTTTGATGCCATATATGCTATCATTATATCATTTACTAGAATGAAAATCAAACTGGATTGTGAGAGGTTGAATTTCATAAAATGATGAGAACCTAAATACAATGTTCATTAGTCTCTAAAAGGACCTCCAATCGATTGTGAACTGGGGCATGAATTGGCTGGTCAACTTCAACACTTCTAAGACAAAACTGCTCTCTATTAATCACCAGAGATCCTTCCCTTCCCTCCATTAGAATGTCTGACGCTCAACTTCTCGAGAGCAACTCTCTGCGGCTTCACGGTCTCACGTTGACTGCTGACCTGAGATGGAATAAATACATTGAATCAATTGCCTCGTCCACTGCAAGGAAAGTTGGCTCCCTGAGCTGCGCCAGGAAGTTTTTCTCCCCGGAGTCGATCCTCCAGATCTACAAATCAACAATTCGCCCTTGCATGGAGTATTGCTGCCATATATGGTCTGGCACCCCTTCTGTTTGCCTCGGGGTTCTTGATAGGCTCCAGAGGCGGATATGCAATGTAGTTGGCCCTGGCGTCTCGTCTACAGTCACTTTCTCACATACGTGCCGTCGCCTCTCTCTGTCTGTTCTACAAATACTTTCATGGAAATTGCTCCGAGGAGCTGCATTCGCTGGTTCCCAGACGGCATGAGTTCCAGCGTCTTACGAGGCTGGCATCCCACTCTCACCCCTTCACTGTCGAAACTCCTAAATGTAGCCGTCTCTTCTACTCTAATAGCTTCATGTCTCTCACCTCTCACCTGTGGAACTCCCTTCCCTTTTTCTGTTTCCCTGTGAGCTATAATCTCCAGCTATTCAAGTGTAATGTCAATCGACATCTCCAGTTGCCTTGATCTATCCACTACCCTCATCCTTTCTTCTATCACTCCTATCTGATCTTGCTCTAAATTTTCTGTAACCCCTTGCATCCTAGTGGCTTCCCACCTTGCTTGGGGTGAAATGCTTAAAAAAAAAAAAGAAAAAAAGTACTTTCACCATAATGGATCCAACTGTGAAACTTCTGTCTGTGTGTTGGTCTTGAATACTTGTGCACCATATCTGTGATAGGGTGATCTGTTCATACTGAGAATACCATGGACAAAGCATGTGAGTAACAAGGAACTTATAAGTAAACTGAAATTTCTGGGATACATAATGATGAAAGGCCTGGAGAATTTAATACTCACAGGGTATACTAAAAGCAAGTAACCTACTTAATGAATTTGTGAATGAATAGCAGAACAAGGACCAAAATGTTGGTAAAGGAACAAATGTTACATAGGGCAGCAAAAAACTAGGAAGTTGTGAAGAACCTTGATTATTTACACCTGGAAAAGATATATCACATAAAAGAAATACTACCTATATCAAAAACTGAAATCAAATTATGAGGTCCATGCTATACATTATTTCAGCCAAAGTAAACTGCATATTTTTTTAATGAATATTTGTGACTTAATTTATATTAGTTTTGTTTTATTACTACTATATTTCTCTTTTTAAACAAATAATTTTTGCATAGTATCTGTGCACTTCAGTTTATTCTTTACTACCTAATTTTCATTGTGAATAATTGTGTTTTAACATTCCATCTTGGAAAAAAAAAACCCTCACATTTTTGCCATCTGAATAATGGAGCTGCTTGCTGTTATTTCTCTGGAACACTAACCTCCCAGACAGAATAGTATCATAGGTATATGTATCCAGGTTATATATTTAGTAGATTACATTAGGCTGGATGCAGTCAGTAGCAAAGCAACCAGTTTTAAAACATAAATTTATGAAAAAAAAAAAGTTAACAACTAAAAACGCATATGCCAGAAACATTCATATTACCATTCAGCCATGATTGAATTGGTTACTTATAAGTTTGACGTAAGCAGTTACTTTGCTACTTTTCACTAATGTTCCTTATTGTATCTTTATATCTGTTACTGTTTTAGATAAAATCTGCAAAGATTAGCTATAGAAAACTAAAGGCTACAAGAAATTCCAATTAGTTTTGTTTGCAGCTAAATATATAAGTATTTAGGCATTTTGTACAGGTGCTATTTCATTCACTAAATATTTGATTACATAACAATGAGAAACATGGGAAATTTTAGCTGTTTTCATTTTCAGTAGATAGTATTAACAGATCATATAAGGATTTCATATCTGGTGTTTTGAACGAATTTACATTTAGTACTGCTACATTTTTCATTAAATTATACAGAAGAAAATGCTGTTTGTGTCTGAGATGTTAACTGTCTTAAAGTTTTTGTTTTTAAATCAGTTTTTCATTTTATAAATAAGTTAAAATTGGATAAGTACACAATTGTCTATTATGATTCTGGTAGTTAGAACCAGTTTCTAGCCACTTCATGCATAGGCATACACTTAGAAATTATTATCACTCTTCTTTTTTTATTATATGCCATGTCCCTTCAGGATATAGGTGAACATGGATCTCCACAATTTCCTGCCTTTTGTAGCTCACAATAAATTCGATGTTTCTGTTATTTCTCCTAAGCCTTGTTCTGCTACCCATTTACTCAAGCTCACTAGGTAGGCTATATTTTACCTTCAAATTGTTCTGTGAATATCAAATTTTCCAAGCTTTCTTTCCTCATTATGTGCTTTAGAAATTTCAATTATATCTTCCTGATGTTAAGTATAAGTGTACTTTTTGTTTCCACTTTGAAACTTTGTTGTTGCTCACATGTTAAGTTCATGGTATTCTCAGCATTCTTGTGTAGAACCAGATTTCTGTTGCTTGAAGTCTCTTCATATGTGAGGAAATTGTTGAGCATTCACTGCCATATATGAGGACTGATATTACATAACAGTTCAGTATTCTTTTCTTTGTTTCTAATGAAATTTTATTGTTTATAATACAGTAAGCAGGTAAATTCCAACAAAGGTATATTATCTGGTATATTCAGTTATCAGATTAAATCTTTTGTTTTTCATTTTTGAATTCATAAATATGTAGTATATACTAGCAGTATAACCCATCTTTGACTGGGTCTTTCATTACTGGGAATTTTGGCCGTTCATTTGGAGCAGTTTAAGTTTAAAGTCAGCCCACCTGAAAATCAATATTAGTAACAAAATTTGGGTGCAACTGAGGCACATCTCCAAGTGGTGGTGGGGGGTACAATTTGTATAATAATAAATAATATTGTAATAATTTAAGCTATTTATTTTTATTAAAGTTTTTATGAAAGATATATATCCAAGAACAGATAGTAAATAGTAAAACATTGCGGAGAGTTAAAATGGACAGGAATAGTGGAGAGGCATTGTCGCCAACAATTTGGGCTCAAAACTGGCACTGAAGAAGTATCTATCAAACAAAAAAAATCATCGAAATCGGATGAAATCTGTGGAAATGCATAAACAACATTTGATCACACACATACACACACACACATTTTGAGAATTATAGATTTAGATTGCAATTGTTTTGTGTCAGTACATCAATAAGTCAGTAGCTTGACAACAACAAAAATAATTTATTTTTGCATAGTAAATCTTTATTCTTTAAAATAATTTCTTTCTTTAGCAATGCACTTAATCTAATCAAATAGTTTGAATATTATATAATGAAAATTCATTTAGTAACAGTGTACACAGGTGAAAAACTAGTATTTGTAAAACTTTTTGATGAGTTCAACTACAGAAAGAAAAATTTGTCAGATTTAATGAAAATCTATGGTGTTTAATAATTGCAAACATATTAAAAAGGTATGCCTGTATGTTTATTAATAATATGCCCTCTGTGAATGAAAAAGTGATACATCCTTGCAAATAGCAAAAAATCACTTTTCAAACAGCTCAAAGAACAAATTCATAACTTGTTTGATGGCATCTAAGATCCACTAATTTACATTTAATATTACAGGCTGAGTGCTTTAATCCAGCACCTTTGGGACCAGACCACTTCTGCAACACAGAAAATAATAGATATCTCCTCCAAAAAGTCCTAAGTAAACAGTCTTGCTGGAGTAGAGGTTTATCTCTTGTTTCCTGTTTAGGATTGGGTTTTCAGTTCCTTCTAAATTCTACTTCAGCTCTATACTTCTAATGTCTCTGCCTAAACTCTGAATTTTTTTTACTATATATTCATTTATTTTTATCCACAATAGGCATAGATAGGTTCACACTCCTCTCCAGTCTTTGGAACAGGAGTAATTTTCTCTATTGTTTCCTGTTTAGGATTGGGTTTCTGGTTCCTTCTAAATTCTACTTCAACTCTGTAATTCTAAAATCTTTGCCTAAACTCTGAAATTTATACTATTATTGTGTTTCCAGTTCCTTCTAAAGTCTTTTCCTTCTTGTTTATTTCTAATAGCCCCTTGTGTTAGAGTGTCATTATCACCTTGCTTGTGGTGAATTGATTAAAAAGTCCCAGACCACAGAGGTTGTACTGTACAGTATTATGGAGTAAGGCTAGGTAGTCTCCAGAATATGGACACCTCAAATTTACATAAGGTCCCAAAAATATTTTTTCAATATTTTTTTTTTTTTTTTTTTTTTTTTTTGCAGCAACAGAGGAGGAAAAGAGATTGGATCTTGTATGCCATCAAATATGGTTACAAATTATTAGAACTACCCCAATCAGTTTTCTTATGAGTGCTTTCCAATATTGTATGTCTATCACACTCTACTGAGTGCTTATAATTTAAACCATATTCAAATTAAATTGATGCACTTATATATAATTTTTACTAAGTTTTTAAAATTATAACTTCCATATCTATGTTGATGAAATATAGAATTAAATGAAATGGTGTTCAGATTTATAAAACAATTTTTTGAAAAATAAATATAATACAACTAATAGAGTATAAATCACAAAAGAATTTAAAAGAAAATGTAACTTTGATTCCTTTTTTAGCATTGTCTAAAAGGATGGTTCTTGATAATAGAACATTTTGCTAAACATTAAATAATAAAATCAATTCTGTTAGTAATATTTATATCAATTCATGATCACAGCTAATTCATTTTTTTTCATTTGCAATGCATTTCTCTAGTAAAAATCACTAATAATGAATTATACATGAGATAGCTCTATTACTTACTAACACTTGCATTAATTTTTGACCACCATCAATTCCTTTTTGCCTTATTTTCATTGTAGAACAGAGATTAAGAGCCAAATTTTAAGTAAAGAAAATTTTTATTTTCCAGAAAAAATTTAGTTTGTTTATGTAGAAAATTACAAAAACAAAGGAGGGTCAGTGGTGGAGTAGCAGGAAAACCAGTAGTTATTAATAAGATAAAAATAAACATTTATTCACACAGACTGGGTTCAGAAGGTGTTGGTGCTAAAATATTGCCTCCTACCAGAATTGGCTGTATCACAATATATAAAATCGTTAGAGTAAATGAAAATTTTAATGTAAATTCTATATGTTACATAAATGTTAGTTAATAAAATGCACAAAATTGAGTTATAATTTTATAACCACTCATCTGAATTAAATCTCCTATTAATTCTGGATACTCATTCCTTACCTATAAAGGACATTATTACACAGTTGGGTATGATTTATGTTCTCTAGATGTTTATGAAGCCGTTACTTTGTGACCTTTTTACATTATGAAATACCATTCAAACTTTATTTTTTTGAGCCTTTTTTAAATAAATTTCCACTTATTTAGAAAGTAGTTGGTATTTATCACATCCATCTGCAATTTTAAAAAGTTCCTAAAATAACAGATTATTGGAAAATAATTTGTAGATATGAATAATAATATTTTTAAAGAAACATCTTCCTTAAGGACATAAGTGATCTTGGCTCTCTATAACTTTATTTTTTTTTTCACTTTAATATCTGCAAATTGTGAGTTGCTGCGATTGTTATTAGGGAAAGGTAATGATGGGGTTTTCCATTGCTTTCTTCGTGATTTTCAGTTCAGATTTGCCCTTCTTGATTGGTTACCCTAACAAAACTCTAGAGCCCAGTCTGCTCTATTATTTTACTTACCCACAGCTTAGAGAAGAGATGGAAGTTAATAAAATGTCAAACTTTATTTGATAGTCATCATTATTTTTTTTATTTTTTATAAATTTCCTAATAGTTGTCATTGTCCTTGAATGGTTTCTCTACCAAGGTTAAAGAGCTCAGTACTATTATTTTACCCTGGGATTGGGGGAGAAGAAATTGTATTAGTGTAAAATTAATGCAAAAGTCTCAACTGGAATTTGAAATTGGCCTACTGATTCTATTTTCTGTGTAAATAACTGAACAAATATTTTTATTTTTTTTAAATAAAGAGTTCAATTATGGGAGAAAACGTTTGCAGGTTTAGATTAGAACTTGAACATTTATTATACTTTAAGTTAATCTTTCTAAATATACAAAATTTGTTGCTATTGAATTGATTCTATTAACTGGAAATGCATCACTTAAATGTTTCTATTGTGATTGATTTCTATTATAATATTAAAGGAATAGGTTTTATTGGTTTTAATCATGTCACAGACATGTAGTAATATCAATTATACTCTGTAGTGATGCTCTTACTTTGATTTTTCATTTGATTAAATGTTGATATATGAACAGAACATTCTAAAGTTGAATATTTTAAGTACAATATGACAGGCATCAAAAGCCAGACTTTGGGCTGAATTACTGTTTCCAATTGAAAAGAAAATTACACATATGTTGCTATCTTTAAGCATTCCCAGTTAACAAGGATAATTTTATTGATTGGCTTCATTGATAAAATTTGCAGTGATCAATTAGTCAGCCATTAAGTTATTTTGTATGAAGTATCAAGTGTTTTATTTATCGTGTTTTCTTTTCTTTTGAATGTTTTATATTTTTATTAACCATGGTAATTTTTCTTCAGTGTAGTTGAACAATTTCTCTTTCTCTTGAAAGACAAGGGTTAAAAAGGAAATAAAGCATTGTTCCTTATCACTTAAGATATTAGTCTCTCTTTCTCTCTGATATAGGAAGAGATACATGATTGAATCAGGAAAGCTCCTAATGGGGTTTTAAAAGCAACCGATTATTGTGTACTGCATAATAATCCTAGTCATTCAAAGTAGAAAAGTAGCTCAGAATCACTAGACAACTATATCTGTTCTTCTGAGATTTTAGGCTACAAAAGTACAGGATAAATTTTTGTAAGGGGAGAGCTGTAACAACATTTTAAAAATTGATATCTTTATTGTATTTTAAAAATTTAATTTCAGTTTATGGATGAATATTTGTTTATGGTTTAATAATGTATGTTTATTCTCCAAAGATATATGAATGGCTTTGTAATCTTATAAATCATTTTTCTGTTAATGTGTATGTGTGTGTGCGTGCATGCACACACGTATGTGTGTATTCGCCTATAGATATATATTTTAGTTATACCTGAAATTTCACTCACAAACACACACACACACACACACATAATAGAGAGAGAGATTAGATAACCTCAAATCTCTGGTTGGTAAACTCTCATTTCTTTAGTGCATACACTTTTTAATCTCCATATGGAAAAAGAATTCACATTATATACAGCTGTTGGAATAACTAATAAGTTGAAATAATAAAGTGAAAATAGATTAAGTTTGCAGGAATATTTATGGACATTTTGCAGCTAGCTTCATAGTCCAGATTGAAGAAAGCAGACAACATCCATCAACAAACAACTCTGTTTTTTTTTTTTTTTAGTATTCTGAATTGCTGAAGGGCATGGTCCATTTGCCAAGTGATGCTGAAATGTGAAGCTTACAAAACTAAAAAGAAATTCAAGCCATAGTAGGAAAAAAGAAAACAAATAAGCAATAAATTAATTGCCTTCAAGGCATCAATGATGGCTCTAATTACTAGTCATATTTTTGATCAATTTAATGATTAGATCTCTATAAAAATTGATATTTTATTTTTTTTTCACTTAATCTTCAATTTCCAGATTAACTGATCCATATTTTTGCAACTATTCTGAATTTGATAGTGATTTCATTTAATACTTAAGAGTAAAACCATAGGTTATCTTTCTAATGTTTTCTTGAATTTTTTATTAAATAAATCGTTGTCAACGATTGTTCATTTTCCATTAGTATTTCGTTCATCAGTAGTTATAATGAATAGCAACTAAAATTAAAATGAAGAAAATACAAGTAAAAATTAATAATGATTGACTAATGTTACTGACAACAATATATACAATGTAAGGAACTTCTGCAAGAGGCATGGAATGATTTCAAACTTTTTTCTTTTCCATGATTTTTACCTTTTGCAAAAATAAAGTTATTTTTTTTCCCAAAAGTATGAGTAAGGATTGGTCTATAATTCAATGAAAAAGGAAATTATTTTTAAAAAACTGAAAAAGTTGCTAAATCTTTCTAAAGAAATGAAGTTTTAGAAATGCATAGAGGGTATACTTTATTTTAAAATCAGTGTAAGAAACACACACATACACATTTATATTTACAAAATTAAGGGTATAACATTGCTGGTGCAACCAAGGTGAAAATTGTTTTTGAGATTATTATGAACTTTTTTGTTTTACATATTCAGCATACATTTGATTAAATGTGCAATAGAAATCAAGTAATAATCAAAAGGAAAGCTTTTTTTATCATTTCAACCAAGAAAGGAGATAATGCCACTAACAGGCAAGGTGTGACTTGGAGTGAAATAGAATGAGAAGACTTTAGTGAGGAGAAAGGACAATAAAAGAACAAGATTGTGATTTTTGAAGATTGTAGGTGGTAGGAAAGCCACAAACAAAAAAGAGTTCCGGAGGAAGAAATGCAAGCAAAGAAAATATTAGAATAGATTTTAGTTACATCTAGCTTATTCAACAATAAAACAGTGAAACCAATTTAGTATTATGCTTAAATTCATCTGGTCAAGGTACCAGGGAGGAAAGCTCATTAGAACAATTGCCATGAAAATATTGATAGAAAAACATGGCAGTGTAAAAGTGATTGATCATGACCGATACTACTGCAGCCCCCCTCTTTTGGGGGTGGATTTTGTTGAGAATCTATATATATATATATATATATATATATATATATATATATATATATATATATATATATATATATAGCAGGAGCACTTATTGTAGTTAGCTCTTTACTTTTCACAACTGATTTTAATTTTACTTCATTCAGTGTTATTTTTAAGTTCAATTTCAGAGACTTAAGTAATGAAAAGGCATGTTTATTTTAGTTTTACTTACAGAAGATTTTATTTCATTTAGAGTGACCTTTAAGCCCAATTTCAAAGCATTAAAATGTTCAAATTAGTAATATAAATTTTTTACAGAATGCTTGAGATGTTAAAAACAAAAAGAAACAAAATGGTAATTTGTTAATTTTCATAGTGATAAAAAAATATTTTTGTAAGTAAATGATTTTAAGATTAAGTATTTATTAGAAATATAGCATAAAATAAAAGATTATTTAGGAGGAAGATAGAAACTTTATCTTAATATCTTCTCTTTTGATATTTTTATATTTGAGAAATCAACACAATTACTTGAACATTTGTCTCTTTCATGTATTAGTTTTCATCATATTCTTTTAGTAGTCATGTGAATTGTATATAATTTCTGATTTTATTTTGCTTTCTTCTCTGTCTTAATATTTGTGCTGAGCTCTTGGACTGTGCATTTATGCATTTGTGTAATGCATATAATGTTTTAATATTAGGTTCCTGTCACTGTGAATGTTCACATCTGGAAATGAAAATTCAAGTGATGAAATGCAAAGCTGACTTTTATGTGATTTGATTTTTAATTGCAGCGCTATCTGGTGAGGCAACAGGGAAAACTCCAAAATTTGTCTGTATGTATGCCTTATATTTGAATTAGCATGCATATACAGTTGGAACGCAATCAAACAGTAGCCTTTTAGGCATTTTTTTTTTTTTAATCATAACTCAAACACTGAAAACTTAAATGTTCAATCAACTACTATAGTGGCCTTACAATGATAACAACTAATACTTTAATAAATATTGAAAAAAAAATGTAAGCTTGTGTCTGTACATATGTCTTAATTGTTCGACTGCACTCTAACAGCTATCTTGACTTTGTTTCACGTTTGACACCCTGTCATTGTCTAGGGTGTTGAAATGCTTGTTAATGTAACATCTTTTCTTCCAAACATTTTGTTGACTTTGGCAAGGAAGGAATTTTTAATACTGTTTTATTTATTTATTTATACTTGTTCTTGTTGTCATACTCTCTTACTTCAACCCTACCTGTTTCTGTTCTGTTTTTCTGTCTGTCAACAGATTTCAGAATTGTTTATCATTGATTGTTCTAATGGCTATTCTCTGAGGTTGAGTCAGTCAAATGTATGATAACCTTAGACAAGTTCTTTATTTTTGTAAACTTGATTTTCTTTCTGCTTAAAACATACAAAAATTACACTGAATTAATGTAAATTCAATTTTAAGGAGGTAAATTTCCATTTTTTTTTTTTTTTTGTTCAGAATAGATTCAAGTTTTAAATGATGTATACAATTGAAATATTTTTCTTTTCTTTTTTTTTCTTTAACCAATAGACATTAGAACAAAAATAAAATTAAGTTAAAATTAACATGTTTTTATAACTCTAATTTTAATCATATAAAACCACAAACCAGTTTTTGTTTGGTATATTTACTTTATGATACTTATACTCTACTAAATTGATAATTCTTTTTTTGTTTTTACATTTTTTAATTATCAAAAACACTTAAAAATTGACTAAAGTAAATATCTGAATATTTGTTTCAGTAAAATATAACATTTAATACTGTCTAACCATAAATTTACAACAGTTTATAACACTGAAAAAAAATGAATTTTAATACTACACACATTACTATATTGTATAATAGTGGTATATAATGAGATATATATTTGTGTGTGTGTGTATATATATATATATATATATATATATATATATAATGTGTGTGTGTGTGAAAAATGATAAACATTTCTACTTTAACATGTTTTTGTTCCAAATGCTGCATATCTTTATAAATTGAATATAAACAGACAAGAATACTGAACTGTTACATAGTATCAGGCCTCCTATATGCCAATGAATGCTTGCTACACAATTAAATCACAGATGAAGAAGACATGAAGCAACAGAAATGTGGTTCTACAGAAGGATGCTAAGAATATCATGGCCTAAGCATGTGAGCAACAATATAGTTTTAGAGAAAGTGGAAACAAAAAAAGACACTTAGCATCAGAAAGACATAGTTGAAATTTCTATGGCACATGAGGAAAGAGGGCTTGGAAAATTTGATACTCACAGGGTAGATTGAGGGATAGAAGACAGCAATCTATAACCTACATAGCAAGCTTGAGTAAATAGATGGCAGAACAGGGTTTAGGAGAGATAACAAAAAGACAAAATTTATTAAGAGCTGCAAAGGACAAGAAATTGTGGAGAGCTATGATCGCCAACTTTCTGAAGGGACATGGCAAATAGAAGTAAAAGAAGAAGAATGGATATTTTGGCCATGTTTAGAATTAGTTATTCTCTTTTTATGTAAAACTATGGAACCAAATGTTACTAATATAACATTAGCATTACAATTTTACTCTTAATTTTTAATTGTTTTTTATAACACATCACCACAAGCAAGGCAGTAAAGCTAAGGGATTACTGAGTATGAAATAAGAAAAAAGAGAAACATTATTAAGGATTGAGAACAATAAAAGAGTAATCAAAAGGACATTAGATAATGATTGACATTGCATTTGAATTTTTGAAAATTGAAATTGGCTGAAAAGCATGGAGCCAGAAGAGAGTTCCACAAACTAGAAGTGTGAGAAAAAAACCTGTTGAACTTAGGGTTACATCTAGCCAATTCAAAAGTGAATTGATGAGACATTGCTGCCTATCTGGTACTACACTTAAATTCATAAAGTCCATGTACCATAGTGAAGAGTTCATCCAAGAAATTACCATTAAAATATTTATAGAAAAGAAAGCATGGTGGAGAAATGAATTGCAGCTTGGATTGAGGAATTGGAAAGCTTGAATTCCAGTCGTTTTCTATATTCACTTAAATATGAATACACTTCAAAATCTCCAATTATGGGCAATCTGGGCTCTGTAGCCATAGTTGGCAACCAGACTAGAAGGACGACTGAATTAAAATCTGGAGCACAAGTCCCTAAGACAGTCCAATGTCATGGTCAGTTTAATTCTGGCAACTACTGTGACGATACTAGTGCCAAGCTGTATTGGCTTCTGCCTTCTCCTTGGATAACATCAGTGGCATGAAGAGAGGAGACATGCTTCTGCATGAGCAACTGCCAATCTTTCATAATAAAACCCTACCCAGGCCTGTGCTCTAGAGAGGGCATAATTCTTTGGGTGCAGTTCCATGGACCGACAGATGCTATACAATTTATAGAAAAGGCACAGGCAAGCTACATTACAATAGTTAGAAAGTGGTTGAAGCCAAGATGCCAGTTCAGGACCAATAATATTGCTGGTTCTTCTGCGGATTTTTATCAAGAATCTCTAGATATACAGCAGAAGTACCAGACCATATGTGGCAGCAATATTCAAGGCATGAACAAATGGTAGATTCAGCAAAGAAAAATTATCTAGCACAATATAGTGAACCAACTTTCTTAGCAGCAGACCTAGCAATGGATTCAATATAATCTTTTCACTTGATGTTAACCAAGCATATAAGCCTGAGAAGGAATAACAAGCCACTCTAAAGGATGTTAGTATCAGCCATGCTGATGGGAGGCAGTTCATTTTGGAGGCATTAAAATTAACTGGAGCAGGGAATGGCTTGTTATCAACAACTGACTGTAGGTTATTTCTGAGATCAGCTGCCAATTTGACCATATCAAACTGATCAGACTTACTATTGAGACAGGAATAAATGGTTGTGTCATCAGCTTAGATACCATGTTGCAAGCTGATGTCATCAGGAAGGACATTGATGAAAATTAAAAACAAAGTAAGTCCAAGGATAGGGAACTAGAGGACACTTGCATTAATACCAAAAGATCTAGAAGAGAGGCCATTCAAAATGACTTTCATTTCATGATTTGATAAGAAACCCTGAATCAGTTTAAAAAAAATGTCTGGAAATACCATAGCCTTTCAACTTATGAAGAAGACTGGTATGCCAAACCCTGTCAAATACTTTTGAGATGTCCAAAGTAACAGCCTGAGCTCCTCCAGTGTTACCTAAAGCTTGATAGACTCTTTCAGTGATAATCATTAGTACATCAGCAGTTGACATAGAGAAGCAAAAGCTAATAGATTGGTGCAAAAATAATGACGTAATAATGTTGTTTTTTGACGTAACGTCAAAAAACGACATTATTACGTCATTATTTTTGCACCAACCTAATATATTGCTTGTCTTTATTTCTATCTTTGGGATATATATATGTCTACATTGTACAGATTTATCTATTTCTTCTTTGTTATATGAAGCTATGTAAATCATTAGCAGGATATAAAAGTAATAGATAAAGTATAAAAGTAAAACAAAAAAAACATGCTTGTATCAGGGGCTGCTAAAAAGTTCTTGGTAGAACCCACTTACTGAAATCTGACCAAATGTCTCAACATTAGATTTTATTTTGGTAGAGCCTAGAACTATTCAGCATCTCCTCATAGGTAACCAATATTTAATCAACATAACACAAAAATATATATTCTGAATTCTTGTTATGTTTCTAAAAGTTTTCTAACTAGAGTTTGAATGAGAATTAAAATTTTATTTTATATCTTATTAGGTTGGTGCAAAAATAATATCATTTTTTGACATATTTTTTAACATCAAAAAACGACATTATTTTTGCACCAACCTAATATTTACATTGAAATTAGAAGCAAAACTACTAGTTTGTAGCTTTCTGTTTCATACAAATTTTACATTTGCTTCATGTGTATTCTGGAAAAGCATCTGATGTTCTAAACTAGAAAACTCAACATGAAGTGAGACTGAGTATTTCAACAGGAAAATAATCCTAAAGAGCACAATAGACTAAAACTTGAAAGAAGCAGCATGTTAATTTTTTTTTGAGTAGCCCAACCAATCACTGGATTAAAAACAAAAAAAAAAAAAAATGATTGGAAAGAGCTGAAGAATAAGTTGAAAGAATCATCCATTTAACTTTGTGAGTTGAAGGAAATATGACATGAAGAATGATAAAAAATACCAGCAAATTACTATCTTGATCTTGTATCATTCAACAAGAAAAATTTGCAGGCAGTATTGACTAACAAAGTTTAAACAACCAAGTATTAATTAGTACTTTCTTACATGTTAGGGACACTTTTACTTCCTTTTTTTATTTTTTAAATAATTTCTTATTTAACAATAAATTGACTTTTGATCATCATATTCTAATTACTAAGATTTGAAACTGAAACTTGGCATACATCTATACAAAAATACCCCAAGTAATCAATATAAATAAGTTACAAGTTAACAAACAGCACTATACAAAAGCTACAAATAACTGCATTCAGATCCACAATTGTTTCTACTCAATAAACTTAGAATGGTTTAAAACAACAATTTATGGTAGATGGCAATGTGTTGCCATATATACTAGGTTACATTTGTCATTCATGTATATTTGTGGATAGTCTTGTCTTTAATGTTTAATGTATGTAGTAGTGAGTTAACTGAGAAGTGTTCTGTTTAACAATAGCAGGATACTTGTATCATGAGCAGGCAGATATGATTTTAACATATGGTAAAGGACGCATGTCTATCAGATTGCATTTCCAGATCAAAGGCAACCGAGCCATCTAACCTTTGCTGCTGTTTATCACTGCATTGCTGTGACAGGATCCATGACATCACATGGATCAAGGAAGACCAAGACCTGCTCATACACCTGACCATAACGAACACATTCTACAAGCTGTTGGAGATGATCCAGGTATCGGTACATATCATGTTGCCTTAGCATGTTGTATATCTCATAGGACTACATGGAGGGTACTTCAAGAGCAGCTCCTGTATCCATATCATTTGCAATGTGTACAAGGTCTTTTGCCCTCTGACCACTCACCACAGGAGAACTTTTGTTGATGGTTTATTGCACAAACTGCTGATCTGTTGTTTGCCTCTTCAGTCTTCTTTATAGATGAGGCAACATTTGGAAAAGATAGAATAACAAATTTGCACAACCAACATTTGTGTATGGATTGGAATCCCCATGGTACAATACATCAATTTATGATAAATGTGTGGGCTGGAATTGAGCATGACTGTCTGGTAGGTCCATATGCTATCCTAGCACATATTAGAGGAACTGTCTACAAGGACTTTATTTCAAATACACTTCCAGACCTGCTAGAGGATATACCTCTACTAATATGAAGATGCATGTTGTTCATGCATGATGGGGGATCCAGTACATTTTAGTGACATTGTTCATGGTGCATATGCTGACATCTACCATGAAAGATAGATAGAGAGGGATGGACTGTTTCCATGGCCTGCAGGTTCCCCTGACCTCTATCCTTCGAATTTTTATCAATGAGGCCACCTAAAACAATTGGTTTATACAGCAGATATTAAAAAGTACAGAAATGCTGATCATGGGGGCCTATGAAACCATTCGACATTGTGTGGGAGTATTTGAAAGGGTCTGCCAGTCAATGATTTGATGAGTGCATGCGTCTGTAAAAACAAACAGAGGACATTTTGAACATGTGTTATGAGTTGCTGTGTTGAGGTACAATGATATTTATATGGTCATCTTACCTTGTTTTTGTGACAAGAACCCACCCTCAAAGTTTGTGAAAGTATTTTTGGATTCTATCTTTGATTGTATATTTAACAGCGTCTACCATAATCTTTAAACTTAATAACTCAGAAATGAAGGACATATGTTTATATGGACTTTATTCTTAGTTTTGGTGTAAGGAACCTGCCACAAAATTTGTGAAAGTATTTTTGATACACCTTGTGTGTGTGTGTGTGTGTGTGTGTGTGTATCTCTATCTCTATATATATATATATATATATATATATATACACACACACACACACACACACATGGGATAACGGTATATACATTTTTATATATCAAGAACAGTTTTGAAAGAAAATATTCATGACAAATTGGAAAATGATTTTGTGGTACATTTCATTTATTAGGACTTCATTGGACTGGGTTTGTTTACATTGTTATGACTACACATATGCATGAATGAGAGATGCTGGGAGTTTTAAAATTTAGGAAGAATTTTCTTTTTTGCATACAATCTAGCCAATTTCATCTATTTTCTTTTTCTTTTCATCATGATCTTTGTTCATACATACATACATACATACATACATATATATATATATATATTGTAGCTGGCCACTCGTATTCAAGGATACCTGTCTACTAAGATGGCTAGCCAGTTCCTATTGCAGATACTTGCTCAGGTGCATTTGTATTTATTCAACACCTACAGAGCCCACCTGTGGTTATACTGCGACTATACTGAGCAGACCTTAGTTACAGTTTCTGGGAAAGAGCGTGTTATCTAGTGTGATCAACAATTTGAACAAGGTGAACATGCTCAAGCCCTTGGCCACAATGACTTTTGACTTTGTGCTAGTACAGCTATCAATGGCCCCCAAGGGTTCTGTCTACCCAATTTCACTCACAAGGCTTGAGTCAACCTGTGGAATGACAAATTGACTATGGTGAATATCGAACATGGGTCTCATGGTCAGAATGCGAACCTTCTAAGCATTCAGCCATGTGCCTATATATATATATATATATATATTATAATTATTTATTTAAAAATATGATTCCAATGCTACATAAGAGTTCTCATGTTTCAAAACAAGAGCCGAAAACTTCAATATAATTATTTGAATTAAATTGAATTAAAGTACTAAGCTCTGTTCCATCTTCAAGCGAAATTTTTTTTTGGAATTCAAAAAAAAAATTTCGCTTGAAGATGGAACAGAGCTTAGTACTTTAATTCAATTTAATTCAAATAATTATATTGAAGTTTTTGGCTCTTATTTTGAAACATGAGAACTCTTATGTAGCGATGGAATCATATTTTTAAATAAATAATTATATTTATGCTTTACTTTTGTATTGAGCACTATTTTTTTTTAAAATAATAACAAAAATACTAAAGAACTTTGGATTATTTACCTAAGAAGTTCTTTTCTATTTTCTATATATTTTGACACATATATAATATATATATATATCTCCACACACATACAGATACCTTGTATAGCATCACCAAGATAAATGCAAATATATGCACTATATACAACACTTTAGACAAAGCCAATACTGTAAATTATACAAAGATAACCAACCCCAACAAAATGAAATAAATAAAAAACCTGTTTTAACAAATTAAGTCAATAGTTAAAAAACTATGAATACATGCATAAACACAAGTAAATTTAATAAAAATAATCAACAAATAATTGATGAATACAAAATACCCTAAGTAATCAATAATAATAAATGAGTTTCAAGTTAACAAACAACACTATACAATAGCTACAAATAACTGCATTCAGATCCACAATTGTTTCTACTCAATAAACTTAGAATAATTGGAAATATAACCATTATTACATAGCCAATAACTCCTAGGCTAATACAATAAACCGGAAATACCTGACACCTACAGCACCTCATTGACCAGCATATATAGTCGAGCCACGATCCAATACACATGGCCAATACACATCCAATACACATGAAACAGGTTGTTGCCACATGATGATGACCTCAGTCTCCACTTTTATATTTGCATATGCTCTATCCCTGATATTGTGCACTTGTACCCATAAATATAGCCTACTTTAAAACTACTATATTTTTATGATATATATAATTAAGTAAAATTGGAGCAGCAGATATATTTAAACATATATTATTAAATGTAACAGACAATGAATGTGTATTATGTCTGATCATGAGCTGTTCGAATGTTAGTTTTAATTTCTTGTGAAAATAAAGACTGAAAGTGTCCAACATTTGGATATTTTTTTTTATTAAGATGATCCTAAGCTTTTGGTTTTCATGAGCTATCCTCAGAATGGTTATACAGACATAAAACGAAGATATCCATCGTCAAAGATGATATTTTGTTATTTTGACATATTGCTGTGTGCGATATTAACTGTGGATAACTTTGTTTCATGTCTGTATAACCACTCTGAGGCTGGCTCGTGAGCTGAAAGCTTAGGACCAATTTAATAAAAAAAAAAATGTCCAAATGTTGGACAATTTTTGTCTTCATTTTCACCAGAAAGTAAAGCAAACATTTGAACATTAGAATGGCTCATGATCAGACATAATTGACATTCATTGTCTGTTAAATTTAATAATAATAATATATAATGTGTGTGTGGCTTGGCCACAATGACAGGAACCATCTCAGTGGACTTTGCCTCAAACCAGTCATATGACTTTGAAGTCTTTCTCCCAAAGGTAACCAAGGCAGTGTGGTGCATGGTGTCCTGCAAGGTTGCCCACTTCTACATGGCAGAGTCTCCAGTCTGCAAGATTGCCTGCTCATTCTCAAACCTCTTGACAAACTGTTGCACAAGGTCTGGCTGGCTCATCTTGCTGACAGCAATGTGAGGATTACCCTGCTTCTTGCCATGATGGAACCTCTTGGGCTGGAGCTTGATCTTGCAGCACACCAAAGAGTGGTCTGTATTGCAGTCTACGCTGTGGTAAGAACGTGTGTGAAGGATGTTCTTAATGGCAGCTCGTATGACCAGTATGAGATCCAGCTGGTGCCAGTACTGTTAACATGGATATCTCCAGGAGACCTTGTGCTGGGGCTTGGTCCTGTAGAAGGAGTTGGCTATGCACAAGTTGTGGTAAGTGCATAGCTCAAGCAGTCTCTGGCTGTTATCGTTCATCTTGCCAATATCAAACTGTCCAAGGCATGAAGGCGAAGAGTCATGATCAGCACCAACTCTGGCATTGAAGTCACCTAGGATAACAAGTTGTTCCTTTTTAGGGATACTGCTGATAGTGATTGCCAGCTTGTCATAGAACTTGTCCTTGGTGTCCAGTGTGACATAGTGTCGAGGCATACATGCTGATGAGGGTGACAGGGCCTGTAGTGGTGTTCAGACGGAAAGTAAGGAGTCTCTTGGAGCTATTGCTGTCTGGTTCTACTGTATTCAGCAGGTTGTTCCTTACTGCAAAGCCCGCTCTGTCAACCAGCAAGAGAAACCTGCAGATCCTCTGAGCTGCCAGGAACATAGCTCATCAAACCGCCAGATGCTGCGCCAACGAATACTGGACAGAGCTTAGTGAAACCATCCAGACAGCAGCAATGACAGGGAACATAAGAGTGAAGTACGATGGCATCAAGATGGCAATGGGACCAGTGCAGAACAAGACAGCTCCTCTCAAATCCACCACTGGGGAAGTCATCGTAGACAAGGGGGCAACAGATGGAGAGATGGGTGGAACACTATTCCAACTGCTACTCCAGGCAGAAGGTTGTGACAACTGCAGCCCTTGATGCCATTGATTACCTCAATCAGAGCCTGATTGAGTCATTCCACACTGACATGTGGGGTACTGTGCAGTTCAGTGGCAACACCTCTGAGCCCTTCAATATCTGCAGTGGGGTCAAACAGGGCTGCGTCCTCGCTCCTGCTCTATTTGGGATTTTCTTTGCGTTGCTTCTGAAGCTTGCATTTGGCACATCTAGAGAAGGGATTTACCTGCGTATGTGATCATATGACAGGTTGTTCAATCTCGCTCGCTTCAGAGCCCGGGCCAAAGTACATGAAGCCCTTGTCAGAAACATGCTTTTTGCCAATGATGCAGCGGTAGAGACTCATACCCAGTGGGAATTTCAGTTACTGATGAACCGTTTCTCCCAGGCCTCCAGGGACTTCAGACTATCAGCCTGAAAAAGTCAAACATACTGGGACAAGGTACTGAAACACCACCAGCCATCACCATTAATGACTATGAGCTCGGTGCGGTCCATCATTTCATGTACCTTGGCTCCACCATCACTGACAATCTCTCCTTAGATGCAGACATTGAGAAGAGAACTGGGAAGGCAGCCATAACAATTGTGTGCATCACAAAATGTGTATGGACTAATCCCAAGCTGTCGGTAAAGACCAAGATGGCAGTGTACAATGCTTATGTTATCAGCACATTGCTATATGGCAGTGAGGCTTGGACCATGTATGCCAGGCAAGAAACGTGTCTGAACACCTTTCACATGAGAAGCATCCGCTGCATCCTGGGAATAGTGTGGCAAGATAAGGTGCCCAGCACCGAGGTCCTGTCTTGAGCAGGTTTGCCCAGCATGTTCACACTGCTCAGACAGCACAGACTCTGTTGGTTGAACCATGTCCATCGCATACCAGACAGCTGCATCCCCAAAGACCTCTTGTATGGAGAGCTGGCTGCTGGAAGGAGACCTGTCAGGCAGCCACAGCTGCGGTACCATAATGTAGTGAGATGTGACATGAAAGATGTGGACATCAACACAGTTCTGCGAGAGCCTAGCAGCCATACAATCTGAATGAACAAACACCTGAAGTCAGGGGAGGAGAAACTGACACAAGTTGCCATGGAAAGGCAGCCCCACAGAAAGCAAAGTGACAGCTCCAACATAACAGAGACAGAAAACACTTGTGACCTCTGCAACTGACATTGTCACTCCCACATCAATCACAGACGTTGATGCTCCAGCCAAGAAGACAACTTGGATGCTATCCATGGTCAACTCTGACCAACGGAGGCCTACACACATTCAACAGGATCATTTGTTTCAGATGTTATAATTACAAATACAAGTTTCTAGAAATTATGAGGCTTTATTTTAAACTTGTCCTCAGAACTTTTGAAATTGCTTTTAGAATTTGAAAAGTAAAAGCAAATGAAACAATATTTTATCCTATTGCTCAAAAATGGCTTAAGCATTTATGGTGACTAGTACCTTTAAATACAACCCAGAAATTGATTATGATACTTTAAAAGTGCAAAACACACATGAAAATTTTCTCAACTTTGTCATAGTTTTCTCTAAAATTGTTCTTCATAAAAAATGAATATATTGTTTTCCCATGCTTCAAAATGCAAAGTTGAGGAAAACCAAAGCAACTTCACAGAAAAATTTCCAAAAGGACTAGGATTATCAAAAGATACCATATTTATAGTATTATATAATCCCGCAAAAATAAATCATTGATTAAAAAAAAAAATGAAAATATTAGTAGTTATAGTGATAATGTTACAAGTCTTCTTTCTGCATTTCTTTTATTTGGTAACCTTTCAAACTGAACCTTTTATTCAATCCATTGAGGTAAGTCTCTTTTGGATATCCATGCTTAGAGATATTTATAGCTTCAAGTTAATTTACTCTTGTGATACAGCTTATGCTTTTTTCCCACTGAATTGGAGCATAAGATTTTCATTGACTTAGTTCATAACCACCAAGCAATTCATTACACTGAACCAAAAATTTTATTCACTGTGCCATTGCGACATAATCAGCTGGTGGAATTTGAAAGATTCAGACCTAATCTATATTCTTTTTTTAATCAAAGCATTGATTTCAATGCTTGACAAACTGAAATAGTTATTAGAGCATCAGGTAATGATAAATCATAGAAATAGTAGGTATTCATTTTGACATACATTTTCACTTTTTACTTTTTTTTTCTCTTCTAACATGATCAGCTATGTATGATTTCATCATCGCCTCTAAGGATATAGCTTCTCCATATTCTTCAAGTCTTACTTTTAGTGGGTGGGTGTTTTGTCTTGTATCCCTTACTAGAACAACATGAAATGATATAGACACTGTTTTTGGTCATGCTCTCCTTTGATGGAGACTTAGCTTTGAAAAGGTATTTCTGAAGACTGGGACTGTTTTGAATACTGTCTTGATACTGCATAAACTGTAGATGTTTAGAATCTCTTTCTGACATGCCTCTAATAAAAGGTAGGCAGAATGTGGCTGTTTTCTATATTTATGTATCCTTGTACTTCTTTTAGTAGAAGCTGATGTTATAATTACCAAGTATTTATTACTCTAAGGGTGTTCCAAATAATGATCATTTCCTGTTGATATATGTCTGGGTCACCACTTTGGAGTTTTACTCAATGTTGATCTTATTCTTTATGTTGTAATGATGGTGTGAATCAAAGCTAAAGTATTAAGTAATTAATGTTGTTTTGTGAAGGTTGTCAAATATAATAGACATCTGAAAAAGTCCAGGAGATACAGCAGCTGAAATGACTATAACCAGCAAGATGAGGACATTAATTTAAGTAGATCTGTATAGCTGTATATTGTATCCATATGGTCTTAATACGTTTTTATTAGATTTTTTATGAATGTTTAGATATAAGTTTGTTTATTCTTTCAGGGGCTTAGTGTTGAATAAAAACTAAAAGTGTTGCAAAAATAGACAAACAAAAGAGCAAAATAAAACATGATAGAAATATTTATTCTATCAGGAACACCTTTTGTGCAGAGAAAATTTCAAGGAATCCATTTAAGAGTCTTTGTAAATGATGATGAGAAAAGTTGAACTTACTCTGCTGATGAATTAGCAAGTGAGTGAGGTGTATTGTTCATGCCATGTGCATCTCTTGCATAGATCACTAACTTTAGTGTTTCTTCTCAATGTCATCCTACAGTGAAAGAGAACTAACCTCTTTCAATATAGAGCATGCATGTTCTGAGTTTTTTTTCTTGAAGCTGAATTGCAGGTTACTGTTACTGATAGGATTATTGATGCATATGTGTCTAGTGAAAGGGTTTAGCATCTGCTACAAATGAAATAAACAACCAAACAAAAGTCTGAATGCTGCCGTTGTATGTAAGATATAAAATTTGTTAGTAAATAAAAAATTAAAAGAAAGTAGAGAGTTTAAGATCTACTTAAACAATCATTGGTTTAAAAAAATGATATACTTAAACAATCACTGATTAAAAAAATGATATTTTAAAGAATTTAATCCCATGAATACTTGTTATTGTATGCCAAATATTTTCACTATTTATCTGGAAATCTTGGAAATTATTTAATTTTTTTCCCCTTTTACTATGAACTGCTATTTTCTGTTAGACTTATTACAGTAATTGTTTTTGTATTCATAACTGAATGCTAACTCTAACTTTAGATAATGTTATTTTATTAACAACATATTTTGAATGTTGTTTTTATTTTCATTTTAGAAAGCAGTACTGATAGACTTGTTTATATGTTGCTGTAATGTAAAAGGGAGATGATCCTGTTAATGTTCAGTAGACTTGCTATCTTTGCACAGTAAAATATCTCCAAATTACCAGAATGAATCACTACTAAAACCTGTTTACTCTTACTAGTATATCACTTTATAATTAACTTTTTATAATATATTGATATTTTACTGATTACAACTAACTCTGATTATAAACAATTTTTTTTTAATTAGTTGTGGAAAGTCTGTATTCTTAAATTCACAGAAATTGTTATTGTGGAAAATGCTATTTTTTTTTTTTTTTTTTTTTTTTTTTTTAACTGATAAAAATAAATCATTGTATGATAGGGTGCTGAAAAGTTCTCAACCTTGACCATTTTCCATAATCAGTATTCTGATGTTTAGTTACTGAAAGTAGGTTGTTCTGAAAACTTTTCAGCATCCATTTGTATAAATATGAATTTTTTTTTAAATGTATCTGTATATTTTCTCACTAATCAAACTTCCAGAAAAAAGTTCTAGATTTTGCAAAAAGGCTAGGCTTTATTATAATAGCTAAATAAGAAATGTAATGTCCTATTGAAAATTATCTACCTGCATAACATTACTTATTGATATGCTATGGACTGGAAAACTTATCTTTTTTAAATGATTTCCTTTTGCTATCGGACGATTTTGTATTAAAAGTTATACTTAATGATAGCATTAGAACCAAGTAAATTATGCTGTTACCCTTGGAATTTTGGAATAATATCAGGACTAAAGAAATAAATATGCCATTTTCTTGTTAAATTAACATTATCCACTTGATTTTATCTCAACACTACAATTCCAACTCGAGCCTCTACAAGACTTGCTGGATAAAATAATATCTTTATTATATAATCTTTCAATAAACTAAAATTCTTATCTCTGCAAGAGAATCTTGGAAACTATTTTTTTTGAATGTCAAAGGATTGTCTAGTCAAGATAGCTGATTACATATAACAGTGTAGGTGTGTACAATATTATTTCCCTAAATAAAAAGTTATAATTATTGATGACTCTAGATAAGTGCTTTATTTTAGATAAGTCCTTTACAAAAGGAATTAATTTATTGCATTTTAATATTTTGACAATTTTTTACTAATAATAAAGCCTTTGCCTTATAAATAAATTGGCCAATCTATTAAATTTTATTTATTTAAAACTTTCTAAATATAAAACTTATTAATGTATTTTTCTAAGTTTTTAACTTTTAAATTTTCTCTGCTTGGATACTGGAGTTTACTATTTATTATGCATAATTATAATGAGTAATTTTTAAAAAACTGGATCACTTTTTCACATTTTTCACATTTAACCAGTATCTCAATACCATATTAAAAAATAATACTTTTTCATTTTAATTTTTAAAAAATAATTTTACCATTTTCAGATGAGTACTCTCAATCAACTATACAAGAGGAGTACTGAAAAGTTCTGTTTAAACAAGAAAGACATAAAAAAATGAAAAAAAAATTTCTCATCTTTAGTTATTTAGTCAGGCCCAGAACTTTTCAGCACAACCTCATATAACTTCTAAATAGTAAAATTTTCTTTATTCATTTACATTTATTTGTATCAGTCTCAAGATATTGGAAAGTTAATTGATTTATTCATTCTTGAAAATCACTTGAAAAGAAACTCAAAAAGGCACAAAGATGAATGCTTGGAATAACTATTAAGAGATATAAAGAATTCAGTTTGTATGTGAGAGCATAAAAGATGTCATAGAAGTGATTAAGTAACAGGAGTTCAGGTTAGTGGTACATTTCACAAGAAGGAAGGATAACAGAAGGAGCAAAAGGCTGATTGAATCGTGCCCAATGGATAAGACAGAAGACCAAACAGATGAAGAGAGTTTTTCTCGTAAGCTATGACAGATTAGTGCAGTCACAGTTATGCAAGGTGATGGCAATGAACTTTGTCCAACAAGTAGGCTTGCAATGGGGTTTGTTGCTGAAAATGATGGGGATATTGTGTAAACATTTCAAAATTAAAAAAAGTAAAATTAGTGAAAAACAAAATATTAAGATAAAAACAGCAACAATGGAAACAAAGAAATCCTGGAAGCTTTTTGTATGTTTGATACGACTCTAACACTATTCATTCATTTTTAAATAACAGATTTCTCTCTCTCACTGTGGTCATCTTGAAATGACTTGTCAAGATTAGGTGTAAATAACATTTAAAATAATGGCAACTGAAAAATTAATAAGTGAAAATCCAATTAGAATTTTATTAATAATGTACACCAAATTTTTCGTCATCCTATCTTTTGTGAATTTTTACTGAGGTGTTGACCTTTCATGAGGTGAGTATTAAAAATTTTATTTGAATGGTAATTATGTTTCATTTGACATTACTGAATGAGATATTTGTTTGATAAACTTTTTTGTACCTTGATAAACAGCTGATAGTAATTGTTGATACCACTAATCAGTTGAGGAATAAACCAAATATTATTAATGAATGTTAAATTCAACCTTGCAAGAGAAGAGAACTGACCAATGGATTTTACTCAGCTGTGTCATAAGTGGAAGAAAATGTTTAGCAATACTGCTGAAACACCAACACCATGAAGAATTCAGAAATATTATTTATATTCTATTTCCTTTTTATTTTATTATCCTTATTTTTGTTGCTCTTGTTTATTTTTTCTTTCTTTTACAATATTTTAGCTCTGTTCATTCTTCAGGTTGCTTCAAATAAAATTTTATCTGATGTTGGGGTCTTTTCTTCTAATGCTCTGATATGTGGTCTATGTCATGTTGTCCTGATGTATTTTTTCAGAATTACATTGTAGCTGTTGTTAATTCTAGTTTTTTCTTTTTTTCTCATGTATGTTCTTGTTAGCTCACTCAATAGCTGTTTTTCTTTTCTTTGCTTGTGTAAGCATTGTTTAGCTCTATTATCTGCCATTGTTATCTCTGTTATATTGTGAGATAGCATTGAAAAATGCTTCTATGAAACAAAGTAAATCAGTGTGAAGGCACCAAATCTGTTTGACATAGGTTGCACACTAGATTATAAGTAGAACAGACTAACATCAGACTCTGCACTGACCAAAATAACACTAGTAATAATAATGTGAATAACAACAACAACAACAACAAACTGAATCTCTATTAATAGCACCACTGAACACATCTGTAACCAACTATATTAAAATGAAAGTTGACCAGACACAGCAAAACAATAAATACATACATAGAGAGATGTGACTGTTATTCAGAAAAGTCAAATCTGTAAATTGACTCAAGAGTACAAATATGGGCATGACTTCAGTATCTGTCTATATTTCTGAGATGAGGTATTATGTACATTATTTACATTATTCGGACTATTGTCCTCATCTTTGTTGCCATATTTATTACAATGTTTTGGCCGTTGTACGCTTCAACCTTCTTCAGGTGGTTGGAATGTCAAACGAATGTGTCCTCAAGGACACATGGCACAGTGGCTAAAGGTGTTGGTTAGATCCAGTGACAGGACCCAAAGAGTGTGAGTTCAATACCCGGTGAAGGCAGTGGAGAACTTTCAGAAGGAAATTAGCAGGAGCTAACTGATAACTGACATCTATTAAACATGGCACGTGGAAGTAGAACAGTCTACCCCAGTGAGTGAAATAAAGGGTTAAGTTCGACATTCCAACCAAGCTGAAACGTTGTAATAAATATGGTGACAAAGATGAGGACAATAGTCTGAATAATGTAAATAATGGGCATGACTTGTATGGGATGACAATAAAATCATATATGTACAAACCAGAATCTGTCTGAAAGAATAAAAAAACAAACATTTTTGGGATTTGGGAATCAAAAAAATCCAGGACAGAAGACTATATCCAATCATCACAAATAAAAAGAAAATTGTCAGATAGTGGATGTAGCTGCTCTAGCAAATCATAGAGTAAAATAGTAAGAAAAAAAGGGAAAATATCTAGCGATATTATAAAAGAACTGAAAAAGTTTTGAAAATTAGTGGCAGTTATGGTAATGAAAATATTAACTGTTTCCTTATATGGAAACTTCTGGTACACATTGACCAAACAGCCAATGTGACTGCTGGTTTAAATTTATAAAATCTTTTGCTTAAAACAGTTTTTCAAGTCCAATAACTCTTATCGCTCTTTCCAGTATCTTTAAATTGCCTTCTCGGGTAAAGATTTTCATACAGATGTCATGCATGATACAAAACACATTCTGAAATGTCTAAACTATCAGCTGTATACACTCACTTTCTATGATCAATGGTAAAAATGGCTTTGAGTGAATGAAAGCTGTAGGTTTTTTCTTCAAACCTTGTGGACTGAAGAACAAACTTTCTTTTTAACCTTTCTTTTGGAGTAGTATGGAACATCAACATCTTGATTATAACATTATTTTCTCTTCAAGCTATCAATTTTAGTTGTTACTGTTGTTGAAAGTCCTCAAGTGATGTGGTTTCTGTTATTTGGTACAGTTCTTTGTTCTTCAGTCCACAAGATTTGAAGAAAAAAAACCTACAGCTTTCATTCACTCAAAGCCATTTTTACCATTGATCATAGAAAGTGAGTGTATACAGCTGATAGTTTAGACATTTCAGAATGTGTTTTGTAACTTTTGTATCATGCATGACATCTGTATGAAAATCTTTACCTGACAAGGCAATTTAAAAACATGACTAGAGTTCTTAGGTTAATGTTTTGGTTTTGTAGCATCTTGTAATGTTGGGCAAAATTACTCCTAGCGCAGCCTGTGTTCAATTTCCTTATCCCTTATACTAAATTTTATTATAACTGATCCATACACTGAGGTATTTGAAGCGTTTAGTATCTATTAATTCCTCATCCTGAATTTTTATGATGGATTCAGGTTATGTGCCATCACTGCTTTCATTCCAATTCCAGATCATAGTTTCTATTTTGGAAAGGTTTATCTTGAGTCCTACTTCTTGGAACACCTGGTAAAGAATGTTGATGTTTTTTATCATTTTTATCCTAACTCTGAACACCTATGTAATTAGCATATCCCCACCTCAATCATCGGTACATTGACTACTTCAAGAGTGAAAGTGAAAACTCTGTTTTCTATTAGTAGATTTGTTTGGGATGTAGTATGAAATGCTTAAATGATCAATGCCCATCTCTTCACAACTGTGCTTGTATATGCCCATCATTATTGGCATACTTGGAATAGTCTTTAAGAGTCTTGAAAAGAAGTTAGAAGAATTGAAAATTCCTGAAAGTATAAAAAACTCAAGGTGATAACATTATTGAAATCAAAAAAGGATTTTGTGGGGATTGAGAAGATTTGCTGTCATTTTGTTTCCAGTGACAACCACCAGTTATGAGAATTTTGTTAATGCTCAATAAGTACAAAATAACAATTTTACTTTAAAACAGAACAATATTGCTTAAATATAAAAAAAAAGGAAGAAACAACAAAGATAAGGAAAGTGAAAAAAAAATATCATAATAACTCTTGCAAAATGTAATTTGTTGTTAATCATCTGTTAATGATAATATTGAATCTATGGTTGTTAACAAAAAGTACAGCCCAACATGCAAATTAGAAGTTGAAGTTACCAAAACCAAACACATTTAACATCAGAAAGAGTTGAAATTTCTAGGACACATAATGAGAAAAATTTGATATTCACAGGACAGATTGAAGGCAAGAGGGACAGTAAAGCAATGCATAACCTACTTGTGAGCTTGTGTAAATGGATGGCAGGACAGGATTTAGGAGAAATAAAAGAAAGACAAAATTTATTCCGTCCTGAGTATGATGATAAACTGCATCCGCGTCCTAGGTAAGACTATAAACTATGTTCGACAGCAAGGCCTCTGATCAGGAGATTTTGAGGAACATGGAACCACCTCTTAATTGCTGGTGTTCCCCGGTCCACCCTGACCCGGGGTGGTAGCACTTGTTAGGGTCCCAGCTATGGGCAAATAGTTAACCCCCAAATCCAGATCTCATCCTGGGTATGACGATAAATTACATCTGCATCCTGGGCATGACGATAAACTATGTCCGCGTCCTGGGTATGACGATAAACTACATCCAACAGCAAGGCCTCTGATCAGGAGGTTTTGAGGACCTCTTAATTGCTGGTGTTCTCAGGTCCACCCTGACCCGGGATGGTAGCACCTGTTAGGGTCCCAGCTATGGGCACATAGTTAACACTCATATTACATGTGTGTCCTGTGTATGACGATAAACTACATCCGCATTCTGGGTAAGACGATAAATTACGTCCAACAGGCCTCTGATAATGTTTTTGAAAAAATAATGTTGCCAGCTGTATGTTTTTGAAACAAAAAACAATATTACCAGCTATATGTTTTTGAAAAAAATAATATTACCAGCTATACATTTTTGAGAAAAAAAAAATATTAACAGAAATGGATTTTTGACAAAACAAAAATATTACCAGGAAAAAAAAAAAGTTGTCGGCATTAAATGACCCATTGAGGTTGATATGCAGTAAAACAAAACAAACAAAATTTATTCAGAGTTACTAAGGGCAGAAAGTTTTGGAGAGCCATTAAGTATTATTAGATAGATTACAATTCAACATATTAATAATTAGTGGATTAGTATATAATAGAAATACAAGATAATACTTACTGTTATATGTTGAGCAAAACCATTGTACTATTACTATTAAAATCAATAGGCTATGATCTTCTATATACTGTTTCACTTTAGGATATGAGCAATCATGTTTCTCCACAACTTTATAGCTCTTAGCAATTTCTATCTTTTTTCTATTTCTCCTAATCCCTGTTTTGCCAACCATTTGCACAAGCTTATTACATAGGGTATTTGCTACTATCCTTCTTTCCTTCAACATATCTTATGAGGGTTAAATTTTCCAAACCCTCTTTCCTCATTATGTGCCCAAGAAATTTCAATTGTATCTTTCTGAATCTAAGTCCTTTTTTGTTTCCATTTTCTCTAAAACTTCATTGTTGCTCTCATGTTCAATTCATGGTATTCTCAGCATCCTTCTGTAGAATCACTTTGTTGTCAATACAACCAGAATATCTGTAATGTCTTAAAATCAGTATATTAGAAATCTAAGAAGCAATGATTTTTATTCTGAATTTGAATTAAAAATTATCAATAAATAAAAAGAAGAATCATCATCTGTTTATGATTTTAAAATATATTTTGTTCAAAATGAAAATATCATAGGTTTTCTACTTGCTTATACTGAAATCAAAACCTCTGATATCAAAATATAAATACAAGTAAATTAAGAAAATATCATAGTTTTGTCAAGCTATGCACTGAAAGTATTTATACACATTCTCAGATATATTAGATCTTTATTAACAAATAAAATCTTTCTTGATAGTAAGAATTTGCATGAAGAAGAAAATTGAGTCAACAATAAATAGCAAATAAATTGTAAATTTAAGGATAAAAAGAATATAGGCTATTAGTCATGTGTATCAGATCATTCCATAAGTAATATTCAACTTCAGTGTCAGAAAAAAAGTATAAAAATTTTTTGTTTAATTTAGAATTTATTTATTAACATAATGTTCTTTCACTGATTCGGAAGCTACATAATACTGTGTGTTGTGAAATTCTTTTGGTTTGAAGGAAAATAAAAACTAAGGAAAGAGTAGTTTCAACTTTTCATGTATTTTAAGAACTAGTCTATCAAGAGGGTTGTAGATTCTGGAATAGGTGGTAATCAGATAGAGTAAAATCTGGAAAATAAGGAGGGCATAGAATTTTTTTCCCCTGATAAAATTTTCAATCTTTTCAGATATGATCTTTGCTATAATGGAACACCACATTTTTATGATTAATCAAACTAAACATAAAAATAATATTTTTCAAGGTAGTTTCTAAATGTTCTAACTGCTGTCAATAAATGTCTATTGTACTCATAATATTGACTAGTAACAACCCAAAATGGACCATATCAATGCAATTCCATCAGTTACCGAAACAGCTCTTGGATGGAGGTCCAATTCAGTTAATGCTATTCCTTGTTCTCTATCCAAAATGGTGAACTGCATCCAGAAGAGTTCAAATCGGTGCAGATATGCTTTGCTGCATTACACTGGGCTTCTGTTAAACTATCTATGAACTGCTGAATAGTTTGAATTCAGTTCTTCAGCTAATTCTTCAACTGTAACTCTAGAAATTCTGTTTCTCAAACAAAATCAGATCATTGTTAAATACAACTGAATGCTTTGTTCATGGCACATTTCTTAAGCAAAAATCACCCTTCAATTATTGCTGTTTATTCTATTTAAAGACTCTATTCCATAAACCCTAAGAATATATCAGTTTACTTCTGTAGATTATTATTATTTTTACTCATATGTTTTATGTATTCTACAGACATGTCAATTTTTAAAACAATCAAGTTTGTAACTTTGTTGAATTATTCTTTAGTATATGATTCATGCCAGGAAATACCAGAAGTTTTAATTGAATGTAAGGTCCCTCATGAGTCTTGATATAAGAAGAGTTGATCTGTGGTTTGTCATAGCAGATACTAAAGTAAGCATTGTATTCAGTGTCACCTCAGAAAGTCAAAAAGCCTACAAACCTCAAAGGTTGACCCAGAAGGTGACCTCAAAGTCACCAAATTCAGAATTGGTTCTCAAAGAATGTTGGTAGATCCACCAACATAAACAAGGAAGTGAATCCATTTCAAATTAGACTATGCAAATACAAGAGAACCAGATGACAGGAAGTTATATAAATTCCTAACCCATGAAGGGAATAGCAGAATCCCTCTCACTCCTACATAAAATCAACTCGAGATCCCCAAAACTACATACTCTTGAATTGGTTGACATTAATTTGATGGAGTTCAGAAGTGAATAAATAATTGTTTTACAAATGAGAAGTTTAGTCTCATATTCCTATCAGATGTTACTATCATTATATTATGATACCATGAAAAATTATTTATTTGAAACTGTACAAACATGAACTAGTATGTATAGTTATTATCTAGACATTTTAGAATAGTGAAAAATATTCAGCTTCTTATTTTTAACTTTTGAATATTGTTTATCAGATGTAGATATGTAATTGTAGATATTTTATATAAATGATTTTGATTACCCTTGGAAGAAATTGTATATGAAAATTCAGTAGCTTGATATATAAATCTTAGAAAAAAATGTTAAGAAAATAGTTTATTTAGAAATTTAAGAGAAAATTTTAAAAAATACTGGCAGGATTTTGATGATAACAAAAATATCACATTCAGTTAGTTATATTTTTGTCTCATGTGGGACGGTGTTAGCAGCCCGCCATCTATAAGTAAACAAATAAAATTTCATGGCATAATAGAAAGATTATCTACTTATTCAACGAATGAATGATGATAACATTGTTACAGTCACAACAGGAAGCAAAGAGACATCTGCAGTTTCTGCACAGCCAATAGAAGCTAATTTTCTGCTGCTAGGGGAAAAAGTTTAGGTGTGCCCAGAGAAAACAGGTTCAGCAGGTGAATTATAACCACCAAGCTATGAAAATCTGGGAGAAAAGCTTGTCAGTTACTATAACTCTAGATCAAGGTTGATGTATGAATTAGGAAAAATGAGATCAGTTTATTGCTGTACTCTGCTGAGGCATGTTCTCTGAGATTGATCAGACTTGTGGAGCTAGATTTTAGTACCACCTGAAGTGTGATGTTATTGACAGATAGTAACACTAGATGTATTATTCATATATTGTTTTACTTTGGTGGAGAGACAAACTTGTTAACAGCAAAAGATAATAAGTGGATAAACAGGAATTTGAAGAAGCAACTGGTAATCAAAACACAGCAATTAGTTTCTTTTTGTTATACTTTCTTTATTCTTATCTTTTTTTGACTCTTTAATCTAAAATATTTATTATGAACCAACAAGTACCTTATTCGCTGACACTTTTGCATGTTATCTTGTTAAATCATGAAAAAGAATGTTCCAGACTGCAACTCTGCTCTTATAAGAATCTAAATGTTACTACTTATTTAGTCTAGTTTCCCAGACACATGGCTGCAATAACAGGGCATCTATTAAGGATCAAATTTACTAGTATTGACTAGTGATATGATCTTGTTAACTATTCCTATATGACAATCTTTCCAAAATTGTATTATCATATGATTTTTGATTAGTGTATATATGTTTTTATTTTACCATACTCACTGCTGCCTCAGGTATCTGAAACATAAATGTTTTTTTTTTTTATTGTTAACATTAGAATTTGTTTTATTTTGGTAAATAAAATAAAATTTATTTAACTGACAAGAGAATTCTCAGTACTGTTTTTTCATCAGTAAGTGTTATATAATATATTTGTATGCTCTGTTATGTCGTTTAAGTCAAAAACAGTTGTATAGATTAAGATAAAAACAATGATGCTGAAAATATCAGAGAAATTATACAACATGCAAAAGTGATGCACATAGGTATTATGTGGCAGTAAACATATTAATTCCAATGCTATACTAATAAACCATATCAAACAATTTTTAAAAAATATCTTAGATACTTTTGCAGAGAGTAGATAAAACTTTTGCACACAAGGACTAGGGAATATTTGTACACAGATTGAATTAGTTTTTCAAAGATTTTCCTTAATTTTTTTAATTGTTTATTAGAATTTTGTAATTATTCTCTTTTATGCATTTTTAAATAATTTTATTTATATCTTTTTGCTTTCACTTATTACAAAAATAAAGCAAAACTCCTTCCTAATCTTTTGAACAGGAGTAGAGGTTTCTCTCTTGTTTCCAGTTTAGGACTGGGTTTTTGGTTCCTTTTAAAGTTTTTTTTTTCCTTCTCTTCCACTCCTAGGAGCCCCTTGCATCTTCGTGGCATTATTGCCTTACCTGGGGTGAATTGATTAAAAATAATATCTACAGAATGTTTTGGATGAAGAACTTGGACCAATAATCCTACAGCCTGATGCACTTATTTTTAGTGTATTATGTTTGAGCTAGAATTAATGGAGAATTTCTTTTCTTAAGTACATTAACATGAAAAGAGATTATGTTGAGAAATAAATATTTGCAAAATAAGTGCAAAATGTTACTTCTTTTTTTCAACACTAGACTTATTAATTGATGTATATATTTTTGTTTGTCATTAAATAAATTACAATTGACCATTGTTATTTGTTGAATGCTACTAGTGTTTATTTGATAAATCATCTTATTTTATGGTTCAGGTAAATTGTCAATGGAATTCCTTCATCTCATTAGTAAAAGCAGATAAAAACTAAAGTGCTAATAATTAAGGAAACACTAAGTATTATATGGCATTTATCCATTTACTGGAAGAAAGTTGACCTATAGATTCCTGAATGGACAGGTTCTGAGATTTATTAAAAAGAAAGTTTTAAAGTTTACTCAGCTATCTGAGACTGTTACACCTGATGTTTCCTTTTGTTTAATAATTCAGAAAAATGGACTATTCCATTTTTTGTGAATAACCTTCATATTACTTGCTTGAATTGCTTAAAAATTGAACCATTTACTCTTAAAGGTATGTCAATTCAATAATCTACTAGCATTCTCCAGACAAAACAGATTTTCTTTGAAATGTGAATTTTTAAAAATTTGAAGGTTTTTATCGCTAGTAACAAAAGAGAAAAAACACTTTTATGAAGACAAATATTTGTTAATTATGAAGTACTGCCATTTATGATACTTGGTGACACTATACTGAACACCAAAGATTTCACTCTTTTTCTATCAATTCTTTGACACAGAGAATAATCATGAAATGACCTCATATGTAAAATGATTAAATAAATTTCAGTTGTCAAGGATGAAATGCCAGATTATTATATATATATATATATATATATATATATATATATATATATATTGAATTAATATTCTATTAAGAGTAAACTAACCAATTTTAAACAAATTTGAGCACGAAATATGAAAGTTATTCACAAAAACAGAATATTGCAATTTTCTGAATCTTTGTTATGTCTAATTTAAAAAATAATTAACTCTTTTTCTTTTATAATTTACTAGAAATATCTGAAAATTTCATGGTTGTTCCTATTTGAATTTTCTGATGAATCTTAATTCTCAAGTTAAGGATTGAATACGCCCCTTGTTAGTTGAGCAAATCTATATCTATAATTCTCAAAATGTGTGTGTGTATGTGTGATCAGATGTTGTTTATGCATTTCCACAGTTTTCATTCGATTTTGATGAAATTTTTCTTTGATAGATAATTAATTCTTCAGTGCTGGTTTTGAGTCTAAATTGTTGGCGACATTGGCTCTTCACTACTTCCTGTTCATTATAACTCTCAGCAACATTTTACTATTTATTTTCTGTTATTGGATATATATCTTTCATAAAAACTTTAAAATAAATATTTTAAATTATTACAATATTATACAGTTCCCTTTTCAGGATCAATTCAAATTGTTAACCTTCCATTTGGGAATGTGCCTCAGTTGCACCCAAATGTTGTTACTAATATTGATTTTTGGGTGGGCTGACTTTGAACTTAAAATGCTAGAATTGAATGGCAAAAAATCCCAGTAATAAAAGACCCGGTCAAAGATGGGTTATACTGCTAGTATAAGATACTTCTGGAAATTTTCTCTATTGCATTAAATATTTGAACTTAACAATTTTAACAGAATATTGCAATAACAATCATAAATAGGAATGCAGGTCATTATTTAAAGAAGTAAGTGGGTAGTAATGAAAAGATTTTTTAAATTAACAAGTTTTCCCATTTTGCTGAGTATTATTTCTTTGTTTCTTTCATTCAAACTCTCTGATATGTATTTTCTGTATTTCCTCATGATCAAAACAATAGTACATTATTTCTGAGGTTATGACATGGTGTAATGTACATACTAAGCAACAAGCAGAATTATATGATGTATTGTATACAAATTCTAATTTCCAAGACTTGTAATTGTTGTTACTATTTTGTTTGTGCAGATACTATAGAATCAACTTTTCTCACTTTTCTTATTCAGGAAGTTATTGCACCTATGAGTATCACAGCATTTCAATGACACATTGTAGCCTGAAAAAAAAAAAAAAGAAACTGGTACAAGGTTCCTTGAGTAGTATTCATTCTTAATGTTAACTGCTTCCACATTTTCCTTTTGTCAATTGAGATTATATGAGAAAACCATCTAAAGATTTAATAAAGTAACCTGCATAAAAGTTGCTATCTGTACCTCAGCTGCTTACCTGTGTGCAGGAACAGATTGGCACCTGAGGTATGTGTCCTTGTAACTTGTTTTGAAAGTGAAAATCTTGTTTGTCATGTGAATTCAATTTAATTTCTTTTTATTTTTCTTAGAGGTGTGGAATGATCTCAGCAGCGTATACATTAAAAATGTTTTTTGAATGCCTCAATACATATAATTTAGCATTTTCATGATATATAAACTTTTCAAGTATTATAAATCCTGATTTACAAATGAATGAATGAGTGGTGTGTATATGCAATGTGTGTGTGTGTGTGTGTGTGTGTGTGTGTGTGTGTGTGTGTGTATCATATATATATATATATATATATATATATATATATATATTATATTCAGTGGTATAAGTTTTTTTTCTTTACATTTAAAATGTTTCTGTTCTGTTCCAGATCCTGTATTTGTTAATTATATATATATATATATATATATATATATATATATATATATATATATTGGAAAGGATTTGGTGTTTTATCAATTCTAATCACATGCATTTTCATTAAAAAATCTTTAATTTATAAAAATGAAACCAATCTAGTATTTTCAAATTTTATCCTTAGCTTGAAAATGTCATTTATTGCTCCTCAACTGAAAATCAAACACAAGACAAGAGTTAGTGTAACCTTTATGTTAAGTATTATATTCTTTTAGTAATTATATAGTTTTTATTTATTTGAAGAATTCATGAAAATTATAAAAGGTCTTGAAGGGGGTTTATGTCAAATGTTTTATTTATATAGTATTAATACAAATATAAAATTTGTCACTGAATTGATTGATGTTATATTCAGCACTCAGACCCCAGAGTTTCATAGACAGACTTTTTTGTAATCATTCAGTCTACTCACCAGGAGATTTCAGCAATGACAATTTGGAAAATTTATATTTTGACATGTTTTGCCAATCATCAGAAAAATGATTTGATTTAAACAAAATTACATCAATGAGATGCGATTCATATTAAGCATATGAATGCTTGATTTTTTACCTGCATCATTATAGAAATTAGATTGTAACTAATTTGAACTCCATATTTATTTATTCATTTATTTTAAGGTTTACATATTGTACATTTTTTGTAAGTTTTTGTTTTGTGAATATAAACTTTGTTGAAATAAAATTTTCTGATATTACTGGTTCATTGGCAAAACGTCAAAATAAAAGTTTTTCAAATAGTCTCATATATTTACTATTCTGTCAGATTCTCATCTGAACTGTGCTTATATATATATATATATATATATATATATATATATATATATATATATATATATATATATATATATACATCTAACTCACTCATGTCTTCTCTCTCCCCCCTCATTTCCTCACTTCATTAATTTATACATGCTTAACACAGCCTGTCAAAAATGTGTAAATTACTTTTCATTTTTTGTTTCAACCTTTGGAAGTAAAGTTTGATGATCTGCAGTCCTTTAAAAGGGCTGTGGTGAAATAATTTATTACATGGAACCTTAAAGTGGTCTGTTTTTATTTAAATTATTTGCTCTGGATTTACTTTGATCTCTCTGGATTTTATCCTCCTTGGGTCTACCCATATGGATTACTAGTTTTCCATAAACTCTATATATATATATACACACATACACACACACACACACACACACACACACACACACACACACACACGTGTGTGTGTGTAGAATTCATAAAGAATTTTAATAATAAACCTTTTTTTAATAATCAATATACACTCAGTAATAATTGATTTCCCAACCAAAGTTTTTTTGTTTTTTTTTTAAATCAAACCTAATTTTAAATGTACAAAGGAACTTTCTGAATACTTTCTGTTTGCCTTTTAATTCTATCAAAACTTTACCAATCTCCTGAGTTAAATCTTTGGATATGTCCAAGAGGACATCTACAGCATGTACCTACCTTTATAATGCCGCCAAGATTTGGGATTGATGTCAGGTGAATTTTCTGACCATTTGCCATATTGAACATTTTTGTTTAAATCAAGATTTCCCAAGATGTTCACAAATCCAAATGCAAGATATGTAATTTGTTTCTTCACAAATGAGTATTTCCTCAAACTCCACAAATCATGGCAAATATTTGTTTGGATATAGCCTGCATAAGTTGTGTAAAAGAAAAAAATAAAGAAAATCTAAAACCATATGTACAATTGTTTATCCTGTGTAGTTCCATCAAGAATAATATGTGCCTGAGAAAATTTAAAATAAATAAATTATATTATTGTTATTGATATGATTAGATTTAGTATGGTATCAATTTTCAGTAACTGGGTAACCAGTGAAGACTAAACTAATTACACAAGCAAATTGGTTCACAAAACAGACTTTTCAACAACTATGTTTTACAGTATTTACATTATGTGGACCATTGTCCTCATCTTTGTCGCCATATTTGTCACAACATTTCACCCGTTGTACGCTCTGGCCTTCTTCAGGTGGTTGGAATTTCGAACTGAAGCCTTTATTTCGATCCCTGGATCTAACCAACTCCTTTATCCACTGTGCCATGTATCCTTGAGTGTGAGTTCAATACCCGGTTAAGGCAGTGGAGAACTTTCAGAGGGAAAATTAGCAGGAGATAACTGATAACTGACATCCATCAAACATGGCACGTGGAACTAGAACAGTCTACCCCAGGGATCGAAATAAAGGGTTCAGTTCGAAATTCCAACCACCTGAAGAAGGCCGGAGCGTACAACGGCCGAAACATTGTGACAAATATGGCAACAAAGATGAGGACAATGGTCCGCATAATGTAAATACTGTACATAATACCTCATCTCAGAACTACGTTTTAGTGAGCTTAAATATTATCTTTGAGAGAACTCAAATCAAGTCTGTGAAATTTACTCAATCTTGATTTGTATTTCTATCTTTGGGTATACAAATTATGAAACATAAAATTATTCATAACTCAGCATTTACCATATACTTTAAATATGCTTTCAGAGACTGAATCATTAACTTGAAGGAATTAATTTATTATAAATTAGGATACTTTAATGCATTAGTAGATTGGTAAACTTAAGGAATTGTTTTTTAAACAATTAACTGAATAAAGATGTTTTACACTCATTTTTGTTACTTAATTTAATCAGATATAATTATTTTTAAAAAGAACAATATACATAAAGCCAGTATTAAGAAACAAAATAAAGAGAGTACTTGATAAAAAAAAAGAACAATTCCCCCAAATAAATGGTTGATCTTTGACAAGCCTTAAAAAATGTAATATACTGAACACAACTTAAAATAATTATTTTTTATGCTGCAATATAAGATGAAAATTTTAATTAAGCATGCTTAGTTTAAATTTCTGATTATTTTATCTCTAGTTTAAAAAATTGGTATTCACATGCCTAATAGACATGCTTTTTTTCTTTTTAGAAAAAAAAAACAAACCCAAAACCCCCAAAAAACACAACATATTGCAAGACTCATCTCTAGTCAACTTTGGAAAGAATTAAGCGTCTTTGGAAATTTTTTTGAATTTGTCCCCCTAAATCATGGTACACATTTAAATATTTTTTAACCTCTGTGAGCAAATGAGACACAATTCATTGGTTTTGTGGTGCACTTTTTGGCACTATTGAGGAGAAAATGCTCATCTTGTAAAGAATAGTGAAACATATTTTGTGATTATTTTTATTGATTAGCATTCACTTGACCTTTCTTTTACCCATGACATTTGTCAAAATAAAAGAATATTGATTTTTATCATTTTAGGAAGGATCCTGTTCATCTCTAAATACAGTGTCAAATTGATCCCTGGTTTTTAAATAGATACCTTAACCGTGTTTTTATTTGAAAATGTCAAATTTTAAATTGTTATTACATCATTGATCAATTTAAAATAAATAGTTATTCTCTCCCTATGTTTGTGAAAGTGCCTTCATCATAATGCTAAAATAAAAATACATACATCTGTTTTGCAAGATAATCAGCGATTGATTTGATTTTTATATACCATGTCCATTCTGGATATTGGGGGATCATGGTTATCCACAATTTCCTGTCTTTTGTTGTTCTTAGTAAATTTTGTCTTTTAACTAATTATTGTTCTGTCAACCATTTCCACAAACTCATTAGGTAGGTTTTGCACTGCTTTCCTCTCTCCCTCTCGTCTTCAATATGTCCTTTGAGTGTCAAAATTTCTAAGCCCTCTTTCTTCATTATGTGCCCAAGAAATCTCTCTCATGCAAAGTATGTATACTTTTTGTTTCTATTTCTCTAAAACTTTGTCATTGTTCACATATTCAGTCCATAGTATTCTCAGTATCTGTCAGTAGAACCACATTTCTGTTGCCTCAAGGTTCTTCATCATCTATGAGGAGATTGCCAAGCATTAATCTGACAGTGTATTTATATTATGAACAGGACCTCCATTCTAAAATGAGAAAATTTCAATTTTTATTATGCTATGGGTAGAGGAAAGTTTAATAGAATATTAATCGGCAATTATTAGTCAAATAAAAATTTATGTCTATTTTTCATGAATACACCATTTTCCTTAAGTAGTACCAACTTTTTCAACATTTTTACCATTTTCAATGGTTAAAGATTGGTCAGATCAACGTTGGTCTTCGAGTACCATTTCATAATACCTGAAATGAAAATATTTGTACACCAATATTTTACTTGAAGCTTCTTTGTTAAACACTTTTAAAAACATTATAACAGTTTGGACAGCAACCCCCCACCCCCATACAAAAATCGCCATGTTTGCAAGTACTAGATAAAAAAAAAAAAGCACAGAAAACAATCAATTCAGAAACATGTCATATGACAGACTGGCTTAAAATACTGTTGGGTGGTGACACCTGGTGGTGCAATGTGTAACTACATCCAGTTCATATACCATGCTTGAATTCTGTGTTTTGTAGGGTATATGTTCATAGTGATTACACTTGATTTAAAAACAAGAATTTTGGAGTAAATGTTTGGTAAATCCATGTTGGCTTCTCTTATTAATATAATATCAGAAGAACTTGGTAACACATTTTGCACTGAGAATCTCTTTCTCCTTTTTCTGTATTAAAAACATCCTCTGCTCACACTGTTAAACTTGTGAATGATTAATATCTTGAATATTTTTGTTATTCCCAATGAAATATGGACTTTTTTTTTCATTTCTTTTCTATTGAAGAAGTTTTAATATATAACTTATCACACACAAACTTAATTATTCTTGCAAATGTACAGAAGCTTTTAAACAAAGAGTATCCATTTGATTGTATCTATTTTTTTTTAATTTAAAGAACAAAGGCATTAACCTGTTGATCAAAATTAACAATATGGCCATTGTTGCTTTTGATATGGAAAAAGGCTGGTTTCAAGGAGTTTCTAAAATCTGAACATTTTTCTCTATTTTTTTTTCTTGCTTTCTGGAAAATGGCTCAACAGCTTTGGCAGTTTTCTCTTATTCATCTCTTAACTTGGATAGAAAGGCAGACATGTTCAGTAGACAGGAAAGTCAATTTTATACTTCAAAGCACTAAAAGGTACAACCAAGATCTTAGGAATAAAGCACCTGTCTACTCACTCAGATACACTGAATCTGTGCATAAACACCCCAGCAGTATTTCTAAATATATATTCACCTATTTCTTTGTAATATTTATGTGTGTATGAATACATGTAATTCCCTCTGACAGATTTACTTTTTACATCATAAGATTGTATAAAAAGTTTCTGTGTATGTACACATAAACACAGAAAAACAATATTTAAGTCTAAACATGTGGACTTCAAACTCTTATGAAAAAAATATGAAAACAAAAATAGTTTTCCCTTTTTTTTTTTTTTTGTTCCATTGAATTGTTTTCTAATACTAATTTGTACATTTTCCTTTGCTTGTATAATGTGGACAACCATATATAGTTTGGGAATAAATAGATAATGTAAGAGTGCAGATAAACTTTACCAGGACTCCATCTTGGCTTCAAGAAAAGAATTCATACTTATCCTGGCTGTTGATATATACTGATTTATATAAAGAATGTTTTGTACACCTTATTTGGTTATTTTATCTAATACATTTGTAACTTGGTTAGCACATTTCAAGTACAGGTGAAGAAGCTTTTTCAGGCTTTGATTATTTATTGGTCTGTATCATTGTCACTTTATCGTACATCAGGGGCATAGTGAAGAAAATGCAGAGAATATATAGTCTATACAAATAACTTAAGTACAGTATTTAAAAGCAGTTCAATATTATACAGATATCTTACCAAAGTAAAACCCTTGCTGGAAGAAAACATGATCATGAACTGTCTATACAACATTCTATGCAGTTGTAGCAGAGAGTGCAAGGGCAAGTAATCCATAGGAGATACTTTAGTCAGGTAGGACTGAAAATGCATGAAGGGAAAGGAGGAGATACACCAAAGTTTATGAAATCAAATCAAGATAATAGGGTGTGGTACTAAATCGTTTGATCAACAGATCAAACAGAAGTAAGAGGAGGTCGTGGAAACCATTAATTAGGAAAATATTACCATGAACCAAGAGATGGGAGTGTGTGCAAAGGTCAATGCAGTTTCACAAATACAGTGCAGATATCAGGAGAATACAATCCCAAGCATATAAATGCAATCACCAGAGATAATGTATATGAAAGAGGCTGTGCATGCTCTCTCAGAATAGGATTCAATGACATTCCAGAATACAACAAACACTCAATAAAGGCTGGAAGGTACATGGCTATAACATTGTGGAAAAACAAGGACAACTAACTACATACAATAAAATGCCTGTTAGTACAATAGCAAATTATAAACTTTTGTATTTCACCTTTCACCTTCAAAAGCCTGTGTCTGCTGTACAGCAGTTGTCCTACTGATTTAGCTACTCAAGCTAATGGTTACAGTTTTTCCCCCAATCACTTGATGCTATATATCATGATTTTTTTTTTATGCACAATAGTATAGTAGTATTTTATTATGATTTTATTTTTTATATGCAGGTGGTATAATTGCTATGTAGAAAATGAAAATCAGTAGACAGAGTTCAAATTTCAGCTAAGACTGATGTGTTCACTTTGTGCTAATGCCATCAGGAAAGAGGAATCAATCGCTTCTTCTCCAGCTATAGATAAATTAGTAAGGCCTTGGTAAAGCAATCAGTGATGGAGAAAGACTACTTTGAATTCAATATAGTGGCGAAGACAATGAAAAATCACTAGACGATCTTTACCAAGAAATCATGTCATTTCACAGATATTAAAGAAAAGGAAGCTGTAAAAAGACCATAACCACTTATGTCTTGAAGAGATACAGCATTTAAAAAGAAATATTCTCAATCATTATTATACATTTAATTTGGATCTTCTGTTTTTTTTTGTTTTTTTTCATCCCAAGCAAAGCAATAACACCACTAGGGCATAAGTGGTTATGGAGTAAAAAAGAGAATGGGAAAACTTAGTAAGGAAAAAGGACAATAAAATATCAGTTTTAGGAAGACAGAAGATGGCAATTGGTGTTGCATTTAAATTTTTGAAGATTGTAGGAAACAAGAAGTCTGAAAGGAGTTCTATAGATGTGAAGTTAAAAAACTATTAGACTAGAACATACAGTTGTATTTAACTAAATCAACAATAAAGCTGAGACAGTAGCACACTTAAATTCATGCAGTCAAGACACCAAGGAGGAAAACTCTTTCATTTTATCTTTAGTTGCTTTTCAAGACTACTCAGTCTACAGACAATTGTAAACAGAATGGATAAAAATAAAGAATAAACTCTTCACAAAACTTGAAATGCTTACACTAAACAAGTTAAGAGAATGTAAAACAGTTGTTAGTGTATTAGCTTTCAAATCTGACTTGACAGAATTTTGCTATTATTTTTATGTAGGTATTTATGGCTGAGTAGACATTAATCTCAATGTACTGACCAATAGATTCTCTTACTTTATCAAATCCAAATTATTTTTAAATCATTGATGGCCCACACAATCCTGATAAAATATTCCTAATTTTAGAATTGAATTCTAGAGAATGAATAAAGAGAAGAATGAAACCAGTGATGGAGATGGCAATAGCTATTAATAATTATACTAACATACAATAAATAGTCTGTATACATAGCACTGATAATAAATAAACTTTCTAAAGTGGTAGAATTGCTGATATAGACCTCATAATGAATAGTTAACCATAAAAAGTCATAGACTGCAATAAGACATTATCTGATCTGAAAACTTCAAAGTAAGAAACGTATCACATTAAAAAAAAATAAATTAATGGCTGGTTGTTAGTTTTCAAGTATGCCTATCTGCTAGGGTACTAGTTAATCCCTGTTGAAAATGTATGCTCAGACACATCTGTGTTTGTTCAACACCCACAGAGCCACCTTTGGTTTATATTACAACGATGCTGAGTGGACCTTAGTTACTGATTCTGGGAGAGAATTCATATTCTAGTATGATCAACAGTTTTTTTTTTTTTTTTTTTTTTTAAACAAGGCCAGCATACTCAAACCTTTGATTATGACTGCACTAGCACAACCATCAGATACTAAACAGTTGTCTACCTAATTTCACTCACATGCTATGCTTTTCAGGTACTTCCAAACAGTTATGATCATCTTCCCTGGTGAATATTATGAAGAAGTCTCCTCATTGACAAATCAACCAGGCTTAAATTCTAACCCAGGCTTTACAGTTGAAACACTAATGTTCTAATCACCTGGCCATGCTACCATCTTGTGGCGGACATGAGACAGAACCTGGGACGAGCACAACTGGTCGCAACTTGCCTTGTCCCCGCCAAAAAAGAGCCCATATTTGTTTAGCATGAAAAGCTACTGCAGTTGAAATGAGGGAGAAAAAAGCACTTACCGCTCTGCTGTAATCCGTCCTCGGCCAGAAAGTGTAAAAGAATGAGGGGGGACTTGCATTGCATTTTTATGCAATAAAGATGCAATGCATTATGGGACATAGACACAATGAATTATGGGATCACATGAAGACGCAAGGGATTATGGGTATACGGACAAATATAAAAGCAACTACTTTTTCCCAGTGCGGGGAGTTCTTTGAGTGACGTTTACGGTTGGCGGCAAGAACAGTCTGTTAGTGCGATTTTAAGACAGAACACAAGAAGGAACAACTCAAGGTTGAAATACCAGCTGGGAGAGCTTGAATTTACTCGCTGGTTGCTGTTTTCTTTATTTGCCACACATCTCTACAATATTACTGTTGATGTAAAAGTATTAAGCGTATGCATTTATATTGAATTTGTAACCAATGTGTATAAATCCATTGAATACTGGGAAATGCTAATTAAAATAATGAAGATATATGAAGACATACTTTGTCAATCTAACAATTTTAAGACATAATGGGTCATAGAAGGTAATCATAAATATAATAGCTTTATCCTGCTCATGTTGTTTGTATTAATACATGAACACTCTTTTTCTTGATTTTCAATGCACAACATCCAGACTGAATGTTGAAACTTGCTAAAACATTAATTTAAAAAAAAAATGTTGCTAAATTCTGTGTTTGCTCATCAAATTGTTTCTCCAGTTTGATGGTACAGAAAATGCCTAAAGCATAATAGTACTGAAGTAGCAGTAAAGTCAGTGGGTTGTGATAGAAAATTGCTGAAACTTTGTTTATGCATCCTCCCTCTTAAGTACAATGGCTTTTGACAGCTTCCTCTTACTTTTAATATCTGTAAAATGTAGATTGTGACAACTGTCATTGGTGATAATAATGGACTGGTTTCTCCTTGCTTTTCTCATGGTTTTGAATTCAGAGTTGTCCTCCTTTTGCCAACCAAAGCTAATGGACCCAATCTGACATGATATTTAACCCATAGCTAAAGAAGAGATGAGTTTATGCCTTTTCCAAGAATATTAAAAGAAAATGAATCATAAACTGTGAAAGCTGGAATTTGAACTTGACTTGTCTATTCCATTTTTTCTCTGTTAACCATTATTTCCTCCTCACCTCTCTTTTTTTTTCTTTTTTTCCATGTACTTTGTTTAGATACAGTCAGCATTAAGTTATTATCTTGATTATGGTTTCAGCTTTTTCTCTGATGCCAGAATATCTAATCATTAGAGGGAATAAAAGTTTCAAGATTATATTTAATATAAAGTGAATGTATGTATGTATGCTCCAAGTTGTATGTCACAGTTTTGCACCTTAGAAGCTTGCAAAGACTATGAGAATTTTTCTGACTGTTCATATAAGTCAATATATTTGGTAGGCTAAAAAGTTTGTTTGCTTATTAAGTAGAAAATTTACTTAACAAACCAAACAAACTTTTTGGCCAACCAAGTATTTTATAAATAAATAAATTTTGTTTTTATATAGCTGCTTTGATAGTTCAAAAGAAGCAACTCATTTTTACCTTTTGTATACAAAATTGCAGTACAAATTGTAAATAATAAGCTATAAGTGCAAGTATCTTGTTATATATATGTATTTTCTGAATTCAAGGTCAGTTTTGCACTAAAATGAAAATTTGACTTGTTAACTCCTTTCTACATTTTGCTGAGTTTTTAAAAAATAATTATAATAAACTTTTTTTCAGAAAAGAGTCAATAAGGGGATCAAAATTTCAATGTCATGATTTTGTAAAGTCAGTTCAGATATATATATATATATATATATATATAAGAGAGAGGTGGGTATCAAAATACTTTTACAAACTTTGAGGGTGGGTTCCTCACACCAAAACTTGGACAAAAGTCCATATAAACATATGACTGCAAATCCTTTGTTTCTGAGTTTAAAGAAAGTTATGTAGAGCAGGTTACTTTTGTCATTTGCTAGGCTATCTTCAATGTTTAACGTGTGTAGTAGTAGGTTAATTGAGAAGTGTTCCATTTAACAATGGCAGGATATTTATATTGTGAACAGGCAGATATGATTTATACATATGGCCTCACGAATGGTAATGGATGTGAGGCTGCACACCTATATCAGATTGCTTTTCTAGACCAAATCATCCAATCTTTGCTGTTTATAGTTGCATTCCTGAGACAGGATCCATGGCACCACAAACTATGGATTAAGGAAGACCAAGATCCGCTCATATGCCTGACCATGAAGAACACATTCTACAGGCTGTCAGAGATGATCCAGGTATCAACACACATCAAGTAGCTCTAGCATATCATACATCTCACAGTACTGCATGGACAGTACTTCAAGAACAGCTCTTGTATCCGTGTGTGCAAGGTCTTTTGATCACTCACCATGGGAGAACTTTTATTGATGGTTTATTGCACAAATTGCCAATCTGTTGTTTGTCGCTTCAGTCTTGTTTATGGATGAGGCAACATTTGGAAGAGATGAAATAAGGTTTACAAAACCAACATTTGCAGGTGGATCGGAATCCCCATGATACAACACATTATTGACACCAGCATCCATTTCCAATTAATTGTGTGGTTCTGGAATTGTATGTGACTGTCTGGTAGGTCCATATGTTCTCCCAGCATGTTTTACAGGTGCCATCTACAGGGACTTTATTTCAAACACACTTCCAGACTTGCTAGAGGATGTAACCCTGCTAATATGAAGACGTATGTGGTTCATGCATGATGGGATTCCAGCACATCCTAGTCATACTGATCACAATGCACTGGCTGACATCTACCATGAAAGATGGATGGGTATGGGAGGACTGGTTCCACAGCCTGCAGGTTCCCCTGACCCTAATCTTTTGGATTTTTATCAGTAGGGCCACCTAAAAGAGTTGGTTTATGCAGCAGACATTGCAGTGACATTTCATCAGCATGTCATGGGGGCCTGTGAAACCATTCAACATTGTGTGGAAGTATTTGAAAGGGTCTGCCAGTCAACGATCTGATAGGTGCATGCATCTTTAGAAGCAAGCGGAGGATATTTTGAACATTTGTTATGTATTTGTGTTGAGCTAACATTTGTTATGTATTTGTGTTGAGCTACAACAATGGCCTTTTGGGCATATGTCTATATGGACACCTTACCTTGTATTGGTGTAAGGAACCCACCCCAAAGTTTGTAAAGGTATTTTTGATACACCCTCTGTGTGTGTGTGTGTGTGTGTGTGTGTGTGTGTGTATATATATATATATATATATATATATATGGAGAGAGAGAGAGAAAATACTAATAAAAATGTGTTTTTTAGCTTCATGAATTCTGGATAGACTCTATGAAGATGGTTAATGAATTGTCTTTCTAAATGTTACAAGTTTATGTTAGACCACATTTTTATTGAGTTAGAGTTACCAGAGTCATGTTCTTAGATGTATAACAAGTACTAAAATGTGTGTGTGTATATATATATATATATATATATATATATATATATATATATATATATATATATATATATGATTCATATTTATTATTGTTTTAATCTATATATATATATATATATATATATTCATTTTTAAAAATTTATTGCATATTTTTATAAAGGGAAAATAGTACTATTTTTTTTAACTGCTTGATTGTAACAATTCTGATGGAATCATTATTCTTGGACAAAGTGGTGATTTTTTTTTTTTTTTTTTTAATGATGAAATGTATAGTAAAAAATTAGATAATTTATTAATATTTTAATTATCGCAAACCACTTTTTAGAAAAGGGTGAATAATAAGATCAAAATTTTCAAGGTGATCATTTTGTAAAGTCAGTTAAGGCATAAATATTTATTTATTATGTAGAAATATACTAATAAAAATGTGTTTTTATCTTCATGAATTCTGGATAGATTCTAAGATGGTTAATGAATTGTCTTTCTAAATGTTACAGGTTTATGTTGGGCCATATTTTTATTGTAAAAATTACCAGGGTTATATTCTTAGATTTATAACAAAGGCAAAATAATACTATTTTTTTTATTTATTTATTTATTTTTTTTTTTTTTTACTGCTTGAATGTAACAATTCTGATTGAATCAATATTCTTGGACCAAGTTGTAATTTTTTATTTTTTATTTTTTTTTATTTTTATGATAACGTATAGTAATCTCATAGTATTGTATTTATTTTATGTATCTCTTAATGTAGACAAGGCTGAGTACTTCAAGTTGTTTAATAAATCCTTTCTGTGTTTTACTGCAATATGTGAGAATACCGTGGAGAGAACATGAGATTAATTAGTAAATTCTAAGGAGAAAAGGAACTGTAAGGAAACTACTGCAAATAATCAGAAAGAGATAGCTGAAATTTCTGGGACACAATGAAGAAAGAAGTTTTGGAGCCTTTAATACACACAGGGTATAGTGAAAGCAAGAGGAAAATGATGACTGAAATGTATGACTGAAATAGAACAAGAGGGGGAAAGACTTATATAACATAACCAAAGCAGGAAGTTGTAGAAAGCCATGGATTATCCATATTCTAAAAGGACAGGTCATATGAGAAAAGATATCTTGGGTTGTATAAACAGTGAGTATTCAATAAACAAGTAAGATTTGCATATAACTTTATCATTTTAATGCTTATCCAGATTATCCTAAAGAGACAACATCAAATATTGTTACTTGAATATTGATTACTTATAAGCATGTTTACTGGGGTTGCCATCAAACATACTTAAGAGAAGATCCTCCTTTAATATTTGCTGAGTGATCTCTTTTCTTTTTTTTTTTCTTTCTTTAATTATTATTACAATTTTCTAGCCTAAAGAGGTTTTGGTCTGCAATAGATATTGTTTTTTCTCCATATCCCTCAACAAAAAGAAAAGGCTTAAGAATAATCATGAATGTATTCTTTTATAGACAAAACAACTTCTTTATATTGTTGTTTTGTTTACTGTGAAGATCTTATATTACCTGTATACTTATTAACCAACCAGCAGACCTAAGTCCTGTGGACATTTTCGAATCAGGAAAAAAAAATGAAAAATCTCCTGGATTAAGTATCCTTGTCCTACCATCATCCTGGTTGTCAGTTTTAATTCCCATCAATTCTATCAGCTCACAAGATTTTTTTTTCTCTTTTTAGCCTTTATTTGTGACAGTGGAGATAATCGCCTGGAAAGTGTTATTACCTGTCATTGTTCCCTCTGGACAGGTGGACAGCTTTTTTGTGTGTGTATATTTGTGCATCATAAAAAAGGTTTATGATTAAGTAAGTAAATGTACAAGGGGGGTGTTGAAAAGTTCTCAGCCCATCCAAATACTGCAATGTATAGATGGATTGCTTATAACAAATTTAGTATGGAAGATAAGGAAATTGAACATAGATAGTCTGCACTAAGGGTAGTTTTGCTTCTACACTGGAAGATGCTACAAAACCAAAACATTAACCTAAGAACTTGAGTCATGTTCTTAAATAGCCTTGTCAGATCTTAACTCTTATAATGATGTTATGCATGGCATCCAACTCATTCAGAAATATCTAAACTATGAGCTATATACAACCATTTTCTCAAATCAATAATGAAAAATGAATTGAAGCAATTGAGCCCTATGGCTCTCGAAAAGGACTGTCCTTTGTCATATCTCATAAATTAGCACTACAGAATCACTAAGAAAGAACTTTACCAAATAACAGAAATCACATCACTTGAAAACTTTCAACGGCAACAACACCTAAAATAGATAGTGTGTGTAACTCAAAGAGAAAATAAATTCATTAGTGACTTACTGAGTCACTAATGTTTATATACTTTATATATGTTCTTAACCTTGTTATCACTGGAGTTGATAGTGGAGACAAGCTTCCACTGTCTATAAAATACTTCTACGGTATGTGTCTCAAATAGCCTCTAATAATGAAGCCCAGCTCTAAGTTGTAAAATGTCTGAAGGTGGTCAACTGGTACTTCTGCTTTGGGTAGATGGAGTTTAACAGACTAGGAAGGCAGTCTATCTAGGGGAAGGAAAACCCTGATTTTAAACCTCCACTGCCTTGCAGTCATATCCAGATTGGGAAAAGGTTATGGAAACAAATCTAGACAGAAAATCCAAAGTAGAGCCCCAAAGGACTGTCAACTTTGACAACCCTTCAGCAACTCCTGTGGCCAAACTGGCCTCAAATGTAATGTCCTGTATTTCTTTGGATCTTGTCAGTATAACTGAGAGTGGGGCCATATAATGAGGGCAGCATGTGGCCTCCATATATCTGCACCCTAAAGAAGTTACTCCAATCCCACCACCAAAGGACTGAATTTTGACCAAATGTGGGCACTAGATAAACAGATGCCTACAAAAGCTATTATTGATATTCGATACTAGACAAAGTGATAAAAGTGGACTAGAGAAACCTATTTTCATGAAAAATTGTTTTAAGGGAAATATTTTATAAATTTCAACAGGCAATAATGTTTACTTTTTAGTCAATGAATGTTTCTGTATAAGAAAGCAGCTAATCTCACCTGTACCATTACTGTGTATATTACTGTAGCTTTCTGTGTAGAAATATGGATAAGACAAATCCCTAAAATAATTGTATTATATCTGTATAGTTGGAACTACAAGAGTTATATAGGTACATCAATAAATTTGAATTCTAATGATGAAAAGGAGTTTATTTTATACAATACTTATTTTTGACACAATCTCTTCCTTGTCAGTGCACTTAACTCTTAACTTAATGACATTGATTGATCAGATTAAAATTCATCTGATCTTGAACTTATTGATTTACCCTTGTAACTTTTCGTATGGATTTTAAGAATTACATGAGAGAGTAACTCATTCAAAATATTAAATAAAACAGCTGTTCATGTCTAAGATTTCTTTTTATATATTCTTTCTTAAACCAACCATAATTAAAGCCCCAGCATTCTAGTCAAACATTTGGTTCATATATTCATATATATTACTACTATCAATAAGAAATAAACTCTTTTACTGTGCACAAGTGATTGCAAATTTAAAATAAACGACTATAACTGTGTCCAAAATGTTTGTGTTTGCACATTCATATTATATGTGCCTGTATTTGCATATGCACTTTAACATCTTTGTTTTTATTTGCTTCTGACTGTACATTTGTCTGTTTGACAACAATCATAAAGACACCATTATGAATAATGCAAGGGATTAATTCAATGGCATCATGGATTTAATTGCCACATTTTTGAAAGAGAATGGACACTAAATCCTCTGAGTGATTTGAGCCATTTTTAATACCATAATAGGGGTGTTGGCAGAAATCTGCACTGCAAGCATTTATAAATATCCTGTTTAGAATATCAATAATAGCTTTAGTGATTCAGTAAATCATGAGTAATTGAAGTCTGTTGTCCTACAGCCTGTAATATTTGCCTTTACCAAGACCTGAAGGGTCATTGTTTTTAATGGTTTTGTTATATTTTGTTATTCATAATAGCTTAATCTTTAGAAAAATGGACATCGTCTGGTGCATTTTGTGACCAACAAGCAAATATTTGTTTGCTTTTTTTTCTGCTTTTTTTTTTTTTAAACAAAGAATGGCAGATTTTATGGTGAGGAGAAATACATTATTTTTTTCTCTTTCAGCTCTCAGTACATTGTTGTACAGTCTCATGAGTGTTCTTTACTGTCACTACTACAGCAATAATTTTAGGAAAGTACGTAGAGAGATTTATAAATATAATCTTCTTTACTGGTTTAATATAGGAAAAATTGTTTTGAAAGAAAAATCAAAGTTTTTAAAGATATTTCCTGTAATTCTGAGAAGAGCCATTATCTTTCCAAGAGTTTTTTTTGGCCAATTGAACTAATTTTCATTCATGTTGGTTGAATAGTGGTTGAATCATTGTGTGAACAATATAAATAAGAAAAAGATTGTGTTCACTTGTCAAAAAGAAAACTCTTGAAAAATTTATCAGTTTTGCTAAATGTGCAAAGAATTGTAATTTTTGTTGTCCCTTCTTCTTTGAAACCTCCTTCCACTTTGTATTAAAAAAAAAAAAAAAAAAAAAAAATAGACCACCTACCAAGTGTCTCTGTCATATATCAGTGTTAATTATCTTAATCTTGAAGAAAAGCATGACATATTTATCATCTTTGAATGAACCCAGATGGAAGATGCAAAGATTTAGGGGAAAAAAAAGTTTGTTTATCAAGAAAATGTGTTCTGAACTAGATTTTGAATTGAAGTTAATCACAGAGGATTTTTAAAAGTATATTTAATAAAATGTTCTTGTTTACACTTTTCTTTCTTCTGACTAATCTATATTCTAAGCTCTTCTTGGCACTGAAATATTTTGGTTTTATTATTTTGAGATAATAGGTTTAAGAGTATGTTGCTTGTTAGATTTTTATAATATGAAGATGATATGGTAAAATGATAATGAGGTAATATTAATGCCAAATACACTAATGGAAGAGAAAATTGCAACAGCTTGAAGAATGATGCTAATTATTTACCTCAGTACAGTATGTGAATGTTAATATATAGTAGATATTCAGAGAGAATTTTCAATGTTTTCAGCCATCACATAGTACAGTTCACTCTGTGTCTGATGGTAACACATGCTGCAATAAATTTATATAGGGAATAGACCAGTGCAAGCAAGTGTCATATCATAGAGATACATACATATTCATTCTATGTATTGCATACATAGAGATGCATATTCCTTTTGATCAATTAAAGCCATTTGAGCCTTTGAGAGGTGGTTGGATAGTTGTTTAGGAGAATTACTACACATGTTGAACATTGCACATTCGATGTTGGCAATAATTGTCAAAATAACAAAAGGACAGATTAAACATTAATTATAGGATGAAAAATATATGGTTGTTAGCAAAGGGTTAGCCCAACTACAAATTGGAAATACCAAAATCAAGCATGTATATAAATTTAAATATCAGAGTATGGAAAATGCAACACTGAAATCCGAAGATGGAATAATGAAAGATACCTTCAAAAAGTTAAGTAAAGTATTAAGAAACAGGAACATTTTGTTAGAAACAAAGAAAAGGGTACTGAACTGTTAAATAATATCAGTCCTCCTATATAGCAGTGAATGCAGGACAATATCCTTACAGATGAAGAAGAGACTTAAAACAAGAGAAATGTGGTTCTACAGAAGAATGATGCGAATACCATGGATTGAACATGAGTAATGAGAAAGTTTTACGGAAAATGCCAACTAAAAGTACTTTTACACTTAGAATCAGAAAGAAAGTTGAAATTTCTAGGGTAAATAAGGAGAAAAGAGGGCTTGAAGAATTTAGCACTCACAGGACATGTAGAAGGCAGGAGGGATATATGAAAGCATGTACAACCTACCTCGTTGGTGTAAATGGTTGGCAGAACCAGGATTAAGAGAGATAGTAAAAAAAAAAAGAAAACAAACTTTTCTAAAAGCTACAACAGACAGGAAGTTGTGGAGAGACATGATTATGAGATATTATTATTGTTAGTTTAAGAATATTAGAAATAATTTTTTTTTAATAATTATTGATATACGATTACAATCAAACATGAAATCAACTTTGATTTTTTTTCTGCAGCCAATTTTTGTTATTTAGAACTAATTTTTCTCAAAAGATTATAAATTGACTTTATATCTTTGAAATGTTCATGTTTTAAACAGCATTTGTTGAATATTTAAATATGAATCTAATTTTAGAATTACTGGTAATGTAGTTTGTCTCTATCATCGAAGCAAAGACTGAAAATCCTGATCAAACATTTATTTTGATTCTATATCTCTGCTGGATACTTGAGAGACATCTGATAACTTCTTGATGACCTCCAGCCATTTCTCTGAGGTTCGATAGGATGAATCAAATATAAGGTTGATTGAATTTTTTTTCTCATTTATCTTTTTTATTCTCAGAAAATATCTAGCAAGATGATCTTGACAAGGTTATTTGATATCTTTAACTTGTTGATTATCTTTTGTGGAACTTCCTAGTACATATCCATTCCATTTCTTTTCATTTTTTTAATTTTTTTTTTTGTAAATTTCTTTTTCATTTTCTTTCATATAAGCAGCAAAAGTAATCGATCATTAATTAAATCAGATACAGTGCAAAACTAGTTTCACTAAAGAATTTCAAACTACTGAAAAAGTTAGTTGTGGGTAGCTCAGATAGAATTTGGAATGATACAAAGTTACTAAGCATGATTTGAGCTGATCAGAAAAAATTTAAAAATATATTAAAGAGTAAGAAATTATTTTTATAAAATCTTTTGTACAAAATATAGTTAAATTTAATAGAAGAAAGTTAATTTAAAGTGGCTTAGATATTTTTTACCATTAGTAAATATTGGGTGTGTATTAAAAAGTATTTTTATTTTTTAAGTTTGTGTAATGTTTTACATATTGTGTCTTTTGATGATTGTAGCTCCTTTTCTAAAAGTTTCTCAGTGCAGTTGTTTGGTTTGGGTTCATCTGTGTCTTGGGTTTTAAAACATTATGACCAACAACTGATGGTTTACTACCTCTGGGCTTTATTTCCAGGAACAAATTGCCACCCTTAAAATATTTCAACAAATTTTGAGTAACATGACCAGATAAGTGTTTCTTTTCCTTCCATTTTCCAAATTCTGCTAGCAGCTTTGAAGCCAAGTTTAAAATAATGTCTCAAAATTACCAGAATCTTAATACTTGCATCTGCAATTATAACATTTGAAACAAAAAGCTACAGCTAAATAGCATTGATGATTATGATATGTATGTAAAATTAAAATATATTTGAGTCAAATAGTTTTCAGTGGTATTCCTGAAGTAAGGCACCTTTCTGATGAAATCAGCTCTCAATTTGGTATCTGTGCTGATGATGTAACCATTTACTTCTGTCTTGATATTAAGTCTGATCAGTTTGATACGGTCAAATTGGCAGCTGATCTCAAAAATGACCTACAGTCTGTTAACTAGGGCAAAGAATGACTTGTTAATTTTAATGCCTCTAAAACTAAACTGCTGTCTATTAATCATCTGAGAGACTCCTTTCTGCCTTCCATCAGCATGACTGATGCTAACCTCCTGGAGAATGACTTCTTGTGCCTTTTTAGGTTAACATTTTCAGCTGACATTAAGTGGAAAGATTATATTGAATCTATTGCTAGGTCTCCTGCTAAGAAAGTTTGTTCACTGTGTTCTGCTAGACAATTTTCTCTCCAGAATCTATCGTACATATCTATAAGTCTGCCATTTGTCCATGCTTAGAATATTGCTTCCAGATGTGCTCCTGCTATTTATTTAGAGATTCTTGATAAATTCCAAGGGAGAATCAGTAATATTATTGGCCTGGCATCTTGGCCTCAATCACTTTCTCATCAATATAAAGTTGCTTCCCTGTGCTTTTTCTATAAATACTTTTATGGTAATTGTTTGGATGATCTCTTCACTATAGGACCTAGACTTTATGAATTTCAGTGCAGTACTAGATTGGCAACAAGGTCTCATCAATTTACATTTGAAATGGCTAGATTTGACTGTAAGTTCTATGCTTTTCTGCACTTCCTGCTTGTGGAACTCTCTTCTGGCTCCATGCTTTCTGGCCATCTTTGACCTCCAAAAATTTAAATGTAATATCAATTGTTATCTACTGTCTTCCTGAATATTCGGTTGTTCTCACTCCTTCATAATATTTTCTAATTCTTTCACACTCAGTGACTCCTTGTGTCTTAGTGGCTTTACCACCTTGCTTGTGGTAAATTTGATTTTAAAAAAAATAACCTAATAAAATCTGAAAAATGTTTTTTAACAAAAAGGTGTAAAGCTGTCTTACAATACTTAAATAACTATTTTAAATTACTAAAAAATAAAGAAAAGAAAAGCTGAACAAGTGTTTTTATTAGTGCTTCAAAGATTTGTCAAGGATTTTTCTTTTTCATTATCATTCCATAATTTTTATAGTATCATACAAAAAAAAAAAAAAGACCTAATTTAAAATCCCAAGAACCATAAACCAAGGCTAGTATGCTCTGTTATAAGCAATTTTAAAATCAGATATTATTTTTTGAGGGTTGAAAATCTAAATTCAATTTTTAAGCAAACTTTTTTTTGTGTGTTTTGAATCAAAATAGAATATTTTACTTAGTATAGTTTAATTTTGAGGAGTGCTCCAAAAGTAATGTCTTCTATTTATTTTCACAGAAACTATAATAAATACAGGGAGCACAATAACATCATTGTACAGTACAAATTTTCAGCTAGTAAAATTATTTTGCCATATTTTTTTTTTTTTTCTACAGCATTTTGTCAAGAAAATGTTGTCCATATAGTTCATCTTCCATTTACTCAAATGTGGTTTATCAAAATCCCTTGTGTTCATATCCACTGTTAGATTTCCTTAAATATCTATGAATTTCAATGGGTGCAATTTCTTTCTGCATAGAGGAATTCAATGAAACACCTGCCTCATATGCTCTTTCATGTCTGGCATCATTTTGCGAAATTGCTACTCACCTGTTTTTTTTTTTTTTTTTTTTTTTTGCAAGAAGGTAAAAGAAAATTATGGGTTATTGGCAAAAAGGTTTGACCATGATACCACCATCTGCATCTGATGTCTTGGGCTAATAGGAGGCACTACTTTTGGAATAACTTTTGCAGTATTTTGGTTTGCTTAGGAAAAACTATTTGATTTAGGAAAATAATTTACAAATATAATTGAATTGTTAAATGTTTTGTCAAAATTTGTACTAGGTTTGAAGCCTTTTATATAATTTGTCTATCACATTGTCTCCAGTAGATAATACAAAGGTTGCTGATAAGTTCCTGTCTAGTTCCCCACTTCCCAAAATATTGTTACTGTTAAGAACTTAAACAAATAGTTATATTATTCAAATTTCTTAGATGAAACATTAATTGATGATGCTTTGATGAAACATTATTTTGGCTAGTATTTTTTCATCTTAATTCTGTTGCTTTTCACCACAACACTCAGATCATCTTTTTATAATCTTGCCAGAAGCTTACTTTTTTATTTCCAAACTATGCTGCTTACTAATGACCATAGAATGACAGTTTGAAAAGTTGTGATGAAGAGCAAAAGTAGTAAGATGAAAAAATACCAGTCAGAAATTAATAAGAATAGGTATGTATTCACTTAAGACAGTTTTGTTTACTGTTTTGCTTAAGGCTGACTGTCTACAATTAGTGAGATTTATTTTGTTGTAACTACTATCATTGTAGGTATTAGGTGAGTCATTTTACAGAAGGCTTTAATTGTAGTAATTGTAATTGGAATCTTTGACTATTGAATATTTCTAAGTGGTAATTTCAGGAAATCTTGTCTTCACAAACATGATGTGTCTATATTTTTGAGATGAGGTATTGTAATTATTTATAATATTTATATTGTTCAGACTGTTGTCCTCATCTTCATTGTCATATTCACAATGTTTCAGCCATTGTACACTCTGATCTTCTTCATGTGATTGGAATTTCAAACTGAACCCTTTATTTTGTACACTGGGATAGATTGACACAAAGATTTCAATACTGGGCTACAGCTGAGGTGAACAAAAACTTGGAGATTTGAGTTAAAGGGATATAACTGAAACTGAGTCATCTGGAAGAGGCTTGGCACATGGAACTAGAACAATCTACTCTGGTGGACAAAATAAAGGGTTCAGTTCAAAATTCCAATCACCTGAAGAAGGCTGGAGTATACAATGGCTGAAATGAAATTTGGCAATGAAGATGAAGACAATAGTCTGAACAATTTAAATAGTGTAAATAATTATCAATGACATCAACAAAATATAAATTGTAGGGTGTTAATTAAAATGACTCCAAATGTTTCATTTTATATTAGAGCTAGTAAATTATACAAAGAAATATCTTTGTACAATTTATTGATTCAAAAACAAAAATGTAAAATTACTAATGTTATAATTTAGGGAAAATTTTGTTAGTACATTACTATATTAGTGTTTTGGTGTCTTCATTTTTAGTCAGTACATACTTTATTTTATTATTCTTGATCGAGTTAGTGGGAAGCAAAACTGGCTTAAGCCAATATTTCTTCTTTTTTTTTTTCTGTATTAAATGTCAGTTCTTACTTTTTTCTCTGGTTTTAGCTCCATATTTTAAAATGTCTGTTTCACATGCCATCATCAAATTTTGTACCACAAACAAAATCATTATTTTAAAGAATATTATTTTTATTTTTCAATTTTCTAAAATTATAAATAAAAAAAAAATACAAATTTAATAATGTTTTATTAAACATTATTACTTAGTAGAAATTTTTATAATGCAAAATGTCTTTTTTATAATTATATATATATATATATATATAAATATATATATATGTTGTGTTGTGGCACAATAGTAAAAATAAGAAAATCAAGTCGAGGTTGGTTTAAGGAACAAGTGTATTTAACATCACAGATACAAAGGTAGGAAACGGGTACTACTCAGCTAGGCAGTTGTAGCACTGTCGCTGCTTACACACCGGGTAGGTATTACTGGCACTATATATAGTGAGAACCGGTGTAATTCCCTTGTGTTAGAAGGCCGGTGTAACAATATATATAATGGATGCTTTGGAAGTAAATATTTCCTATTTATTCCCACAGAAACTACAATATATACAGGGAGTTTAAAAACACCACTGGATAGAGCGCATTTTCAATTACAAAATACATTTTTCCACAACAACCAACTATGAACAAGTCTGTGCAGTTCTGCCTATAATGTGGCCTGTTACACTGTAGCCACTGATGAAAAGAATATTCATTGTCTGACTGTGCTTACATCCACTGTTTGATCTGCATAAATGTTCAGCAATCATTGATGTATGTCAGTGGGGGCAATTTTTTCTGCATAGAGAAATTCTATAACATGTCTTGGCTTCATAATCCCTTTCATGTCAGATGCCATTTCCCCAGATTGCTGTGAAGCTGTTCTCTGTGATAAAAAAATATATGGGTTATTGGCAGAAAAGCCCAACTTCTACTGCTATACTATCAAAATCTGCCTGTGATGTTATAGGCCAGCATAATAAAATAGGAGATATTACTTTTGGGGTAGTCCTCATATATTACATAAATAGAAAAAAAATAATGTAATATGTGATATATTTACTTGAACAAACAAACAAAATTATTCCTTGAGTGACAAAGATGGTAAAAAAGCCCATTTGGTTGAAACTACTTTATTCAAACATTCCTATTATTTTTGACAGAATTATAATCCGTAATGATGTGATGAAATTCTGGCTTCTGTATATTTTTGTTTATCTAATGACTTTGTTTAATAGTTACATTTTTTTTTCTAAAAAGATATTTTTAAATTCACAGGCTCTCTCCTAGGTATTTGTTTAGAAAGTGATTCTCTCTCTCTCTCTCTCTCTCTCTCTCTCTCTATATATATATATATATATATATATATATATATATATATATATAAATAAAACCAGTTTTATATTTTCAATCACTATAATTATATTGTGCAAATAACAGTTGTTTGACCTCAGGTTCTTTTTTTACTATTTTTTCAGGTTGGCCTGGTGTTTCTTTTGAGCATTGCATCATTGATAATCTATTTCATCGATGCTTCTGATGGGTAAGTATTTTGATCATATCACTGAAAAATACAGTCTATGAAACATTCTTTCTCAACTACTATTTTTGGTAAAGTGGTCATACGATATTTTCTTTATTTAAATTATCATGTGATTTGTTGCAGAGGGTGGGGTAAAAGTAATTTTTTGTTCAGTTCAATTAGTCTTTCTTTTTTCTACATTATCTTACAAAATACCATAAAATTATAATGGAAATGAAAATTAATTTTTCAAAAATTGTAGAGCGTAACCATAAATTAAAATGCTAATATTTGGAAGTTCGAAATTTAACGATCTATTGAAGCATTGTCTCCCTTGAGAGATATTGTGATAGTTAAAATATCTAGAGAAAATTTACTAGAATTAAAATCAAAATTATGTTGACTGTTACTGGATCATAGTTGGTTAAAATTAACAATTTAGTGTCAGAATTCTTTGTGCCTATAATTATCTTGAATCCAAATAAGTAACACTGAGTTAAATAGACCTCATTAAATATCTACAAACATTTTATAAGGTAAACCTCATCAGATATCTGACATTTCATAATATTAGAGAGTTTTATTCACTAAGATCCTCTTGAAATTTCAAGTCATAAAGGATTGAAGTCTATAATACTTTTTATTTCATTCAAATTCCTGCTCATATATTTCTTCTCTTATGGATGCCTATTTAACTTGCATTATATTGAATTTGCAATTTGTATTAGACATATCAAATATTTCATAGTCTTTTCTTTTACTTTGTCTGGACTTAATAAATTTAATTGAAAGAACAAATTATAAACAGAAGCCTTTTTGTTAACATTATTCAGTCAGTTGTGTGTCATGCATGATACATGCTTAGGCAATCCATGACTGACGAGGCAGATTTTTTCCTGCAGTAGTTTGCCATTTCTTTCTGTGGTAGACCAGTTGCCATCCAAGGCTATAGAACTTGGTCTGTCCTGCTATTTACCCAAAGCTGGAGAGAGAAGAAGAGGATTCATACCTTTCTCAAGGGTATTAGCATATAAGTGAACGTAATGGATTTAACTGGAATTTGAACTCGGCTCTCTGATTCCTTAATCTGAGCCGCTATCCATTACTCCACCATGCCTCCTTAACATCATTACTACCATTATTTCAAGAATCAAGACCAGAGAATAAACTAGATAACTATTTAAGTTCTAGACTGCTTTTTTAGTTTTTGAAATGTTAGAAAAACTGAACCTACATGGAAAGGATATATGAAGGAGATATGAATAATCCACAAACTAAATTTGGAGCAAATGACATGTATATAAATAGAGAATAAATTAAGTGAATAAAAAATAGATTTATTTAGCAACATACATTACACAAATGACACTGTGTTGATAAGATTCAGAAGAAAACTGAAGGAAATATTGCATGAGGTTATTGATAAATGCAAGAAGAAAAGACTAATCACAAATTGTAAGAATATGGAATTCATGGTCATGAGTAACAGAGATAGCCCAAGGTACAAGTTACATTCTAAACTGACCTTGTGCCCCATCCTACCAGGGTGGGGAGATGAGTAAATACCAACAGTATGTGTTTTTTGTTGTTGTTTTTTTAATAGTTCAGGTTAGTCTGATGTTATATTGCATTAATATATTTAATTAGCTAGGTGAATTCCAGTTTTTTCTTCTGTATACTGAAATGGCTAGATAGAATTATAAGTAAGTCTTTTGAGATTGAGGAAACAGTCCAAAGTATAAGCTATGTATTGGGAATGTCAAAATCAAGCAGGTGCAGAAATTTAACAATCTGGGTAATGCAGTAATAGACAATGGAAAGCATGACACAGTAATCTGAAGGGGCATAGGAATAGTGAAAGTTGTCTTCCAGAAACTGAGCAAAGTATTAAGCAATAGGAAAATGCCTTTAGGAACAAAGATAAGATGCAGAACTATTATGTAACATTTAATATCCTATATGGCAGTGATTGTTAGACAATTTCCTCACAGATGAAGAAGTGATAGATGCATTTCTACTGATGAGTGCAATGAATAATATTAGTAGAACATGTGAGCAATGAGGAAGTTTTGAAAAAAATAAAAACTTATAAGGAAACTGATACTTACAATCAGTGACAACTGAGATTTCTGGAACACAATGAAAGAAGCTTGATGAATTTGATATTCACAAGACATGTTTAAGGTAAGAGTAGCAAGGTAAGCAGTGACTTTCTTAGGTGCAGAAGTTATTGAGAGCAATGAAAGACAGGAAGTTGTGGAGAGCAATAATTGTTCACATCATGAAAGGAGAAATGTCTACTCTCCTTTATGGGTTTTTCTGTTTTCTCAGTCCATTATTAATATCGCAAATATACTGACAATTATAGCAATGAGTTGATTGCTATCTTTTTACAGGATATTCTTTTATAAGTAACTTTTTTGGTATCAGTTGCTTGGAAATAACCTCCCAAAAGAACTATTCAGTAGATAGTGAAATTATTGATAAAATCCCAAATTTGGCTCAGAGATAAAACGGTACTCACCCAGTTTGAAGATAATCCTCAAGTCAAGGCTTGAATGTTGAAACCATTCATGAATCCAAGCCCACAACCAGATATATTCTCAAAGCAGCATATTTCTTAAATATAAATTTTATTTTCATAACCATCTTTCTTTAGTTCTCCTTCATATGTTTTAAATATGATTCTATTATTTTTGTCTAAATTTCTGGGATGAGCACTATTTGCATGTTCTCATCTTTTTCACTGTTATCATAACATTTTGGGAGTTGTGCCATCTGTCCTTCATTAAGTGTATGTTGAAATATACCTGATGAAGGCTGGAGGGCATAACAGCTGAAACATTGTGATAACAACAACAAAGATGAGGACAATAGTCTCCATGTACATAGTGTAAATAATGATGATTGCATTATTATTCTAGTTACAGATCTATCTATAATCAGTAACATACAAGCATTTAGTAAAACAGTATAGAAAAACAAAAGATGTTTATTGGCTAATATTTTCCCTTTCAAAAAATAATTACAAATTTATAATATTTTTAGGCCTGGCATCTGAAAAAAAATTTAGTATGACAGAAAATGTGACATTAAAATCAGAAATTACATTGGAATAGCAAAAGATGCTTTCTAAAATCTAAACAAAATATTAAGAAACCATAAATGCTGGACAATTTCTTCACAAATGAAGAGAAGAAAGAAGCAACAGAGATGTGGTTCTACAGAAGAATGCTGAGAATACCATGGACAGAACATATAAGGAAGTTTTAAAGAAAATGAAAAAAAAAGGGACAATTATACATGAAATCAGTCAGTTGAATTTTCTGAATTATGAGGAAAGAAAACCTGGCAAATTTGACACTCGTAGAACATTGAAGGCAAGCAAGAGGAAAATTGTGAGTAACTTACCTAATGAGCTTGTGTAAATGTATGGCAGAACAGGGAGTGGGAGAGGTGGTAAAAAGATAAACATTGCCAAGACCTTCAAAGGATAGTAAGTTGTGGAGAGTCATGCTCACCCACATTGAAGATTAAAAAATTCTAGATTTTACTTGAGTTTGACATTAAAGAACAATACATAACTATCTTGGTTGTGAGGTACCTCATGATATAATCCGTATTTTCTCTCCTCTCTTTCACAAGTAAAACATGCATATATCTTTCTATAATTTACAAAAGATTCATTATTATTTAGCTGATATGTCAGAAAAGAATTAGTGTAAAATATACTGACTGATTCAGATTATACCCCAGCAATGTGATCTGCTATAGCGGACTTTGTTAATTCCTTTTTGGATATGGCATTTTTCCTTATAGATTATACACCTGAAAAAACTTCATTAGCTGAAAAATTGTGGTAGTAACAAATCTAAAATCTTGCATGTGTGTGTTTTTTCTTTTTTTAATAAAATGTGTATAATTATGATTATGTGTACAGAGATGCACACAAAAAAATGTTTGCAACTTTTAATGTTTAAGCAGAGAGAAAACAGGAAGCAACATTAATATGATCCTTATTAAGAAAAGAACCAGTAAAAATGGAAAATAAGAATTATACAAACAATAGCATATGCATCAGTCAATTTATGTACAGAAATGGAAAAAAAGGTATACATTCCCTTGAAGATTTTTTTGGTGCTTTACTTTCAAGTTTATATATTTTTAATCCTTATGTAAAAAGAATCATTCATTGAATTAAAATTAATTATCATTGAGTTTACACAGTATTAGGCATCATCATAGTCCTTTAATGGACACAGATGTTTGCTTGTTGTACAGTATGTTGAAATTCAGCAACTTGTTGTGGCAATCTATGTGAGATAGAAGTTTTCTCAGTTTAAATAAATGGAAGCAGTATAAACTAAATCAGATGGAAATAATTAATTTATGATTCATAGCATCATGAAGTCTCAAATAACAGTTGAATCTATGCTGATTAAGCGTCTACTGTTTAAATACTCAAATAAAAAATAAATGGCCAGCCAAGTAATAAACTATGAAGATGCTACAAGGATGGTGACTGTAATATTTCCCTTAATAACTATACACTGATGTGCCAAAAGTCATGGGAAAGATACCTAATATTTTTTTTTAACATTTCACCCCAAGCAAGGCAATAAAGCCACTAAGATGCAGGGTGGGCTACTGAGTGTGAAAGTATCTGAAAATAAAAACATTACGGTGAAAGAACAATAAAAGAACATAAATTAAGGTGATAGATGATGACAATTGACACTGCATAAACTTTTGAAGATCAAAGTTGATTGGAAAGCAAGAAGCCGAAATAGTTCCACAATAAGTGTGAAAGGAAAAACTGTTAGAATAGAATTTATAGTTACATCTAGCAATTTCAACTGTAAAATGATGAAACCTAGATGCCAAATTAGTACATTCATACTTACATTCATAAAATCGAGTTACCAAAGAGGGAAGATATGGAGTCTGACTTCTCACCTAGTGAAGTGCAACTATTCAGTGTGGCATCACTTCCACAAGCAGTTGCAAGACCTATGGAGAAATATTGAGATGCTCTCTCAATAGTTGTCTATGGCTCCATAATATCTGTGGGTGCAAGATCTTGTGTGGAAATAGACCTCTCCTCTATATCCCATAAATGTTCAATTGGACTCATGCAGAGTAAACATGGCATCAGAAATCTCCAGATTGTTCCACAATCCAATTCTGGGCAATTTACACTTGATGACATGGGGCATTATCCTAAGAGATTATTGTTAGAAGTCTATGGAGTTTGTGAATACACATAATCATGAAGCAATGTAGCATAAAAGTCACCAGACAATGATGTATATAGCTAGCCAAACCCATACCACAAGTACACACCTCACATTATTATGGAACAACCACCAGCTTGTTGATAACTGTAGTTTATAGTTACAGGGGTTTAAATATTACAATCCACCTGAAACAACTAAAACCAGGAATTAAATAGTTTATGGTGTAGTCCAATAGCTATGCCATGTATTTTCAATCCTCCAAGGTCCAAAAGTGCATGGCAAATGGTCAGGTAGTAGCCAAAATTGGGTTTCAAGAACATTCAAGATGTATATGAACATGGAGAAGCCCAGGAGGAGAAATGTAAAACAAAATCTATAACTATCAATAAGAGATTCAGAAATGCAGTTTTACACTGTGAAACATATCCAAGTACTGACTGTGGGAGCGACCACCTTCCAACCATATGTAAACTATAGAAATTGAAAAGGGCCAAAGTAGCACCCAAATTGCCATGTGACAGGCTCCTAAATGACCTGAATGCAAAGGATAAATATATGAACAGTGTTAAAAGCAGATACAATAGACAAAATGAGAATGGAAACTCAAAGTAGGACACATTAAGAGAAGTTTTAGTAACAGCACCAATCAAGATCATCCCAAAGATGAATAGACAAATAGAAAAAAAAGAATGGATGCCAGATGAAATTCTCATCATGATGAAAAGGTGGCAAAAACAATGCCAAGGTACATCACAGAATATAGGACTCTGCACAAAGAAATTAGGAACAAAAGGTATGTTAAAAAGGAATGGCTCAATAAAAAAATGTGCAGAAATAGAAAGTATGCCACAGATAAAGCAAATATGCATAATGAATAGAACTAACAGGGCAAAAGACATTCTCATCAACAGGATGCATAAAATCCGAGAATGGGACAATGATATTAGAGAGAGAAAAATACTTCAAAGGTGGTAAAATTCTTCCACGATGAAAACTAGCAATATATTGAAATAGTGAAGGACCAGAAATATTAAAATCTGTAGTGGAATCAGCACTGGTCAAATTGAACAGAAAACAAAGCAACAGGATCAGACGGAATTGTAATAAAGATGCTAGCAGCCTTAGATGATTTTGGCATTGATAAGATTATAGACATAATAAATGAAATATACAACAGTGGTGATATACCAGAAGGCCTAAGTAGATTTATGCTCACAAGGATATCAGAAAGAGCAATACAAATGCAGAAGACGGTGTACCTGTGCTTTATAGATGATGCAAAAGCATTTCATAAAGAATGTCAGAAAGAACTGTGGAACTGTTAGGTAAGCATGACATATTTGTGAAGAATACCAAAATCAAGGAAGTACAACAATTTAAATAACTGGGAAGTGATTTAACAGAGAATGGAAAATTCAACACCGAAATGAGAAGGTACATTGGGATAGTAAAGATGCCTTCCAAAAGCGAAACAAAGTATTAAGAAACAGGAAAATTTTATTAGAGATAAACAAAAAATACTGAACTGTTACATAATATCAATCCTTCTATATGGCAGTGAATAGCTTGACAATCTCCTGGCAGAAAAAAACTTGAAGAAACAATAATGTGGTTCTTCAGAAGGATGCTGAGAATACCATGGACAGAACATATGAGTAATGACAAAGTTTTAGAGAAAATGGAAACAAAAAGATCACTTACAAGCAGTTGAAATTTCTAGGGTACATAATGAGGAAAGAAGGCTTGGAAAATTTGATACTCACAGGACATATTGAAGAAAACAGGAAATAACTAGCCTAACAAGCTTGTGTAAGTGGCAGGCAGAACAGGGTTATGGGAAGATAGCAAAGACAAAATCTACTAAGAGCTACAAAGGACAAGAAATTGTGGAAATCCATGATTGCTGTCCTGAAAGGTCACAGCACATAGAAAAAGTGCTAATATAGCCAATGTTTTCTTAATACTTATCATAGTGTGTAGACAATACGTCAAAATATAATAAAATTAATTACTGTTAGTAAAGGTTATAGGAAGATTGGTATTTATACTTAACAGTCAACAAGAAATAAAAATACTTCCTTGGTTGCACTAGCTTGTGTCTTATCCATCAATTTACCCCAGAGGTTTAAAAAAAAATTACTTTGCTATCATACCGGTCTGATCATGGATAATAGCCAAAGAGAAGATAAGCATCTTTTTTATGTACATTTGGGTCAAACTGATATATGCTAGCAGCATAAAACCTGCCTGACTCTACTGTTATTTGCTATTCCACCTGTGTTTAATTTTCCCCTCCTCACATGGCTATTCAATCAACTCTGCTCTCATCACAAACTTGTTATAGGATGATGATAGATGAATCTTTATAAAACTGGACTAAGGTTAAACTGAATAAATGAATTAAAATGAGCAGCTGTTTATTGTGAGACACTTGTTTTATGCTGAAAATAAAAATAAAAGTACTTCTTTTAGCAACTTTTTTATTCTTCTTGTTTATTTAAAGTGAAGTACATGTTCCAAACTCATGCCATATTTTGTTAAATGGAGTAATATGATAGAAATTATAATAAAACTATGATTCTTGCCCAATACTTTTGAGATAATCCTTTGACCTATCTCTTTAAAAAGTTTGTTAAAATTCACTTTTGTCTTTTGAAATATTGCTACCCACTGCCTCACAAATTTCATCAAAAATCACTTTTCATATTATGTTATCATTGATGATTAAAACATTTTGTATATTAAATTTATATTAATAGCTTCTGCTATGTATTTAGAGATTCTAGATAACATACAAAGAAGAATCTACAATGTTATTGGTCTTGGTGTGCCATCTCAGCTTCAGTCACTTTGCCACTGCTGTATCATAGCTTTGCTGTGCCTTTTCTATAAATATTTTCATGGTAATTGTTCTGATAAAGCTTCTCTTTGGTACTTAGACTTTATGAATTTAAGTGCAGTATTAGATTGGCAGTAAGGTCTCATCCTTTTAGAGTTGAAATAGCTAGATGTAACCATAAGGTCTATGCTATTAAAACATCCTAACCAGCTTACTGGAGCCACTCTTTTGTTGTGTTGGTCATGTATAGGGTGGTGGTGTTCAGCAGTTTGATACCCTTGTGCAAATGTCCTAGTCTCTTTCAGTGAATAACTTTCCCTAGTGTGTTCAATATATGACTGCATTAACTATCTGACCATATTATATGAACTCTGCTGAACTTTAAATTTGCAACAAGGGAGATAATGCATGCTTTCAAGTCATTGAATCAACTTTTGTATCTGATTAATGTGATGCACTCAGGTCAGATGAGACCTGGGTGCATCACATTACCCATAATCATATTCTCTAGAAAGTTTCCATAGCTTCCCTATGCTATTCTAAAAGGTGATAATTATTTACTTTGAAACATGATGCAATGATACTTTCTGATATTCCAACTTCTCATGGATGATTTAATGGACAACCATCTCTAGAAGATCAAGATCTACAGACATATGGAGTTTCTTCCATCAAAGTTTCAAAGCACACAACATTGTCTTTTTTTGCTGATAAACATGGACACTTAGATGAGCCACATCCTGTAGATTCATTCACCTTCCTGTGAAGGCCTTATAGCATTCCACTACCTGCTGCCTTTTTATTACAAATTCACAGTGAATTTCTGTTGGATTTTTGACCTTAGCAGGAAAAAAATCTCACACAATATTGAGGCTGTTCTTGGTGTTACAAGAAATATTGTATTTCCTTGTTTATGTTTATCACTTTCAAGTTTTAATTTCAGTTGATTTATGTCTGTCTGAACTTTACTTTCTGTGAAGTATTATATATATATATATATATATATATATATATATATATATATATATATATATTTTTTGTTTATTCCCAAGTCCTGTAAGATTGGTCTGATTGTGACCCTGGTTCATCACGCTATGATAATCTGTTCCCCTGAACTGTTAGATGGAGAACTCATTACTATTTGGAATATTTTTGAAAATAATGGATATCCCATCAATGTTATCAGATGTGTTATTGACAGCAAAATCAAGCATTTCAAGGAACCAGTGGTGTTTGGACCCAGCCATTACCCTATTTATTTAAAGTTAACTTGGCAGGAAATGTCAGTTATTATCTGACAGAATATCAGCGTGTATTTCATCTTGTTACAATGCTGCTAAGTTCTGAACAGTTTTTCAAACAAGATCTGTGTTTTTGTCCTTTAGTAAAGATAGGTTGCCCTGTTTTTAGAAAAATTTAGTTGTTTACAAGTTTAAATGCCAATGTGATGCGGTGTACATCGGACGAACCAATCTGAGTTTGGAGACGCAGGTTGCACAGCATGTTCCCGCCTATCTGCGTTCTAGTAGTCAGTGCCAATCTATAAGAACTACTCAGGCAGTCCATGATTCAGCCATTGGACAGCATTTTCTTGGCAGCCATGTTTGTGCCACTGATTATGAAGACACTTGGTTCTCAATATTACACAGTGCTTGCTCGGTATACCATCTCTGAGTCCTGGAGGCTGTATTTATAAAATTTCTTCAGCCAAGCCTGTGCAGACAGAAGGAGCATTTTGTACATTCCTTACACTTGTTGAAGGAATTGTGAGTGTCTTTTTTCCTTTTTATACTCTTTTGGAACTTGCTGTTTTCACCCCACCCTTTTGAATTTTAATTGTAAATAAAATTTATCTCAAAGTTTGGTTGGTTTTGTTTTACGGCATATCAACCTCAATGGCTTATTTAATGATGACATAATTTTCATTGTTGGTAATGTTTTTTCCCAAAAATCTATTTCTGGTAATATATTTTCCTTCAAAAATCTATTTCTGGTAATAATTTTCCTTCGGTGGTAATTTTTTTTCGAAAAATGTTTTGCTGGTAATAATTTTTTTTTTACAAATTATTTCTGGTATTAAAAGCTATTTTTACACTTTTATAGTATTTTGATCCCAGTCTAGGGGTTAACTATTTGCCCATAGCTGGGACCCTAACAAGTGCTACCGCCCCAGATCAGGGTAGACCTGGGACACCAGCAATTAAGTGGCGGTTCCACACTGCTCAAAACCTCCTGATCAGAGGCCTTGCAGTTTGATCTAGTTTATCATTTTACCCAGGACATGGATGCAGTTTATCGTCATACCCAGGACGGCATGAGGAAAGAGGGTTTAGAAAAATTTGACACTTACAGGACATATTCAAGGCAAGAAGAGCAAAGAGAAACAGCAAGTAACCTAATTAATGAGATTGTTTAAATCAATGGTGTAGAAATGACTGCAAAAACATCCCCCTCCTCAAATTTAGAGACACATCATACAGAGGGATACTGGGGTCTCTTCCTAAAATGGACCACTTCTCAGTCTCATCCACCATATTTTTTGTTCTTATTTGTTTTGAAGTCAAAACACTATAATCACTTGACTGTATCCCTTTTTCATGTGAACACCATTCTTACTTTGTGAACGTTTTGCCTTATTTTACTTTACCTAGTTTTGTATTTCTTGCATATATATTGATTGCTTACTATTATTTTGTCTTGTTCTTCTTCCTTTTGTTATTGTTTATTGGAAACTTTGTCAATTCCTTTTATTGGACATTTTTGCCAACTACACTTAACCATGGCCTACAGGGTGGGATAATAAGGGGACAAATATTGATTAGAGCTACAAAGTCGTGGGGGAGTTATGATCATCAGCGTTCTGAAGGGACATAGCATGTAAAATAAGAAGAATGGTGAGGGGAAAAAGGAAGAAGACAGAGAAAAGTTGATGGAATTTAGATGTATATTTAAAGCATTTATCCTCAGTGTCATGTAAGCATTAATAAACTCATCTGACTACTGTAGGGAATTTGATTCTCATGAAGTGCTTTACCTATGCATTTTTGTGAAAAGCTAAGTGAATATCAGTGTATGAAAGAGTTATATTTTTGTCCTCATATTAACACATTTAACTCTTTCAGTTATATTTTTTCCAATTTTAATTACTCTGCCATCTATTCATCAACCTGGATACTAAACAAAATGGTGGTCAAGAATACTAAAGATAAAAAAGTGGTAACTGGCCATGCAAATATCAACACTTCAAAAGTGGAATGAATTTTAGCACATGATACTTCAAAGAATTCAGGCAATAAATATAGCTGCTAATAATCTTTGCACAGTTACAGATTGTAAATATTGCACAATTACAAGGGGGTGTCAAAAAATTCTTGTTCCAACAAAGAAGTTTTTGTAAAATAAAATTTGTTCACTTGGTCAGGTTTTGTTAAGTGGGTTTGGATAAGATTTCAGTATCTCCTCATACAAGAAATACATTTTTTGATTTTTGTTACCCAGTCCCTTAAAAATCCAAATTATAACTGTTTTGCAGAAGGAGGACTAATTTAAACACAAACAACTTTTTTACCAATATTTATTAGAATAATCTTTATTATGGAAGCATTTTATTAACCCTTTGAGTTGTTTTTCTTTTTCTTCCATTTTGAAATATGACATGTTGATTGGTAGTAAACAAGATGTTAGGACATAATGTGAACCACTGATATATGAAGATAAGGTGGTATTAAAAATGACCAATTGTGCAGATATCAACAACTAAAAAATGTGATGAACTTGAACCTGTGATTTTGCAAAGAGTTAAAAGAAACTTAGCTTTCATTCCTTATGCTCTTTGTTTCACATTCCAGGAGGAAAAGTTTCTGATGTTATTAAAACTTTGATACTTTTATTTGTTTATTTTTTCAATTGCAATCATAAAGAATTCTGGGATATTTTATTAGAATTTTAATAGCAGCTTGAAATTTGCATCATAGTAGTTGTCTTAGTGGCATTATCACCAAAAAAGCAAAACAAAATGAACATCTCTAACGAGGCCAAAGCAAGAAAAAAAAATTTTTAGAAATAAATAATTTTAGTCAAGACTAGTACAAAGTCTCATTTACGAAAAACCTAGTATAGATTGAACTCACTAGTAATGGTTTGTATGATGTGCTTACTAACCCTTATTCTTGTTGCACTTAATTGAAATAAAAACAGTAAATATAAATATTCACTTGTCTAATGAAGTGACAGATTGGTTTAGAAGTTTAAAGAAAATTTTTTTTTCTAAGATCTTTTATGAAGTTTCTTTCTTCCTTTAAAGTAAATGGTTGATTTTGTTTATTTTCTTTGTTGATGGCTCACTGTAGGTGATGGTAATAATGATTGGGAACAGATTCTCATAAATTAGTGACAAAAGAATCAGTTTCCTTAGCAACTGACTGTTGTCTGTGTGACGTCTTTTGTGTATCATCTTGGCCATTATTAGCCTACAGCCTTTGTCTGATCCTTTACTTTTATTCTTAATGATTTATACTTGCATCTATATGTGTATATTTATATGTATCGCACTCTCATCCCTTCTTTGGACATACATATTCTTTGGATGCTGTGTATCTATAAGAATGTACACTTTATATATATATATATATATATATATTTTGTACAAACCTATTTCTAACCCATGGTGTTTTTATGTGTATTGTTTGATGATCACCAGTCTGATGTGAAACTTACAGCAATTTTAAAATTTGTGTGTTTACTGTTTATATATAAATATAGTTTTAAGGTATACCATATATATATATAGAGAGAGAGAGAGATAGATATTATATTATTTTGGTGCAAAAATAATGACGTAATAATGTCGTTTTTTGACATATTTTTTAAAGTCAAAAAACGACATTATTACGTCATTATTTTTGCACAAACCTAATATATATGTATATGTAAAAGTACTTAATATCTAGGTAAAGTGTATGTAAATATAAGAGTGGGCACTGAGGTCAACTGTGAGTGGCAATAGTCTGTTTTATGCTTGAACAAAAATTACATTCAAGCATGAAACAGACTGTTGCCACTTGATGTTGATTTCAGTTCACACTCATATATATGAGAGAGAGAGACATGCATAGTTAGATGATTAATAAGTTTGTAACCTGGTTTGACATTTTTACTGTATAATATTTGATCTACATGATTAATATTCACCTCTAAACCAAATGAATTGACAATTTAGAAAATTATGTTGAAAAATAAATATTTATTGTTTAAAATAAATACATATTTTTTATCATTATGCTATATAGCCACACACACAGGTGTTCATAACTGCTTTGACCTTCCATATGTTCTAGAGTAATTATAAATGAAGTATCTATAGTTTATGCAATCTATTTATCTGTAAAATTATGTACTGCAACGGATAGGAAATTGTGGAGAGCCATAATCATCTATGTTTTGAAAGGACATAGCTCAGAGAATAAGATAGCACAGATCTCTCTCTTTCTCTCACACATATAATTCTTTCTTTTTAAGTATTCAGACTAAAAATTCACTTTAACAAATTAAATTTAGAAACAAAATTTTAAAAGCTTTTGTCAAAATTTGTGTCTGTTCAAAATAAAAATGTCTGTTTGAACAGAGAAATTAAAATTCTTTTATTGGCTTTATAGTTATTTTTATTCTTTAAGTGATTTTGTTTTGACAAATTTTCTAAAGAAAAATCGTACTGAAATAGATTTAAAGTTGAAAAAGTGTAATTAAAATTAGGTAATTTTAAAAATGTAAGCCTTTCAGCTAACTATATATAAAGAGATATATTAGCTTATATGTCGGCGGTGACTTTATCTCATATCCAAGAATTGAATTTCTTTTTTGCTCATCACTTCCTTTATGATGATGGTGTTGATGACTAAATCACCACCAATGCACAGGTTCAGGACTAAAAGCTTCCACTTTCACCAAAACCTATTCCCATCATCCATTTACTATTGCCATTTGGCTTTACAAGAGTTGGTTGGAGGGGAAAGACAATCAGAGTAGTGCCTATGGTATGAATTTGTTAAGGTAGAAGTAAACCATATGCTTGATTTTATGACTTTCCTCTGTGGCACATATTGAATGAGACATGCAGAATTCAGTTATGAAACTGCAATTGACTATAATATAGTTTCAAGTAGCACCTTCTGTAGCATGTTTGTCATGTGCAGCCCTCTTCATCCGCTGGTCTAACTGCTAAGATCTGTTGTAATCATCATCCACTTATCCCACCATTGGGGTATTTTGGATTGGTCACACTTAGTCTAAGTTCTAGTCATCAGCCTTGCTGCCAAGGGTTGCCCTACTCAGAGTTTAGAACTCCCGACAACATTATGCAAGCCTCTCCACCATGACAAGGAGTGACTATCAGTGGTAGCTTATATTTACATAGTTGACATTTAGGGTTATTATAGATGCTTATATATGGTGTGTATTTATCTTAGTCATAAAAGTTCTTTTTAGCACTTGTATATAATAGTGCATCAATAAGTCTACAACCTGACACAGTTGTAAGTAGAATTTTGATCTTAGATTTAACATTATACATTGAAAATTTATGTGATTAATATACACTACTGAATTACTGTATTTACAAGGAAAAAGAGATTATGTTAAAAAATATTTGTTGTGCAAAATAATTTTTTTTAATTTGAAAATACTGCAGACTTATTGATGTACTTGATGTTTCTAGTGTAAAAGTTAAGAATGCATAACTCCTTTTTATTTTTTTATTTTTGCATTAATTGAAGCTAACTTTGAATTTTGATTATTTCCTAATAAAATCCAGTGCCACTGCTAGAAGTGCGCAAATTTTTTACTCAAAGATACGAGTTATTTGCATTGGATAATTAAAATTAATTCTTGAGATGTTCCTGAAAAGACAGATTGCTTTGGTTTATTTCATCAGCTACATATTTCCTAGGCTAGCACTTGTTTTCATATAATAACATTTTTTTATCCAGCATCCTTTCAAAAAGTATACTGTTGATTACATTTTGGGTATGAAACTGAAGCTTGAAGATATAAATTTGTAAAAGTATCAACAAGAAAGACATGTCTTCCTTATCAGGTTATTCTGACTTTGCCCTGATAGTCTAGCTCCATGATCAAACTGGTAGCGGTATGCTTCGGCTTAGAAGTGATTCCCCTGAGGTAAAAAAGGGATGCATTCACATGGGAGTATGCGCCACAAAGTAGCAGTTCTTTAGAAAAAGTTGTCTGAGTGGAACTTTCTTCTTATCTCTGGAATATGGGGGGGAAATGAGAACATTTCAACTCTGTGGATGTAACATGGCATATCTTAATTATAAAGGGCTTTCATGCAGAGCAAATACAAACTGGTTGATTCTGTTTATATTCCTTGTTCCATTAGATGTTCAGACAGCCACAAATCTACAGTATGAAAATAAATTAAATATTACAAAAAATTAAAGTTATTAATTAATAATTAATATAAATCTTATGACTATGCACTCCATTGATCACTTATCCAGGAATGAAACAAATAATTAGATTCAATACTCTGGTTTCAATTTTTGAAAACTTGTTTTGGCTATATTTTAAGTAACTCTTTTTGGTCTGATAGAAGTTTCCTGGAATAGTAGATTAACTGTTTGCATTTACGTATTTCTGTTAATTCTTTAGAAATATTTCCATCAGCAAATGTATTCATAATATACAGCATACTTCATTAAACACATCAAAATCATTTTCTAGTTAATTTTTGTTCATACTATTTTTAGTTTTCTTTCATTAAAGAAAACTCTCTTTTTCTGTGTCATGTTCTTTTCAGGATGTAGGCGTTTATGGTTCCTCAGTTTTGTCATTCTCATTAATATTTGCTCTTTTAAGATTACTCTTTGTGGTACTGGTTTATTCATTTACTTGTTATATTCTGTTGCTTTCCTCCAATTCACTTGCTTTCAACATGCCTTGTGAGTGTTAATTCCCCAAGCATTTTTTCATCATTATGTGTCCTCTGAATTTTGGTTGTCCCTTTCTCGTTGTCAGAAACAATTTCTTTGTTTTGTTAAATATATCTGTTTGATGCTTTGGCACACATCATCAGTGATGTTTTTAGATGAGGATTGTGGAAAAATGAAATAAAATAATAATGAATAATAATAATAAAAAAAAAATACATCTTCCCATGGTGCTAGTAAAAAAGGAGCTGTAAATTTTATTACACCACTAGGCTTTGTCAAACATTTGAACTCTTTTTTGCACTTTTCAGTGCATAGGATTTGCACATGGCTTCCAAAAACCTCCATCTATGAAGTAAATCAACCTTTTCTTTGGTTGTTCCAACTCGATACAAGGCTAACTTGAGCTTGGCCATTATAATCATGATTATCATGACTTAACCAAACTTCTGGATCAGAAAAGGGAACTCTCTTCCACTTTCCAATGCATAGCATTCACACGTGTTTTGCCAAAACTCAACCAATGAAGTAAGATAAGTTTTACTTTGATCATTTCAATTCAGCACAAGAATGACTTAAGCTTGACCATTATAACTACCAATGAAGTAAGTACAACCTTTCTTTGGTTATTCCAACTCAGCATAAGGCTGACTTGAGCTTGACTATTATAATGATGATTATCCTTACTTAGCCTAAATTCCAGAGAAAGAAAAGAAAATGGACACATCCAAGAGACATTGATAAGTTTGTTTCCCTACAGTTTCCACAATAAAAAAAAAAAATAGAAATGGTCCATAGTAGAAACCAAAGTTTTTTGTATCCTACTTCTTAATTGTTTACCTGTGAACACACCTAAAATACACCAACTCCACAACCTAAAATACACCAACTCCACAACCTTTTAAATTCCATATTTCTCAAATTCATCAGTAGAATCACATTTCCTTTATTTCAAATCTGCCTTGAAATTGTCCAGCATTCACTACCATATAGAAGAATAGGCCAAAAGAACATTCACTCATTCACTAATTGTTTTTTCCTTGACACTGCTATCATTTTAACTACCTTCACTCCTTGGCAATGTTTATTGTTTTAAAAAGTGATGACTAGAATTAAAATTCTAGTCATCACTTTTTAAAACCTAAACATATGGAAATGAATTCACACATTTTCTTTGTTCTTGAGAATTAATAACAAAAATGAACACTATTTATTACATTGTTTATATACACCATTAAATTATTTATTGGAATATTTGGCAAAACATTGGCTAATTGCCAACTAATTCAAACTTTATAAAATGTTAAATAAGTCTTTCATTAAAGTTGGTTCACATATTTTAATAACTTAGTAAATGTTTATAAGTATAAAAAATTGCTTTCACATTTTTTTTATTTATGAAAATGCAAAATTTCATTTATGTAAATGATAAATATTGCATTGCAGTAGTTTTAATTGTATTTGTTTTTTGAATGTTGTAGATATAAAATTCTTCTTCTAAACAATCTAATAAATTGTGTATACTATTTTTGTTGTAAATTCTCAAGAACCAAAAATAACATATAAATTCACTTTTATCATATGTTTAGGTTTTATGCAATTCTAATCATCGCCTTTTAAAACAATAAACATTGCCAAGGAGTGAAGGTAGTTAAAATAATAGTTGTCTGGAGGAAAAACTATCATTTTTTTCTTTTTCTTTTTTTTTTTTTTTTTTTGTGGGCATGAAGATTATACATTGCTACTTCATCTAATAAAAAATAAAAGTAATATTGCTGTGGTTAATGCTCCTAGTATAAAAACAAATATGATACTGAGAAAAGTCGGACAATGAGGGATGGTTTGAAATGGCTAGATTTTTTCTTCTAAAAGGTGTTTTTACAGTTTAGTCAGTTACTGCAACTTGTATGTTCAATCAAGCAAGTTCAAATCTCACCAAGTGATTCACTTTTATTTCCAATCCATAGTGAAAACTTACTGCTGTAGACTAACAGCCTGAGTAAAATTGTGATAAAATAGAGGTAAATATAATTTAATATGAAAATAAATAATAATTATAATTAATAATGGTTGATAAGGTTTCATCCAATAACAAAATAAAACTAATATTGCTATTAAAAAGCAGTTGTTGTAACAGTGAGGTAAATCAGTAAATGCATTAACTATTTGAATATTTAAATCTGACCACATGATTGAAAAATCAACAAAGTAAAAATGCTCTGAATTGTTCCAATCATTCTGTAATCCTTTCTTTGAAGTAATGTTTTAACAAGGAATCATAACATCTCATTGAAACCTTGTATCAGTTTTGAGATAATCAGTATTTGAAATGGATATTAATAATTAATTATGTCAGTTCTTATTACACAACATATTTTTATTCATCAAGAGAAGTGGACACATTTTCTAATTAAATATAGTGCAATAGTATTTTTTTTTATTCTCATTAACATCTTCCTAAAGTTTTTTATTTGTATTTTTTGCTTGGCTTCTGCCTTCTTAATACCCATCCTTCTAAACTTCCAACATTTTATATAATTAACAAATGAAATATTTTCTAAAATTCCTCTATTTAATCAAATTTTATTGATTTTTCTTGTTTATATACTCATCTGCAGCAACCTGGGTGTTCAATCAAAGAAAAATTTAGCTTGATTATTTGTACACACATGCACCTTGGCAGTAAATTAAGTGTCAGGTCATCTAGTTCAGTTAATTATTAGTGTTCTAGGAAAAGGACATGATGATAAAGCTTTTCTTTTTTAGACAGATTTGCTAGAAACCCACTAGCATTGCCTTAACACTTCCACATCCACAGTAATAAAGCCTAAGGCTCTCCTGTAGCTTTCTGGCAAAATTCCTTTAAAAAATGTTGATAGATTGTTTTCTCAAGAAATAACTTTTTTCTGACTTGCCATCTATATATCACTAAAACTCTAATCTTGTATGCATGTTCCCAGGATACAGCTTAAATGATACATAATACCCTCAACCAATAAATGGAGAATATTGTACCTTGGACCACTTCCAAGGGCAGTGTCAAATTTCATTAAAATTATTCAATGGGTTCTTGAGCTAAGGCCATTTTGCTGTTATTATGGCATTTTTAATAGGGAATTCAGTATTTGTTTTCGATACACATTCTTATATTAGTCCTTGTATACAAACAAACACTTGTATATTATATTTCAACCATTATGAAATGTTGGGAAATAATAAATATTCATAATAAATTGTAACAACATTATTAAATAAATTTAAATATGCATAACATAATATATATTTATACAATTCACTACACTATATTAGAACTTTTTTTAAAAAAACAACTTGAAATGTAAAGAGGCTATCTGTGTCACATGACATGGTAAATAAATAGATGCACACTGATTTGCTGCCATTATATATTTTAAAATAAATACGAGGAAGAAACAAGTATATATAATAAAAAAAATTACTTTGAAAAAGACCACACCTATTTTAAGCTATTACTCCAATTCTCTGTCTATATTTCTGAGATGAGGTATTATAATTATTTACACTATTTACATTGTTCAGACTGTTGGCCTCATTTTTTGCCATATTCACAATGTTTCAGCTGTTGTACACTTCGGCCTTCTTCGGATGATTAGAATTTTGACCTCTTAATATTATTCACTTGTATTTTCTTATTTTGGATCTTATAACATCAGATATAATTATTGAGATTATGGCAATTTTGAGGTATTATTTTAAACTGTAGCTGTTCACACAATTTAGAAAGTAAAAGGAAATGGAGCAGTATCTGAATGTACTTCCCAAAACTGGTTTAAGCATTTTAAAGATTGTGACTTGTCCCTTAAAATAAAGTTTAGAAATTGATGACTATCAGTTATTGATTATGAGGCTTTAAAACACAAAGTAGAAGAGAATTTAATCACCAATACTTGAAATCATTTAGAAGAGTTAGGATCAATGAAAGGTACCATATATAGAGCACTAGCTTCAAAGCTGCCCTATTGGGCGGCACTTAAGTTAGCTCCTGTAGAGGGCTCTCGATTGGGCCTTCAGTCTAACAATGACACTTCATGCATTGAGTACATATTAAATTTTATTAAACTTGAACAATATTTTTCAAAGAACAGTTTTCATCAAAACAATGATATAATTTGTCTATTTGGAACTTATTGCAAAGCTGTGTGATAAACAACATTTTTGGTTTTCCCATTTGGTGTCATACACTAACTTGTTTCCATTCCCAACCCTTGAATAACTAACATAATGCTGGCCATGAGAAAAACAAGGTTCCATCAGATGAAGTCCAGTTACTTTCAGTGATTGTCATTGGGACATATTGATTGACACTGAATAGCTCACTTTCACTGGAAACTGAAGTCTTTTAAACTCAAAAGGAAGATCTGAAGGGATTAAGGGGATTTTAGAGTTAAAACTCTTCCCTCCTTTCTTGGACCAGTAAGTATCTCTGCTTTCAAGAGATGCGACAGCATCTTCTTGACAATTAACCTTGTTCCATTACAAAGCTTTGGAGGATTCAGATTTCTCAATAGCATAACTGGTACATTTTCTTTTAGTTCCAGCTTGTATGATGGCATTCCAGGAGCATTCAATGAGTTCAAGAACTCTATTGCATAATTCACTGCCTGCTCTTGTTCAGCCACAGTGTCAATGGAAAAGTACTTCATGCTTTCTTTTGGAATTTCTTGAAGAAGTTTCCAGTTGATGCTATCTACAGTTTGATTCTTGGGAGCTAATATGGCCCTCTCACAAAGCCAGTTTGAATCCATGAAATGGTGTTTAATGTTTGGATAAAAATATTTAATCAAGTCTTGGATACTTGAGACTGAAACTCCACAACCATTTGGGAGTGAAATATCTCCATTTTGGTCCATTTTGATGGTCCCATTGCCAAGCTGCAACAGCAAAGTAGCAAATCTTCCTGCTTCAAAGTCACCTTTGATTCTAAATCTCATGTTTGTTTTAAGGCTGAATCTTTGAACATGGTTCCAGGTGTAAGAATTTTTCAGGCAAACATTGATTTCATCAGCTGGAGTTCCTCTTGCGATGACTTGTAATGTTTGTCTAAAATCACCAGAGAGTAGCACAGTGATACCTCCTATGGTTTTTGAATTCTGCCTAATGTCTTTGAGTGTTTTGTCCAGGGCCTCAAATGCTTGCTTGTGTGCCATTGTACATTCATCCCAGACAATGAAGCTTGTCTCCTCCAGTAGCTTAGCCTAGTTGGTTCCTCTTTTGATATTGCAAATAGGGGTTTCATTGTAGTTCAAATCCAATGAAACTTTGAAGGTGATGTTTGCCTTCCAGGCAAAAGTGTAGCAGCAATTCCAGATACTAGAGCTACTTTTCTTTGAAGTCTCACTGCAGATAAAAGAAGGTTAGTTACAAAAGTTTTATCAGTACCTCCAAGTGCATCCAAGAAGAAAGCCCTCCATTGTTGTTGCTGCTGATGTCATCAAGGACATTCTGATACACTTCCTGCTGGTCTTGGTTCAACAGGGGCTCATTATTTTGAACACATTGCTGCAGTTCTTCCATGTTGTATCCTGTTTCTCTCAAAATTTCTCTTTTGATTTGTACAGTTTCTCTGTTTGGATTTGGCAGACCAAAATTGCTGAGATCTTTTTGAGCCAAGTTCATTACTTTGTCTTCACTTTCACAGAGAGCTAAATTTGAATTTGAGGATTCAATTTCCATCCTGGATGAGCAAGTCTCATTTGAAGAAGATGAGATATTTAAAGTTAAAAAGTTGTGACCCTTTAATTGAAAAATTGTGACAGATTTTTGCATTTATTATATAGAGTATGTAAGCTTTGTGAAATTAGCTTTGGATTAAAAGTCCATTAACTTTCAGAAGATCTACGCTCATTGAAAGATCATATGTAAAGCATAACATAAGCTTCAAAAAACATACAATGTCTTTTGATTAAAAAATAAAAATACTTTGATGCACCCGAATAAATGTGATCATTAATATCTATCATTTAATTTAATTCTTCAATGTTCATTGCATATAAGAGAATCGCACTGTAAATTTATTAATGCAAAATAAGGTGCAGGTTTATTAAGAATATTAAATTTCACAGAAATTAAAGTATTTTGACTGTTAAAAATCCCCACAGAAAATTGGAGCAATAAAATCTGATCAGTTTGTATGGTTAAAAATATGAAAATCTATGCAAGCAAATAATGTATTTGCATCTAATGTATAATATGCATGATTTACAATGATGTGCCATGGGATAACAATATATAAACTTAATGGTAAGTGGTGCCCTGTATTTTGATGTCATAGAAATGTCCAGACCTATATAAATTTATCAATTTTACTCTGACATCTGATGAGTCAAGACTACCCATAATAAGGCAATGGGAATCACCAGAGTTTGAATTGAGTATAATAGTTGGTCTGTATGGGACATTCCATATGTTAAATTGTGGAAACATTTGACATCTCTTTATCTATGGTTTCTACATATGCATTGGAAATATTTGATGAAAATCTTAACTGTGGCAGATCACAGGCCTGTAACAAGTGTAACCAGAAGCATCTGGCTAAAGCACTGGCTTAAATCACATCCACATTCAATGCCAAGGATATCAGACCCTTATCCAGCAGGTTGGTTTAGTGTTCTTTAACTTTCATTGGCATGGGAGCAGAAGACCCTACCAAGATGCCCCTGTAGTATCATGATACCTTGTGATAATGGCACTTTTGAGGCCTGGCAACATGTAGTGCAGTCCAGTGAGTTATGTTTTTAGTTGTTTCAGGCTGATGGTAGCATTTGGACATAGTGCAAACCCCATGAGGCCATATATTGTCAACAAGTCACTATGCATATTCATGGTAGTTTCATATTGGTGTAGGTTGTATTCATGTAGCATGTGTTGGATCAGCTGATCTGTTTAAAAACATTGACTGCTGTACTTCCCTACTTCAGGATCATTTACACCTATTCATGAACTTCATGTACCACAACAATGATAGGTTATTCCAACAGAATAATGCACCATGTCATTAGTTGCCTAAAATTGGTTTGAGTAACATTCAGAAGGCTTCTGATGAATGGTGGTCACCATGTTTGCCTGACACAAACCTAATCAAACATTTATGGGATTTGATGAAGAGGTCTGTTTGCACACAATAACTTACACCTAAAAAGGAACTGCAAACAACTTAGCCTCTCTCCAAAGATCTTCCAATCACTTGTTGAATTGATGCCCCATTGAGTTACTGCACTTCACCAGGCTAGAGTAGCTCCTACGCAATACTAGGGATCTATTCCATGACTTTTGGCACATCACTGTACAAGGATATTTCAAATAATAATGTCTACCACAACTAATTCAAGACTCATAGTTGCCCATTTCAAACTTTAGTATTCATCTGCTTAGTCATAATATTAGTGCATTGGATTCATTATAATGTTTCTATAATTATTTTTGTTTATTCAAATGTGCATCTTGTATGGTAGAAAATATGGTAAACATTTTTTCTAAAAGCTTACTTCATTTATGAAATCTGGAATGAGCTATCAAGAAAAGTTAAAATATTCAGATGATAAATTTAGATTTTTAGCAGAAAATAGTTTAAAAAGTTAATGTGATAGCCTCTCAAATAACTGAAATTAAATTTGATCTGCATTGATTCTTAAATGTGGCTTTGTGCCAGACTTAGCCCAAATAAATCGAATCAAAATTAAAACTATTGGTTTGTCTATGAAAAAAATATCCAATTGCAAACTTCTGTTACCAAAAGTATATTGATATAAAAAGAAAAAAAATTGATCACTTTTTCCAAATATCAATATTTTTAGCATTACCTCTAGCAAAAACTTTTGAAAGAATTGTTGCTAAAACTGTAAATATTGCTAAAAAAAACCTTTTCCTTCTATATAGTTGACTTTGACTAGCATATTAAGCTTCAGTAGTCATGACCTAAAATAGTTCAGCTAGTGAATATATATCTTGTCAGATTGTGTTCTATAGGCCAGAGCAGCAGATTAAAAATATTTTTTCAACTTTTCAAAAAATGGACTAATAAGCTTGAATTTGAAGATTTATGATTTCATCTGAATATCTTGTCATTCATGTCATACTTGTAACTGTGTCAGCTATGTCCATGGAGTCAAATCACCTTTATTTGCTCCATATTCTCAATGTAAGCAGAAAGTTCTACCCAGCAGTTCTCAGGGAAAAAATATATATTTGTAGAATAGATTCTCAGGTGGATGCTTCCTTGAACACTACAATGTTAACTAACAATCATTATCTATCCTCTATATCCTCATAATCCTCACTTCCTAATACCATCTTTTATATTGATATATCACACACCACATTAATATCACTTTACAGTGAGTGTCTTTCGAGCCTTTTATTGGGTGAACTTTAATAACAAAAAAGATATATTGTCTAAAAATAAAAGCAAAACTTAAAAAAACTCAAGATAAAGGCTAATTTTGGTTTGTACTTTAATTGAGAAACTGATGAGTTGCCAATTTTTTATTTGAAAACTTCACAACATCAGTTGTTAGGGAGGAATACAAACAAACTATTAATGTGGAAATGATATAAAACTAACATGAGATGAATTTTTGAATTTCTTGGGGTCAGTGGCTATTTAGGTATGTTATTTTTTGTGTTGAATCATTAGACAACTTAGTGACAGATGTTTTCTCTTTGTCCATCAAATTAAAAGCACTTTTAAAAATCATGATTTAAGAATAGTTGCAAGGTTTGATGATTATAACATGAAAAAATGAAAAATGCTTTATATTTTTATGGTATTTTCTGAAGTGATATTGAGCAGAGGCAGATTCCAATTTTGTAAATTTGAAGTATTCTGTGATTGTCATTTGTGAGTATTTTTTTTTTTTTGCTTATAACAGAATTTACTTTTGATAGTTTTAATTTGATATTTGGCTGTTTTTTTTATGTAACAACCCTTTAAGGATTATCTAAACTGATTCAGAAGAGCTCCTTTCAAATTGATTATAAATTATCACCCATCAGATTTTGTTTTGACACCTTGAAAACCATAGTACTTTTACAGAGGATATTCACATGGTACTTACAGGAAAAGTTCATTATGTTCTCTGGATGATTAAAGATAGAATGACTTTACCCATCCAAGTATTCTATTTGCCAACACTGGGTTCACCCAATGTGAAAAAATAGAATGTGATATCCTTTTCACTCCTATAGTGAAACTGCATTATAATAGATTTCATTTGAGTTTCTATCAAAAGCACTAGATTTGTTTATAAAATTTGTTTAGTAATTTGTATCTTATAGTGATGACATAGTGATATATTTTATATAAAGGTAACAAATATTTTGACCTACTTTTGGTGTTAATCACAAAAATATTCAAAGTAAAGAAGAATAATTATTTATAAAAATATATATCTTTTATTTTAATTTGCCATGAGATAGACAAGTGTTGTAAACTATTGTCACTTTTGGTGGTACCAAACTGTCACACTGTCAGGGGCAATACTTCCTACCTATAGAATCACTTTTGTCAAAGATTCACTGGAATATGGCTTCTGTAAAAATGCATTATGTTTGCCAAAAAGTTTTTGTAAAACAATTTTTAGAAGTATAGATAGAGCAAAAGTAGACTGAATGTCACATTTTCTTGTATCTTTTCTGGAATAATAATGCAAAACATGATATATAGAAAAATGTAATAACTTATTACTGATGTTAAATGAGAAACACCTTATTTAAAAAAGAAAAAGAAGAATGCTGAGATTCAGAAAGTGTTACTGTAGTGAAGTTAGTTCACTCTATATATATATATATATATATATATATATATATATATATAAACTTACAATAAATGAAGGTGCACAAAAATGCAATGCTGCATAATTATCCAGTTGCAACTTCTGAGTGAAAATAAACGCAAACATCATCCAAGCCTGTTTTCCTCCAATTATATATTGAAAGCAGCCATCTTGAAGTGCTTTGTTGGTCACTGCTGGTGGCACAGTCTTCATTCCATCTTCTCTTGGTAGTTCACACAGAGTTGCTAACACAGTTTAATATAAGGAGCAAGGTTGGCCAATCTTTTTGTATGTGCAAGTGTGTATGTAACCATGACCTCATTTCCCCAATGCAAGAATTAAAGTGTATTTCAGAATGGATTTATTTTTGTGCATATTATTTCTTTCTCTTCATTTTGGCTTATGTTTCCAAAGGGTTCTTTTATCTGCCTTACTGTCAGTGTTAATTGGCCTCACACTGGCCAGATACCTCAAGAAGACAGTCTCCATGCTTACTTCAAAACATTCTATATACACAGACACACACTCATCAATGCTTTATTATTTAACACATATGAACAAATTATTTAGCAAAGTATTTGTATCTAGAACTGTACACTTCAACTGTATTCATATATATATGTATGTTCAGAAAACATCTTGCTTTATAAGTAATTCATATATAAGAAAACAATGTTCCTATTGGAAAGATTCACTTTTTGCACCATAATCCAAGAAAGCAAAACTTTTTATTAGTATTGTATATGGTCTCTGAGAGTTTAACTTTTCAAAACATCTTTTTATTATTAGTACAATGTTCTTGTGACATTATTGCCATGTTAATCTCATACATGTTTCTATCATATACACTGTAGATATGGATTAAATAGCAGAGTAGACTGAGCTCTCTAGCCTTTGATGGCATCCAGTCTATGAGAAGGAAATTTGAATTGAAACTAGTTGGGCATACACATATTTTGAAATGCAAGTGAGGTATTTCTTGCTTCAAAACTTGGTTGGGCCATTCACTACAACTGATCTTTATTAGTTGTACTGGATCCCAATTTTGCACTGAATCCTGTGATAATGTCAAGAGGATGAATCTAGAATTGTGCAGTCCTGCAGTCTCTTACTCATGTTATCCGCTCATACACGTCATTACTTGAAAAGAACCAGCATCATCTCTTAGGATGGATAACAATACATTGTAGATTGTAATTATTAACATGTCCCTAAAAATTAAATTTGTATACTGCCTAAAAAAAGCTTCTAATATATTTTTAATTCCTTATTCATTTAAGGAAAAGCTTACAAAGAAAAGAGTCCTAAATGGATGGCATATTTCAACCTCCTGTCAAGGTTGTGACACAAGGTTGTTTTTAATGTAGGGTATGGGCTAAGGACAAAATTGCTTAGTCCCCATGACCACTGTCACACAGGCCTTGATATTTCACCAACCCTTCTTTCTCTTAATGCAATGAGGAAGATGCTCCTGAAGGGTTGGAATCTCTGTGACTAGCTGCCTTCTCCATTGATTAATGGAGGAGAACATATACTATGCATTGATCCCAGCCTAAAGGTTAAGAAGTGCTGAACTGATATAATGTTTGATCTCCTATATGGCAGTAAATTCTGCACAGTATTCTCAAAGAAAAAACTGAGATTTACTTCTGTTATGGGACCTAACTTTATGAACTAAATGGACTTGTCCTACTACTATATTATGCCTCTCAAGAGAGCTTTCTACAGTTGACGAGTTGACTACTGTACTTTGCTGTCAGTTGGACGGGCAACATTTTTGTATTCATTCTTTTTGTTAATAATCTGTTTTCACTAAATTGTTGAGTTCGAGTTTTCTTTTGGACCTATTCTGGATCCACAACACTGGCGATGAGGATTTAAAGAACTCCACGGGAGAACCATAAAAGAAAAAAATTTGTTTACCAGGGTACACAACAACTTCTACAAACAAATGCTGAGAATACTAATGAGGAAGTTTTTGCTTTGTTTTTAAAAGTAACTACAAGGAAACTGATACTTACAATCAGAAAAAATCAACCGAGATTTATGGGATATTTAATGAGGAAAGAGAGCCTAGAGCATTTAATACTCACTGGATATATTAAAAACATGAGAAACCAAAGGAAACAGCAAGTAACCTATTTAATGACTTTGTATGAACAGATGGCAGAACAAGAAAAAAGAAGGATGGTAAGCAGTCAAAAGGTAGATGGGAAGATGTGAAGATCAATAAAAGAAGTGATTTCAGTTTGAAATATGATGCTTATATTATTTCAACTTATAGTTAAAGAAATAATTTAAGGTTGGCATAAAGGAAACATTAGAAAACAGAAAAGAATTAAAAGTTAGTTGAACAAATTTTAATTTATTAAGATATAGTCTGATTTGCTTTAATCTCTAATTAAGCAATATTGCAGTTATATCAAGGTAATAAAGTTGCCAGTTGAATAATGTTGATGTATTTTGCAGGTTTTGGAGTGCAGATTTGTTTGCAAACAATTTACTGATATTTTTAAAAGTTTTGTTTGTAAAATCATTTCATGAGTTTTTGAATTTTTATTCAAAATATTTCAGACACACATTTATTCTTTACTAGTTCTTTATTCCATATATAAAAAAAAAAGAGAAAAATCTTCAGTAATGTATGAAATGTGTATAACAAGTGTCCAAAGGTACTAAATATATTTGAAAGAAATTATTGAATCTTTACTATTCATTTTATCTGGTTTCTTTTGTCTTGTACATATACTCAATAAAAGTAAACTATTTGAAGATAAGTCACTCTTTATGGTAACACCTAATCTTTCTCTTCTCTCTTTTTGCAGTTTAACATTCTTGTTATGGCTTCTTTTGGCTTATCATATTTATGAAACTGGTGCACTGATCTATTCACATCATCAATTTAAATTGTATGCCAAGCCTCTTGATAATATATAAAAGTATTTGTTTATTCTTTCTAACAAAAATCTGCTTATTTGACTGCTATAGTATCCTAAAATAGATAAGATGAATTTATACAAAATGCACAAGTAGAAATTTTCTTCTTTTTTAATTAGGTTATAAAAAGAGTATTTGTTTTTCCATGGGTGCATCAATTTTTTACAAGCCATAATGATTAATATTAATAAAAACAACAAAAAAAAAAAGAATCTTTTAAATTGTTAATATTTAGGCTGTAATCAAAGTTGTAGAAGTAATATATTTTCTCAAATATTTTTTTTTACTGTATTATGATTTTAAAGAAGTAGGTCTTAGGAAAAGACAGCTGTTCTTTGCAGATCTTAAGTATCACTGTATTTTGTTTATATTGTTTTCTTTTTAATAATAATTTATTTTTAAACTAATTTTAGTTTTTTTTAAAAACTTGTATTTTTTAAGATTTTTCGACAACTCTTGAATAAATTTTATTTGTATCTCAGGTTTGTTTGTCATTACTTTTAATCATTCACAACGTGATAAGCTTTAATTAACTTTTATGAATTGTTTGTGACAACAACTTTGTAACAAAGCGTTTATTCAATAACAACTAATAAGGAATTAATCTACTGAGGATGGGTTGTAAAATTAACATACCAAGCATATACTTTGGCAGTTGTGTTTACTTTCATTATATAAATTTTGTTTTTATGGCTTTAAAAGTGGGTATTGAAAAGCTTTTAACCTGATCAAAAACGATTCCAAGATAAATTCTAATGTTTAGTTAGAATTTGGGAAGTTGGTTGAACTGAGAATTTTTCAACACATTCTCCTATATCAGAGAATACCTAATTATTGAGATATCAATTATATTGGATAATTAAAAAAAAAAAACATCCTTTAATTATAAATGCAATGAAATTCGAAAATATATTACAATTAAGCATTTTATTTAGATTAATTTCCTTGTCTTTATTGTTTATTCATGTTTTTTCCACAACATTTCAACTGTTTGTATCCTTTGGCCTTCCTCAGATGTCTGTTGTGTTCCAGAATATTGTTGAATCCAGAAAACTGGAGAGTACATGACTGAAACATTGTTAAAAAATTGTTAAAAAAAGAAGAAAACAAGCAATAAAGATAAGAAAATTAGACTAAACTAAATTATATAAAATGAAAATTTAAGTTTTCTGTTTGTACTGAAGAAGATTTTAGTAATTTGATTTTATCATCAGTTAATTTATGACCTAAATGAAATCTCACCACTTACTATATGAGAGCGAGCCAATGATTTTTGATATGAGAAATTATCAATATCTTTTGACTTGTTCTATTTATCTGAATTATTGTTCTCACCTTTGATTGTTATAGATTTTATTACAGACTCAATGTTTTAGTTAATATTGTGTCTATTGTAACATTAATAACAATCAAAGACGAGAACAATGGTTTGATTAAGTTAAATATTCAATTTCTAGATTGTTACATTATACTAGTATTGAACTTTACTACAGAAGTATATTGAGAATACCATGGAAAAAACATGTAAGAAATGACAAAGTTTTAGAGAAAATGGAAACAAAAAGGACACATACTGAACATCAGGAAAATATACTTGAAATTTCTAGGGACAGATTGAATGCAAGAGGAACAGAAGAAAACACTGCATATCCTACCTAGCAGTCTTGAGTAAATTGATGGCAGTAGACAGCTTAGGAGAGATAACAAAAAGACACAATTTATTAAGTGCTACAAAGGACAGGAATTTGTGATATGGCATATAGAAGACGTATTCATCATTTACCTGTCCCTTATGTATGAATTATATCTTTAACGATGAGAGTTCTTAATGATCTTGTTCTTTTATTTTATTCCTACTTTTCAATTATGAAAATTTAAAAAATTCATGTTTGTCTAACCATTCTTTTATGTATCTCTTCTGTCTCATTTTAATGGCTGTTTAATGCTTATATTAGCTTTTACTTTTGTCTTTTAATTTATAGATTTCTAGCTTGTTGCTTGTCTTTGAAGTCTTAAAAGATGTCTAAAAGTGCAATGTAATATTATTAGTTTATTCAGATAAATCATTCCTAATTTTATTATCCTCTTTCATAATAGAATACCTACATACAATACTCATATCAGTACTGTTATAGTGGAACAACCTAACACACCCCAACTGTGATTGGTCAGTCTAGAAGAGACGTGATTGGGAGAATAAAAGACGTGACGAACTATTGTAGTGGAAGCGTATGTAGGACGACTATGATCTCCATGACGTATCTCCTGTTTTACTGATTGTTATATTTACAAACTCTTACTAATTGTACTTTTCTTACAATAAAACCTTGTTATTTATTTTACCTAATTCCTGTGTTAGTGTAATCTTTCCACTCAGGATTACCTTGTTGATTATATCATATTATCCATGATATAACAAGTACAAATTATTTTAGATAGTAAAATTGGCTACCATTTTAATATTTTTATTTACAAAACTTTATAATGAGGTTTATTATTATTTTTAATTAATTTTTTTTTTTTTTTTTTTTTTTTTTTTCAGACAAGCCGTTGAATCCTGCAGGCCATGGTCATTAAGTACAACGCAACAAGTGGATTTAGCCTTCAATGTTTTTTTTATGATATATTTTTTTATTCGTGTAAGTATTCTGATATTTCTTTTTTTTGTATATCTGAAACCTTGTTCCTGTTGCATTCCCCAGTTCAATATTGATGCCAGTGTCAAGACTTATAGGATACTGCTCATGTAAGGTACTCTAATTATTGATAGCTGTGTTAACTGAATTTTATCAATTTATAAGAAAGTACTTTGCTGACCTGGTTTTCATAGTGTGTGTTACTGGTTTGTCATTTGCTGTTAACTGATAAAATTTTGGACATCGCTACCTGTCCACCCTCTGAAGTATCTGTCAACCTTGTGAGAAGAAGGACCAGTGTCTGGAAAGTTTTTTTTCCAGTGGTGTTCATGACGTAAGTTACTGATTTGTCATGTGCTATTAACTGATAAGATTATGGAAACCACTACTTATCATCTCTCTGAAGTATCTGTTAGATTTGTGAGAGTAAGGATCTGTCTGGAAAGTTTTGTTTTCCAAGGTGCACATTTGGGCATGATGACCATGTCACTGATGTTTTCTGGGGGAAGGACAAGGGCCAATACAGTGTGCTGCCAGTGTCATCTTAGCAGAACAGTCATGAAGACAGTGTTAGAGTGAAAGGAACTCTAGTTCCAAATTTGTCCTTAGGGTTTATTCTCAAAAGCTTTTCCATAACTAGGAATGATCCCCAAGGCAATTTTGAATTCAAAATTTCCTTCTTCTGAATTGGTTGCTTCCAAATTTACCTATAACTGTGAAGAAGAGATTAATTCATGCCTTTCTCAAGAGAATTAACATAAGCTGAAATTTGAATATGGCTTGTTGATTCTATTTCCAGTGGTGTTAAATCTAAAGTCACCCACACCACCCATAGTTGTTGTAGCAGAAAACTTAATATGTAGCCATAATGTGTGATATGGATAGTTTGTAGTGAAGTGGTAGTCAAAACAGAAGGTTCTTTGCTACAGGCAAATTGAAAAAGCACTGTAATTTCAACCTTTTCTTCTATTTTTTTAAAATCATTTCACCCCAAGCAAGGTGAAAATGCCACTAGGAAGCAAGTGGTTATTAGGAGTAAAAGGGAATGAGAAGACTTTAGTGAGGAGAAGGGACAATAAAAGAATAGTCTTCAGGAGAACAGAAGATAGTAATTTGCATTCACATTTAAATCTTTGTAGATTGTAGGCAACATGGAAGCAAGAAACTGGAAGAGCATTATGCAGGCTGCCTTGCCAGCGTAATACAAGTAAAGAAACTATTAGAATAGAACTTAAGGTTACATCTAGCATTGAACAGTGAGATGCTGACACCTAGTTGCTAATTTAGTAGTAAACTTAAATTCATGCACTGAAAATACCAAGGAGGAAAGCTGATTAGAATAATTGCTCTGAAAATATTCATAGAAAAGACAGAGAAACCATATCATGGCAGTGGGAAAGTAATTGAAGTCAAGATGCCACATCCGGATCAATAATATTGCAAACCCTTCTTTGGATTTTGTCTAGAATCTTGAGATATATAGTAAGAGCACCAGACCAGATATGACAGCGATATTCAATGCACAAACGAATGGTAGATTTATAAATGTGCAAAATGGATTTGGACAATAAAAATTGTCTAGCGTAACACGTGATTTGTGATCTAATTTAGACTTTGATACCAAAAAGGACATGTTGTAATTATTTCCTTAGAGTTTGATTTAAAGCTTTTTTTCATCATTATGGTTACGAAATATTTAAATTTTACGGTTTTAAATAAAATAATACTAAAAGGCATAGTCAATAACAAACTGTTTTAATAAGCATGAATGCCTATTGGGATTCATGTTCAGTGCTAAAGAATTTTTTCCCTGCTTTAATATGAGTGCTCCATCCTTTGATTTTATGCATCTTGTTGATGAGCATGTCTTCTGTTAGTTCCCTTATTTGTTTATGCATATCTCCTATTTCTGCACATTTTTTGTTTATACACTCTATTTTAGCCTGCCTGCATTTGGTCCTTATTTCATTGTGTAGTTTTCTGTACTCTGTTCCATATCTTGGCAGAGTTTTCTGTCTCCTTTGCATCATGTTGAGAATCTCATCAGTCATCCATTTGTTTTTTCTTCTTCATCAATTATCCTTTGGGATGATATCATTTGCTGATGTCACTAAAGCTTCTCTTAGTGCATCTCATTTCTAGTTTCCATTTCTATTGTGTCCTTCCTATCTTCTTTTCACACTGTCTATATATTTTTCTTCCAGTTTCTCAGGAATTTGTTGTATTGCAATTTGGATGCTGCATTAGGCTTCTTCAGTTTCCATAGTTTCACTCTTAGTTTACATATAACAGGGTGATGATTATTTCTGCAATTGGCACTTGGGTAGGTTTTGCAGTGAACCATTGCATTCCTGAAAATTTTGTTGATAGTTATATAGTCAGTTTGGTTTTTAGTTTCTTCTCCTGGCCTCCTCCATGTCCATAATTGTCTTGGATGTTCTTGAAACCATGTGTTGGCTATTACCTGGTCATTGGCCGTGCACCATTAGATCCATTTTTCTCCATGTTCGTTGCAGGTTCCTGGTCCAGATTTTCCTGCTATATCCTCTTCCTCTCCCTGCCTACTTTGGACTTCTTGCGATTTGCAATGTACTGCTACCATATATGGGCATGAGCTACTCAGTCTTCACTTTCCAGTCTTGATAGAATCCAAAAGTGCCTCTCTGTCCTTGTGACTAATGAATTATTTTCTACCCTACAACTCCTTTCCCACAGATAAAACATCACAAGCCTCTCCTTGCTCTATCATTATTTCCATGGAAAGTGCTCAGGTGAACTACATTCTTCTAACCTTTACAGCTAAGACCCGCCATGCTACACACATTGTAGCAAACAACCCTCATTTCATATTCCATTTGTGAGATATTAGTTTTAATTGCGCATCTTCTGTCCATGAACCATTACTCCATGGAATCAACTAACAAGAGGGTCTTTTTCCAGTCACTACACTCTTGGCCTGTTCAAATCTAGGATTAACCATTCTCCTCATATCTGCATAAACTGTACCTCTTACTCTGTAACCTACTTCAAGTTGCTCCCATATAATGCTGCAGGGCATCCTGGCCCCTGTGTTACATGACAGTGCTGTTCCATCCTTGGTCACCAGTGTGTCCATGATTGAACCTTACAGCTAACCATGAAGTTGGTCTCTTTGGTCCAAGCCTCTCCCTCTTCATGACACTTTGTTCTTCATTTCCAAGTCGGAGTTGAGGTTTCAAACTTTAAATCAGATATTTCTTCAGGCAGCAAATTACGGAATGCTGATGAAGCACTTGTCTCTCGTTCTCTCTGTCGTTATATAGAGACTTTCAATTCTTCTACTTTGCAATTTCATCAGAGCACTCTGCTCAATTTATCTAATAGTCTGAAACAAGGCTTTAGTCAGAAGTTCTTAGTGGCAGCAAATCACATGGTGTAATAGAAGTGTGTCTCTGCCTCAACTGCTGCTCTCTCTGTTTGTCTTCTCTTCTCGCTGTCATTTACCTCTGGTCTAACGTTTTTATGGACCCTCGCCCAACATTGGCATGGATCCAACATGATCTGGGGTTCCAGGATTTTCCAAATATCCAATCAGAACTCTCTGCTGATAGTGTCTTTGGAAGCATTTTGCATGTCGATCTGCCATTTTTTTCTCTCTCCTTCTCTTGCTCGCACCTCACACCAGTACATTTCAGTGGACATATTCATTTTCCTCCCACTTCCCCATATCAGCTCCACATGCTGCTGCTATTGAGAGAATAGGTGTTTCACCTGACCCTGTGGACACCCAACACAAAACATGTTATTTTTAATGTCACCATAAAAGTATTATCTGCATTCCTTTATTCATGATTATCACATTTGGTCCATAACTCTTCCTCTTTTTCCCACTTGATTGAAATTTTCTGGCCTGAGAAAATCTTGTTCCTTTAGTAACACATGCATCTTCCACCCTATCAACATGTAACATAAACTCATTGCTTTACCCTTTTGCTCACCCACCTGTAGCCATAAAATTATTATCTGTAACTAGTTTGGTGGTCTCTGTCGAAAATTGCATTCCCCTAACCTTGTCCCTGGGCTTCACTATAACCAGATTCACGAAATGAGAAACAAAATAAAAGTATATTTTCTTTTGTTTTCAGTATGTCCATCAATTTATCTACTACCTTCTTCATACTCATGAAATGAGAAAACAAGATAAGAGTATATTTTCTCTTGTTTTCAGTATGTCCTTCAATCTATCTACGACCTTCTTCATCTTTGTGTTCACTTTCGATTTAATTTAAGTCTTTTTCCTTTCTTCAAATTATCAGCATTTTTACAGTGTCACATCTGGACTTATACAGGGTAAACACCACTGTAAAAAAAAAAAAATGTAAAGAGGGAGAACTTACATACCATCAAATATGGTATATTCTATAATCTTCATGTCTAGAAGTGTTAATATTTGAATAAGATATACTTTCTAACCTTAGGAGAAATAAGTGAGATATTTTTTTCAGAAAATCCTTGTAAACCCAGCTTTTATTTACTATTTTTTTTAGTAATAACATTTTCCAACTATTATTCACTTTTCTTTGTAATGTATCCTCTGGATATAATTTTGTGATATTGTCTTAGCTCTTGAATATATGAATGTCAACCCACTGTGCTGAGACACTTTAGATTCTTTAGACCTTTGTTACATGTACATCAGGATGATGCAAATGTCTATTCTATATTTCTGCATTGTCATGCAACCTCCAATATGAATCGCATTACACATGAATAAATAAGAATGATTGAGTCTTCTCTAAGGGAATGCAATAATGGACATTGCTTGAAACATGCATTATTGTCCTTTGTGGAAGCCCCCACTTTAAATAATGCAAGACGTTCAAGTATTTAATATGTGGAAACCATATTTCAGTGCAGCTTTTTATATCAGTATCTATGAGGTTTCCTGAGATACCTTGGCAAGTTGCGCAAATATGAGATTTGCTTTATTTGCTGTTACAGATCATTTGAGTCATTCCATTTGTTCAGAATTTTTTTTTCCTTAATTAGAATATACACCTGATAATGGTGGAAGAATGGATAGCCTGAATATATTGTGTTAACAATATAAGGAGCCTAAAGAAAGAGATTAATTATTCAAACAAAATTTGGTATGCTAATAATTCCTCACAAAGCTATAGGCAATATATTTAAATTATTCTGTAACAGGTTTCAGCCTTTAACCTTTTAAGAAAATTGTCCAAGCATACCATTTACTAGGGTTGATCAAAAAGTATTTGAACTGGTGCTTTAAAAAGAAAACTACAAAACATATCAATTTGGCATTTAATCTCCTTCAAACTAATCCTTTTCTGAAGCCACACACTTTATCCAGTGTTGTTTCCATTGATGAAAATATTCCTGGAACTCCGTTTTTGATATAGCAAACAACTGCCTCGTCGCATTCTCTTGGATTTCTTCAATATTTTGATATCTTGTTCCTTTCAAGTGGGATTTGATTTTTGGTAAAAGAAAAAAATCACAAACTGCAAGATCTGTGGAATGTTGTCCTTGGACCACAACTGCTGCACAAGCCATGGTCACTGATAGAACCTCTGTGGTGTGGTGAGACAATGACACTTTACAAACTTCCCTCCAAGCACTGCTATAAATAACATAAGTAAGCAAGAATGTTATAACTTAGTGAGTATGCACAAGGTCAATCAAGTGGCTTCACTCTGTGTTTTTTAACTCCATTATCATAACAACATTCCTATTTTTGATCAGAACTCATTTTATATATAGCTACAAAATAGACATACATGATGAAATAATACCCCAATCTTAATAAAAACAAAGTTTTATTGTCAAAATCTTTAAGAGAAATGACCAAAAGATTTTTTGAATATTAAATTATAATTTTATCTTTTTTATAAAACCTTCAAAATTTGCGTTAAATTTTTTTACTAATCATAAATATAAAATCTTACTAAAAATCAGCCACTCTCAGTATTTTTAAAAAAACGGAATTTTTTTGTGTGTGTACTGATTTTTGGAAATATGGACCTCCATACATGACATTATTAGAAAATAATAGTAATAACTATGGTAAATTTAAGCCAAAGTTCCTAAAATTCAATAAAATATTAGATCACTTAGAATATTTTCCTAAATTTTAAAGATTACTCAGTAGTTTAAAAATTATATTAAAAAAAAGTTGTTCATGTTATATTCATCAAGTAATTTTTACAGACATTTCCTTCATAGAAAAAAAAAATCTTAATTGTCAGCACTTCATAATTACACCCACCTCTATGTTATAAAATGCTTTTCTGTGATATTAAAACTAAAAGTAATATTTGTTTCAAATATGATTTATTAAACTTTAAATCAGCTAATCTTCCTCAAATAAAGTTTCAGAAAAGTATATTTATTTTTTTAATTAAGAGATTATGTTGTGCTGACAGATTTGTAAACATGGCAAAAAAATGGCTAAATTCAGACATTTTTAGTAATTTAAAAAATAATTTGAATTACTATAAATTTGTTTTTTTAAATACAGCAAAATATTATGCTTATTGGAAATTAGTTTAATCTATTAGCTAAAATAAAAGCTTCAAAAAAGATTTTTCATTTTTAAAAATTCATTTTAAACATCATTTATGGGTTTCTTTTTTGTGGGTACCTAATTAATTATATACAAGGTCTGTCTAGAAAGTATGAAGTCTTGTTGAATATCTTGAGAACCAGTTACACAGTCTTGATGTAATTTGGCAACCAATCAGAGGGGATCTTACTACACATATCTAAACAGATACTCTCCTGTGTGGTAACTCAGTCAGTAGTGAGACACCATTGAACGAGCTTGTGTAATGTGTAACTATCACATTTACACTGATCTAATGTGTAACTATCACATTTACACTGATCTAATGTGTAGATTGGCAAAACCTGTGCAGGGTTTATGACAAATCATTACACCACCCAAGTCCACCCACAATCCTCTTACAGTCCAGATTTGACTACAATTTCTAGTTCTCATTATTTCAAACTACATACAAGATTAAGGTGAATATGAAATAGAAACTGATGGTAATCCTGAAAGAGGAATTTACAGTTTGAAAAGTAAAAGAAACACGAGATGAATATATGAGGTTCCAAGGAGAGTACTTTGATGGGGTCTAAAGTGTCATTGCTCTAGGAAGGTTATTTTCCATTAATATTAAATTGTAGGTAGTATTGTTTGCAAATACCAAATTACTGAAATACTTTATTTGAAATAAATTGTTTTTACTTGATTTTTTAAAAGAAATTAGATAGAAATTTGTAGCATACTTTGCTAAATTTGACTATATAAAAATTTTTTCAGACAACTTTTATTTTCTTCACTGATTTAACATAATAATCAGTCTTGCACAGGATGTGGCCGATATACCTTCTGTATGACATTAGCTAGATAAAGACACAATTGCCACTAATGTCTTACCATTATGTGGGAGGTATTTCTGCCACATACTGTAGAATGGATTTTGTAAAGCTCTTCAAGTTAATTTGTGTAAAAATGTCTGTCGTGTACTTTTGCATAGCATTTGCCTCCTATTTTCTATTTTATTTGTAATTTGTGTCAAACTTTATTATTTTATTGTTATTATCAACTTAAAGAATCCAGTTTCAATTAAAATAGTAATTTATTAAATGTATAAAAAGTACATTATTTTCTGAGTTTTCCACAGTATATTTAAATCTAGGTTCATATAACATTTCCCCTTTTGTTTTTAACTATTATTACAATGTGGGGCATTTAAAAACAACAGTAACAAGAAGCTGAATGAATTTGGCTAGGCTCTACATCTATATACATTGTATGCCAGAAATTTAAAATTTATACTTAAATTTAAACATCCATATATCTTTACCATTTTTCTCAATATTTAATTATAATTGACATTTTTTTAATATTTCCATTAATTCCCTGCTATATATATATATATATATATATATATATATATATATATATATATATATGATTCCATTAATAAAAACATTTAGTTGAAAATAGTCCTTTTGAAGGACGAAACATATTGCATTGGATGTTTCTCCATTTTGTCATTCAATTGCCCATGTTAATCTGAATAAGAAAATAAACTCAGCCAATAAAATGTTAATACCTATTTAAGGAGTGATCAGGTAGCTTTGGTTGCTAACACTTGTTTAAGCATAAAAATTTTAGTCACAGTTATCCTAAACTCCATGTCCAAAATTTTCTTTAAAAAAAAAACAACATACAAACTCACTTAAGTTTGCTCAATGTTAAGTTACTTCCTATTTATCAAATTTATAATATAATTAATAATTATCACAAAGCTTTATTATTATTATTATTATTGTCTTTGATTTCTGGCATTTCCACATTTCTTTCTGGGTCCTGCCCAGAGACCTAAGGTTAAAAATGGCATCATGACACTTTCCACTGACAAAAAAAAAAAAAAATATAGATAAAGCCCATCATAAAGTGTGGGCTGTACTTGTCAGAACAATTTTTTGTATCTCTTTGAGGCATGGACTTCCAGGAATCACTTCAATTAGTCTCCTGGAATCTTTTCCAACTAGTCCTAGGGCTCCAACTACAACAGGAATTGTTGATATTCCCATATGCCACATTTTTGGATTTCTATTTCAAGGTCATTGTATTTTGACAGCTTTTTGAATATCTTCAAAGATACATTGTAGTCAGCAGGGACTGTCATATCAATAAGGATTATTATTATTAGCAGTAGTAGTAGTAATATCATCACTAGCAAATCTGTTATTACTGACAAAACTAACCTGGCCGTTGGTCTTGAAAATGACTTCCAATCTGAGGTTGACTGGGCAGGAAATGGCTGGTAAACTTTAATACCTCAAAAACAAAACTGCTCTCATTTACCCACCACAGAAAACCCTCCCTGCTTCCCATTAGAATGTCTGATGCTCAACTCCATGAGAGTGCCTCTCTGCATCTGTTTGGTCTCACACTGTCCGCTGATCTAAGATGGAACAAATACATTGAATCAATAGCTTCATCTACTGCAAGGAAAGTTGGTTCTATGTGTTGTATCAGAAAGTTTTTCTTTCCTGAGTCCATCCTTCAAATCTATAAATCAACCACTCACCCTTGCATGGAATACTGCTGCAATATATGGTCTGGAGACCCTGCTGTTCATGTCAAGGTCCTTGACAAAATCCAGAGACGGATATGCAATATGGTTGGTCCTAGTCTGGCATCTTGTTTATAGTCACTTTCTCACAGATATGTCATCGCTTCCCTCTATCTTTTCTACAAGTACTTTTATGGTAACTACTCAAATGAGCTATTTTCACTGGTTCCTAAACTGCATGAATTTAGGCATGTTACTCGGTTGGCATCTCAGTCCCACCCTTTCACTATCAAAACAGTTAAATGTAGCTGTCTCTTCTACTCCAATAGCTTCAGGTCTTGCACTTCCTGTTTGTGGAACTCCCTTCCTCTTACTTGCTTCCCTGAAAGTTATAGTCTTCAAATATTCAAATGTAATGTTGATCAACATCTTCTGATACCTTGGTCTAATTCCCCGTCCTTCTCTTTATCCTTTCCTCAATCACGTCTTTTTACTCTTGCTCCCACTCTCTGTAACCCCTTGTGTGCTAGTGGCACTTCTGCCTTGTAGTCAGGTTAAGGATTCTTCTCATCTTATTCCTTGTATTTTCTTATTAACAGAATTGATAATTAGTGGTTAATAAGACTGGCGTTATATCTCTCAGTTTTATTTTTTCATTTGTACTCAGTTAAAAATTACACAGGAACTGGTGGCTTTATTGGATTGGATTTTATTCTCCAGGTTAGAATATTTAGTATTGTGCTAACAAAAATAGCACGGCAATGTGACATTTTTGCTGTGTTACAAATTAAAAAAAACAAATATTCAGAAATTGGATCTTTATAACATAGATGATATTATTGGCACATGTTTGAGTTGTTAGGATGTTTGCTTTTCAACCATGAGACCCAGGTTTGAGTTTCATTATTGATTGTTTTGTCAGGAAGGTGATTTCTTGATGTTATTGCCCTAGGGTAGGCAATCCCAGCATGCAGCACATTTGGAAAGTGCCTGAAAACCATACCAAGCCCTGGGAGTGAAATTAGGCAGACAGAACTATTTGGGAGTCATTAATGCTTGTGCTAACACAAAGCCGCAAGTCATGATGACCAAGAGTTTGAGCATACTGGCCTTGTTCAGAGTATTGATCATGACAGAATGCACTCTCTTCCAGAAACTCTAAGGTTCACTGAGCAATGTTTCTGTATAAACCTTTGCGTGTTAAACAAACACATATGGATGTGAGCAGATGTCTATAATAAGAACTGGCTAGCAGCCACATCAAACAGGCATACTCAGATATAGCCAGACATTATATTATAATATAGATGATAACTTAAAATGTATAAAATACATTACCTTTTATTCATATATATCATTTTAAATCTTTTACATTTTTGAATCTCTATCTATAAAAGGCAGGGTGTGTGTGTGTGTGTGTGTGTGTGTAATGAATGCACGGCCGCAATTTTCAGCAGATTTGCACCAAAATTTACATGCACATGCTCCAAGTTAGTAGGAAGGCCAAGACTGACTTTGCATTTCCCAACTCCCATCGATAGTGGAAATAATCGATTTTTTCATGCTTCTACGGCAGTTTTCATGTAGTTTGCAGCCATTTTCTACTGGCCGGAGTGAGAGCCTATAGCTGGCTGCCACGAATAGGCAGGAAGATTCTATTGGCCAGCATGAGAGCCAACAGCTGACTCACATGAATGTTAACTTAAATTTAAATCTGCATGGCACTTTACTCCAATTGGCTCATTCGCTTGCTTAAACTCAATGTTGGTTCTGATTCCACAGAACTGAGTTGGGTGTGAAAAAGTATTTGTTGTTAATATTCTTTTTTTATTCAGTTTTTCCAGTTACGAGTCCTTTTTTAAAGCTGATCGTTTTGTGTTCATTTTGTTTAGTTCTTTTTTCCTAACAGATTTAATGTTTAGTATAGAGCTTATAAAAAATTTGCAGTATGAGATAGGCAAGAAGTAAGGCATATAGCAACAGTAGCATGGCAAAGGGCACTCCTTTAAAGGCAAGGAAGGGCAAAAATATTTTAAGTCAAGTGATAGCGATTGCTGTATGAGTCATACGATTTTTGAATCAAGCACAGCCAACGCCAGGCCATGCTGCTAGTTGTAAATACTCCAAATAACTACAATTTTATGATAATTTTAATGAGAAGAATTTTTTTAGATGAAGGATTGTCAATTATTAATTTTTCATAAGTATTTCTTTCCTCTTATTTTTAATGCTTTTTATCACAAGTCTCAGAATGTTATTCTTTTGTTGTCTTGAAATAAGATGAAAGAAATAACTGTAAAGAATTATTAATGACAGTTCTTGATCTGTAAAATATGAATAATATTACTACAAGTGTCTATAAAAAAGATGGCAGTAGATCAGGCATTTCAGGAAAATTAATAAAATCTGTAAGGTTAATAACTGATTGATTTTCATTATCTAATCAGTAAAACAGTTGCCTTAGATCAGTAAGCTTCCCAAGAATATGGGTTGTGAGTTCAAATCTTGCTGAAAGCTTATACTTTATTTCCACTCTGTACCTCTTACTAACGATCTTAGAATAACAGTCTGATAGTTGCAATAAAATGCAGCAGACATAAGTGAAAAGAAACACTAGTAAAATCTTAATAAGTATACAAGTTTTCTTCTTACTCACTTTGGAAATGATAAAATGTTCTGAATTATGTAACCACAAAAATGTAATAAAACTTGATGAACAGATTTCACAAATGTCTATATCAGTAGTTCTGAAACTGGTCTGTGAACTCCTTGGGTTAGTGAGATAATAGTCAGAGGTTTGCAGCTGAAAATTTATATTGACACCATCAATTTAAAATGAAGGTAACTGAGCTGGATATTAAGCCCAGCACCACATTGACAGAAGATATATCATAAATTGAATGCATTATGGCCAAAGCTCTGATGGATCACCCAATTGAATGTTCACTATGGCATACAAATTAACATTTCTAGATGGTATCTTTCTCTATTCCAATTCATCTTCAGATTTCTGTCACATTGTTACACTACCCAGATAGTTAAATTTCTGAAACTAATATTTTGTCCTTTTTATATAATTCATTTAAAAGAAATTACTCTTTATAAAAACCAAAATTTGTGGTCCTGATATGTTTTCTGGTTGATTAAAAACAATGTAAAATTTTACTTCTGGTCATTAAAACATGTTCAAATGATATTCTTTTAAATATTGTTAAATGTGTCAAAGGTGATAATATTAGTCTGTATATATCCTTTTATAAGTTCTGGTGAAAAGTTCTATGTCCAACCAAGAAACTCCTAAAAAATATATTTGATCATATTTTTTGATGTTGGTTAGGTTGAGAACTTTTCAACACCTCCTCATATAAAGTACTTGAATATACTATACATTAGCATGATGAAGTAATGCTAGTATCGATTATTTTAATGTTTTATTTCAAAGTTAAATAAGTAATTAATTCTTGGGGGAAATTTGCATGATACGTTTGGATATTTAGTCCAGTTAATTTTTCAGATTAAATAAAATGGTCTTTACCAAAAATTCACTGCATGATTTCCATTTATTTTTTAAATTTTTGACAAAAGAAAGTGTAATCAAATACGATTTAGTTGTTTGACTTGGGAAATTTCTAAAACATCCATCTTTTAATGAGTGTAAAGGATAAATTAACAGTGCTAATTATAAAACTTCAATTCATTGGGCAAAGCCAGTGAACTCATTATGTACTTGTTATCTTTGATAAAGAATAGGTCAACTGGTAGAGCTTTTCTACAGTTTACTTGCCATATAGAAGAAAGATCATCATATCATATTTTAGGAAAAGTCCAAAATTGATTATTTTCTTTTCCATTTGTACTGATTAGCATTAAAATTATAACTTTAGTGAAGAAGAAATTTCTTTTGCTAAAAATTGTTTTAAGATCTACATTGGATTTAATTTTTTTACTATGAATTTTACAATGCATTTTACCTATTAACTCTATCTGTATATAAAATAAAATGACAGAAAATTGCAACACCTGAAAGGATTATACTGATTTTTATATGGGTAAAATGTGTCTGCAAGACACCATTAAATACCTGCTATAGCACATGACCTTTCATTTTTCAATTAAAACAGTTTGAAAGGGGTTAAATGATTCACCTTTGAAAGGTTGGATGGTTATTTCAGAGAAATTATATGTATGTTGGATATGAAGCATTGGTTGTGTTTTAAGGTTGATAACAATTGTTAAATGAATGTTCCTAACCTGTAAAGGTTCAAGACAGTCACATGGTACAAATGATCAAATTATTATAAGGGCAGCAGTCAGACTAAATGATACCCACAAATCAGAGCAAATGTGTACTTTAAGAGTGTCAATTCAGACTGACACTTGGGAATCATTTACTTGAAGTTAGAATTACGCTGATGCCTCAATACCATCATACATGTCTCCAGTGTAATAATGAGAAGATATTGAATGGTACTCTATGGTATTCAGCAATGAGAGGATGTTGTGCCTCCATTCAAGTAATGGCTGTTTGCATATCTCGGAATCATCGTGTAGAGATCCATAAGTTAGAATTCTTACTCATATTTGGTGTTTGTGAAGGGAATTTTGAACAATACTATCTATGTCCAAAACCTTGTTCAACCAATTCTATTGTCATTCCTACAGCAGGAAGGTGATATACTGTTCCAGCAGAATAATTCCTATCCACATGATGTTTGTCAACATGCTCTGTAAGATGGTTCAGTGAGTCGGTCTGATTTCAGTCTGAAGTCGGACGACCGGCTGACCGGTTGAACTCTCTGCCTTTGGGAGGGGAGGAACCCGAACGAGGCTATGCCGAAGGGTGGAGTCTCTTTCGGGGAGGTAAACCGACCCTGAACCCGTTTATACAGGTTCAAAGGGCATATTTTTGGCCGAGCCCACAGGCTCAGAGATCCCACGTTAAACCGGCCTTGTGCCACATGATACCCTCGTGGTTGACTAAATACCGCTCTGTAAGATGGTTCAAAAACTCCTCTGGATTGTACATTCATCAGATTTGTTTCCCATTAAATGTATGTGACAACAACTGATTCATTCAATGAGGCCACTTATAACACTTGCTGTGTTGTTTCAACAAGAAGCCTGGAATATTGTTTTATTGGATGACATTCACTATCCGTATGATAGTATGCATGTGAAAGTACAGGCCTTTGTTAATATCCAAGGAGGATAGATAGTGTATTTATGTGATTCCTGAATACTGTTGATAGACCTTTTATTTTGTAGCCTGTGCACATACTGATCTATATATATGATCATTTTCTGCAATCCAGCTATATAACCTTTACATTTAATCTCATGTAATTTGTTGCAATTTTAATTTACATTAGTATATGTGAAAGATTTATAATGGATTGCTGTAAAGTTCTTGCCTCAGCCCACTTGCCAAAATCTAACTAAATATTTTTAAAATCTCTTCTTGATTCAAGCCAAGAAGTTTTCAGAATCCCTCTTGAGATTTGTTAGATTTCAAAATTAATGTTTTTATAATTTTCAGATTGCTTTGACTTTCATTAACCAAAAATTGTATAAGATTTTCAAATTTCATTTAGTTAATAGCTATAAAACCATTTTAAATACAGTAATGAAAAATATATCTGAATATATCCTAAAATTTATCAGATTCCTTTTTTATCCAATATAAATGTCACTAAAACTATTTGTGAATTTGATAATCCTATCAGATAAGTTTGAATTATACAAATTTATGATTTATTTCTAAATTTAAAAAAAATAGACTAATTTCTTCATCTTTGTTATTTCAGTCACTATACTCTCTAGCCTTCCTTATATGTCTTTTGTACGTCTTTTAGAATATCAAACTTTAAGTTGTTGAGGGATACACTATATATGCTGATTTAACTGTCTTATTCTTCATTGCTATTCCTTATCTATTATTTGGACTTCTTTCTGTAAAGATTGGTGTACCACCTCTCTCTGCACATGATCAGCTATGCCTGATTTTAATGTTTCTCTACAGATTACAACTTTCTCATGTTTCTCAAGTTTAATTTTTAGTGGAAGGTTGGTTCCACTCTTATACTCCCTGCCATTTGAAATGTTTTATGTACAGTTCTTGGTCATCTTTCTTTCCAGTGGAGATTTTATTTTGAGGAGATATTTGCATGGTGAACCATTTTTAAATACCAAATTAATATTGTACAGGTTACATATTCTTCAGATCTTCTCCCTTACACCTCTGATGTATGGTAGAATAACTATAGACAATTTAATGTTCAACATTCCAAAAAGTAATTGATACTCAAGTAAAGCTGAAGAGTACAGTGGTTGAAACACTGGCAAGCAAATTAAGATAATCTTTTCTTTAGAAATGGATTAATTGTCCTGGAATTGCATTAGTCTTTTTTTATGTGAAGCAGAACATTGTTGATCTGTATTGGAAATAAAGAAACAAAAGAAAACTTGAGCATATTGGATTTATTTCCAGTCAGCTTTTACATTTATTTATCGAAGATCTTTAACATTTTTTTTATTAGAAGATTATAAGGTTGATTCTTCTGATATCAAAATTTTGGAAACTTAAAAAATCATTGTTTTAGATACAAAGCTAAAATAAGGGAAACTATAATGTTGCCTTAAGTATGGTTATGTTATAATCAACAAAAAGTAGGCATTGGATAAAATGAAAGCTAATTAGGCTTTCAGATAGAGAGAGAGAGAGAGAGAGAGAAAAAACATTTTGTTTTGTATCATGAGAGAAAAGGATTAGATAAATATAAAATTAAACTAATAATATGATGTTTGTATTAATTATTGATTATTTTGAAGTGAATTATAGACTTATATATTTGTGCTTGACCACTAAATTAGAGCCATATTTTATATGGTCAGTAACAAGCTGACAGCTAAGATTTAGATAGTTCACAGGGATCACTGATAGTGAAAAAATTAAAAGAAGCGGCTTGTTGGTTAGCTATATAAGTCACTTAAGTGTAGATTCTTTTGCTCAACAGGGAAGAAATTGGAAACTCTCCAGCCACCTCCACTGTACAGATTAGAATCACCTGCATTACATGGGTGATTGGCATCTCTCTGTGCCTTGTTTTGCTGAAATGAAAGAAGTTAATTCATATATTAGTTAACTTTTGCTGTTCATTCTTAGTGATTATACATATGAAAAAAGAAAAATTAACCCAAAAGTTCCGTAACAATACCAACAATATAAAAAAGAGTTTAGTAGTCTGAATAAATGTTGGAATGACTTAGTTACAGACAACCATCTGTGAATACAAAATTGTGTTAGTATAAACCAAATTCTTTATTGTTTTAATTTATCTGAAGATATTGTCAACTATGACTAATTACCATGTGATCCATAATCCTTTTTAATTTCTTAAGAAATAAAACTTGTCTCTATATTTTTATTTCATATGTCATTTCAATTAAAATATTTTAATTTGCTATGATTTTTTAAAAAATTAATTTGATCAATTTTTTTCTCAATTTCTTCAAATATTATTTTATAAATCACTCTCTGTTCTTTATCAGCAAGAAAATTTTAATATGTTTTTAAAACTAAGCTATTTTGCTGTTCAATCAAAAAAAATACTAGGTTATACTAAATATAGTTTACTAGTTTACCCACACAATTAAAAAGTAACAGCAGTATTTCATTAATTTTATACAGTTACATTGGTTGTATTTTCAGTATGAGTAATCTATTTTTTTTTTGTTTTTTTTATCTATTCAGTTATCTCTATTGGTACATGTAAGAATGAATTCTGCATTTTAAAATCATAAAAAGTAAAATATTGAAAGAAAATTAACATGAAGCAAAAGAAATTAAAAAAATCAATATGTAAACAACCTGATTGCCCACTACTTAGTAATCTGATATTTCGTTGTTATGGAAATATACGGTATGTTTGCTTATTGGTGGTGAGTAATATCACCTGTTCACAATGCAATTTTTCTCATCAGAATCTATCTTGCACTTTTATAAATTTATCATTCATCCATGCATTGAATATTGTGACCATATCTGGTCTGGTGCTCTTGCTATATATCTAGAGACGCTTTAAAAAAATACAAAGAACTGTCTGTAATGTTATCGGTCCTGACCTGACATCACAACTTCAGTTACATTCCCACTACTATGGTGTGGCTTCCCTCTGTCTATACTATAGATATTTTTTTGGCAGTTGTTCTAAAGAGCAAGTTGATGCCTTCACCACAAGAATTTAAGTGTACTATTAGATTGGTGACCAGGTCCCGTTATTTTACTGCTGAATTAGCTAGATGTAACCATAAGTTTTATTTTAATAGTTTTTTGCCTTGCATTTCTCATCTGTGGAACTCTATTCTGGTTTCATGCTTTCCTGTGACTTACAATCTTAAAAATATTAAATATGATATCTTCTGTCTTTCTGAATCATTTTTTTATATTGTCCTTTCTTTTCACTAAAGTCTTCTCATTCTCTTCCACTCCCATTAACTCCCTTATGTCTTAGTGTCATTATTGTCTTTCTTGGGGTTAAATGATAAAGAAAAATCTCATTAATAAAATGACTAATGAACATGTAAAATTGCATCACCTGTGGAACTCTCTTCCATCTTCTTTGCTTTTCTATCAACTATGACCTTCAAAAATTTAAATACATCATCAATCGTTATTTTCTGTCTTCTTGAATTCTGTTCTTTTTATTGTCCTTTCACCTCAGCAATGCTTTCTTAGTTTCCTTCTCTCTCAGTAACCCCTTGTGTCTTAGGGGCTTTATTGGTGAAATGATTAAAAAAACAACTTTACATTTTATTTTATAGAATATATTAGAGATATGTTACATGAATATAGTATTAAAATTTATATTTTTATTACTATAGCCAGTAAAATAAAACAAATCCAAATTTACTTGATATACTGAAGATATAAAAATAATAAAAGTGTTTGATAGCACTAACATGCTAATCAGAAGAATACTGCCAACTACTTCATGTATTTACCATTGCTTTGTTTCTACAAGAAATAAATACAATTGACCTTAAGAATAAATTGCTGTAAAAGAAAAAAATCTTAACCTCTTTTCTCAACTGGTTGAGGAATTAGCAGACAGCAGGATTTTGAAATTCTCTTTGGATGACTCTACAAGAAAGAGATGTTATAAAAATAAATATTTCATATTTCTTTCTTATTCTGTTGTATTTAATAATTTTAATAGATGAAATAGCTATAATGATAATTTCAGTATATGTATGTATATAAATCTTTTTACCCATGAATTCTCTCTCTCACACACACTAGTGTATATGCTGATGCACCCAATATTACCCAATATATGAAGCACATTTATTTTTAGCAAAGGATGTTGTAAGGAAAAAATTGTAGGCGTGTTTACTCTTAAATTATTTGCAATGTTTAAATAGCAAATGAGGGTATCAAATTTAAAATAATTTTTGCAACCATATTGGGTCAAGAATTTTTTTAAATATATGATTTTTTTAAGCCAAAATATTTCCCTTGCAATAAAATACAAGGTACATAACACAAAATATAGGAAATCACTTTTTTTTAACTATTTATTGAAAAATATAAAAATCTGAAAGCATTTTTATTTTATCTACAATGAAAATAGCTATCATGAACCCCAAAATATTTTTGAAAAGTATAGTTTTAAGTTGTAAAGCATTATGTACAATTGTGGCAAATAAATTTCTAAAAGAAAATTTTTTATTCTTTTCACACAGACTAAATTTTACAGAATAATGGTAGATTTTGTTTTGAACCTTAAATTCATGAAACAAAGCATCAACATTACTAGTGCCACAGATTCCACAAAATTACTGGATAAGCAATTCTATAATAGTATGTATGTATATATATATATACATATATATATATATATATATATATATATATATATATATATATATATATATATATCTAGCCATTTGATGGATGTCAGTTATCAGTTATCTCCTGCTAATTTTCCCTCTGAAAGTTCTCCACTCCCTTAACTGGGTATTGAACTCACACTCTTTGGGTCTAACCAACGCCTTTATCCACTGTGCCATGTGTCCTTGAGGACATCTGGGTATGAATTTCTGGGTATTATAAACCTAATGTTTTCAGCAACCATTTTTACCAGTGCTCATATTGCAATTTTGTTATCATTGCTTTTCTCTGGCACTCCTTATTACTGGTTCCCATATTGTATTTATTTCTATGCTTGGTCGGCTCAGGAGAGTTTTGTGGCCTAGCATATGTGCTGATTGCTTAAGTTTACGAATTTTCCAATGTTGTTCCCTGTCTATGATCTCAACATGATCCCACAGGGGACGGTGATCTACCTTCTCTCTCCATATGTGGTCAGCCAAGCCTGATTTTTCTACTTCCCCTCGCATTACAGCTTTCTGGTGTTCCAGTGACAGAAGAAGGCCAGAGCATACAATGGCCGAAACGTTGTGATAAATATGGTGACAAAGATGAGGACAATAGTCCGCATAATGTAAATACTGTACATAATACCTCATCTCAGAAATATAGACAGACTCTGAAGAATATTATCATACAACAGATACACTACTATACATGTACTATTCAACAATGCTAATTACAAATCCCAAATTGGCTGTTTTATATACATTTGATCAAAAACATATTATTGTCACTTATTAAACCTTATTTGGAGTCCACCATCATATTTCTTTGATTCCTTTTTTCATATTTGATATATATTGAGGAAATCTATAACATGCATATTTTCACTAGAGAAATTTAGGTAAGAATGGAGAAAAGGCAGCTGGTGTCCAAGCATTTCATAAGTCATGAGATTTTCAATTGGCTTTTTATAATTCTCACTTTTGGTAATTTCAAAGAAATGTTTGATCAGTTTTATAAACATCTTTCAAGCATTTTGTTTCTTGGAGGTCATTTTTTTCTTCATATTGTTGTGACTGAAACATCTTGTAAACATCTAGTCTGGTGAAAATGCTATCTTCAATCTTTGCTTTTGATAGATGTTAAAACATTTTTTTTATCATTTCACCCCAAGCAAAGTGATAATGCCACTAAGATGGCAGGGTTTACTCAAAGTGGAAGGGTATAAGAAGACTTTAATGAGGAGAAAGGACAATAAAAGAACAGGAGTCAGGAATACAGAAGACTGACATTGCATTTAAATTTTGAAGAATGTAGGTGGTAGTTAAACAATAAACTTTAAAAGATTTCCACAGATGAGAAGTGTGAGAAAAACTATTAGAATAGAATTTATGGTTACATGTAACGATTTCTCCACTAAAACTATGAATCCAAGTTGCAAATCTAGTAGTACTCTTAAATTCATGCAGTCAAAGTACCAAGAAGAAGAGTTCATTAGAAGAAGTATGATGAAAATATTTATAGACAAGACAGAGGAAAGCTATGTTATGGCAGTGGGAAAGTGACTGAAGTTGAGATGCCAGGTCAGGATTGTTAACATTACACAGACCCTTTGTGTTTTATTGAGAATCTCCAGTTATATAGCAGGAGCACCAGACCAGACATGGCAGCAGTATTCACTGCATGATAATGGTATATTTATAATGTGCACAATGGATTCTAGTGAGAAAAATTGTCTGGCAAAACACAGTGAACCAACTTTCCTCACAGCAGACTTAGCAATTGATTCAATATAATCACTACTTCAAGTCAGTGGAAAATATGACCCTCAAGAAGATGTAAAAGAGTTGCTCTCCTGGAGGTTAGCATCTGCCATACTAATTAAAGGTAGAAATGATTCTCTATGTTGATTAAGATAGCAATTTCATTTTGGGGGCATTAAAATTTATAAGTAATTTCTTGTTCCATTTAACAACTGATAGGTCATTTTCAAGAGCACCTGCTAATTTGTTGGATCTGTTGGACTTTATCATATTGCACAAGCACTTTCTGTCAAACAATGCTCCATAAAATCTTTAATAAGGATACTATAAAAATCACTTAATAGTACTATGGCCAACTTGGATAAGATCATTAAGAGGCCTTACCACAAAATGTTTGGTGAGTAGGCCCACACCTAATATAAATATGTGCAATTGTTGTAGAAGTGACAGCTGTCCCTTGACTGAAAATGTTGTTTATCGAGCTGAAGCCAAAGTAAAAGATCTCTCTATGATGACTTACATTGGATCGACCAATGGTGCATTCAAAAGGAGCTGCAGTAACAATGTAACATCTTTCAGATTGAGAAAATATTGCAATATCACCACCCTGTCAAAATATGTTTGGATAATAAAAGATGTAACATGGAATATAGTGGGGAAAAATAGTGTTACATGAGGGTGGGGATTGTAATTTGTGCCAGGATGAGAAACTGGTAATTTTGATGTTCACAGATCCTTGTTCTCTCTAATAACTAAGAAAGACAAGATGATGGCAAGATATATATATATATATATATATATACTAAAAAATTTCTACTATGGAACAGATGAGATTCACTTCTGATGGAAAAAAAAAATTACCTCCCCATATGAGTAGGACTAAAGTAGGACTAAAATTTGAACCTGTCCTGATCATTCGATATGAGGATGAAATTTCAGTAGCTCTGTTTTCATTTTTTATTCTGTACTTATGATTGAACTCACTATGAATGATTTGTAATTCCAGCTTTGAAAATGTGCCCACAAAATCAATCAGTAGCATGTAAGCAGCTTTATAACAAATCTAGTATGTGCCTGAAAAAAAAAATACAAAGTTGACTTACATTCATATAAACTGGAGCCAGTACTAGAATATTCTAGAAGGTGTCTGATACTGAAATATTCAATGCTTGGAACTCGGCACCAAAAGTTGCCAATTTCAAGAATGTGGCATACTTTCCAAATATTTGATGTATGCTATGAACTAATACCAAAGGTATATTAAACCTAACAAGAATGAATGGAAAATACAAATAACTGGCATAATAAGTTTTGTTGTGTTTAGTGTGGTAAAGTAGCAGCCTTGTTATTTATGGTTCAGGAAATGGGACCTGGTATGTGAAGCCCATCTAAATTGATTTATTTGTTTAAAGTGTTAAGGATACCAAATTATGCTCCCAAGATCAGAAAGTTAGAATGTCATCATCATTGAGCTAATTTGTTGCTTAGAGTATAAAGCAAGATTCTATTTATGTCTTAGTTTTATATCTTAATGTTATTATTTTTAAATTTAGAACTATTTCATAGAAGGAAATATTAGCTCAAACTGAATTTCTGGGATGAGGAGTTACATTTATTTACATTAAGACTATTGTCCTCATCTTAGTTATTATCAACAAGGACCTGAAGAAGGTTGGAGAGAATGTTGATATAATAAAAGATGAAGACAATAGTACAAATGTAATTAACAATAAATCAAAAGAAGCGTTTCGTTCTCACAGTCTGTAAAATCTACAGTGCACTTACACAAATATTTTACAAAAGATCTTAAAGATCTGCTTTTATGATTCTTTATCTGTTGACATAGCTTGGTAATGATAGGTCACATTATTCTCTCTGTGAATATGACATCATCATCTGAATTTACCATTCACTGGTTCTACTGTTATTAACATGCTTACCCAGCTTAAAAGGTTTATTTATGGCTGACCCAAAGGTTGTTACTGATACTTCAGTTCACAATAATGACAATTTACTGACCACCTCTTTTTGCAACTGTAGCTTACAACAGCCTTTTTTGTCTTTTGTTTGTTTTAAATAGTAATGCTGCTCATGGACTCTTATAGAAACTTCTTTTTATCCTTGAGGAAGTGTTCTTTGTAGATTCCAAGGACTCAAGTTTTTTTTAAGCAACTTCATGTGAGCTTTATTTGGCCATGTGATTGATTCATTTGTTTTTTTACAGCTTATCAACATTTTGCACATAATTTAAAGCCAGAAAATATTCTTATATTTTAATAATTTTTTTCTAAAGATAATACTGATTTACTGTTACAAATCCTACTAATTAACCCATAGCTGGGGATAGAAGAGAATGATTCATACCTTTCCCAAGGGTATTTGTGCCCAAGGGAATATAACAAAACCTGACTGGAATTGGAATTTTTAATCTTGAGCTGTTATCTATTATACCATCCACACATCCAAGTTTACAGCCTCTGGTATTCCCAAGTGGTTATCCATCTAGGTACTAACCAGGCTTGACATTGCTTAACTTTGATGGTTGTACAAGATATTTCAATGTGATATTGCAATAAGCTTTTCATCTAGCCAGTATTTAGCATATTGATTGAATGCATAATGTAAAATATATTTTTTACTTGTGCATTTATTTACTTTCAATATTTTGTGAGATTTTGATGATAGTAGCATTTGTAATGATTCTGAAAGATTGTATAAAACTTCAGTTAAATACAAACAATTTGTAAATGATTCTGCATAGCAACTTATTATTTGTGCAAAGTTATAAGCAGAATACATTTTCCATTCTATTGATGTTGTTTTGCACGTTCATGTAACTTATCCACAGATAAAATGAAATCCTCTACATTCAGACTGTTTTCTTGAAAACTTCATATCAGGTCAGTTTTGTATTTGAAACATAAACAAAGCAGTTTCTAAAGAATTAATGGATTTGTTCTTAATCCAACATTTTTATTACTTCAAATGTTATTATAGTGGATACTTCATATTTGAAATAGACATACAAATATGAAGCTTTCAAGAAAATTTCTGAGTGAAGAGTATGTCCTTTCCTTAAAAAATAAAGGAATATATATATATATAATATATATATATATGTGTGTGTGTGTGTAGACATTGTAAATATAGCATACCTTAAAATTGTATTTTATCATATATATATATATATATATATATATATATATATATATATATATGTATATGTAGTTGGAAGGAAAGTATTTTTAGTTTCTAAATACAAAAGTTTATTTATTTAGAAACTACAAGAACATTCTTTCCAACCAGAAATATTGAATTTTATATCTGGATAAATTACATGAATTTTAAATGACATTAATACAATATCATTTTTTTTTTTTTTTGTTAATCACCCACAAGGTGATAAAGTCACTAAGACGAACGGATTACTGAAAATGAAGGAAATTGAGGAGAAAGGACAATAAAAAGATCAGGATTTAGTGGGACTGAAGATAATTAATGTAGCATTACTTAAATACAGCTTCCTCTGGGTGTTAATGACTTTTAGCTAGAAAATATATATGTCTACATTAGTCATTTAAAAATGTTTACATGGTAATTACACCTAATTTTTAAGTGCTAAGATTTGTCTAAACTCATAATTTTTGATCTCGTGACACTAATAAATATTAAATATAGATATTAACTGCTATATGTCTGCTGAAGCAGGAAAAAAATTAGAGTGGGATTCTTTGTACTATTTTAAAAAATAAAGTCGAAATATTATTCAACAAAAAAGAGTTAATTTACTGTATTTTGAAAATAGAAAGTTACTTTTTACTCAAGATATAGTAAAAAAATAAATTTCTATTAAAAAACATCACATGGGTGTTTCTTTACCCAGTTGTTTCATTCATAGATTAATCTGTATGATTTTTAAAATTTTTTTTTTAATTCAGAATTTACATTTTTCATTACCTTCATCATTTTGCAGTTTTATTTTATTTATTTTTAAAATTCTATTTATTCCTTTGGGCATCATCTTTTTGGTACTCTAACATTAGTTCTACTGATTGGCAGATGCCATCCTTGCAAGAAAATTATTTTTTGGGGAAAAAAAGAACCCTAAAATTATATGCAGGTTTCAACTAACCGTATGTATAACTGCTAGGTGACCTCGGTCACTTATGTGAAATGACCTAAAATATAAATAAATAAATCATTTACCTTTTGTCCCATAATATGTGTTACATTTGCAGACACATTTCATATACTAAATATAACAACTATTATGGGACAGCAGTAGTATATAATAAAGATATAATATTGAAAAACAAAATCAGAATGTCTCATGTCATGTTTCTCACCTGCAATTAAAGTAAAATTCTACTTATTCCGTCTCATAAATGTTACATTTTGTGTATGAAATGTGTATGCAAATGCAACAACTGTTATGAGATATAAATTTTTCATTGGATATCTTCAGCTAGATTTGGCACATAGCATATAACCCAGAAATTTCAACTTTCTTTTTCTGATGTTAAGTATAATTGTTCTTTTTGTTTCCATTTTCTCTAACATTTTCTTGTTGCTCATATATTCAGTCCATGATATTCTCAGCATTCTTCTGTAGAACTACATTCTGTTGCTTCAAATTTTTTCATGTCTGGAGAGATTGTCCAGTTTCCACTGCGATATAGGAAAACTGATATTACGTAAAAGTTCAGTATTCTTTTCTTTGTTTCTAATGAGTTTTTTTTCCCCTGATTGTCTTGTATTTTTGTTGGTTTTGTTTCTGTTGCTTTTTCTTAAACTAGCAATCATAATATGTCTCATAATCATGTCTCTCCACAATGTCCTGTCTGTTCTAGCTTTTAGTAAAGTTTGTTTTCTTTTTTTTTACTCTCTCTCTTAATCCTGGTTCTGCCAACCATTTACACCAACAAGATAGGTTGTTCATGCTTTCATATATCCCTCTTGCTTTATACATGTCCTGTGTGTGTCAAATTCTCCAAGCCCCCTTTTCTCCTAGAGTTTTCAACTTTCTTTTTCTGATTTTAAGTATAAAGGTACTTTTAGTTGCCATTTTCCCTAAAACTTCCTCATTACTCATGTTCAATCCATGGTATTCTCAGCATTCTTCTGTAGAACCACATTTCTGTTGCTTCAAGTCTCTTCTCCAACTGTCAGGCAAGTGTCCAGCATTCACTGTCATATAAGAGGACTGATATTATGTAACTTTTGTCATTTTCTTCTTACCAGTAGAATTGAAACTACTCCTTTCATCTAATATTATATTTACTTAGAGGATAATTATATCATACAGGTTGACAGTTACTTTTCTTTGGTCCACATTAATAAGTTTGGATTACTACTTAGCATAAGCTTAAAGATAATTAAGCTTATGCTTTGTAATTAGTCAAGTAATTATTTTAATTAATTTCAACTTTTAGGTACGTTTCTATTTGATTTATTATATAGATATTTCCTATTAATTTTAAAATTATTTTTGGTTTAACCAAATTATGATATTTCAAATAGGAATTACAGTTCTGTGCAATCAGTATTGGTTCTACAGTCCAAGACAATTGCCACTGCCTTATATAGCAAGCCTATGCATAATATTTACTCTTAGGTGTATGCTAATTAGTGATAGCACTAACTAACCACTACCACAAACCACTTTTTCTTTTTTAATAGCTATCAGCATTGAAATTCAATTAAAATTTTTCATTATAAATAGGCTCGAACATTTTATATGTTCCCTGTTGTAGATGTGTGGGTGGTGTAATAGATAGTAACTTGGAATGAGAAATCTGAGAGCCAAGTAGAAATTCTAGTCCATTATATTTGCTTATGTGAAAATACCCTTAGGAGAGGTATGAATCCATCTCTCCTCCCACTAGCTATGAGTTAAATAGCAGGACAGACTGGCTGGATTTTCTTACTGTAGTTGGCAACCAGTCTAGGGAAAAGACAACTCAATAGAGAAAACTTAAACCAGATCTCTATTAAGTTTCAAGCAAAGTGTATAATAAAAAACAACTCATTGAATAAGAGTTGTGCAAGAATCCATGTAATGGATTATATGACAGGTGATCTAGGTTCCCTGTTTTTTGATGTAGATATTTATGGAACAATACCAAATTCTGCATAAAGATATATGTATAAAGTGAGCTGCTTTGGTTATGTCAAATAATTATCATTTGGTTTCATCCTATTGTTTCTCTTATTTTTTATTACTCTATATTTTCAAGGTAATTCTTAAATTATCTGAAAGGAATGTTTTAAAATTTTGTGGCATTTCCTTTCTTCAACATTTTCATGATATAAATTTAAAATAATTTATGTTTACTTGATTAAAAAAGGAAGAAAAACTGTTCATTTGGTTTAATTTTATTTAATAGTTGTAAATGTATTTGGAAATAAATTTTATATAATTTGATAAAAAGATATGAAAAAATCAGATATTTACTTGTGATAGAGATATGGTTAGATGTTAGATAACAGACTGGTGTGATAAGTAAATATTGCAGAATAGATTAGTAGATAATAGATTTATGTGATTAATTAATACTTGACCTACATTCCTATATAAAAGTAGTTAACTTAGAAGTATAAAATATGTTATAACTAAGCACAATTAATTATACTGTCCCAGCTATCAGTATTTTTATATATTTGTCCTCAATTTTAAGGACTGTTGAATCATCAAAATACTTTATATACAGGAATACTAAGTTTATAATAAAAACTGAAAATTGTTCATGTTTGAGACTTGAAACTTATGGTAAGTCAATGCATAAAGTGTCCATTTATTAATGTTATTATTGGTTTCTCCTTCCACTATTAAATACATTGTTATATTAATTTCACTTGTTTGGTTTTCAGTTTGTGGCTGCCAATGATAAATTATGGTTTTGGCTGGAACTTTTCTCCTTTGTGGATTATTTTACAATCCCACCATCTTTTGTGGCAATATATTTGGACCGCAATTGGCTGGGTAAGTAAACTACTTTCATATCTCTTTAAAGCATTAATAGTCAATTGGAATTTGTATTTTATGTAATAACTTAACACCTCTGTCATATTAAGATGAATCGAAACATGTTGATTCAGTAAGATGCATAACATGTGTAAATCATAAACAATTTAATTGATATTTTAATTCTTTGAGGTACACTAACTGATTTAATAGTAACTATTTTTGGTACTTTTGTTTAAACTCAGTCATTATGAAAAAAAATCTTTTACTCAAAACTAATTTGACTTAGAGATTTTGGTGTTGTTTTGGTTAAATTTCAGTAAATCTTTATTATTAAATTATATTGCAATGCTTTTCAAAGCAACTTATTGGGTAAACAATATGAAAGAATATTGAATTATTTTAGATACAAAAGAAACAGCCTACTCCTATATTTTAGGAATAGGGTAAAAAATAATCTTGCACAATAACAGATAATGACTTTTGAACTAGCAAAATGGTTTACAGGTAAGTTCATCACCATAAAATCACCACAAGGAAAGTTCACCTTGAGGAAATTCACCTTATAAATTCATTAGATTTTATAATAATTTGTAATTAAAATATATATATATATATATATATATATATATATATATATATATTATATATATATATAACTCTGCTAACAAAGAAATATTCCAACAACACAGTAGCTTTTATAACGATGCCCTAAAAAATAGTGGATACAAGAATGCTAACATTAATTATAGAAACAATTGCACTAACCAGAAGAAAAATAACAGGAAAAGAAAAATCATTTGGTATACTCCTCCGTTTAACCAAATGGTTAGTATTAAACTAGGTCAGAAATTCCTAGCTTTAATTGATAAACACTTCCCTACCAATAGTAAGCTTAGTAATATATTTAATAAGAACACTCTAAAATTGAGTTACAACTGCACTGAAAACCTAGAAAGTATAATAAAAAAACACAATAATAAAATCCTGAACAAATCCCCATGCCTGAATAGTATTATTAAAAACCCTACACTTAAATTAGACAAAAACAGTGAAAAATTATGTGATTGTAGAAACCCAGAAGACTGCCCATTGGAAAATAAATGCTGCGTCAAATCTGTGGTATACCAATGTACTATCTCATCCACTGAGAGTCCTAATACTAATATGATATACATTGGGTCTACAAAGAATGAATTTAAAGCCAGATGGAGGCAGCATAAGTGCTCTTTCAACAATATAAATTAAAAAGATCAGACATGTCTATCTAAATATTTTTGGCATTTGAAGGAAATGAATAAAACACCAAAAGTAAAATGGAAAATTATAAACAAAACTAGAACTTGTAAAACTTGGGATGACCCATGCCCTTTATGCCTACATGAGAAACTACACATTATTAAGTTTCTAAATAATAAAAATCTATTGAACAATAGACATGAGTTAACGGTTTTTTGCCGACATCATCAAATCTTTGCTATGAATAATTAGCATATAAATTTTTTTTAAATCCATAGTCCTAATAAATAGCTTAAATACCCTACTAAAAAGATAACCCTTTATGAAGTCGTCAAAAAACAAATGTTACATCAGTTTTTTTTTTTATATACACAAATTATATTGAAGTTTTCGGCTCTTGTTTTGAAACATGAGAACTCTTATGTAGCATGTTGGAATCATTTTTAAATAAATAATTATATATATACATATATATATATATATATATATATATATATATACATACATATATATATATATATATATACATATATATATATATATATATACATATATATATATATATATATATATACATATATATATATATACATATATATATATATATATATATATACATATATATATATATATATATATATATACATATATATATATATATATATATACATATATATATATATACATATATATATATATATATATATATACATATATATATATATATATATATATATACATATATATATATATATATATATATATACATATATATATATATATATATATATATACATATATATATATATATATATATATATATACATATATATATATATATATATATACATATATATATATATATACATATATATATACATATATATATATATATATATATATATATATATATATACATATATATATATATATATATATACATATATATACATATACATATATATATATATATATAGTCTGAATCTAGAGATGTATATAATAGTTAAATGGGTTGAAATGAGCATAATGGAAGAAATAAAAACCAACTAATACCAAACCAAATGTAAACATCAGCCAAAATTTTCTAAATTACAGTCTAAAGATAATTGTATCCCTGACTGCTTATCAATTATTAGAAACCCAAGTTTTAATTAAATTAAAATGCATAGTGTCACTTATTATTTACTGTTACTCTATTTTAGAAATGTTTTAGATACATTGAACAATAAAATTAGAACCCATTAAAAATTCTTTTTTTTTCATCCTTTTATGATGAACTTACCCTGAGGTGAACTTTCCTCATGGTGATTTGATGGTGGTGAACTTTTCTGCAGTGAATTGATGGCATTGAACCTACCAGACACAAACAAAATGCCCTCATCTTGATGAATATCATGACACTGATCCAAATAAATTAATGAATGATAATAATAATTCCTCATCTCAGAATTTCAGACAGAAATTATCAGACCAGATGCAATACAAAAATAGACATAATTAGAAAAACTCCACCAAAAACTGGCACATATGTTGAACTATCTAACATTTTGCTTTAGATGTAGAAACCTGAAGCCAATTCCAGCTGGTTTTATAAAAAATGTTGAAAGTACCAGCCAAATAGATTTACTGCATAAAAATGGAAAAATAAGTTTGTTGTACATGATCTATATTCAATGTGAGAATACTATTCTGAATTTCATATATACTACAGATACCAACACCACAAGTTGCTATAGAATTAAACGTTAACCTAAAAACTCAAGCCATGTTCTTAAATAGCTTTGTCGGATCAGCACATTCGTATGGATATCATGCCTAGCACCAAACTCATTCAGAAATATCTACTGTCAATTGTATACAACTGCTTTCTCAGATCAGTTGTTAAAATGTCTTTGAGGAAATTAACCCTGTATGTCTTAGAGACGGCCATCTGTTTTCAAACCTTGTGGACCTGTGTAGAGAATGAGAAACAAAGAGCTGTACCAAATAATAGAAACCACATCAGTTGAGAACTTTCAGCAGCAACTAAAATGCATAACACATGTAACTCAAAGAGAAGACAATGGCATAATAAAGTTCCTGATATTCTACACTACTTCAAACAAAAGGTTAGGAAAGAAGCTCCCATCAGTATTAGAAAGAGCAATAAAAGTGAACATTGGCTGTTCAGTCAGTAAATATCGAATGTTTCCTTATAAAGAAATGGCTAATATTATATTACTGTTACCATTTATATATAATGCACTTATAGTCTTTGATTTTACTATGTATAGGTTATTTGTTTTTATATAATCTTAAGAACAATTAGTGCTGCAATTTTCTAACTACTCCATCAAATTTGCTCTAAAATTAATCTATTTTTAACAGTCATTAAAACAAACTAAATAACTATGTTACTATACTTTTGAGAGCTAATATAAATTTTAAAATTTTGCATACAGCTATTAGAAATTTAAGATAGCTGTAATTCAATAATTCTGTATCATCAAATACATCTGAATGTATTTTTTTTTTTTTTTAGAATATAATTGAAAAATATTTGCCAGTGACTCATATGACAAAAATCTTTCACTTGTTCTATTGATGTTATATTGTTATGTGATGATATGTTTATGCTCAGTAAATCGAACCAGACACTTAACCTACAAGATGATTGAGGCAACTTTAATGATCTATTTTTTGTTATTAATTAGGAGAATGATCAAAGGCCAGGCAATATTTCTTTCATATTTATTAATGTTTTTTCTTTCTTTTTTTTTAACCATCACAGTTCTAGATCATTATGCCCTATTATAGCTTGTTCCCACACTCATTCTGTGTTGCCTTATCTAATTTTGAATTTATACATATCTGTTTTATTGAATCAGGGTTAACAGAGTGTACTTTAATATTGAATGGAATTATCTGACATTTGATAAATAGTTAATGTCAGCATTTTAGTTTATGTAATATTAAAAAAAAATTATTTTCAAACCTCTGAATTTGAGCCAGATTCTTTTTGAAAGTTCTTTGTAAATGTGTATTTTGCAACCACTATTTTAAAAATATGAGCATTTAACTTTTTATCAAGTGAATTTCAAAGTGATAAAATGTAAATCACTTTGCTGCATTTTTCATTTTTTTAAAAAAAAAATATGAAAAATGTAAATGTACAAAACTTATGGTATTAAGATATTAAAAAATGTTCCTATCTAATCTCTTATACGGCAGTGAATGCTGCACAATTTTCTCACAGATGAATAAAAGAGTCTTTGAGTGACAGAGATGTAGTTCTACTGATACATGTTAAGAATACCATGGACAGAACATGTAATCAATAAGGAAAATAGGAACAACAAAGAAATGTACATACAATCAGAAAGAGACTGCTGAAATTTCTGGGATACATAATGAAAAAAGAAGGCCTAGATAAGTTAAGATTTACCAGACATATCGATTGAATATCTAAGGGGATTGATAAAATCCTCACTGAATTTCTCTTGGCTAGCTTTCATATCTGTGATGACTTCAGAATCTGTTGTAGAGTAGTTTCACAGTGGAGGCTTGTATTTGTACTAAGTCGGTCCTAAAATAGGTTCGACGTACAAAACGTTAGGAACTTGATATAATAGGTAATGACGCAGAGAAATCTAGTTGTGGTGGCTGATACTTTAATATCCGACTAACGGTCGTTTGACATCGACTGACTGACCAACTCACTGAGCGACTGCTACTACTACTACTTATTATAGGTGGGAGAGTCTATTAACTATAGAATAGGTGTGTTCCACTATAACAGTATCCACCACAAAGAGTGGTTAGTCCACTTGAACAAACTGATGAGGAAGACAGATATTGTAGAGACTTCTCCACTGCCTATGAACTAGCCCAGACCATTGAAGAACCCACCCATGTCCCTGACACAATGCAACATCAAGTGAACCTCCTTGATCTCTTCTACACACCCTGCCCTGAAAATTACTTTGCAAAAGTTTTACTTCCTCTCCTGAGCATGTCAGACCATTCCTTAGTGTCTAAATTGATGCCAAACCAAAGGCACCCTCTGATTTGCCATTTCATAGAATGATTTTTCACTACATCAAGGCAGACTGGGACAGCTTTAGATCTTATATGGCAGAAGTTCCTCTCTCAACCTTCTTCAAGCATACTGCCTCCAAAACTACTGCTCTCATCTCATAAGGGATCCTTTTTAGAATGAAGAGTTTATACCCCCCCCACCAATTAAAAAACTCAGCTCTGGTTCACTCCTGAATGCATTGCAGCTACTATTTCAATATCTATTGCAAAGGGCAGTGTAGTTTGACTCTTACTGCATTCAGAACTTCCTGCAATTGCTACAAGAAAGTTCTAGAAAATACATAGTGTAGCTATGTCCAGGCCAAGGTTGAAAACAAACAAATTGGATCCTGAGAATTCTGGAAGATAACTAATCAAATTATGAATAGTGGCTCTGATGTTATATCTCCCTCGACAGTTAAAGTGAAGGTCTTTGCCTCCAATTCAACTTCCCTTTCCTGACTTCCTCGCTCTCGCTGAAAACAATCTCTCGTATTTTTATTACAGCCCAAGAAGTCTTAAGACCTATCAAAAGCCTTAACTCTAAGAAAGCCAGTGACCTACACAAAATTCCAGTGGTTGTCCTTAAATATATCAACCTGGAACTATACCCGATCTTAGCAAAGATATTTAACTGCTGCTTGAGGAGAAATCCTTCCCAAAGCTGGTTTTCAAGAACATGGGCAAGTGCTCATCTCCTCTCAGTATAGACCCATCAGTCTCCTCAGCGCCATAGCAAGTTTTTTGAGGCTATAATCAACAAAAATATTGTTGGGCACTTAGACAAGAACAGCCTCTTGAGCAACAAGCAGTACAGAGCTGCCAAGTCCTCACTTTCCAGTCTCAAAATAGTTTAAAAGCATCTCCGAGTCTTTGTGGATGACAAATTATTTTCCACCCTGCAACCCCTCTCTCACTGATGAGATATAGCAAGCCTTTCACTGCTCTATTGCTACTTCCATGGAAAGTGCTCAGATGAACTATATTCCTTAGTTCCACCAGTTCTAACCTTCATGGCCAAGACCCACTATGCCACTCACATTGTAGCGAAACATTCCCTCCATATTCCATTAGTGAGAAGTTCCACTCGAGCAGCTTCTTCCCACAAACCATTGCTTTGTGGAACTGACTCCCAAGACAATGTTTCCTGATCACGACAATCTTAACCTGTTTAAGTCTACAGTTAACCATTATTTTTCCCACATATCCCAATCTGCTATTATGCTGTTGCCCTTGAGAAAACCATACATTTGGGTAAACCACTTTCTCATAACTACCTTATTTACCATGACAGTAATATAAAAAAAAAAGCAGTTATTATATAGTCAACTTTGAGAGGGACCAATAAAATATTACAAATTTCTTTATAGACTTAATAAGTTTTAGATCTAGTATTGTAAGGTTTTATCCAAATCCAGTAATTTACTCATATAACCCAAACGCAAAATGATTTGAAATGTACATTGAATTATTTATATCAGTATTGTTTAATATATTTTAGTTTAGAACTTTATTAACATGCACTCTGACTGTTACAATAATTTGTGTGATTTGAACTTGTTAGAAAATATTTTTCAACAGTATGAATATAGATTGTAATTGTTTAAAAATTATCTTGCTAATCTGTAGAATGATTTTCTAAATATTATGACAGTTCAACTTAACATGATTCTTACAAGCTTGAAGTAAATGAGAGTAAATTGCATTGATAAATATTTGCAAGCAAACAAATCCAATTTAATTAATTGTATATATGAAATAAATCAGTTGCTGTTCTTGCTCTTTGTCTCCTTTTGATATATGCTAAGTATATATTTTGTTCTTTACCATTTTTTGCAACTCTGAATTTCATGTATGAGGCAATTGTCAGGCAGGTATTCAAAACTCACCATAGTAGAATTTAAATATTAATATTTATAACCTACTGTTAAGATAGTGGAGCAGTCTATTTGTTTATGGGAAAATAACATGTATTTCTAAAAAAATATATTACATAAAAACAAATGAATTAAAAATATATTTACAACCAATTACAAGCATGTGTGTGTATATATATATATATATATATATATATATATATATATATATATATATATATATAGGCTCATAATGTAACTAAGACTGTTTAATTAAAACCAGAGCATTTACTTAAATAAATTGTATCTATACAAATAATGTATAAACAGAAAATATATTAAATAATTGTTGGACTTGATCTATTTCAATATATGTTGTCATTGTTTATGTTAAGATACATTTTGTGATTGATTGAGAACAGTGTGTGTTTGTTTTAAAACAGTAATTTGGACTTTGCTAACCAGACTCTTCTCTGTAGCTAAGTAGTATAGCATGTCAGATCTAATGATGATTTCCATATAAGAATGCAAGTTCAATTTCTGTCAGAGAATGCATATTTTCTATGAAATTTCTTGAACATTCAGGCCAGTAAATGTAATTAATACTGTTTAATTGAAAACAGAGCACTTACTTAAATAAATTGTATCTATAAAAATAACATATGAACAGTATATATGTGTGTGTGTATCCACAATATATCTCTTCAATATATCCCATATATATAATTTAAATACAATTTATACACATCTTCCCTATAGTACCTAGACTGTATGAATAATAAGTGCAATACTAGACAGGTATTAATATCTCATCAATTTACAGTTGAGCTGGCTAGATGTAGATGTAAATTCTATGCGAACAGTTTCTTATCTTGCACTTCTCATTTGTAGAACTCCCTCCTGACCCCATGCTTTCCAGCCAACTTCAATCTGCAAAAATTTAAATGCAATGTCAATCACTATCTACTGTCCTCTTGATTGCTATTTTCTCTTTCTCTTCATTACTAATGTTTCTGTTCATAATTACTCCAGACCCTGTAACCCCTTGTGAGATAGTGGCTGTACTACCTTGCTTGGAGTGATATTATTGAAAAAAAAAAAAAACATACATGCATCCATCCATTCATTTGTATATGATAAAAATATAGTTATACGGTATGCTATATGTATAGGTAAAAGTGCTCATTATCAGTGACAGATTACATGTAAATATAAAAGTGAACATTCAGGTCAACATGGCCTGAAGATTGTGTTCAAGTATGAAACAGACTGTCACCACTCAGCACTGATCTCAGGGCCTCCATACACACAAACACACAACTTTATAGAAATAAATAAATAAATATATGCAAAATGACATGTATATATATATATTAGATTGGTGCAAAAATAATGTCGTTTTCTCACGTAGTAACATATGTGAGAAAACGACATTATTTTTGCACCAACCTAATATATATATATATATATATATACATATATATATATATATATATATATATATATATATATATATGTTAAGCGTATTGTAGCAGAAAAAAGAAGAAACAATGATGGTTTAAAGGAATAAACAATTTTATTAATGCAAAATAAAACAAATGATAAATTAGTGTAAATGTCTCTCATTGTAAAAAAAATTTAAGTGGAGTTGTAAAAGGCATCTGCAGGGGTGTACAGAAGGAGAGGGACGACAAGTTGTGACTTACTGGGGTGACAGCCTTTGGTGAGCTGTCTCTTAGAGATAGGAGATTGGTTTCTGATGAAGCCTGTGAACCTGGTCCAAGATGCCATCTGGCTACTGAAAATGTGTTTTTAATGGGTTTTTATGTCCTTTCTTAGGCTCAAATCAGCCTCATTTTTTATTTTGTTTCTTTAGGCAGGAGTAGGGACTATTGGATAAAAATTCTGGGTTGTATTGCTTATTTTTTTCTTTGAGTGTGTGAGTAAAAATGGAAGGTATGTGCGGAGCCTTGCACGGTTGACAGAATTTTAGTTCAGTTTTGGTTGTTCAGAGCATTCACATCTGGCTAGTAGTGGAAATTAGTGTAGCATGAATCAGAAGATCTGGTTTTAGAAGGAATGGAACATACACACACACACACATTGTGTCTTTAGTCAGCAATCCTTCATTTATACATATTTCATTAAAAATGACAAAGTACTGCAATTAAGCTTTTTTTTAATTTTTTTTGTGTTCAAACAAGTGGTTTCTTTTCTGGACACAGAGTGTGTAGAAACTGACCAAATGTTCTGTAATTCCGAGCACTTTTGACTATACTTTTAGCCATTATCAAGGATGATTTATTTTTCCTTTTTAACTCAGTGTATGGGTTGTGTGTATGTTTCTAGAGTTATAGAGATGTTATTACTTCAAACATTTTTTTTATATTAGATACCCACATTTGAGTAGATACTTTTTTTTTTAAAATAGTTTATTACATCTAACAGCCAGCACACTTAAAAAAACTTAAAGAAAATGTTCTCCTGATGGGTTCAACTCCACCCCTATGTAGGAGAAATCACTGTATGATCAGACAGGCTTTAGACTGCTTGGCCATGGAGAGTTGTGACACTTTTCATGGCTAAGTGGTCTATAGCCAGCAAGTTTCTATTTACTATTTTTGAGGGATGCATTGCTCTCATTTAGATTTTCTCAAAAGTTATATCTGTTCAGTTTTGTAATTTAAATGTAAACAAAGATATTTCTAAAGAATTAATGGATTTTAATCCAACATTTTTATTATTCTAATATTATTTTTTTAGTTGATACTTGTATTTAAGCACATGCTCCATTTTTAAGCAGTGTTTATTATGTCTAAGGGTCTGCACACTTGAGAAAACTTAAAGAAAATATATCCTCCTATGTAGGAGAAACCACCATGAACCACTCAGCCACAGAGAGCATCACAGCCCAGTAAGAAACAAACAAAGAGCTAAAAACAGCTCAGCAACAAACTAAAAAGAGGCAAATAGAACCTTGCAGACAAGTTAACTTTTAAGTTGTTTAAATTTTGCAACATTAATTTCATTTGGTTATTTATTCTTTCATACATTCTGAAATAGTTTACATTTTTATGTTTTATTAATATTTGAAAATGTATACTTGAACTGAATTTTTTTCTTCCAGGTCTCCGATTCCTTCGAGCACTCAGACTTGTGTCCATTCCCGACATTTTACAATATTTAAATATTCTAAAGACAAGTACTATGATTCGACTTACTCAGCTTGTTGCATTCTTTGTCAGCATGTGGTTGGCTGCAGCTGGGTTTGTGCACCTGGTAAATGACTCTTATTTTTTGCTTTGACATTTTTTACACTGCTAGCTAATTCAAACATTTTTTATTTGAAATATATCTAATAAATTTGGTTTGATTAAAAGATGGGGTAAAATTACAATAAAATTAATTTTATTTTTACCTGATAATATACAATCAAGAGTTACATAATATAATGTCTGTTGTAACCTAGAAAATGTTACTGAATGAGGAATTACCAAAACAGAGGTTGGAAATGAAATGGTAATCTTTATAACATCAACAAAATACAATATTCGCCATTCCTTTGTGACTGTATTTGCCTGCCACTTGATGAACCCATTCACAACAGGGTGATGTTCCACCAGCTTCCCGTATAGTAAGTAGACATTCCACCGAGTCATAACATCAGGGACATTTGGGATCATGCTTCCCTACATCCATTGCAGAGAGTTAGGCTCCACCTAGACTTCCAGTCCAAGCATGCAAACCCCATCCTTCAAATGTTTTGGGTCTTTGCACATCAGCCAATTTTGCCCTGACATGTTCTGCAGATATGATGCTCTCATTGACATACACATCATCAATGTATGCCAGTGCCACTCTCCAAACTGACTTCTTCTATGACCGCATAATGTCAATAATGAACTTCATGACTCGAGGTGCCATGTTGAGGCTAAATCCCAAACATGTTAGGCAAATCCACTTCCCCCTGATCATCATAATTTGATATGGTCACAGTGACCTATGTATGTATACTTGAAAATACACTTTTTGCAAGTCAAGTATGGCCACATTTACCTCTTGTTGGCACCACTTTCGTCGCAGCATGGCCGAACAAATGTCTGCATTTGCAGTGAGTGCATCAACATGTTCGTTGAGCTTGCGGTAGTCCATCACTGGGACACAACTTTCCTTTGTTATGCTGCACGACGACCATTAGTGGCAGTAAGCCTTTGGGTGGCCCCAGTTTCTTTTTCGGGTATGGTATTGGTGATCCATGTCTGGAGTTCTTGTTCATAGATATCCCTAACATCCTTTGAAATGGAGTATCCTGAAACCCTGTTGTGTAACTGAGCTGTTGCCACACCTGCTGACCTCTTCCATTTTGCAGTCTGGATCCTTTGCTGGGTGAATTCCACAGAAAAGTCAGGTTGGTCAATATGGATCACTGTACTTGTTGGTGTTTCTTTACTGCAGAACTATATGGTTGTGTGATATGGATGCCACTTAATACAGTTATTGCATCTATTCTGGCAAGTAAGTCAAAGCCTAGAGGTTTGTCATGCACCACAAGAACATTAACCTTGGCTGAGTTGCCACTGTCTGTTCAGATGTTAACTATCTCAACATCATAGCACACCTGCATTCTGCCAACGATTGTCTCCATGTCTGTTTTCCAGTTTACAACTAGCATTGCTTTGCACTAACAATTGACTGAGAGCAGCCAGTGAGAGCTGAACATCATTCCTCATTGACTAATGCATGCACTACAGGCAGTGCTGCATTTATATCTGGGCGGGGAATGAGACTGGCACTGATGTCTGTTCCTCTGATCTATTTCCTGGGCATATTGCCCAGCTTGTCACAGTAATAGCACCTTATGGCTTTCTCTCTTCACTGGTTCATTCTTTGCCCAGTTTGTCAACTAAAATAATATCTAGCCAAGTGATTATCCTCACCACATCTGTAGTAGACAATATTGCTCTGTGTATCATTGGCAGAAGTAAAGTCTGTACTCAGTTGCTCAGGCTTTGTGTCTGCCATATTCAATTCCACCACCATCCTTTCCCTATGGCTCTAGTCCAGTCTAATAGCATCCATTCGAGAGGAAAAGCGAAGCAGCTTCCCAATATGTTCAGGAAATCCTGTTATAAATGCACATGCAAGTCCATGGTCAGACACCTTCCACACAAGGTTGACAACCTGTGAAGGTCTGCCAAGTGGATGTTGGAATTCAAGTGCCTAGTTACAAACTAGTTATATACTATGAATGGATCTGTAGCAAAGGCAACATACTGGGCATCCTTGATACGGCCTACATATTTCCTTGCTAAGTTGTTAGAACGCAGCAAATGTACTTCACATCAATTGAAGTGGCAGAACACTAGCAACATTCTTCATGCCACACAGATCACAGATTAGTTCAACCTTTTCAAACCATTCAACAATAGTGAGACCCTTGTCTAAACCATCAAATTCAGTGATTAGCTTCATGGTCGAACTTGCTGTTAGCCATAAATAACCTATTGTAAGGTAAGCAAAGAGTCTATTGAGATGGTGGGGGAAACACCTAACTAATTGCTCTCTCTACAACTATGGGAATAATAGGGAGAGAGTGGGGGAAGGGATGGGAGGTAACAAAAAATAACACTGCCTCGGAAACCACAGCAACTTGAGGAACAAAATGCCCACGGGACTGACTTCACAAGACACTGTGTCTTTCCAACTTCCGACTGTTGTTTTCTCCCAGCTTTTATTGGCATTAGGCATCTTACAAAGACCCGAATCTTGAACTCACAATTCTTTGGTCCCTGTCATTGGATCTAACCAATCACTTTAGCCAGTGACAGGACCCAAAGAGTTGAGAGTTCAATACAGGGTTAAGGTAATGGAGAACTTGGAGAGGTAAATTAACAGGAGATAACTTAAAACTGACATCCATTAGACATGGCATGTCAAACTAGAACAGTCTACCCTATCGCAAAATAAAGAGTTCAGTTTGACATTCCAACCACCTGAAGAAGGCTGGAGCGTACAACGGCTGAAACTTTGTGATAAATACAGCAACAAAGATGAGGACAATAGTCCGAATAATGTAAATAGAAATATAGACAGATATTAATAGTATGGAGTTTGAATTAGCACTCACTCTGAATGATACATTTTCTCAGGGGATATAAAATAGCTTCTATTATTTATTTGCTAATAATTGATAGAATTTCTATAAATACAACATAGCTTGGCAGTCTTTAAGTGTGTATAAATTAATAGGTTTAAACTTGACAAACTGGAATATGCTTCTTACAAGTGTTTCACAAATTATTTACTACAGAATATATAATTTTTCTTTTTTTTTTTTAGATGCTTTTTTTATGAAATATTTTTAAATCACTGTCAAATGTCATAATGTAATCATTTCAAGCCAATGATTTTTATCTGCGATCACTCCACCTTGAGTTAATTTTTAAAATATGCCATTGTTGAGTACATTTTTAAAGGATTATAAATTTTTGATTTGTCATGCTTATATAATTTAGTTAGAACATTTGAAGACCTGAGTACCTTTTCATTAAAGTAAATGGTAATAGCACTAGTCTGAACAACGTAAGATTTTTACTTATGAATTATACCATTATGATGGTATGAACTTCTACTTATCTGCATAAGAAATGATTTATCTACTTCTTTTATTTTTTAATCATTTCTCTCCAAGGAAGGTGATAAAGACACTTATATGCAAAAGGTTACTGAAAGGAAAAGAAATTATAAAAAATTTTGAGGAATGAAAGGACAATAAAAGAATAGGATTCATGGCAACAGATAACATTTGACATCCCAAATGCTATTAAAATCAGTGTTTTGCCAGTTTCTGTACTGAAGCAATTTAAATTTTTTAATATTATAGCAATAAACTATATATTTTAATATTTTTTATTTCAGATTGAGAATTCTGGTGATCCCTTTATGGATTTTTCTAACCCACATAAAATGACTTACTGGGAGTGTTTGTACTTTCTTTTGGTAACCATGTCAACCGTTGGTTATGGGGATATTTATGCCAAAACTGTTCTCGGAAGGGTGTTTATTGTATTCTTCATCCTATGTTCTTTGGTAAGTGCATTTTGTGTTCATATTCACTTTCATGTTTTTTTTGTTTGTTTTTTTCACTCTCCATGCTAGAATAGTGAAAGCATGGTAAAAAATAGTTAATTTAGGTTTGTTTTTTATTAAACTCAGATGATCTTATAGTTTTATTAGAAAATTCTTTGATGAACTTTGCTGAATATTGTTCAGATTGATTGTTTAAAATTTGTTATATTTATGCAGGAAGAGGGCTTAATGTTGGATATAGAGCACATTTAGACATGAACAGTGTGAATATAAAAAGCCACACTACATGATGACTATCTGTTTCATTCCTTAATCATCTATTACACTTCCTTGTTTAGACTTAATATATAGGCCACTAAGGGCTTGTGGGAAGTGGGAGAAGAGAAAAACTGTTTTTTCTGAGTTTTTTTGTTTTTGAATAATTTTTATATTATTTTCTTTTTTTATATCATTTCACCCCAAGCAAGACAATAAAGCTACTAAGACACAAGTGGTTACTGAGTGAGAGAATATGGGAGAAAAAAGAATATTAAGAAGATAGAACAATAAAAGAACAGGAATTAAGAAGCCAGAAGATAACAATTGACATTGCATTTAAATTTTTGATCAAAGTTGACTGAGAAGCAGGAAGACAAGAGTTTTACAAGTGAGAAATGCAAGAGAAGAAACTGTTAAGATAGAACTTATGGTTATATTTAGCCATTTTAACTGTAAAATGATGAGACCTTGATGCCAATCTAGCTTAAATTAATAAAGTCTGTCTTCCATAGAGGAAAGTTCATCAGAACAATTACTATGAAAGTAGTTATAGAAAATAATAATAATTTTTATAATGATCATATAATAATTGCTTGTCCTTCCTTTCATTAGTTTGTATGACCATTCTGTCCTGCCAATACCTCATAAATAATGGACTATTCCATTTTGATCATGTGGAAAGACAAATGACTTATCAGAGTTGCTACTTGGTTTCAATGAAAAAATAGATAGATAGAAGTGTTTAACATCTGCTAATATTGTATTGGACTATTCCATTTTGATACCATGAGATAAGACATATCAAAGATGTTATTTGGTTTCAGGCAGAAAATGAAAAAGAGAATGGAAAATAGAAGCTTTTTATGTCTGCTTCAGTGAAATAGAAAAAGTTGTCAATTTCTAATCTTTTCATTTGTACATACTTACTTCTTAAAATAATGACTAGCATTCATAATTGTTATTACAATATTTTGTTAAAGTTGTTAAGCTCAAATATTTAATGATGTGATAGAGGAATTTGTATAGATATTTTATCATCATAGAAGTCACCATGAGCTTATTCAATCATTAACTGAGGAATTAAAATTTATCAGAAATTTCAAATAGGAAAACCAAAATTTTCACAGGTTAAAATTAGTAATAATAATTAAATTTGAAACAATATGTATTGCTTATCAGTAAGCTTTAATAAACTGGAGATTTATTGCTTGAAAATGCAGTAATGTGGTACAAGACCAAAAAGGAGGAATGGGTTGAGGCTGGTAGTCACTATCTTATACCTAGATAATCCAATTCACAACCCATTCATTTGTTACAATTTACACATCCACCATAAAAAACTCATCCATCATCATCATCATCCAATCCTCCACACACCACAATACTGCATACACACAGGGAAACCTATAAAAAAAACACCCCATGATATAAAATTTGTGTATATAAAATTATATATAAAAATTTATCGATGATAAGCAATGAATTTGGGTGGGAAATGAACCTGAGACCAAACTAAAATATAACAAAACACACAAACTAAAAATAATTGATGTTAGTAGGACCTGTCCAACCCTCAAAGGAAATGAGAAAGACTGCTGTATTCTGTCTACAGGGAAAGAAAAAATGACCCAGTCAAGATGAAAAAAAGGCGGGCAAAAAAAACAAAAAAAAAACTGGAGAGATTGGGAATCTTGGCTTGGATCATAACCAAAGAAGAAGCTGGGAACAGGCCAGAAACAACACTTACTCACATTAATTAGGTACACAAGAAGGGTCTATCCTAACCAGGAGGAGGGCTCCACCTCGATGTGTCTTAGGGAGACTTAAAAAAGAAAATCAAGTCTAGCGCCATTCATGCAAACCAGACTTGCCGCAATCACCCACCTTTCATTAAAATCTGTTGATGCCAAATACTTTCTATCAGATCTAATCTTCAACCTGAGCAGATGCTCAAAGAATCTGACCAGATCCTGATGAGAATAGAATTCACATTGCAAGATTTCCTCCTTTTGTGTCATCCAAATCACCATTCAAGCCGTGGCTAGCAGCAACAGAAACACCATCTGTTTCACCCCAGAATATGAGGCAACAGATTGTCACATGTATATGTGCAATCAACGAGCACAAGCTTTTTGGGAGCAATAAGTGCCATCAACTCACCAACAAACTCCCATAGGGAGCAAACCCAAGAACAATGGTAGAAGGCAAGTGCAACCATTTCCTCTAAACCAAAGTCATGCCATTTGCAGTCTGGTAAATCCACTAAGCTCCATATAAAGGCCTTGTCATTGAGAGATAGCCTATTCTGAGCTAGCTAAGCAAAACCTCAGGGTTGCAGAGATAATCTGCCACTGGTACCCAAGACTAAAATGAGCGAAACTCGTCCATTGACAAGCTGAGCCAGATGTGGAGTGGCTCCTTTGTGACACTCTCCACTAGATCAAGATAGATGACTCTCCTAGGGTGAGAAAAATCACTGGACTGAGGAATGACCCTCAAGGCCGATTGACACTCAAAGAGGAAACTCAACTGATCTTGAAGCCTACGAGGGCTGAGTGCCCTTGAAGCTGGAGGAGTGATAGTAAGGTAAGGGAAGGCAACCCTTACACTTCCCACTAAAATCGATTCCCCCCCCCATCAATGCACGGCATAGGAAAGCCAGCCTGGAAGTGAATTTGTGACTCTCCAAATGCAGCATCCCCAGCTCCCCATGACATGGACTTTGAGCACAGACCTCTCTGTCGACGTGATGCTTGCATCCTGCCGACAAAACAGATAAGAGCAACCAAAAACCACACTCCGAGAATGAAGACAGGACCGTCTGTCCAACCAGAAGATCAACCCTCTTCCAGACACCTAACCACAACTGGGAGACTTGTTGTGGTTAATTTTGGCCCCCATAACTTTTTCGTACCATTCAAGTGCTTTCAGTACCACCTCAATGTCACTGTGGGATGACACAAAAGTAGATACATCATTAGTGTACATGGAAACCCTGGCTCAAGCCTCACCAGGGACAGCAATTCCACATAGGGCTGGAATGCATGCCCTGTCCCTCAGGCAACTAAAGAGAGACTCCAATGCCAAAGCATAAAGTAGGGGGGGCAGTGAACAAACCTAATGAACTGACTGAGACAGCGCAAAAGTGTGTGACTACCTTCCATTCACCTGCACTGCAGCACCGATACAAGAGACTAATCTGGTGGCCTGCAGGACAGCAGCTGGCTAGTGATGGTTAACCCTATCAAATGCCTTGGACTGATTCAAATTGATAAGCTCGGCTTGCTTGTCATCTTCTACTCCCTCTAGGATCAGATGCAGGTTGCTCTGAAATGTTCAGCCATTCACAATGCAAGTCTGCTTGCATTCCAGCAGAATCTTGACAACTAGCAGCAAATGCTCTATCAGGATCTTGGCCAAAATCTTTAACTTTTTGTTTAGCACCCTTGTCCTTTTTAACAGCATGATCACACCCCTGGAAATCTGGTCTGGGATGGACCCCTGGTGGAACCAGTTGTTGAACAGTCAAAATCAGAACAAAGATGTGCGACAGCCTCAAGTACAATTCATAGGGCAAACCATCCAGACCCAGCGACTTGCCTCTGCCGACCTTCAATGTTGCATAGACCTTGCCCTCCATGATCTCCCCCTCACAGCTAGCCACTTCAGCTGGCAAAAGCCAAGGAAAGTCAGCCAAATAGCTGCAAAACTCTTCATCACAGAGACCAGGCTCCTTGGTAAACCAGCTCTCAAAAAGTTGCAGAAACGCCTCATGCACATTGACAGTTGACCGCAGAGTACACCCAATCAAGGTTGTGACCTCTCAAATGTAATGACCGGAACCTCGATGGATCTCTTCCTTGTGCATTTCTGCATCCATATTCACTGCTTTGGGTGATATCTTTAATAAACGCTGCATATCAGCAGAGTTCTCCTGAATATGTGTGTTCAGGACAGATCCATTAATGGGGTAAATGGATCATACCACACTGACCTTCAGTTTAAGTATTTTATTTATTTATTTTTTGTGTAATTTCTTAAGTTCTAAAGTTTATTATTTGAAAAAAAAGTTTATCCTTTTTAGGTCATGGATTATTAGTTGTTTAATCTTTAGAGACATGATGTGGTTGTAGGTAACATAGAAATTTGTTTTTGTGTCTGCATTTGGAAATGAGTCCTAATATTTTTTTTTTTTATTTATTTTTTTTTTTTTAGGAATTTATACTGTTCTAGAATGTTGATTATTGTTATTTTCTCCTCTAGACAAGTTTACCTTGTTTTGTTTTGTTGAAAGCTGGTGTTGTTTTTCCTATTTTCTGTTATTTTTGGTGTGTTTGAGGTTACATACTTTTTAATTATTGTATTTGAACTAGTGCCTTCACCTTGGTTATCCGCATTTCAGTCATTGTACCTTCTGAACTTCAAGTGTTTGTCATATTCTGTAACCTTTTAGAATTTTCAAAACTAACCTTTCATTCACTCCATGAATAAAACGTTCCAATTCTAATATCTCTGCCCAGGGATATCTTATTCTTGTTAGTTAATTCATTCTTGTAATGTTAATTTTGCCTTTTTCACTGATACAAAGTATATGACATTCACTGCCTGATTCAAGGATTGAACTCATAATCACCATCTAATTAAATGAACTCAATGTTTTGATCAAAAAGCCATGAAACAATATTTCAGCAGGCGAAAAAAGCACAAGTAGCTTCATAAGGATGAATTATCTTCTTTTTTTTTTCTTGATCAGGATCACTCCAAGCAAGGCAGTAATGCCACTAAAACACAAGGAGGTTAAAGGGTGTGGAAGAATTAGGAGCAAAGACATTAATGATAAGCAGAAAGAGAAGAGAAGACAGTAGATAGCGATTGACATTGCATTTAAATTTTTGCAGATTAAAGTTGCCTGGAAAGCAAGGATCTAGAAGGAAGTTCCACACAAATGAGAAGTGTGAGAAAAGAAATGGTTAACATAGAATTTACAGCTCAACTGTAAATTGATAAGATCTCAATGCCAGTCTAGTGCTGTGCTTAAATTCAAAAACTCTAGGTACCATAGTGAAGAGCTCATTTGAACAATTACCATGTAAGTATTTATAAAATGACAGTCAACCTTACAGTGGTAGGAAAATGACTGGAGCTAAGCTGCCAAGTTAGGACCAATAATATTGCTGATTCTTCTTTGGATCTTACTAAGGAGCTCAAGGTAAATAGCAGGAGCACCAGACCATATGTGGCAGCAATATTCTAAGCATGGATGAATGGTAGACTTATAGATATGCAAGATAGTTTCTGGAGAGAAGATGTCTTGCCTGACATGGTGAACTGACTTTCTTAGCAGCTGAGCTAGCAATGGATTCAATATAGTCTTTCCACTTCATATCAGCGGAGAACGTAAACATACACTGCGTGCCAAATTATTATCGAGATATCTTTTTTTCTAATATTTCAAAAACCGTCCAATCAATTCACCCAATGTTGGCAACATTGATCTGCGCAATCACCGACATTTTGGTACTGATCTGCACAATGTAAACAAACTGGTGCCATATTTGTTATCAGCATGGTGATTTGAGCATGCCAAATTATTAGAAAAGTCTAAGAATTTAGTGAAATGATGGGCCGTAAAAACAGTTTAAGTGATGCTGAAAAGAAAATTATCACCTCAGAACTCTCAAAAGGTAAATCTACCCTAGAAGTTTCTAAAATGATAGGGAGGTGTCATCAAACAGTAAAAAAGTTCACCGCCGACCTTACACAAGTACGCAATAGGGCAGATACAGGCAAGCCGAGGGTTATTTCACGTCGTCTCATGTCATGACTTAAACAAGAAGCCACGAAGAACCCTGGACTTACCAATCAAGAGCTTTTCAGTCGCATTGGGGATCCTACTGTGTCTAAAAGTACTCGGTGTTGGTATTTGAGGGAAATAGCAACAACAGTCAAACCTGTATCGAAGCCTCTGTTGACGAGAAATCACATTCAAAATCGATGGAAATGGGCCGAGGACAATATGAAGATTGACTTCTCTAAAGTTTTGTTCACAGACGAAACTCGAGCAACACTTGATGGGCCAAATAGATGGTGCAACGGCTGGGTAATGAACGGACAGAATCGTCATCAGCGTTTGAGACGCCAACAAGGCAGTGGAGGCATAATGATCTGGAGTGGTATTATTGGAAAAACATTAGTGGGCCCATGGAGAGTACCAGATGATGTCAAAATGACTGCTGATGCATACATAGCATTTATGAAGGAGCATCTTGAGCCGTGGATGAAAAGGCAAAGAGTTGCCTTCAGAAGGGCCATTGATTTTATGCAAGATAATGCTCCCTCACATGCTGCTCACCAGATTACTGAATATTTGAAACAGTTAGGCTTCGATGGACCTCAAAAAATGAAGTTGCCAGCAAATTGTTTGGATTCGAACCCAATTGAAAACCTTTGGAGCATCATGAAGCGAAGACTGTACGCCAACGGATGACAATTCAGGAGCAATGCTGAGTTGTGGGAAGCAATTCTTGATATATCTCGCGGCATTACAGCAGATGACATCCTACAATTAACAAATTCTATGGATCGTCAACTTCTTCAAGTAATTTCAAAACAGGGAAAGCACATTCCCTATTAATTTGTTTAAAACTGTGCCTTTGTTTCTATCTGTTATTATTTGCTTGATTATCTTATTTATTAAAATTTTCAGTGATTGTGTAGGTTAGTCTTGCCAACATTGTGAGAAAATTTTGTGTGAATTGATTGGACAGTTTTTGAAATATTAGAAAAAAAGTTATCTCGATAATAATTTGGCACGCAGTATATGAGGCACAATGAGTCACTTTCAGCAAGGATAGCATTCAATAAAATTCTTAATAATTCCCTGATTTCCACTGAAATACCCTAATTTTGGGACATAACAGACAAATAGTAATGTATATAGCTATGACAGGGCATAGTTAAAAAGATGAATAAACAAAGACGCACAAATTGTAGAATATAAACTTATATACAAAATAAAATCTCTACTTCAGATATAAGATGTGGTCAAATTTATTACTATCTTGATTTTGTAAGTTCTGTAATGTCACTTAGTTCTTTTCCGAGGTTCTCTTTCAATTTTAAACACTTCTCTCTAAAGGTTTTAATTTTTTCAATTACTGCCTTTCTTTTGTTTTCTGTTATTCAGCTAATACTTTCACGTCAAGTTGCATTAGATCATTACCTGATTTCCCTGACATTAAAGCAAATTTCCCTGATTTTTCTTTAAAAATGATTATTTTTTCATTTCCCTGATTTTCTGTTGACTGTGAATGCTGAACAACAATAATTATCATCTCAAAAATTCAAACAGAATTTTTTTAATATTTTATCATATTTTGCTCTTTCCAAATCATATATTAATGATTCATATAACCAAATATCTATTTAAGAGTAAGCTGAATAAATAAAAGATGTTAATAATAATTATTTCAACCCTAATATTGCTTTTAATCTATGTAGCAAGAATAAAAATGAGAATTTCTTTTGTATTCTTCTCCAGGGTATTTTTGCAAGTTTCATCCCAGAGATCGCTGAGATTATTGGCAGGAGGCAGAAGTATGGAGGAACTTATAAAAAAGAAAGAGGCAAAAAGTAAGCTGGATATTTTTTTTTTTTTTTTTTTTTTTAAGATTTTACAAGATGACAACTTTACATACAAGACCATAACTGACCTCTTTCTAACTGTTGTCAGCCATTTTACTTAAAATGTTTATTTTTGAAGAAAATTTTGCACATAAAATATTTTCCAATATTTGTTCAAGCTTAAAATTTAATCTATTATACATTTATAATTTTATATCAAGAATTTTGTATTAATTCCTCATCACTGACTTATTTTTTTATTTATAAAATTATATAAATAATAAAAAAATTCGACAGCAATAACATTTACTCACTTTCCTTTATGATATAATGGAATATGCATACACCTGTGTTCCCCCTCATTGGAATATGATTGGCTGGTGTCCGTCATAAATACAGACGGACGTGTAGGTACGACAGAGTTTAATCCTATCAACGATGCCCATTGGATTATGCCATTAGCTATCCTATTGGCCTACACCTATTACCTGTGACTACGATGAGTACTGTTCGATTACTGCTACTGTGTACTACTTGGTTACAGTAGCCAAATCACTTAGCTATTTCAATCAAATATATCCCTTTCCAGGACATATCATTTTATTAAGCATTAAATTGCATCACTTAGCATCCCCCATAGTTTACCGTGATTTTCATTCTTAGCCTTAAGAATATTTTTTGAGTGTTCTTAAATTTAAGAGAGTTGAAAACCTAACAATATGCATATTGTTAGTAAAAGTTTGTCACTTTGCAATAAAGTGCTTCATATCAAAGACAGCTTGCCTTAAATTGTCTTTTCCCTCAATATTCCATTGACTGTCAGCATTTTTGGCTTCACACTGTCTTTGATAACGCTATATATATATATATATATATATATATATAGTTTTTTCGCTACACAGTAATAACCATGTTTCAAAAATGGAAGCTTTTTGTAATTAAATTAAAAACATTAGTTCCATTTCATCCTCAAGCGAATTTTGGAGTCAAAATTCGCTTGAGGATGAAATGGAACTAATGTTTTTAATTTAATTACAAAATTAAATTTGAAGCTTTTAGGCTTTTAGCTTCCATTTTTGAAACATGGTTATTACTATATATATATATATATATATATATATATATATATATATATATAATATGTGTGTGGTGTAACACTTTTCATAGAATGCACAGCTCAAGGTACTACACTGATCCTAGACAGAATACACACATACTGCAGTGGTTCTAGCAGAGAACCAGGGCATAATACCTTCATTTTAAGCCGGGCACATATATAATCTGATCCGAGCCATACATAAATAATCCCATCATTTTTCATGGATACGATGCTAGTTAAGTATACAAAAACAAAAACTTTACAGTATATATGCATCGCTACATATTCATGTATTTATTTCTTGTGAAGTAATATTTCTGCGTCTTGTCTGTATCCATCTATGTTAATGGCATTGAGAATTGTCGGCAGCAAAACTCTGGGTAATCAAATTATAAGCTTTTAAGTATATCTTTTTTGCTGAATCTACTCCATAAATACATTGTTGTAATGAGAAAATGTGATTTGTTAAAGAAATCAATCTTATTCCGGCAGTTAACATAATAAATACAATTACTGAAATTGCCTTATTGTATACACATTGAAAAACATTGGTTATAAAGAGAAAAAGATAGGTTTGTCTGATATTCTTCTGTGTCATGACCCTGAAAATGGTGATTTAAATACATTAGGCATTTCTTTTAAATAGATGTCAGTACTGTTGACAAACTATTACTTATTCCTAGCAAGACTTTTGGTAATGCTTAAATAAAATATGATTAATATCTACTTTAATTGTTCATTTTCATTTGCCTTGCCTCTATTATTGTCATATTTTAATATAATTTTCTGATAACCACATATTTTTCTAGTAAATTTTATTTGCAATTCATTGAGATTTGAAAAACAGTCACAAAAGAATTGAAATTACTGTCTAATAAAGAATAAGTGTTAGAAAATTAATAATAATTGCTGCCTACTTGTTTTTCTTAATTCTTTGTATTTAAGAACCACTTGAAATCATTCTTTTGGATATTCTTCAGCACACTTCATTAGCAGTTGCGGTCATGTGAAAAAGTTAATTTTTTTCCATCTTTGACCTTCTATATCTTTCATTCTTTAGCATTGTTTCCAGCTTTTCTTGGAATTAGAATACCAGTCAATGATTAATTCTGTAATTGTACATTTCTTTAAAAAATAGTATCATATTTTTTTAAAATTGTAATTGTTAAAGCAATGAATTGAATATTTCTTTTGTGAATATTGAGTAAATTTAATATTTCTCAACTTTCAAAAATGTTACAGAAAAAATTTTTAGAATAGAAACTAAAAAAAAGATATATTTTAAGTTAATAAAACCAAAAATAAAAGGAATAATAAAAAAAATCAGTTAAAATAATAATTTAAGAAAACAAACAGATGCAGATCAGGGTTGAGCAAATATCAAATTGCACTTTATTTGAAAGCCCAGCACTACTAAATTTTAAATTGTTATTCTTCCTGTCAATAGACTAAGTTAGTTCAGCTTATTTTATAAGTTACTAAAAAAGTTGGAAATAATGAAATTCATTATTTAACAGCCCTTGCCTTTCAAAATTAACCCAGTCGAGCAACCCTGGTGTACATCAAAAATAAAGAATAAGCCTATAATGAGAGTTGAACCTGCTGGAAACAGTTATTTTTACTTATTACTGGCTACAGAATCTTAAATCTAATCATATATCTTTCATTGTCTATTTTCTTCAAACACCCAATTTGCTTTAATGTTTGTTTACATACACTTCTTCTTTATGTACCATAGGCAATTATGGCTCTCCACAAATTCCTATCCTTTGTAGCACTTAATAAATGTTGTCTTTCTGTTATTTCTCCTAAATCCTATTCCACCATCTATTTACTCAAACTCACTAAGTATGTTTTACATTGTTTTCCACTGTCCTTCTTGCCTTCAATCTGTCATGTGAGTATCAGATTATCCAAGCTCTTATTATATGCCCTAGAAATTTCAACAGTCTCTTCCTGATGTTACATATAAGTTTAGCTTCCATTTCCTCTGAAACTTTGTTGTTGCTCACATGTTTGGTCCATGTTATTCTCAGCAACCTTCTGCAGAAACACATTTCTTGTTACTTTCAATCTCTTCTTTCTCTTTGTTGTATTAATAGTATTATTATTTCTTATTGTATCTTGTATTATTATTCTGTTAATTTTTGACTTGCTTATTTTTACCTTAATTTCAGTTACTTTTTATTGCAAATCCTCATACAATTTACTAATGACAATAGAACAGCAATCTGATAAGTAGACATAAAAGAAACTGAAATCAATATGAAAGTTTTAAAATTTCTTACTTGATTTCTACTTTTACTGTATTCTGTTTGTATTACTCCAATTTGTTATTAGATGTGTGCAAAAGTTTCTAGCAAAAATCAGTTTTCAACTGTACATTTCAATATTCAATTTTTAGTTTTGAAAACAGAGGGCCTGGAAACTTTTACATACATCTATATTTCATAAAAAAATTTTCATTTTTTTTATTTCTTATAACTTCCCAACATGTATTGAGTAGTTATATTGAAAATATTTTTATATATTTTAAATGTGGACATCTGTATGCACTTTGGTTATATTCATAATAGGAATTGTGGTATGATCCATCTCCCCCATTAATGGATCTGTCCTGAACACATATGCAGAGTATATATTAAAATCTTGCTGATAAGCAATCGCATTGACTAGAACAATTATAATACAGTTTAATATACACTCATTGTTAACCATTTTTGGAAATGGATAATTTACTTTGTCCAAAGAAATTTATTACTGGCCCCAACATATCTAATGCCAAACTGGAATATTGTCACTGGAGAGTAACTTTTATGAACTTCTTGAGCTCATACTGCGACCAAAGTTCTAATAAGCTACACTATCTCACCAGATATTACAAGTATTTTGTGTACACATCTTCCTACGAAGAGTCTTTAACAATACTGGACAGGATCTATATTGAAAAGAAAAATGAAATGGTCTCTAGATACTTGCTGGCTACAAGGCAACAACTGCTCTCAGACTCCATTGACAGATTTTATCAAGCCTTTATAAAACTTAGTAAAGACTGTTCTTTGGTATCAATGGAATGATACAAGCCGAATTGATCCAAGATGCCTTCATAAATGGGCTACAGTCCATGGATATCCAACAAAGAATACTCAAAAACAGCACCTTAACATTACAGCAGGCCTATGACTAGGCAAAAGTACTAGATTTAGCAGAACAAAATGCTAAAAATTATAATGCAGTTGCAGTGACATCAAAAGCCTCTCCACCTATTTTGGTCTCCCAATCATATGAAACACTAGGCTCTCAGAAAATAATCAGCCTTAACTAAATGTACATGTTTTTTTTCTGCAGGGGCAAGAGACATTCAAGGTCATTATGCCCCACTAGAGGGTACAAATGCTATATATGTGGAAAACAGGGACATTAAGCTAAAGTTTATAAAAGTAAGAAAAATGGGATCAAAAAGGTAACTTGTTCAGTATCATTGAAAATACTAGGCTTCTTATCAACTACAATGATAGAAATCAATGCTAACAAACAGCCACTAAAAGCCCTGATTGAAACAGGGAACCCAGAAAACTTTCTTAATGCAAGAATTGCAAAACTAAATTCATGGAAAATTTACTTACAAAGTGGCAATGTCTAGCTCATCTCTTTCCATACAAATACTTGGATATTGTTTAGTTGATTTATAAGTAAAGGGTACTCTATACCAAGGAGTAAGATGCCTACTAATGAAAGATCTATGCTGTGACCTGTTATTAGGGCACAACTTCTTACACCAACACTCATTAGTAGAAATACCCTTTGGAGGCTCTAAGCCACTCTTTAAAGTCTGTGGCCTAGCAGCATTACAATGCTGTACTCAGCTCTCTTGAAAAATTTAATACTGGATTGTAAACTGACAGCTACTAAATTTAGGTGACACACTGAGAAGAATAAATTATTTATCCAAACCAAAGTTACTCATATGTTAAAGGAAGGAATAATCGAAACCCAGCCATTCATTGTGGAGAGTCCAAGTATTTGTAGTCTCCTCTGAGAACAGTAAAATGAGTGAATGGTAAACGACTATTCCCAAATAATAAACTGATTTACTTTGCTGGATGCCCACCCTCTGCCAAGAATAGACAATAAGATAGAGAAAATAGCCAAAAACAGTCTATTTAGTACTCTGGACCTTAAAACTGCCTATCATCAAGTAGCTCTATGGCCCAGTGATAAACCCTATATGGCCTTCAAGGCCAACAGCAAACTATCAATTTCACAGAATACTGTTTGACATGACTAATGGGATAGCTAGTTTTCAAAGAATGATAGACTAGATAATATCTAAAGAGAACTAGCAAAGCATCTATGCTTACATCAATAATGTAACTGTTTGCAGGAAAAATCTTAAATTATGCGTGGCGGCTGTTCAAAAGTACAAACTTACACTTAACCAGGGCAAAAATGTTATTTTAGATGTAAAAATATAAAATTACTTGGGTACATTATACATAAAAGCAACATAAAACCCAATCCAGAATGTCTGAATCCATTACTCAGCCTACCAGTTACAAAAAATTAACCTGCTCTATGCTGTGCATTGAAAATGTTCACACACACTATGCACATTGGATTTCATCTTTTTCAGAAAAAAAAATCCACCCTCAAACTTTTTGCTCTCCTATAGCAGAGAAAGCACTTAACGAGTTAGAGGGGTATAGCGAAAGCAGACATTACTACGCCTGCTTATACACTGCTTCTAGTAGTAGAGACAGATGCCTCAGAATGCACTATAGCCACCTCTTTAAGATAGTCGGGGTGGCCCATAGCCTTCTTCTGAACCCTGTCTAAATTGGAATGTAGGCATTCAGCAATAGAAAAAGAAGTCTATGCTATTGTTGAATCACTGAGAAAATGGAGGTATTATTTGATCAGGCAACATTTTAAACTAATTACAGACCAGAAATCAGTTGCATTCATGTTCAATCCAAAAACAGCAAGCAAAATTAAAAATGTCAAGATAGCCAGGTGGTGAATGGAACTCTTGTGTTACTTGTTCAAGAAAATGCAGCTGTGGATGCCCTCTCTTGTGTATGTAGTTCAGCTGCTTGGAATAAAGAGTTAAAGAAACTACATAGAGAGGAGTGCCACCCAGGTGTTACACACATGGTCCACATCATGAAAATCAAAAACCTTCCCACTTCAGTAGAGGATGTAAAAGAAATTACCAAATTGTGTAAGACTTGCTTTGAAAATAAACCTAAGTTTTACCATCCTAACACCAGTAAGGTCATAAAAGACATGCAATCCTATGAAAGAATTGCATTGGATTTTAAAGGACCACTTCGGTCAAAAACTCCTAACACTTATATGCTGACAATAATTGATGAATATTTGCAGTTTCCTTTTGCAATACCCTGTATCTCCTACAACAGTCATACAAAACATTTTTCTCAGTTCTTACCATATTTGGGCTAACTGTGATTATTCATTCTGACAAAGAGGCTTCATTTATGTCTGAACTTGTATGGTGGTTCCTACAAGAGCAAAGAGAAGCCATAAGTAGAACAACCCCATATAACACTCAAGGTAATGGCCAGTATGAGAGGTATCATGGAATAATTTGGAAGACTATTCAGCTAGTAGCTGCTGATAAAGGAGTAGCTTTAGAGAATTGAGAATAACTAATCTCAGAGGCCCTTTATGCAATTAGAACACTTCCATGCACTCTCACTAATGCAACACCCCATGAATGATTCCTCCCATTTCCTAGAAGAAGTTTGACTGGAATGTCCCTACCATCTTGGTTTTTGAAACTATGAGTAATATTACTAAAAAGACACATATGACTGAATAAGAATGAACCACTGGTGGATCAAGTGGAGCTCCTTGATGCCAACCCCCAGCATGTGTGTGCCCATTACCCTGAAGGACGGGAAGTTACAGTCTCACTAAGGGACTTGGCTCCAGCAGGGGATGAATTGGAACCCACAAGCCTAATCGAGGGCTATCCTCAGGATGCTTTGACTGACTATGAACAAACAGATACATGGTTTCCTTAAGAAGATTATGAGGAACCTTTGAGTTCTGGTCTCTCAAGTGGTGACAAATAGGTTTCACAGAAGAGAGCCCACTTACCTACCGATGCTTCAGAGGACATGCAAGCCACTTGTAGAAGTTTATGAAAATGCAGCAGGATTAAATCCAGCATGAGAAAGAGTAAGAAACTCATCATGCACCTAGCAATCTGCCATGGACTCGCAGACAGCAAAGGATGCCTGCTTGATTCACGGACTTCTTACCTCTGTAAGAATTTAAAGAATCATTGCATTATTGGAAAATTTAATAATCATTAAATTAAGCATAGCAGTTATTTTTTAATGTACGAGTCTGGACTATTTTTGAAATTGGAGTGATATTAGATCTTGAATTTTGCAGGCTACAAGCTGAAATAATTTGGGTAACTAATCAACTGAGCTTTCAATTGTAACCTATTTGCTGCTTGCAGCCAGAACAAAAATATGTATGGAAAGTCAGAAGTGATAAAATAGTTTCTTATATATTATTACACAACTATCTGAAAAAAGTGTTGTAAGTGAACACCTGTTACTTTCGACAGATTTAATACTAAAAACACTGACAATGGCCCAATCTATTATAAAAATACAAAAATTAACTCTGCTATAACTTCATACTGCCTTCAACTCCAAGTTTGCTGTAAATATTAGGTTTTGAAAGAGGGTGTATTTTAGATCAGTCTAAAGGTGAAATAAGTTAACATTAAATAGCAACAAAATCAAGAAGTTCAGTTTCATCTGTAAACATTGTGATTGTCCAGGTGACTAATGAATGAAAAATAATGTACTAAATGTCAATTGAAGCAATTTTAGCCATCAGAAATGTCATATCTTTTTATTTAATAAAAAAAATCTTTTTTTAAAAATCCTTATTAAAGGGTTATTAGAGTAGAGCAACCAGAAGAAAGTTACTTTTTAAACCAGTCAACATTCAGTAGTGAAAGCAATTAAATGGTTGACAAACACTTGGAAATTTAACATACTGTCATTTTTTTCATATAATTTATTTGCTTAATTTTCAAATATAAGATGGCTATGTATTTGGGGATTGTCTAGTTAAGTATTTCATTTGAAATACTCACTCTCAGACATAGATTTTCAGTTATTTCAGTATTGGTCATACAAGTCTTTTTTTTTATAAATAAATGACTAGAAACAGTAAGTACAAGTGGGAAATATATATTCTGAAAAACATCCATTTTGTAAGAGAGATTTCTTCCAATATTCACTAATATTTATTTGAGAAAAATTTATATGATTTTTAAGGATGACATCCATGACATATAACCAAACAATTAAGAATATCAGGTTCAAAAAGGTTTAAAGCAACTCTAATGTTTGTGTCAATCTTCTAATTTGAATAATGTTGAATATGTCTGGACCATTTTGGACCATGAAAGAAGGAAAATGTTCTCTAAGCTTTCTAAAAGATTTTTATGTTTAAATGTAGCCTGGTTAGATATCCTGCAACATAAAATAGTAATTTTGCTAAATTCAAAGCATAAAAAAGAAAAAAAAAACATTTGAAGCCAAGCAAAACTACTAAATTTTAATTTGAATATTAAAATATTCTTTAATTATTTGGATTGTTAAACAAAGGCTCCTTTTTGAAAATAGAAGTGTCTATTTACTTTTATCATATTGTTGTAAATACTTGACCTTAAAAACTTATTGAATTTTGTGTTTTAATTATTTAAATATAATGGAGATGTATTATTCCAGTGTTGACATTATTTTAGTTATTTCAAAATGCTGAAAAGTTGCTTTATCCCATCTTTAGTTGAAGATGGATTTTGCAGCTTTATCTAAAATTAAAAAAGAAAAACAGCAAGTCAAATAATAGATAATCAAATTTCATTTTTTTTAATAATATTAATTTTATAAATAAGCGACTAGAAAGCATTACACTATATAAAATAATTTTCTCAATCAAAACCTTCATTTAAAAAAATGAATTTTTTTTATTTGATAAGCCATAATGGCTACTCTAAAAATGCATTGATATAAGTTAAAATGAAAACAAATTCTATCATTGGTTATTCATTAATAATTTTTCTTTTCAGACATATTGTGGTGTGTGGGCATATTACATATGATTCAGTCTCAAACTTCCTGAAAGATTTTTTACACAAAGATCGAGAAGATGTGGATGTGGAAATAGTTTTTATTGATACGTAAGTATTTATATGCATACACCTTGGCTAATAGCCATTATTAATTTGAAAATATTTAAACTTTTTTTTTTTTTTTTTTTTTTTAAACCTGTTCTGTCTGAATTATGTACAAAGTTCGATTTTTTAAAGAAATCTATTTTATGGAGAACGATAGAGAAAGAAGAGATAGCTGACTGAGTTTAGTAGAGAAAGACAGAGACATATGTTGGCTCACTGTGTCAAGCCAGAAGGTTTTTCTCATCTGAGTCCATCCTTCAAATCTACCATTTGTCCTTGAATATCGTTGCCATATATGGTCTGGTGTCTCCGCTGTTTATCTCGAGGTTCTCAACAAAATCCAAAGATAGGTCCTGGTTCTCTCAACTCCAGTCACTTTCTCACAGACATGATGTGGCTTCCCTCTGTCTTTTCTACAAATATTTTCATGGCAACTGCTCTGACAAGCTATTTTCACTGGTGCTTCAACTGCATGAATTTAAGCATGCTGCTAGGTTGGCATCTCAGTCCCACCCTTTCACTGTCGAAACAGTTAAATGTAACCGCCTCTTCTACTCCAACAGCTTCTTCTCTCTCAACAGTGGAACTCCCTTTCTCTTACTTGTTTCCCTGATAACTATAATATTCAAATGTAATGTCAATCGACATCATCTGTTACTTAATCTTGATCCCCATCCTTCTCTTTATCCTTTCCTCAAACACCCCACTTTACTCTTACTTTCACTCTCTGTAACCCCTTGTATGCTAGTGGCACCTCTGCCTTGCTTGGGGTGAAATGCTTTAAAAAAAAATGTAAGCATGGTCTGGAGACTCAAGAGAAAGTCCCCTAGCCAGTGGGAGATGTTCCTGAACATAAACTCTCAGCTCAGAGAAAGAAAGGTTGAGGGAATTAGATGTTTTTATTGAGCTAAGCTGGTTTGGTTTTATTTTGTTGGTTACTAATTGTCATGGTGTATTATCTAGGTTAGGAAAAGACCAAGAATAGTAGTAGCTGTTGGTCATATAAGGCAACATGTGTGAACTGGGAATTGGTGCAGACTGCAGCATAGTGTGGCCATGGGGTTGCCCACCAAAGGTGCTTGCAGGGACACCCTTCCATGCGGAACATGGCACTGCAAGAACCCTGACATTATGCAACTGTTGATCAAAAGAGCCTCTCCAGATGTTACACAAGAGTTTGGGTTTTTAATTACCACTTGGGAAGTAGCAACCAGAAAATTGCCAACCTGGTACCCTCAGTATGGAGAGATGTAGACACCATCCACACATATCACCAAATATTCATGATAGTACCTCTATTAAGAAGAAAGGAACCAGGAACTCCTTCCTAAACAGGAAAAAATGGATGAGCTTCTACTCCTGTTCAAGAGAAGGGGAGGAGTATGGACTGGGCGATAGGAAGGCCTGTCTACTCCTATTAAAAAAAAAAAAAAAGTTACTAAGTTCTAACTTATTATAAGTCGAGATATCCATTAAAAATTCAAACAAGAATTAAAAATGTCATATACCTCTAAAAAATCAAGCATGCACTTCCTGGCTTTGGCTTCCCAGTTAAGTTACATCCTTGAAATTAATTCAATTAACTTATTTGGAGAGTTGATCATCAGCCCACAGAACATTTTTAACCATGCTATGTTCAATCTATTTATTTATTTCTGTCAGTTTAGTCTATTTTGGGACTTTTGGGGTAGGTGAGGAAATAGTAATAAACTATCCCCTGAGTCATGGAATAGGACAACCAAACACATTATACACAGGTAATTTTTTTGAAGAGGTTAAAAATTCATACAAAAAATTCAGTGGTTGTACTATACATGACGTTGGCTTACACACAAGTATATAGAGTATACAATTTGCTGGAGTTGTTTGATGACATAGTGAGAGTCATATTAGTTAGTATTGAAGTTAGGGAGTCTTTTGTAATTTGTTTACCATGAAATATTTATGAATAGATGAATATAAATCTAGAATAGAAATAAATGAAATATAAGCTAAAAATCATTCTTTTCAACATGTGCTTTAAATTAAAGAATGAGTATTTTTAAAATTTAAATTTTTTGTGATTATTTTTAGATTTTGTCATATTCTCTTTTCTTCTTCATCACTTTTAGCATAAAAATTAACTTGTATCCTATGAATTCACATAGTATTCGACATATATAATTTGTTTTCATTATTTTTCCCTCAATTCCTCTTTCAGGCAGCTTCCTGATTTGGAGCTTGAAGGTTTGCTAAAGAGGCACTTTACACAAGTGGAGTTTTTTCAAGGAACTGTCATGGATGCTAATGACCTTGAAAGAGTTAAGGTAAAATATTCAGGTTTTTCAATTAAATAGTTATTTTTATAAATGTTAACTAGTAAGAGTTTAAGAATGATGTTAAATTTCTTTACTAAGTTTAAAATGGAGAATACAGTTTTTTTTTCCATTTAAGATTACAAAGTACATTTGATATAACTTAAATTTGATATGTCTTAAAAAGTGATCATTTGTATCAAATGTATTATAAACATTCTTCAATTTTCTTTTAAATACACTTGATCATTTTCAAGTTTATTTTATCATCTATACTTTATATTATGCATTTGTGTATTTCCATTAAATATTTCTATTGAGAGATGTAGTTATTAAAGTCTTTCCCCCTTTTGATGTTTGGTTTCCTCAATTCACACCCTATTTTGAATTCTCATCTAATAAGTTTTTAACCATTATACTTATGACATATATAAATGAAATTTCTCCCCTAGCTAAAATTCTTCCCTTTATATTTGCAATTCTTCCCTTCTCATCTGAGAATCACTCATCTATAGTTTCAGGAGCCAAAACTCTAAGAAAATCAGGTTGATTTGCAATTATTGTGGAGCCACATTCTTAAATCTGCTTCCCCCATTAATTATGTGCCATGTGTGATACATGCTTAGGCAATCATGTATCTTTTGATACATGACTTACGAGGCATATTTTTTCCTGCAGTAGGTTGCCATTTCTTTCTGTGGTAGACCAGTTGCCATCCAAGGCTATAGAACCCAGTCTGCCCTGCTATTTACCCATAGCTGGGTGTAGAAGAAGGGGATTCATATCTTTCCCAAAGTTATTAGCACGTAAGCGAATGTAATGGATTCAACTGGAATTAGAACTTGGCTCTCTGATTCCTCAGACCGAACCGCTATCCATTACTCCACTGTATTATAATCAAGAATTACTTCCTACATTTATCACTTTATTCTGATATTTTTGTTAAAGCCTTAAAGCTTTATCCAATTCTTCCAATCATATATAATAATGAACGGCCTAATGTTTTATGTATGTTTCTTCATTTCTCAAATTAAAAGTAAATTTTGTCCTGATTCAGATATTCAACTTATAGGTAAGAAAATAAAGTAAAATTTTGAGATAAATGTAGCTATAAGTTGAAAAACGGTAATAAGATCTCTGATCTAATATTATGACAGGAGAGGAGCTGACTATACAATTTTTACTTTTATGCATTATAAATAAAATAGTATATACATTTATGGCATAATTTCTGATTAGCTGTGTTAGCTTTGCATTCATCAAGTCTTTATTAATCTTAATATCCTCTTAATGTTTTTCTTCAAGTAATGAACACTTTAGGTACAGAATTTCTTTAAAAATTTGTTTATTTACTAATAATTTATTTACATTAGGACTATTGTCCTTATCTTTGTTGTTATCACAATGCTTCAGCTATTGTGCCCTTTAGTCTTCTTTGGGTGCTTGTTGATCTGAGTAATCTTCAGAGAATTTCAAACTGAACCATTTATTAAATCTGTGAAGATAGATTGTTCAGTTAATGATTTAACAACTTTCTCTAAATCTGTTCTAAATTGGCTTTGTATAATAACTGCCCTCCTAAAAGCTAAATCAAATAAACACAATTAAAAAAAATAGATGAAAATCTTCACTCATTTTAGGAATGAGTATTAATTTGAAAAGTTCAATGCTTATATCTTCCAATAATGTAATTTCTTATTAGGTGGCAGTATTTATATCAGTAGGCACCAGCATTTATTTTCAAACTGTTTTTATATTGGATTTTTTTAAGTTTTAAAAATATTCAAAATCATGTCAAATCTCCTGATATTCTTCACAAAATGTTTATAGCTCATTTGTTTAGTTTGAACAGGTGGTTGATATATACAAGTTGCAATCAAATGGTTTGTGAACTAATTGAATACAAAAATATATCCTTTTTCAACCATGTTTTCCAAAGTCCATGTTATTTCTTACTCGGAAAGGTTTTAAAAAGAATTAAATTTGCATTCATGACCATGTTTGTTGAAACAAATTTTCTTAATTGGGCTCTGACTGCATCTTTCTTGCTTTTATTATACAATTCAGACATTAAATTGAACCAAAAATGTTATAGTACAATAAAATTTAAGAATATTTATTTTTTTGGTATTTAAGAAAAAAATTAATGATATCGACTTTGATTTTTTTAATTTTTTTTTTTTTTAGACAGAGAATTCTCAATAATTTTTTTCTTATTTTTCTTTCAACTTATTTTTAATGCTTTTTTGTTATTATTACAATGCTTGGGTCATTTTACATCCCACAATCATTAAGTAAGTAGCATGGATCTGAAGATCATGGAACATACAAGACTCGTACTTGAATCCCATATCCTCAAGATTCTGTCTGATAAGGAATAACAATTTAGCCAGGGAGACACATCAGATTAGATAGAGCTATATGATTAAATTTAAATTTTCTTTCTGTTAGATTTTTATGGCTAAAAGAGTATGACATTTTCAATGTCAGATGCACTTTTGAAGATATGAGATGTGAGTTCAAAATTAATAATGATCTTGACCTATTTATACTTCCATCAGCTTTATATACTTGTAATTTTTTATATAATAATATAGGTTATATACAAAAAGTCATGTTTCATCACCAGCAATAATGATTTGAAAAATGATTTTGTTATTAGCCTCTATAATCAGATTCTTTTAAATGGCTAGTTAAGTTTCCAATTAAAGTGGTGTCAGAATATATAGGGAAAGAACTGGCTGCTATATGATACATTCCTAAATTTTCAGGCAGAATCATCTAGTAAAAACTATCTGAAATCTTGACATTTTGAGACAATTTTCAGGAGGCTTATTTTCTATGTAGCACAATATTTTCAAGTTGAGTCAAATTTGACAGCTTATTTCAGGGAACATGTTATTTATTGATGTTGTATACTTAAATGAAGACTCTTCTGTTTGGCTGTAGGTAAAGTTATATTAATACTCACAGTACAGTGATCACTCAGCTTCTGAAGAGACACAGCACATAGAAGAAGAAAGGACTAAGCATCAATTATAATATCAAATGTATAGTTGTGAGCAAAAGAGAGAGCACAAAGTGTAAGTTAGAAAAGACTTAAAGCAACCATGATGTTTTTTAATGGACACAACATGTAACAAATTAAGTTTTAAGGGGTACAAACTAAAATGAAACTGTTGTTAACAATTTAAAAGGACAGTTAGAAATTTGGGGGATATAGAATGAGAAAGGAAGGCTTTGAGAATTTAACACTGACAGGACATGTCAAAGGCATGCAAAACAGAAGAAATTGGTCACCTGTTTGACAAATATGGACAATGAGTTTCACAAAGGCAAAGGGGTCATAAAAGTGTAAGCATTACTTAAAATAACAAAAAATTGAAGTATTAGTCATGTTCAACAACATCCTGAAAGGAGGTTGCACATATATTGAATGAATTATTTGAATCGAATATTTGTTTTTCTGGAATGAGTTCATATTAGAGAAATACCTACCAATCCTAATATATACACAGAATCACCTGCTTTGGATGAAAACCAGAGATTGAGACAATTTGCATTATTTTTTTTTTTTTTTTTTTTACTTGCCTCTGATGACATTTTGAGAGGGATATAGTACCCAATTTTCATAATTTGTTTTAAAAATAGGTTGTTTTGTTATGGGGAAACAACATATCAAAACAAAACTATCAAGTCATAGTCAGGCTGTTTGAGTCTGTTGGTTATCCCACTTATCATTGTTTATTCTCAAGTAATGTCTTGATTTTATTACTATCAACCTCAGTTGACCTGCCCGAACATGAAGCATTGTTCAGCAAGAAATTTCCATCACAAAAATTTACAAACCACTTTTGACATGTTCAGTCCTTTACAATACCTTTTCTATAAACTGCGCAAATCTTTTTGTGCTTAAATCATATTTATGCCTTTCTTGAAAATTAAAAAAAGAGCATAATATGCTAAAAATTTTGCTTTCTTCAATCAATGAACAAAAATATGCAAATTTTAACAAATTTTCTTTAAATGCATCCTGATTTGAGAGCTATCAGAGCACAATGAAAAAATGATCTTTTTGAATAAAGTTAGAACTAAATAACTATCACCATACATACTCAATATTTTGAAATGAGGAATATTCACAGATAAACTTGAATTCTTCTTCTATGTGCCGTGACCGTTCAGGATGTTGGCGATCATGGCTCTCCATAATTTTCTGTCTTTTGTAGCTCTTAATAAATTTTGTCTTTTTGTTATCTCTCTTAAACCTTGTTCCACCACCCATTTACTCAATCTTGCTAGGTGCATTATGCATTTCTTTCCTCTGTTCCCTCTTGTCTTCAATCAGTCCTGTGAATATCAAATATTTCAAGCCCACTTTCTTCATTATGTACCCCAGAAATTTCAACTGCTTTTTTCACTTGTTAAGTATAAGTGTCCTTTTTATTTCCATTTTCTCTAAAACTTTGTCATTGATCACATGTTCAGACCATGATATTCTCAGCATCCTTCTGTAGAACCACATTTCTGATGCTTCAAGTCACTTTTTCATCTTTGAAATGCTATGCCAGCATTCACTGCCTTATAGGAGTACTGATATTGCATAACGGTCCAGTATTCTTTTCTTTGTTTCTAATGAGTTTTTTCTGTTTCTTAATACTTTGCTTAGTTTTTGGAAGGAATCTTTCACTATCAAAATGTGCTTTTTGATATCAGTATCGCACTTTCCATCCTCTGTTAAAATATTTCCCAGATATTTAAATTGTTGTACTTGCTTTATTTTGGTATCTCCAATTCATAATTACTTAGATTAATGAAGAAAAAGCCCAATGCATAACAGACATATTAGAGAACATACACTTCTTAAATATTCTAATGTAATGCTAAGTTTGATAGCTAGAGAGTTGGATTTTAAACTGATCCCACATTATGGTAGCCCAGATTAGTGCCTAATATTTTGCTTTAGATATCTTTGTACTTATTGTTTACATTAATGCTAAGAGGTGTCTGTTAGTCCCAAAATTGTGTTTATCTAGCTATCTATATATATATATATATATATATATATATATATATATATATAAAACAGAGGATGGCTGTGTGTCTGTCTGATACCTTTTCACTCGAGATCCATCCAACTGATTTTGACCAAACTTGGCATATACATTGTACAATATAAGAGATAGGTTCTTAGTGTAAAAAATCAATAATTGATAACGCCAATCAAAAATTGATAAATTCAATTTTTTTCCTCCAATTTCATTCAAACCCAATATGTAGGTTACTTACATAATGATGAGCTCAATGATACCTCATTTTTATTTCTGTGCTACTGTGTTTAGCAAAAAACTGCAAAAAAAACATTGATTTCAACACAAATTTTAAACTAAAAACTCCTTCAATTTTCAAGCAATCTAATATAAACTTCACTCAATTGTACCCAACAATAAGTTGATTGTTTAACAGTCATTTAACTTGATAATTGAGTCTACCCATATAGTGAAAACCCATATAAAAAGCGAAAAATGGTAATTTTTACTGGTTTCTTTCTTATTTTTCATTGATCTTTCAATCAATTTTCATCAAGCTTAACAATTGCTTTATCAATGTATCCTCTTTTACATCCCTGGCAGCATATTGACAATGGCTGCTAATAATTTAAATAAAAAGAATAAGTATCTGTTGTCCAGTAAGTACAAAAAAAAAATTAGTTAGTCATGAATAACAAAGCATATTATGATTCTGGACAGGTGAAGCCTATTAAAAATATAACTTGTTGAGAGAAAGTAAAACAATATAAGTAAGGCTTATATTTTTAAGCAACCTATTTTCTAAGACATGTAAGACTAATAAATATCAAAATATCACACATTTCATAGATGACTGACAAGGTACTGTGAGTAAGCTTTTTCTTCAATTCTCTTATGTACATATAAGTGATTTCTTTTCTGGACTTTATAAAATGTGTAAAGACTGTCTGAATGTTCTATATATCCAAGTGCTTTTTGGCTAGACTATTAGACATTATCAAGGATGTTTTTTATTTTTAACTGGATATGTAGATATGTAGAAATTTTATATATGTTCCTAGAGTGATGAGAATGTTTTTTTGTTTTTTTTTCCAAACAGGGTCAGTACATTGTGGCTATGTTCATAGTTGTATTATTGAGTGGTCGATTTTTCTTATTATTAGTGCTTCCATTATTTTTAGTCTTTTTTTTTTTTAACATGTAGATGAGGCTATTATACTTGTATTTTCTACAAGTATGTTGCGTATGGAGTTTGGTAGGTTTGCTTGCTTACAATTTTTTTGATCTATGAATCCAAGCAGTGTATATATATATATATATATATATATATATATATATATATATATATATATATATATATATATATATGTTAGTGTGTTTTTCTGACATATTTCATACTAAATTTAGTTTTTTGTTTTTTTACAATATTGTACACTCTATACAAGGCCCAAGAGCCACTTGATGTAAAGGATTACAGAGTAGGAGGTAAAAGGTATGGTTTATGAAGATATGTGGAGAAAATATTGCTTAACCCTCAACTTGAACAAGGTGAATCCTTTGCTCTGTAAGCCACAGAATATAGAGTATATCAACTCTAACCCCATAACTTTATATTTTAGACTGTGATATTTTACAATACATCATAAGCCTGATATTTCAGGCTCAAGGGCATCAGATACTATTAATAAAAAAAACTTAAAATAGCAACCATTCGCAGTTCATCTTTTAATAGAATGATGGGATAGTGTTAATCAAAAATGTCTTTACGTTGGAATGAAGTTTGAATGTGTTTTGTACTCCTTTCTTTTTTGTGAATTTTGCAGTGGTTGGGCCCAACAGAAATGCTCCTATTAATAGTTGTGAAAAGCATAGTAGATCTACTTTGTTTACAGATTGCGTAGTTGTGCAGAAATATCTGGGGCTCAAGGAACTAAAGATTCAATGGATTAAAATACAAACAATTAGCTCTCTAAAAAAAAAATCAGAATTAAATATCCTGTTTAAAGATTGAATTAGTTAAACTGAGTAGTGGAAAAGAATGACAAGAGACAGAAAGCAATTAGTTTATTGATTCTAACTATTAGTATGTTATCAATAATGCTAGTAGTCTGTATCTAACTGTCTTGCTATTACAATAACTTAATTGGTGTGTATTAGTTAGTATGTATGCTCCTAGTTTGTGAAAGTACTTGTATGTAGGTCAGAATTAATATCTAGTAGCAGCTGGTGAGCCAGATGTGTATTCTTACAGGTAACAAGTCCCGACTGTGTTACGCTATGGTAGGCTGTTTGTAGAAAATGCTGAATTACATGCAGATAATTGCAAATGGCAGAATCTGTTTGTTTTGAGTTGGGATCCATCTTTTATATTATTGATAGGATCCCAAGGCAAGCTTTGCACATTGAATAATTGTAAATAAAGCTTTTCTGCATTAACTTCTCATGGGACAGGATGATAGTTCATTTGCATTCATAATTGTTATGGGACCTTACCCATAATAACATAATGGACTATTCCATATGTAATAAATACTGCGCCTCAAGAGGTAGCAGAGAGTTCAGTCTGAAGTCTGGAGTGTGGTCTGTCAGAAGTTCGTCAGGAGTCTGTCAGTCAGTCAGTCAGTCAGAACGAGCGAGTCATTCAGTCGACTCAGAAGCAGTCCGAAACAGTCGCATTCAGACAATTACTACAAGACATTGGAATAGTGATACTGGTCGAGACTACATTGTTCTCCCTACTAAACCTGATTGTTCGTACTAACACTTTCTACTTCTCTGTATATATTCCTGTTTGTACTATATCTGTGTTATTCCGTATCCGAGTTTGAGTTCTTTTTTATTGGTTCTACCTTGGACCATCACTGTGATACAAGGACCTGGATCATAACAATAATTTTGTATAAAAAGTAATATGGAAGGAAAAACATTTGGATTGTGTTTTGAAAATTAATCTTGGTTGCATACAGTGAAGAATTCTGATATGCAAACCTATAAAATCTTAAGAAAAAGCATAAAATTTTTTTTATAAAAACACTGCCAAATAAAATAAAACAAATTCTTTTTTTCCCAACATCCCTTAATTTAAGTAATTTCTCAAGTGTAGTTATTTGAACATTTGTTACTGTAATTCTAATAGAAAAGAAAAATATCTGTTTGTTTTTAAAGCGCATATTAAATATCATAGATTTTTTAATGATTTAGTTTCAGTTCTTTCTCACCATATAATTTGCACACATGGATCAAAGCTTTCAAAAAGATTAAAAAATATTTGTGGTTAGTAATTACATAAAAAGAAATCCGTATGTTGCTCTATAAAACTGATAATTTGAAAGCATCTCACCTCAGTGGATTTCAGTTTTACCATAAAATTGTATCTTTCGATCTTATCACATTGGCTTCCCTCCATATGTTTTTGAGGAAACTTTCTTTTTTTTTTTTTTTTTTTTTTTTTTTGTATAAATCAAAATCAGTTTTGACTCATCTTAATTCAAAATGAATAATAATGATTGGCAATGCTCTGTTTAATGAAAAAATAGAATACTGCTCAACTTGATTGTTTTCTGGTCAGAAAACTGCAATAATTTAGTTGCTACTTACTGTGTGTGCGTGTGTGTTGTTATTAGTCAAGGGTTTGCCCCACAAGGCTGATAACATCAGACAGTCATTTCCCTAATAAATCAACTATGGTGAGATTTGAACCTGGATCTCATAGAGAGTGAATATTTTAACTATTCAGCCATGTTCCCTTACTATAATTTAAGAAATATGAAAAATAGCTCTAATTTAATTCTAATTTAATTCTTGAAATTACTAGTCATTTATATGAGATGAAGTACCTATAGCATGGTACAATTTTATATAAAATTGATGTGTCTTCGTACATATTTAAATGGAGTCTTTTTTTTTAATTTTGTTTTAAATTAAAAGGTAACTAGAGGATAATGATTTGTTTAGTGCAATTGTTAATAAAAGGTTAGTGATTGTTTATCTATTTATTATTAACTATAAGGCAGTTTTCAAAACTGGTTTCAGATTGAGTTCATTAATATCTCTGTTAGAGTATTAACCAATGGGATCAGTAAAAAAAAAATTGTGCGCCAAGGATAATTTCAATCACAAATCCAACGGCCGAAACGTTGTGACAAATATGGCAACAAAGATTAGGACAATGGTCCGCATAATGTAAATACTGTACATAATACCTCATCTCAGAAATATAGACAGAATCTGAGTTACAGTTGTTCGCTGATGTTGCACTCATATGTCCTAATGGCTAATCTCCTCATAGATGAAGAAGAGACTTGAAGAAACAGAAATGTAGCAACAACAAAGTTTTAGAGAAAATTGAAACAAAAAGGAAACTTATACTTAACATCAGAAAGAGACAGTTGAAGTTTCTAGGGTACATAATGAGGAAAGATAGTTTGGCACATACTCACGGGACAGGCTGAAGGCAAAGGAAAACAATGCATAACTTACTTGGTGAGCTTGAGTAAATGGATGGTGGAACAGAGTTTTGGAGAGATAACAAAATGACAAAATTTATTAAGAGCTACAAAGGATAGGAAACCATGGAGAAACATGATGGCTAACATCCTGAAGGGACATGGCACATAGAAGATTGTTGCTAGCACAGTTATGATAAAGTATTGAAAAATTCTCAGTTTATTCGACTTCCCAAAATCAACAGAATACTAATTTTGGGAAGTATGTCAATTTGAGAACTTTCAGTACACCCACATATATAGTTAGTCCTTTATTTTTGAATTATGCTGTTATTGTTGACCAATTGTTCAGTAGACTGCAAAAGCAAAGCTATGTAGGTATATCAATAAGAAATGTTTATTTCAGACATTCAGAATCAGATTTTCAAGAATGTTTAATGATTCTTTTTCATTGAGTGGTATAATCAGGTTTGATTTTGTTATATTAAGATATTATTATCATACTTTCATTTCTTTTGATTTTAATAAATAAAATTTGTTTTCGTAAATAAATAAATTATATTTAGAATCCTTTTCTGGAAATATAAAGAATTTTGTAAAACAGTTCAGAATATTCAGATCAATCAACTTAGTATTATTTGTAATTCTGTATTAGTTTTTTCCTATAAAATAAACATTATTTTCTATAAAATAAATATTTTGAAAACAGTTTGATCAATTCTATCTATTAATCTATTCTATCTATTGTTATTAATGATGATTATAATTGAAAAGTACTCTGTATATATGACTATTCACTTGAGTGTAAACCTTTTATAAATCACATTTTGTTTTGTATTAAGTGGTCCAATATGAAATTATCAATTTTTTTAAGCTTGATGCCTTTTTTTCATAAATAATAATGTACTTTTCATTGATATGTATTGATTTCGCAGTATTAATTTTGTTAACATTCTTAATTAAATAGGGAAAACCTTTCAACTCTTTTTTGTTTTTAATTGTTTCAGTTCAAGCTGAAACTGTGAGGAATATGAATCCTATATTTGGGGTACAATGATGCCAATAAGATTTTGGTTTTACAAGTTTACAAGTAGGAACATCAGTTTGAAAAATAAACACAAAAAAGTCCACTCAAACTTTTAATCAATGATGAAAATTTTGAGCCTTGAGATGAAAAAGTTATTTCAAAACCTCAGCAAGAAAACTCGCAACAAACTTCATTATGTTTATTTGAACCATTTCAAATCATTTAAAGCTTATTGTCAAAATAATTGGCAAATGTGTTCCTCTGAAGTCATTAAAGAATAGAGGATTGTATACATTATGATATATAAAGAATATTTTTTCAATAGTAGGAAATTGACCTATTTTCATTCTATTATTTGTGATGAAAAATGGATTTTCTGTCATACATTTTTATAATGCATAATGACCAGAGACAATCTATACAATGGCTGATATAGGTGAAAATTTGCTATGCTGTTCTACAATTGATAGAGCAGACAGATAAAGCAAAAGCTTGGTGGTTACTGGAAGAAACTGTCTTTACATGTTGAGGTGTTAACAAAGCAGGAGTGGTATCATGTTTTGGAGCAGGATTTTAGGTAGTAATGTGGTGAGTTAATGCTAAATTCAGACAGTATTAAGATGACAGCGCAGGCATAATTTCTTTATGAAGGTACATGTGGAGTCATGGTCCAAGAAGCTAAACACTTTCAGAAAGAAGATAATTTTAAGGATAACAATTCACTATCACATTTGGCAAAGAAAACTAATGAATATTTGAATATATTTGATGAAGTGGCTGTCTTGCTTGACTGACATTAACTGGATTTAAACTTGTACAGTATTCTGAAGAGGAAGTATTACATTAGAAGACAACTATTTACAAGAAAAGTTGAACTTAGAAAATCAATCACTGAATGATTTCTAAAAACTAATTTCAGAATATACATTTCACATTAATTTTGTCTTTACAATCCTGTTATCATAACAATCACCATGTTTTCAATATTTTGTTTAAAATAATTATCTTTGTAAACATTGCACACATTCCGTGAATATAACTTTTTAATTAAAAAATATTTCTTGGAGTTTCACTAACCTAGATAATAATGTGAAACTTTGAAAATCCAATAAAATTCATATAATTTTTACTATATCCTAAGAATAATATGCATTCTGCTATAATTTAACAATATTAAGTGAAATAACCTGTATATAAATCATGCAAATATTTCCATGAATACATTTATCAGTTTTCTAAAGTTTAGGAAAAATTAAGTATCTCCTAATCTGAAACACACTATGTTACTTTTTATGAAGTCATTGTTTTCATAATAAAATAAGATAAATTAAAGAGAAAACTTTCAGGATATAATTACATAATAAATATACTTTGTGAATATTAGCCTGTTCATAGAAATATTTACAGTAATTTATGTGTGTTGACTTATATAGGGTGAATAGAACCCCAAGAAGATTTGACAGTGATCTGTAAACAGAGTGAAATGGAGAAAAGACCAGTTGTTTGGTCTAGAACTGTAGTAAAATGGGAGAGAAGGCTTGATTGCATTTAATGATTATTGGAATTACATTTGGAAAAAGAAGTAATGAAAAAATCTTTTTTTCAAGAAATTAGATGGTAACTTAGTATAGCTGGATATGATCCAATACTAGTTTATTACATTTCAGATGAAAAGTGAACATAATATATTACTTCCTCTGATAAAATAAAAAAATGATCTCTAAAAATGACCTTCAGCTTAAGTTGTTTGCTTAAAGACTGATCCATCAGATTGTTGAACTTGGGCAGAATATTTGGGTAAGGAGGCCAATGCCAATAGAGCATGTGGATGGTTTTACACAAAGCTGTATTCACCAGTGGTCTTATAGGAAGTCGGGAAATCAGTTAACGAAATTTTATCAAAATAAAGAATGGTTTATGTGACTGTGAAACAAAGGAGAACATTAAGAACATAAATTAATAATTAAATTGTATCATTATTGTTCAATCTGGTGGATTGAGTTCCCAAATAAATATGAACTAAGTAGTCTGCTAAAAGTCACAGAGAGAGAACAGACAGCAGTTTGAGTTCAATACCTGATTAAGGCAGTGGAGAACTTTCAGAGGGAAATTAGCAGGAGATAACTGATAAGTGACATCCATTAAACATGGCACGTGGAACTAGAACAGTCTACCCCAGTGAGCGAAATAAGGGGTTCAGTTCGACATTCTTACCACCTGAAGAGGGCCGGAGCGTACAATGGCCGAAACATTGTAATAAATATGGAGACAAAGATGAGGACAATAGTCTGAATAATGTAAATAATGTATATAATACCTCATCTCAGAAATATAGACAGTTGCTAAAAGCTGTAGATAGATAAGAGACACCAGAGCACTATTCAAGAGATAAGAGACACCAGTGCACTACTGGGATATAAAAGATCTGAAAAAATCCCAAGCTCAGCCTTTAAACATCCCAATTTGCTATTTATCTCGTATGTGGGTAAAGGTTCTATTAGCTGTCTAGTTTAGAAATATGTTTGCCTGCTTGTTTTTGAGTATCCAAATAAATATCTGACTCTAAGAGCAAGTTTCTTTCAATTTGACATAACTAATTGTTATATTCCATGCTAATAGGAATATATACTTGACAAACACAGTGGATAAGTAAGTAAAGGTTTATTATAATAACCAGTACAATAAGAAATAAGATACAGTTATGCGCACAATGGTCACAAGTCAATCCAGTAGTGTGTGCTGCTATTGGAAGGTCAGTAGTTCTTTCATAAGTCTGAGTCATACTCAACAGATCCCAGCAAGTCTCCATAGTCTGTTGACTGAAGGATACTTATAGGTAGTTACTACCTATAGTGTAGTTACTCATGAGAGTGACAGGTTATTCCTTTAAATCATTAATAAATTCTATGTAAAATAGAAAATATTGATAGCATTTTCAAAATTCAGTTGAAGCACAAATGTACCCTTTGATTTTATGCATCCTAAGTACACTCAAGGATTATTGCAACAGTTATTTTAGGCAATTATTCACAATAGATTTATTTAAAATCTTTTAGATTTTTTAAATAAAATATTAGATCTGAAAGACTTTTAGATAAATAAAAAGTAATATTTCTGATTATTTTGCTGATATTTTTCTTGTTTACAAAGTAATTGTAATATAAAATAAGAGCTCTTAATGATTTATCTCTTCTCATTGTAGCCTTAATTTTTTATGCTTTGTAATCATAGAATTTAAATTTAGTCTCTGGCATATTCTGTTGATACATCATCAATATCCATTACCTTTTATAATGATCTATTGATATGTTCCCTCACAAGTGTTTTCAGTATGCATGAGAAATTAGAGTAGATACATTACTTTAGAGCAGCACTAAACATACCATGTGAAAAGAATTTAAAATTATTTTTTTTTACTTTGTTAAATTCCATTGTAGTAACATGATACTTGCTCATTTCAAGTGGTGACAACTATATCTGGCACTTCCATAAAAACATTTTCTCATTACTGAGTAGTGAGACCAGTTTGGTTATAATTAGCCAATAACAGGTGAATGTCTTGTTACAATGGAGAAACAAACAGAAAAGTCACACATGTCTGAGGGTTGCTTGAAAATTGAATCAAGATGTTACAATGCAAAAGAATAAAAGAAATAAGATAAATGAAATCATTTCTAAATCAATATATATGATATATAAATACAATTTGTCAGCAAATATTAAGATATCAGTGTATTACTTACATAATAGAAACTGTATTTATAACTTTAGAGGGTATGATAGATTAGCTGAAATCTATTCATGCAAAAGAAAAGATGAATTAAGTTTTGTGTGTAATGAGTGGATGTTTGTGCTGAGATGAAACACTATAATTTTTCTTAATTACTTTGAAGTTGGTAAATGCTTTATTTCTGTGTCACTTTTTCTTCTTTTTTCAGATTCAACAAGCAGATGCATGTTTGGTGCTTGCAAATAAGTATTGTGATGATCCTGACCAAGAGGATGCTGCAAACATCATGCGAGTAATCTCAATCAAGAATTACCATTCAGAGATTAAAGTTATTGTTCAATTATTGCAGTATCACAATAAGGTTTGAAACTATTTTTATTCAGTCTGTATAATTTTTATTGGCCAATTCTTGGAGTAGGATATCTTTTATTTTATTTGAATGATTCTTATATAATAGTTTATTAGTGTGTGCCACAATATTTTGTAGATTTCTTTTGTCCATCTATATATATATATATCAGTCAGAAAAAGTCCATTACTTAATGATGAAAAAAAGCATCTATTTATTTTTCTACATAGAATATTGTTGTGACCTAGAAAAGGTTACTGAATTAGAAATAATCAAAATGGAGGTTGGAAATGAATATATAAGAAATATAACATCAAAAAAATACAATACTCACCAGCAGCGTGAAGTAGGTAAACCACTGCTAGTGGTGGACTACTTAGACAGCATATTACCCCCACTTACAATAGTGTCCAACGTATTTATGAGGATTTGGACATACCCATTAGTGTCCATAGGTACAGTATATAACAGATAGCCTTCGTGAAAGGCTTCTGCATTAGTCACAGATTCTTAGATTAAAAATTTTAGATCAAAATTCAGGCAATAACTGTCAGGGTACAGACGTTGTATTTTTCTTCTTTGAATACCATCTGCCATCATCTGGTTTGTTTACAAAAACCATATTATGGACCAAAATTTCTTTGTAGTAATAATACTAATTTTGTTTATCTTTTTTTCTTTCTTTAGAAAATGCAAAAATATTTTGTCTAATCTTTCTATGAAGAATTTTAATTTGTTATAATTTTAATACTTTTCCAATCCTAATGCCCTTTAGTTATCTTTCTCATTGTTTCTTGATATTCAGCGATTAAGCCTATACCTTTCATGTTCATCCCTCTCTCCAGTCTATATACACCTGCTTTTCTTTTAATTTTTCTCTAGCTTTTTATCTCCTACCTTTCTTCTTCCTCCTCCTCTCTCACTTTTCCTAATTTCTTCCTACTTAATATTACTATATAAGTTAAGTTTTTTTTGGTCATAAAATATGTTTCAATTCAGATCACCTGATGGTGATTGATTGGACAGATACAACACTTTGATCATCAGCTGAAATGCATAATGGTAATACATACAAGCAAACAGAATAATAGTATGATTTTGAGAATCTTCAAACATTTAACCTATTTGTTTAAAACCATCTGAACAAATTGGGGTTTCAACAAAAATACCTCAGAGAAACTTTTCCCTGATCTTGCTACATTGGTGTTTACAAATTTTGCTATCATTTTCAAAAATAAAATTATAATACATTAAAATTCTTCATAGAAAGATTGAATAAAAGAAAGATAAAAGAAGATGCAGTAGAAAATATTTTTGCATTCCTTATTCTTTTTTTTGCATATGATTTTAATCTACTACATTTTTCTAATGTTCAGCTAAAAACATGCTTGGACAAACAACAAAGATTGAAAGGGATAAGGGAGAGAGTGAGGGGATACAGGGAAAGAGTGATAGAAAAAGCAGAAGCATGAGATAATGAATAGTCTTAATTGTTGTCACTTTTAGAATTTATCTTTGTTTCCTACTGGTAACATTCTGTAAAAATTTTTTTGTTTTTGTTTTTTAGGCATATTTACTGAACATTCCTAGCTGGGATTGGAAACGTGGAGATGATGCTGTTTGCATTGCAGAATTGAAGTTAGGCTTCATTGCCCAGAGCTGTTTGGCACCTGGCTTTTCCACTTTGATGGCAAATTTATTTACAATGAGATCCTACAAACCAGTAAGTGATTTCTACTTTTTCGTTTCTTTTTCATAAATATTAATAAAGATTAAAACCCTATCATAAATCCGGTTAAAAATAGCAACAAAAATAATTTATATTACTGCATTTGTTCAGTTTCTGTTGTTCTATCAATTTTAGATTATTCTTCAATTTTAGTATTGTTATAGTTATTTTTTAGCAAGTCATATTATGTGCTGGTGGCATAATGGTTAACAGCACAAAAAAATAGTCAATGAGCTAAATTCAAATTCTGGCTGGGGCAGTTAATGTTTATTTCATGCTAATATCCTTTAAAAAAGTATGAATCTATCTTTTCTTCATCTAGTAATGGGTTAAATAGCAGGGTAGATTGGTCTACGAGTCT
>OZ010581.1:42139802-42167302 GCA_963932145.1 Acanthosepion lycidas | reverse complement strand
AAATATATTATATGAATTTCACTTCGTTTTTTTGTTAGAAACATTTACCATAACTTATTTAATAGTGTGAGATTGTATTTGATAGCTGAAAGGTTGTTCATCATATTGTAACTAAATAGAATAGGATACATATTGGTATTATTTTTAAATGTGTAAAGATGGATTGTAAGAAAAATATAATCTCAAGAGAAGCAACTAGTGTATCTGTGCTGTCAAAAATAACAGTAATTGTTAGAAAGTTTTAATATGAGATGCAATGAATGGAACAATGTAATGAGTTTCAATGAAGCAGAGATAAAAAAATTCACAATTAAAATAGAAACCAATGAACCATTTAATTAATCTGATCTCTTTACATTTTTAGATGTTCAATTGTATATTCAATTTATATTTTTAGACTTTCAATGTTCTTGGTATTAATCACTTTTTGCTCAATATCTTTTCCTTGCAATTTATTTTCAAATAAACTTTTAGTGGTTAAATGTTAGAAGTCATGTTATGTATAATTATAGTGAAGAAAATGTTGAATTATCTCATCAAACTAAGCGACAGTGTGTTGCGTGTATCCTACGGTGGAAAATGTGTCGAAAAAGAAAGTTACTTGCCAAAAATAAAGTAAATAAAGTGTATTTCGGTTACTGCATTCATTGGTGAGTGAGTTATTTTTCTGACTGATTACGTGCATTGTGATTTGTGGCATAGTACCTGCGAATCAAGATTAATTGACAAAATATTAAAAGTTAAAGTACCAAAGAACAAAAAAGAATCAGAATCTTTCTTAGGACTTGTAAATTTCTACAGATGATATGTAGTGTGATACTCCAATTTGACAGAACATTTTTCTGCATTAAAAAATAAAATGAAATTTATTTAAACAAAAAAACAATTGGCATTTGAAAATTTAAAAGCTGTTCTGGCAAAAAAGCCAGTCATAAAAATATTTGACCCTAGAAAGGAAATAGTAGTAGCAACTGATGCAAGTGAAGACTCAATCATGGGGACATTAGCTCAGGATGGTCCTCCTATTATGTATCTTTCAAGAAAAAGAAAGAACTATTCAAATATTGAGAAAGAAGCATTGGCCATAATATGGACAACAAATAATGCTCATCAGTTTCTCATTGGAAATAAATTCCTACTATGGTCTGACCATAGACTTTAAAATTCATATTTAATCCTAGGAAGGAACTTCCTAAGGTAATATCTTCTAGAATTTTAAAATGGAACATAATGTTAATGGTGTTTGATTTGATATTGAGTATGTGGAAAGCAATACTATTCCACATGTAGACACTTTGTCGAGGTTGACGTTTATTACTTCAGAAAGTGAGAAAGAGGAGGAAAAATTTGAAGATACTTTCTTAAACTGGGTTGAAACTGATATTTTGTCATTTAACTGAAGATATGAAGCGAGATCCTATATTGAACAGTATATTCAGGATAAAAGATAATCACAGGCAGAAAGGCGTTTTAAAGAGATTAAACACAAGTTAACTGTAAAAAAGGGTGTAATTTGTAATGGAGATGTAGTGGTTCTACCAGCAATCCAATGTTCATTGCAAAATAACTTCTACTCAAAGGAGATTAAGGCTACAGGCATGGTGGCTAAGCTACTCTATAGATGTGGAAGAATACATAAAAAGGTGTAAAATGTGCAATGAAAGAAGAAAATTTAGACAGACAAAAACACCTACATGGCTTAAAGAGTCCCAGCCTTAGGATAAAATATATATGGCATTCAATTTAATGTTAATGCTGGTAAATTTGTATTCAGGCTGACCAAAAGTAATATAGGTCCCCAACAAAAATAGTTCAACCATGAAACAAGCATTAAGCATCATATTTTCAAGAAATGGAATTCCGAATATGTTAGTATCTAGGGCAATATGTTTTAGGTTCCATATTTTACCATTCTTGATATTAAAAAACAAAATCTTGTCCCACAGAATAAATCCTCTTTTCATAGCCATAAATTACTGGTAACTATAGAAATTCTAGGATCTATTCTAAGAAATTTATATAAAATGAATTGTTCAGTTTAGGATGGCCAAAGCTAGTAAGACAGTTCAACCAAACAGTTTATGAAATCATCTCAGAATTTTCAAACAATATTTAAAAAGTGCATCAGCAGTTTTTATCAAGTTAAATTTTTGTTTTGTAATATTTCATAAAACAATTCCTTTGTCACTTTTTTCTTTCCAGTCACCATATATGGCCCAGTGGCAGAATGATTATATGCGTGGTACAGCGATGGAAATGTATACAGAATACCTGTCCAGTTCTTTCAATGGGATGACATTTCCAGAAGCAGCAGAGTAGGTATATTACAGATTGATAGAAGAAAAATATCCTGAAAAATTCAAACTAGTTGGGTATACATGTGCAGTGAAGGGTGTTTCTGACATCAAAGCTTAGGTCTCACCATTCACTACTACTTATCCTTCAACAGATATCTTGAAATCCACTTTGTTACTGCTTCCCAAAAGAGATGTCAAGAGGGTGGGTCTGGATCTGTGCAATTTTTTACTCACTTAAAAAAAGAAAAAAATTAAGTCTTATACATTTGTTGCATTGCAAAGAATTATTACCTCCCCCTCCTTACACACACAGTGTGATGGATAAATTCTCATCTAAATTATGCAAAAAATGAAAATAATACTGACATCTCATTTTAACATACATATTTACCAAAATTACACAATATCTTGAAATACCAAAGTAAGTTTATTCAATAAAATTGCCATTGGCTTCAACCCCACCCTTCAGATGACTTTAGAATCTCCTGCAACTCTTCTGGACAGTGAATGTTGCCATAATCGTTGCCTTCAGTTCATCTTTGGTGTGACAAGGTTTGTTTTTTTTTTTTTTGTTTTTTTTTGTTTTTTTTTGGTCTCTCACTCAGCTGCACCCCACACATAATAATCAAGGGGATTGCAGTTTGGGGAGTTAGGTAGCCAGTTGTGGTCACAGAAATGGTTTGACAGCCATGTCTGGGTTCTCCTGCTTGTGTGGCATGGTTCAGAATCCTGTTGTCAGGCATAGGGTCTTTCTGCAGTCATCGTCTTGGCCCAGGGTAGCACTACCTTCCCAAGGCACTTGATGTAGGCTGCCATGTTAAGTCTGAGGCTCTCACCAACAATTTTGGGAGTACTTTTCTTATCAGAATGATGAGAGTGAGTTCTCCAAGTTGCTGTACCTTCATAATCCCCATTAGACTCATCCAACTCTTTCCGAATCCTCTGCACTGTCCTCAGATTGACACCCAAACACTCTGAAATGTTTGTGTTGGAGCTTCCAGTGTGAATACCAAGCAGAACAGCATACCATTTCCAAATTTTTGCATCAACAGCAAGTGACAATAGTCTGCTTCATGCTTGAACACAATATATATATATATATATATATATATATATATATATATATATATATAGTTGTGTATTTAGGCAGTATGCTTCATTGAGAAAGATTGACAAGACTGTTTAGTTTTCCACTATGTCTCTCTCTCTCATTCTCTTGGGAATAAAATAGCAAATAATAAAGAATAAATATATGAGGAGATAAAAAAAAATCCTCAATCCAATCCACTTGACAAAAACTGACCAAAATTCTTTTGTATTTCTTCTTGGTTGAGCTGAGAACTTTTCAGCACCTCTTCATATATACACACTCACACAAAACGTAGTCAAAGGAATCAAATATAGGTTTTAGGCAAATAAAATGTTACATCTATTTAAATATTGTTTTATTTATTTATGTTAATGCATGCATAATATGAATACTACAAAATTTTAATTTTATAATAAAAATGAAAATTTCAGTCAACTGTAACTGGTTTCCCCCACCTTGGAGCATTGTTCAGTAAGAATTTTGTAGCACAAAACTTTGCAAACCACATTTTGACCATTCAAAATACCTTCTCTATAAATTGCACAAATTTTTATATGCATTCAAGTTACAGTTCTACACTTTTTAAAAATAATATAAAAATATATATAACAAATCATATAATATAGCAATAATAATATAAAAATATTTCATTTTTCACAATAATCAAGAGATATAACATATCAACAAAAATGATTTGCTTGTTTTCCTATACCACCAATGCAAATATCATTAAGCAAAACATAGACCAATTTTGACCAATTTTTAAAAGAAATATATACAGTTATGATAACTATCACCAAAAGTGATCTTTTTATATGAAGTTATTTAGAATTAATCCATCCAACTGCCATCTAACAACAAATACAAAATTAACTTTTTGATTAACCCAATGTTAGCATGCATGTAATATGAATATTTTAATACTCTACACTATTTAATTTTCATCTTAAAAAACAAACTTGTGCTTTAAAATGAATGTTTTTATATTTATTCTAGATTGTGCTTTACTAAACTGAAACTACTTCTTCTAGCCATTGAGGCTCGTCTTGGAGATAGTAGAGAGAGTTCACTGGCAATCAACCCTGGACCAAAAATTAAAATTGAAAGAGCAACTCAAGGATTCTTCATTGCTGAGTCAGCAGAAGAGGTGAAAAGGTGAAAAAAAATTTTTTTTTTTAGTAAGGAAAGCATGGACCACTTTTGATGATTTTGCTATATTGCATATTTTTGTATTCATAAATGTTATATTTTAGTCAAAAACGACTGCACAGATAATCTAAGACAAAAAACTATCAACAAAAGATTTAAACATGAATATATATATATATATATATATATATATATATATATATATACACATTAAATATATTTATATATAATGTTGTTTGACTGATTTGATTTTTTGCAGGTTATTTAAAGCCAGAAAATATTTTTAAATTGTAAATTTTTTTTTTTTTTTTGAGATAATAATGATTTAGTGATACAATCCTTATTAATTAACCTAGCTGGTGGGGAGAAGAGGCGCATTCATATCTTTCCTAAATGTATTTGAAGGTAAGTGAATATAATGAATCCAAATAGAATTAGAACTCAGGTCTCTGATTAACAATTCCCCCTTACACCACCCATACATCCAAGCTTACAGCACCTATTATTCCCAAGCAGTCATGTCCTGGGTAAGATATTAAACTGCATCCGGCACTGTTAGCAGGGCTTCAAAATATGCTGACTGTACCTCTGCAGCAGGTAGAAGTCTCTCATGAGGCCACCTGTTTGCCATGTAGGGTAACCTGTGATGTCTGAGGATGGGATCCTGGTGGTTGAGCATTCCATGACCTGGGTAAAAGTGGTCATGTGAATTGCAACACATCACTTTGGCCCTTACTTGTGCTAGACAGGAGGTTGGAGAGGCTCAATCTGACCAAATGGCTGGTCACAACATACACTAGCAACAAAAGTTAATCCCAAATGTATTATTCAACTTGATCTGTCTTTGATCAGACATCCATCTCCGCTGTAACTTTAAAACACTAGCTTTAAGACATTAGCTGAGGGTCACTAGTACCAAGGAAACCCAAGTTTGATCACTGGTTCATGCTACCAATATTAGTTCTTGGGTACTAAATCTGAAACTAGCATCAACTTAAAACAGTACTTGGTGCAAGTATACTGGTTGTGTATCCCCTTCTCAATCAAGGTGATTGGAATTCCCCTTTGGTATATTCCCAACAGAAGTTGAACTCCACAGTGGGTAGTGGAGCACAGAACCAGTGAATAGTTCTGCTTGAATTATGGAAAGACAAAACAAAAAACCCGAAAGAAACCTCTCTGATTCTGAGTCTGAAAAGGTAATTTCTAATCAGTCAGACAGTGAAAATGTGAAAAAACTCTGAAATGGAATTCTACCAGTAGAAATTAAAAATAAAAAAACTTGCAGAGAATTTACTGAAAATAAAGAAATTTTATAACTTGAACTGTAAAGCCTGTCCACATGAAAAATTAAATACATCCAAAGGCTTATAAGAAATTGAGATCTTTCACTAGCAACTCCAGAAGAAATGGAGACCACTTTGCAAAGTCAGGGTGTAAAAGAATACAAAAGAGTAAGTATTAGAAGAAATGATGAAATCATAGAAACCAATATATATCTTGACATTTGATAAATCAACAATACCAAAGGAAATCAGAATTGAATACACTATAGAAAAGGTAGAAAAATTATCTACTAACTCCTTTGCAGTGCTTTAACTGCCAAAAATTTAGATATCATAAAGACATTTGCAGAGGGCACCAAGTGTGCAGGAAGTGTGGTGAATGTGGCCCAAACCATACAGTGCATAAAACTTAAATGCGCAAACTGCCACAAAGAACACCCTATTTATTCTAAAACCTGCAATACCTTTAAAAGAGAAAAAAATTGTATGTAAAACATACCAAAAATGTATCCTTCCCTGAAGCAAGAAAAGTTGTGAAAGCCTATATGAGGACCAAAACAAATGCCAGCATAGAACAGAAGACAAACCAAACAATTCAAGACAACATTCAAACTAATAAATATCAAAAACTTATTGAAAAACTGATAAATTTAAACTCAAACAAATGGCCAAGATTTCAAGAAAACTTTTAAAAAATTGCATTCAACAGAAGTAAACAAACCAAGCCCTATACAAAAACAAAACAATTAGATACTAGCACACTTGACAATACAGAAATAACCATAGAAAAACACTCTAAAACTACCGAACAAACAATTTTAGCAAAAGAAAGACAGCAAAGCCACCAGACTTACCTCTGGATACTGAAAAAGGCACAAATAAGAATAAAATAACTAAAGATACTTCTATTAGAAAACAAAAACCTGATTAAAAGAACTACACAAATGCAACTCACCTCAATAACCACATCAAACAAATTTGAAGAAATGGAGATTGAAAATAAAACTCCACAAACCAACAAAACTAAAAATAAGTCCCACAGACCACTGAAGAAAAAAAACAAAATACCCACAGACAATAAAATAATCCAGTGGAATATTAGAGGAACAAGGGTCAACTATTGCAAATTGATGCTACTTATTATATACTACTGCCTGGCAATCATATGCCTTCAAGGAACTCACCCCAAAGACAACAATACTATCAGTATTAGAAATTATCAATCATATAATTATATTAAACAGCACACTGATAGTTCTTGTGGTGGATCATCAGTAATCATTAAAAATAGTATTCCACACAGTGAAATCAAACTAAATACAAATATGCAAGCAGTTGCTGTATCGGCAACCCTCCACAAAACTATAAAGTGTGATCATTATATATACCACCAAATGAAGAATTCAAAGAATCAGGGCTAGCAAATTAATAGAACAACTGCCAAGACCCTTCCTTATAATGAGATATGAGGAAGCAAGAAAACTGAAAAAAGGGGGAAAATAATAGAATCAATACTAAAAAAATATCAGCTGTGTTTGTACAACAACAACAAATCAAACACATATCTGCATCCAGCAACAGTTACAATAGATTTAACAACATGTGACCTTAACCTGTTTCTAGATTATAACTGGAAAATTCATGACGACACATGTGGGAGTGACCACTTCCTGATTCTCCTAGAAGACATATCAGGTGAGTTAAATAAAAGAACTCAAAGCTGGAATTTGGAAAGAGCTAACTGGATGGATTCATGCCTTACCAAATTAATCCCAGAAACCAATAAAAACAATAAAGATGACATCTTATATTTTACTAACACACTACTTAAGATAGCTGAAAGAAATATACCAAAAAGCCCCAACTCTTCAAAAGACAACAAGCCATGATTCAACAAGCAATGCAAGAAAGCTGAGAGATTATGCAGAGCATGACTAAAAAAATTTGAAATAAATCCAACAGGAGAAAATCTCAACACTTATAAAAATAGAGCCAAAGTCAGAAAAATCATTAATGAATTACAGAAGAACTACATGACCAAAATAAATAGTAACACTAAACCAAAAAAGGTATAGCTGGTGATACAAAAAATAACAATACCCCTATTAAACATCTCATCCACAATAAGGTGAAGATTACTGACAAGAAAGATATAGTAAACCATCTAGCTGATACTTTCTCCAAAAACCAAACCCAAAAGTTTCAAACAATTAAAGCTAAAGCAGAAAAAGTAAAAATCAAATTTCAAAGCAAAAATACTGAAAAATATAACTTTCTCTAAAAAAGAACAAGAATCCCTCAACAAGGCCCACAATGCAGCTGCTGGACCAGACAAAATACATTACCAATTCTTAAAAGAATTACCTGAGGCATCAATTAATTACCGACTACAAATTTATAACAACATATGGATCAGCAGTAATATCCCAAAAATATGGAAAGAAACCATGGTTATACCAATAACTTTAAAAGATAATTCAAATGCAAAAACTTATTACTTAAAAACCCATTACTCTTACCAGTTGTATCTGCAAAACACTAGAGAGAATGATCAAAGTTAGATTGAACTGGTATCTGGAAACCAACAAACTGATCAGTGGGTATCAATCTGGATTTAGAAGCCAAAGAAGCTCTATAGACCACCTAATCTGATTAGAAACATTTATCAGAGAGGCTTCCATTAAAAAAAGAGCATCTAGTGGTAATATTTTTCAATCACAAAAAGGCATATGAGATAACGTGGAAATATGGTATAATAAAAGACCTTAAAAAATTTGGACTAGAAAGTAGAATGCCAGTGTTTATGAATAACTTCCTCCAAGATAGAAGATTTAGAGTCTGAATGGGTGATATTTTCTCTTAGGAAAAAGATCAAGATCTGTCACACACTTAAAAATAAAAATAAATGACATCATCAAAAACATTAACAGTGGGATAGATTGTGCATTGTATGTAGATGACTTTCTGATTTGCTGTAGATCAAGAAACATGAATTGTATAGAAAGGAAGCTCCAAATATGCCTCAATAAGTTGAACAAATGGACCACAGAGAATGAACTGGACTAAGGCTGCTTCATATGTGAAGCAACCAGGAAATCGTACTTGAAAGAATTAGATACCATACACCACCAATGTCTTACATTAACCCTTGGAGCATATAACACATTTCCTGTTGAAAGCTTATATACAGAAGCAAACGAACCATCTCTAAGACTAAGATGTGAAAAAATCACTCTCCAATACTACTTAAAATTATCTTCCTGCCCTCTAAACCCAGCTTAAAATGATACTTTCCAACCACAGTACACTCAACTTTTCCAGCAGAGGGAAGATTCTACCAAGTCTTTCAGTTTACATATGAAAGAGACTATACTGGAGAACCAAATAGACATAACACAGATCCATATATCAATTTTATCAATTACCTCTCCCTATATATAACATGCTTTATTAAAACAACATGCCTGCCCGCACACACAATTCCATAAAATACTTGTTGAAAACACAATTATACTTCGACATGAAAACAATAGACAAAAACTAAAAATCCTTGAAGCATTATACATCAAACAGTTGAAACCCAACCTAAACAACTCAATTATGGAATCTCTACAAATATCCTTAGTTGTCTATAATTGGTAACAGAAGCCATTATACCAATGGCTTCCCATACTTCATACTTCTCCAATTCACTCACGTGTGGTCATGTGTGACGTCATGAGATGCAGTGCGATTTTCACTTCTAGCATCTTATATGCACGTGTTTATTGTTGCTTAGAAATCATCTATGTAAACAATGACAGACTATCATCACTGTCTTGTCCGTATATTGCTTAATATGTTGTAATTGACATCTTTGATAATGGCTTATGTAAGCCGAAAGCTTAGATTGTATTAAAAAAATATGGATCGATATTGTGAATTTCTTTCTTCGTTCAACGATAATGTTATTAAACTTATCAGACGTTATGAAAAAAATTTACATAAAATAAATAGACAACACTTGTTTATATTATTTAATGAAACGTGTATGAATGAAAAGATGCTGCCTAAATACATACAATTTAATATATATATATATATATACACACAGATGGGGCAAAAAATGAAAATAATATTGGATGTGTGGCCATCCTAAAAGATAATAAACAGTGGCAAAGAATTACAAACATAGCCACAATATATAGTGCCAAAACAATTGCTATTAATCTTGCACTTGACATAATAATCATAAACCCTTACAATAAATTCATAATTTTCTCAGACTCTTTATCAGTGCTAACTGCGTTATAAAATATAAAAGCTAGTGACCCTTTAATCATATGGGTACTAGATAAAATTCATCAACTGTTCAAAAAAAAAAAAAAAAAAAGAAAGAAAGAAAAAGAAAAAAAAGAAATAATCTTTTATTGGATACTGAGCTATCTTGGCATACATGGAAATGACAAAAGCAGACTCAGAAGCAAAGAGAGCAATGAAAGACAGAATAACAAACACGAAAATATCACACACTGATTATAGGATTGTTGTCAATAAAATGATGACAAATAAATGGCAAAACCAATGGGATACCCTCACTAATAACAAACTTCTGAACATTAAACCCACTATTGGAGAATGGAATGCAAAATACAGTAACAATAGAAGAGAAGAGTTAGTGCTCACCCACATTCACAAAGGCCACACCTACATCACCCATCACCATTTACTAAAGGGTGCAGAAGCCCCAACATGCACTACATGCCAAAACAGTTTTACAGTAAAACTTATATTGTTGGACTGTGTAGACTTTGACCTAGTTTGAGCAAAACATTACCAAGAAAACAATTTGAAACACTCTTTCAACAAAGCAAAATCATCCAAGATATTACATTTTCTAAGAGAAGTGAGATTGTATTCAAAAATATGAGTAATTGAACAATGATATTCCAACTATATGCACCTACAACATTTAGTGCTGTACCAAATTTATTCTACAAGGAATGATTATTTTATTTCCAGGAACTTATTCTGAAACTTTGTCAGAATTAAATGAACCATTGAGGTTGATGTGCCACAAAACAAACCCAAGCAATCACCTAGCTAGGTACTGAACGGGCTCAACATTGCTTAACTTTGATGATTGTATGGGAACTAGTGTTTCAATGTGATATGGCCCTAATACATTATATTTATACATTAAATTCATGGAGTCTCTTGACTTATATATTAAAATCTATTATATTTATTTTGTTGAAATGAATCTTAAAATTTCTGACATTTTTAGTGATAGTTTTATTTTGAAGAAATTATTTTATTTTTAATGTCAGTGGTTATTGAAAAACATTTGACTACTTGATTCAGAGAATTCATTTGTAAAATTTATATGTGCCTTTTATTATGCCTACTTTTGTTTTTAGCTTTAGTTACTTATTTCATTACAATAGTTTAAAACTAATAAAACTGGAAACTGGTAGATTTTTTGTTTTTTATAGAAAAACAGTGATGCTGCTTCTGTTTTAATTTTAACTTGCTTAAAATCTGATGAAGACATCTTTCATGCTGTCTCAATTCACTTCCTATTAACAAAATTTATATTAAAATTATTTACAAATAAATAAATAAGGGGAACTAATTAGCCAATCTCCAAATACATTTAAAATTTTAAGTTAGCTTTACTTGTTCTATTAATCTCTAATCAGCAGTAGTCTTATGTTAAATTATTATTTTTTAATTTACTTAGAATTTTGAAAAATTTTCTTTGTAATGAAGTGAAAATTTTCTTGAGGAAAATGAAGAGTTTACAAATTGCTAATTGAAATGATACATTTATTTTGTAAAAAACATTGCTATTATATAAAAATATTTCTAAAGAATTAATGGATTTATTTTTAATCCTATATTTTTATTACTTCAAATACTATTTTAGAGATCATGTTTTCTTTAATAAGTCTTCTCAAGTATGCAGACAAATAGATGTAATACACACTGTTTAAAATAAAATTTTTAAAAATAATGGGACATCTATTTCAAACAATGATGCCAACTAAGAATAGGGTTTGAAGTAATATAAAAATATGCAATAAAAATATTTTTTTACAAAATAAGATATCATTATTTCAAAGATATTGTTATCTAATTCAGAAGTTAGTAATGTTTTCATTTTTTTTCTCTTTTAATATTGATGTGAGTTTCTTTTTACAACAAATACAAACATAAAATGTAGATCATTATTAATGGCATGACTAACAATGTCAACCCCACACTGTTATTAACTGGTTGACTGCCAGCTGTAAGTTATGGAATCAGACTTTCACCACCAACTTTATAATAACCAACTTGGGCAATAAAAAAATTTGATGTCTTAACATTATTTTCACACTAAGAAAATATCATAGCAAATAAACTTGTTGTTGGTGCCTGTAGATAAAAATTTATCAGAAAATGCCAACTATGAAATAATTTGTCTGCATTATGATAAAAACTACAAACGTGCTTAGTAGTCAATGTGTTAACATGCAAATTGAACTGTACATCACTTTTCCCGTCAAGTTTGTTTATATTTTAATAGTATTGTTCCAACAAGAATCTTAATACAATGTGCTGTTTTTACTGTTAAGGTAACAAAGAAAACGTACACATAAATGAATTAGGTCATTATACTATAGATTGTATGTTTTTTTTTAATCTTCAAAGATAATATTTTTGTGTAATGGATATGTGTCACTGCATTTTCTATTTATAATACTGTGCCAATTTTTACTAGCTTGATTTTTCTTGTTAATGTAGATATTTTTATGTGGTAGAAGATCACAACAAGTGATGATATGAATTCCTGCAGAGAAGAGAAAAATGAACCTATAACAGATGCAAATTTGAAATTCCTTAGATTCATTTGTTACTTATAAGTGATATATAAAAATGAAAGGAAAAAATAAACAAGTTATTACAAAGATTGTAAAAGAAAAAACAGCTTTTTCCTCTTCTGTTCATGAATGAAACATTGTGATTATTTGTTCATTTAGTTTTTTACCTGTGAAAAAATATCATGGATTTATTTGAATATCTATGAGATGATTTTGTCTGATAAAACAAAGACAAACCATATTTTGATATTAGTATCATTTAAAAGGTACACATAAACATATGTGCACAAATATAAATATATATGGTTTGTTGACTTACGGCATGAAACTGCCAGTCACCATGCAGTGCTGATTTCTGTATCCACACTGTTTATATCTTCCATTGTTTTTTGGCAATCTTTCTCCATAAATATACCAAATTTTAAACATTATAATTATACACACACACACACACAAATTCATATATAGTGTAATGGACTGTGGCTCAGAAAGAGAAATTCAGACAGAATTCCAGTCAAGTTTGTTACATTTACTTACATGCATTTGGGAAATGTATAGATCCATCTTTTATCCCTCTAGTTATGGGTTAGATAATAGAACATACTGGGCTCTTAAGCCTTGATTGGCAACCAGTCTATGAGAAGGATAACTTTGAATTCAAGACATGAGGTGTGATGTTTGGGTACCACTATGTGCACCAGTTCTCTGTATTCGGTTCTTCAGAAAAGTGAGGATGGTTCTGCATAACCTTTCACTACTAAAATCAAATCCTATGTGCAGATAGTTTGACTGTTTAGTCCTAAGAGCTGAATTATTGAACCCACATATGTCAAAGATGGCTGGGAAATCCATCATATATGCATACATATGATAAAAATAGAGTTGTTTTAAGGTATGCCATATTTATTGGTAAAAGTGCTCAATATCAGAGATAGAGCATATTTAAATATAAAAGTGGGAACTGAGGTCAGCATTGAGTAGCGACAGTCTGCTTCATGCTTGAACACAATCTTCAAGTTATATATATATATATATATATATATATATATATATATATATGCTTGCTTGTTCATTTCATATTGTGCTAAGTATACCTCATGTTTTTCATGACCTGATTGTTAATTAGTGAATCTATTTTTACAGACAGTAACAAACTGAAAAAGTCATACTGTTCAGTATTATTATTATTATTATTATTATTATATACACAGCTCATCATGCTATGTTCTGGTAAAAAGAATTTATTCAGTTATTTAATTACAAAAGAAATCTAAAGTCATATTTAAATATATTCTTCCATCACTCTTGTTTAATTCAATGATAAACTCTGGCAATACATGAAGCCATGGAAAGAATTTATTTTGGTCTCTACAAAGTACAATTGGATGTAATTCTTGTACAATACTATTCAACATTATCAAGTGTTACATGATAAAAGAAACCATCTCATACAAATCTGAATATTGTTTATTCATTTTGGAGTTTGAGAAATAAAACATAATTGTTCAATGAAGCATTATAAACATCTGTTACTAAATTACAAATAAATAAGCCAGAGTTACTAGATTCCACTTATTCCTCTGTGTATGAAAATAAAATATTATAACATGGATATATTATATGTGTAAAAGAAAATTCCTTTACTTGAAGTTATGATGAAAAACCAGAACTTGTGAAAATAAAGGTTTTCAGTAGTGATTTCTTTTTATTCTTTGAGAACAAGATTGAAATTTGCTTACTTCTACTATGTGTGTTTAATTGCTTTCTTTCTATGGCCCACTGAACAGTTAGCTTGCCATTGAATTTATTTTTCTGCCATATTGTTAAAAATTCCACTTGACCCACCCTTTCATTTTAACAGTCTCAAAAACACTACAATTGACCTTCTAAATTTTATTTGAATAATTGAACACCTTCATGTATTTCATGTCATTAATATAGCACTTCAGATTATCTGTTCTTCAGCCCTATGATGCAAGAGATAAAGAAGGTTTTTCTCTCAAGGATTTTACTCGTAACAAAGTTTAAAGAATGTGTCAATCAAACATTGTGAAAATATAAATATAAAGAAAGGTTCAGTTCAATCAATTCAATTATCCAAACAAAATTTTGACTGTTATTAACTTTTGATGAGTTAGAATCCATTGTCAAAATGCAAGATAAATAACACAAACAGAATTAATAAAGCTTGTAATGAAAAGAAAAAAGGGCGAGACAGCGACAGTCATGCAAGCAAACAAATAATATAGTTAAAGCAAATTAAACAGGTAAGAAGGCAAAAGAATTCACAAACCATGAGTTGGGATTTGTATACAAAAGCAAGGTTGGGCAAGTAAACACAGTAGGTCTGTCTAGTAGTTAAGGCAGATCTGGACTGAGTCAAGTCAAAATCCAAGCTATCCTATTTTATTGGCTAAGAAAAATATCCCAACATGCATTTTGTCTCATTCCAACTATAAGAGTGGTGGGGGGGGACTTCTGCAATTGTTCCCTGCCGTTAGGAAAATCAAAAACTTTTCTCAAAGTTACAGATAATTTCTGTTAACACATTGGCATTTGACCTAGAGAAGCAAAAGCCATATTGTCTGAAAGAAGACCATGCAAAATGAGATGCTTACCTAATTCGGAGTTCATTAGAGCCTCTAGTCATTTTCTAAAACGGTTAAACTAATAGAATGATAATTCAAATGATCAGAAGGTTCACTAGAGTTCTTAAAAACAGGAACTAGAGAAGAGGAATTCTAACAGGCTGAAAAGTAAGATACAGCAAGACATTTATTATAGAGTGTAGAGAGAACAGACGTTGGTTCAGGAGCACATTTTCTGATAAGCATTCCTCCTTAGTATCTTGACCATATGAATTAAATCGTAGCACTAAATTGGCAACTAGGTTTCATCATTTTACTGTTGAAATAACTAGATGCAACCATAAGTTCTATTCTAATAGTTTTATTCCTCACTTGTGGAACTCACTACTAACTTCTTACTTCCCTATCACCTACAGTCTTCAAAAATCTAATTGCAACTCATCATCTTTTGTCTTCCTGAATTTTAGAAATTTCAACTCTTTTTGATGTTAAGTATAAGTTTCCTTTTTGTTTCCATTTTCTTTAAAATTTTGTTGTTGCTCACATATTCTGTCCATGTTATCATCGGCATCCTTCTGTAGAGCCACATTTCTGTTGCTTCAAGTCTCTTCATCTGTGAGAAGATTGTCCAGCATTCACTGCCATATAGGAGGACAGATATTATGTAACAGTTCAATACACTTTTTTTTTTATTTCTAATAAAATTTTTCTGTTTCTTAATACCCTGCTTAGCTTTTGGAATGCATCTTTGGCTATCCTAATTCACTTTCATATTTCACTTTACTGGCCTCAAACAAATTAAGAAAATCAAAATAACAACATTACAAAATATGAGAAAGCTTCCCTATTTATTTGATAGAATTAAGAGCAAATCATTTTGGGGATTGTTATATTCTGTGCTAATAGGAATATATATTTGAAAAACAAGGTGGATAAAATAAGTAAAGGTTTATTGTAAAAACCAGTACAATAAGAATAAAGGTAACAGTTATGCACAAGGTAATCGCAAATCAATCCAGTAGTGTGTGCCACTATTGGAAGGTTGGTAGTTCTTACATAAGTCTGAGTCGTACTCAACAGATCCCAGCTGTAATCTGTTGAGTTACAGATACTCATAGGTAGTTACTACCTATAGTGTAGTCACTCATGGGGGTGAAAGGTTATTCTATTACATCAGGGATATATTAAAGGGTCAAAATAGAACTCTTAAAATTATGTCTCCGATGGATATATTCCTTGCCAAAGAAAAAAGATTGACCAAAATTCAGATGAAGAGACTATATACTCAGTTGATCAAAATCTGATAGCTAATTGTATATAAATAGTTATGCAGGATTTAAAGATGTGAGAATAAAATAATCATGTGAGCTTCTAATTAGCCACTGGTGGAAAGAGTATAATAGCTGCCTTTAATACAACAATGAAGTAGAAATGATGAGAAGCTAACAAAAGAAATGTACTCAAATTTTAAAATATGAAAATAGTTTCAAAATTGTCTTAATAGAAATTTAATGGATAGATAAAATTATTTTCTTTTATAAGGTATATCTGGGAAGTATGCAGTTGCTTAGTACTAAGTTAAAAAAATAGCCTACTTAGAACAATGGAGATTTAGTCTCCTTCGAATTGTTACACTGTGTAACAAAATTTTGACTTTTTGTCTTTGGTCAGTAAGTATTATTTTCTAATTGATTCTGTCTAGAAAGCAAAGGAAATGACTATTATTACCTTCAAATGTTTTGTGATTTGGACAAAAGGGAAAATAGAGCCATGAAATTTGCAATCCTATGAATTTGGAGGAAACCAACTGACCACTAAAGAAATTGCTTTCTCTGCATGGTAGACCCTTTCAAACATCGAGCTGACAAGAATGTGCTTGCTATCATATATCCAGACCTTCCATCATTCATCACCCCAGTGTCACACTGCTCTGAGCTCCCCATACCCACTGCTCCAAACAGAGAGCATCAGTCTTCAGAAGAGAACAGCAATTCAGAAGAGGATGAAGTCATTGATCCAGATTATAGAGGTGCAGCTCAAGAGAGAAACTTATACTACCTCAACCAAGACCTCAATGACCTGATCCGAACTTTTGACATTGAGACTCAAGCAGTGAAATTTGTTAGATGAAAGTGTGCAAGTTGCAGGTCAGATGAAAGTGTGCAAGTTGCAGGTCAGATGAAAGTGTGCAAGTTGCAGGTCAGAGAAAGTGTAACCAGTATTTTTTGAGCTTTTTTCACCTGTCAAGAGGGGCTTTGCTTCTGCCACCATGTGACCGGTCAGTTCAAGTCAATTTGAATTGCCTGTAATCCCAGCAAGTGGCACTTCTTCATCAAAAGCTCATTCAGGAGCCTCAAAGCTGTGCTGTCTCATAATGGGAACATGCATCCATCTCTTCCTCTGGCTCACTCTGTACATCTCTTCCTCTGGCTCACTCTGTACATCTCAAAGAAGAATACAGCAGTATCATGATCTTGCTAGATGCTTTGAAATATGAAAAGTATGGTTGGGAAGTTATTGGAAACTTCAAAATGGTGGCCTACCTGATAGGTTTCAAAGGTTGCTTTACCAAGTTTTCATGTTACCTTTGCCTTTGAGACAGTAAGGACACTGCAGCACACTACCACAGGCAGGACTGGTAACAACAGAAGGAGTTGAGTATAGGGAAGAACAATATCAAATGGGGGCCACTGTTGGACCCTGGAAAGCATTGTTTCCTCCACTGCACTTAAAATTGGGCTTCATGAAACCATTTGTCACAGCTCTAGATAAGGACTCTCCAGCCTTCAAGTATCTTTAAGGCTTCTTACCTAAACTGTCTGTGTCAAAAATTCAAAGCCTGTGTCTTCAATGGACCACAAATAAAGAAGATTATAAAGTGCAAGGAATTCTTCAAGAAGCTCACTAGGACAGAAAAAGCTTTGTCGTGTTTTGGGGCTTCCTGGGGAATCAAATGGCTGAAAACTGTGGAGCATGTTCAGACTCTAGTGAAGAACTACAGAAAAAACGGGCTGCAAGATGTCCCTCAAAGTCCATATCCTTGATGCTTATGTTGATAAATTCAAGTGGTCTTTGAATGCTGCTACCATGGATTGTATAGCAAAAACATAATGGGAGATTATATCTGGAGGCTGATTTCTGAAAATGATTGGAATTTCGAATTAACCCTTTATTTCATCCACTGGGGTAGATTGTTCTAGTTCCACATGTCATGCCTCTTCCGGATGTCTCAGTTATTTCCATTTAACTCAATTCTTTTTTGGTTCACTACTGCTATCCCAGATACTCATTACTAAATTTTTTGTGGTTTCTCTTGTGTAATCCTAGAATAAATAAAATCTACTTTTTGTTAATGAGACTGTTCACATTCACCATTTTTTCCAAATGAGAATAAGTATATTTCAGAAATATCATTATCCTGGTTAAAAAAAGCAAAGTTTGAAGGGAATATTAGGCACTTTTCATATTTTCTAAGTATAAGTAAATAGAAAATAATAGTTGCTAACCAAGGGCAAAAATCATGTAACACAGTGAATTATCCATAGAACCTCACTCATTTTTTCAAAATAGTCTGCAATGTCCAAATTTTGTAGGATAACAGTTATGGTCCAGGTTAGGACCAAGGAAGAACAACACGAACACAAGAGTAGAAATAACAAAGGTATATTACATGAAATAATAATACAAGATATGGAAGGTGTTAGCATGACTGTCAGTCTGGTTTGGAGTGAACTACTATCGGCTCAACTCGATTCATCCCTCTCTCTTGAGAGGCGTAGTATACATAGTGTTAGGAAGAGTTCATTCTGTAGTTATACGTAAGGACCCATGACAATAACTATAATTTCCAAACTTCAAATCAGGACAGTTTTTATTATAGGTTTATATTCTTGTATAATAAAGTGTTTTCACGAAGAGCACCCCTTACACTTCAAGGCTGAAACATACACACATAAAAATACAAATACTGATAACTTATATCTCTAGAGGAACATTGGAACAGACATCTGGTTAAAGCAAGACATATTGTAAGCCTATTTTTGGGATTGCCATCAACTGACTTGTGTTCTCATCAGTCATATACAGCATTTTCGCTTTAGGAAATGTCAGGAAATTCATAGAGCTAAATCTAGACTGTTGGTGGGAAGTTAGGGGTTGACTGACCTGGGCAATATAATATGGTGAAACAAAAACCCCTGCATGAGATGGGAAGAATCTATACAAACAGTTATTGTGAATATGACAGTCATATAAAGCTCAGTCAGTACAATTTTAATGTAGACTGAGTAACCCAACAGGAGAGTGTTTGTTTTATATTGGTTGGCAAGTTACATCAAGTTGACACAATTGGTTCTCAAGATATTTAAAATGGCTGGATATATTACAAACGGATTTTGTATTTATGTATTTTTCTTTTTTTATTTACTCTAGTTCTTTGGTCTTTTGTGATTTTTCCATTAAAATTTTACTTTGCTTTTTATTCAGAGCTTTCTACTATTGCAAGACTTGCCATGGGGTTGTGACAGATGTCAGAGCCATTAAGAAGTGTAGGTGTAGACCAGGTAAGAATGGAAAAACATTCTGATCTTCATTTCCAAATAATCTCAATGCCAAATGAATATAACAAATTTAGTTGAGTCAAATTGAACTAAATTTATAATCAGCTTGAAAGATAGCTTTAATATTTTTTTTATTTGTAATCATTGAGAAATCTTTCTTATTCTAAATGCTTTTTTACTCTGAAATGATTTTTTTTTTACTCTGAAGATCAATCAGAATCCAGATCTAAGTGGGTTTTCTGTTGTTTAACTTTTTTTGTAATGTTTTTATTGCAGCTTTGTTTATTCATGATTCTGAGATATTGAAAAGATAGTTTACTTCTCTAATACACCACTTTTTGATGCACCTGGACACATCATCTGTTATGTTTTACTAGGGTCATTGGGTGTTTTAGGTGTTTCAACAATCAAACACCTTTACTTAGGCAAGCCAGCCAGAATTGATCTCACCCCAGCTTATATCCAGGTAGCATGAACTTATCTATCACTCTTTTATCCTGACCCACAGCCATGTTGAAGCACCTTCTACTGCTTTAGTGGCTGACGATGAGCCTCAGCATCCCACTTCACTTGGCTGGGATGAAGGTGAAACAAAATATTTTTAAGAATATTGTATATTTATAGTAAATTGTGAGAGATCATTTCATTTTTTACAATGACATTATTTCACATTACTGCTATTATTTTGCCAACAAAAGAGAAAAAATATGTCCATGAAAAAACATTTTAAAATACAAAAATACATTTATTGATATGCTGGAAAATAAAATTTATTCTTACATTATTCACTTAATTATTAACTAGTGATGCAATGTATTGATGAAATACAAATCTGTTTATTGTAATATGAAACACTTAAAGCTTATATAAACAATTTTTGCTTACAGATTAATAGTAAAAAAACAAAAAGTACCAGAAGATGTTGAAAAGTCCTTAGTCCAACTAAGAAGTTCTCCCATTTGGTCAGATTTTGGGAAGTGATTTTTGGGCTGATAAATTTTAATTATTCTTTCATATGTGGGGAAATATAAGTAAACTTTCATTAAGGCAGTTTTGTATTTTCTTCATAACTAAAAGGATAATAATAATCATGATAGTTTCTACGTGTCTATTTAACAGATAATCATCTTTGTATTTGACCTCTGGTTTTCAATCATTTGAATACCAATTTAAGAACAGGTTTTGAACATTTTTGCTAAATTATAATCCATTAAAAACCATATGAAGAAAAGATTATATTTTTACTTATATTTACTTCTTTCGATGACCAACACATTTAATATTTAAGTTAAAACACTCCATTCATTGCCTTTCAGGATTGCAATCACAATTTAAACAATAAGTTAACGGAAATTCAAGTAACCTGTATACAAGAAAGTTTCTTAGAATGCTGGCCATAATTTTAAAAACATTTTGTCCACCAATGGTTACTTTACTCTTAGAGCCTTATGAACTGGCTTCAGTATTTGTGAACTTTGTTTTGTTGGGTTGGGTTAATGTCTGTCTTGATTCAATTTGACCTCAGTTCAACCAAAATCATTTCAGCATCAGCTCATTTTTAAAATTAACCAAATATTTACACAGCTTGGTGCTTTATGTAACACAGAAAGCAATACTAATGACAATGAGAACATAATTTAAAAGATTTTAAATTGCATGGTTTTTAATTAAAATGCTGAAAATTTCAATACTAGAGCAAATTAATGAAATACATTTAAAAAGTAAATTGCTTCTTCAGAAATGTTATAAAATCTACACTAACCAAAATAGAATGATGAATGATAATACTTAATCTTATCTAAGTTTACTACCTGCTTTTGAATGCTGCTTATATTTTTTTTATTCAACCATTTCAAATTAATAATTTCAAATCATTGTTTGAAATGCATGGTGAAGGTTTTCCAACAACTTTAAAGCTCCTTGCTATATTTTTTTCAATTTTGTATATTTTCTCTTGAATTCACTAATCTTGGCATGTGGATATGGAAGTTGTTTATTGTACATTTTCTTTGTATTTTTCTCACAGTGGCTTTATTCCGGAAAGGAGCGTCAGCAGTATTAGGTATAGTACCTACCATAACTTCTGTATTTAGAAGATAATTAAGTTTAGAGAAATTTCTAAAAATTCTGTTTGCATGATTATATGTTAATGACTTTAAAAATCCTGTCTAAATAATTTCTATTCTTTTGCTTTTATTTTATATATATTGTAAAAATGAAAAGTGTATATTGCGTTTGTTAAAAAAATGATATTACTATTGTGTGCAAGTTCAGATGAAATGACAGAATTATATTAGGTTGGTGCAAAAATAATGACGGTTTTTGACGTATTTTTTATTTTTGCACCAACCTAATAATAGTATATCAAAAGTATTTTCATTTTTTAAACAACTTATTAATTTTTTTTTAAGTTCCTGTAATGATTTGCATATAGAATTTTTTGATGATTCTAGTACTTTGGAAAGTTTTCAATTGCTGTTTGCCAGATTCTTTCCTACCTTACATTTTAAAGCATCATAATTGCAAACTGATGATTGTCCATTTCTGTTTTATTTCAATGGACAAGACGTGAGCCATAAAATAATTAAACCTGTTTTGGACAGCATAGTCAGATAGTGTTTCATTTCTTTCCACTTTCCAAATTCTGTGAATACCTCCTGCAGTTTTAAGGCCCAGTTTAAAATAATGCCTCAGAATTTTCAGAATCTAAATACCTTTATCTGGTGTTATAATATATGTGAAAAAAATGTAGAGATGAATAATACTGGCCAGTTTTGTTCCTGTGTATTAAAGTGGATTTAAAGGGTTGTCCAAACATAGATCCCTTTTTTAGATTCCAAGATGTCTCTCTAATGTAAGTGCTTTTACACTGGAAGCATCTTATTCATAGTAAAGATCCTAGTGTGTGTGTGTGTGTGTGTATATATATATATATATATATATATATATATAAAGGAGTGCTTAAAAATACTCAAATCAAGAATGTATTTGAAAATAAATTTTGATGTTTCATTATTTGATCAGATTTTGGAAAGTGAATTAGGCCAAGAAATTTTCAGCACCTCCTTAAATATTAAAATTTAGTAGAATCAGTCTTTAACTGTATATGTGAAATAAAATTTTGTAATAAAAGAAAATACTTTTGATACACACTAATTCATTAAGCAGTTATACATTCACTTCTTTTTTCAATAATGTATGCAAACTAGAATTCTGTTCTAGTAAATGTTTTTGTTACCTCAGCCCTATCCTTTATATTTTTACATCCAATAAATTAGACTTAAATGCAAAAAGCAGAGTATTCAAGAAATTCATTGAAATTACTATTCACACTAAAAAAAATAACTCTTTGCATTATAACTGTCAAAACATATTTTTTATTCAAATATACATAATATCATTAAATAACAAGTAAAAACTTAATAGTTTTACTCCTAAGGATGCCTACTTTGCTAAACACAAGTGTAATATTATATATTGTTTCATTATGAGTCATATCTTTTTTTTTTATATTTTTTATCACAATGTTGAGCCTCTTGTCCTTATGCCTTTTTAGGTGATCTGTTATGTTTATAATATGCAACCTTTTATCTGATCTTGGAAGCATACATTTCCTGTTATACACTTCATTCCAGCTATTCTTGTTGTTAGTTTAGAAAAATCCTTCTCACAGTGCCAGTATCTTGCTATAGAGCTGGTGTACATTTCTTAAACTCATGACCTTCCATGGAATGAGAATTGTTCCACAAGTATTCTTCTTTTCTAGATCAAATTCCAAAGAACACTTAATTTTTGGAACCTCAAATTGAAGTTAGTTCTTTCTTTAATTAATAGTCTCCATATATTGTTAATATCTATGCTCTATATAAAGATATGAGGTTCCAGATAGAGCAGACACTCAAAGAAGACAAGAAGGTACACTTACCAAACTTTTGTGATAAAAAACAACAAAAATAAGGAAATTATTCCAGATGAATCAATATCATAGTTGCAACATCTCATTAAAAAAAAATCAAACAAGAAGTCAATTCCAGAAATTCTATTTTCTGTTGTGTATTAGTTTCACCAGGCGATTAGTTTCCCCCTTTTCCTATTCCTTGTTTTATGTAAAACTTAAATTATTAGAATTTTTTTCTTTTACACAAGAATAAAATATAAAAAGTAAACATTCAGGCATCTAATGACTACAGGGATAACAGCTTTTTAAATTATACTTCCTTAGCATGTAAGATAATTATGGGAGAGTGATTTGCTCAAGTGATAACTCACACACTCCCTCTTCTGTTAATTATTTTGATATACCAATGCCAAAATATTTTTCAAAATATCTGATAATGGACAGAGGACAGGGAGAAGTAGATTCATATTTTACCCAAGAGCATTAGATTGAAATAAACATAAGCACCCTAAGAAAAGAATTGGAAAATAATCAGTTTTTTCTTGTTGTTGTCTCATCAACTACCCACTATTTTGTCTGTAATTTATCTCTGTAATTTTTACCTCTACCAACAAAGTTGGACAAACATTATATATTCATTTGTGTTTGTTTCCCCACAATATTTCCAGTTTTTAGTAACATTTTAATGACATTTTGTGGAAGGGTATGCCATAAAACAAGGAATGATTAAATCTAAGGGCAAATCCAGAATTTATCTATTTTTATTTTCTATTTTTTTAATGTGATATTATTTATTAAAATAAATATTATTTTTAGTGGGTACACATGTTTTGAGTTGCTATCCTTATTTTTTATTTATCTTAAACATCAAAATAAATAACCAGCCTAAATTGAAAAGTCCTATAATAGTAAAATTGTGCCTCCTGACAGAAATCAAACTTTTAACCCTTTCTCCAATTTGTTTTTAGGAGACCATCTTGATAAAGCAAGGTTCAAATTACCTATTTGAGTTGTGTCTTCTTTATGTCCCATCCCCTCAGAATGTAGGCAATCATGGCTCTCCACAATTTCCTGTCCCTTGCAGCTCTAAATAAATTTTGTCTTTTCTTTATTTCTAAACCCTGTTCCACCATCCAATTTCTCAAGCTCATCAATTATGTTATGCATTGTTTTCTTCTGTTCCTCTTTCTCTCAATCTGACCTGTGAGTAACAGATTTTCCAAACCCTCCTTTCTCATTATATGTCCTAGAAATTTCAACTGTCTCTTCCTGATGTTAAGTATAAGTTTTCTTTTTGTTTTCATTTTCTCTAAAATCTTGTTATTGCTCACATGTTTGGTCCATGGCATCCTCACCATTTTTTTGTAGAACCACATTGCTTCAAGTCTCTTCATCTTTCAGGAGACACAATTTTTTTTGTAGGATTTCCCAATCTAGGCCAGTTGTTATTAATTTCACTGTTAAGAAAAATAAAAAACAAGGATAACAATTTAAACATATGTACTCACTAAAAATAATGTTTATTGTTTATATATATATATATATATATATATATATATATATATATATATATATATATATATATATATAAAGACAGTAGTCCAAAATATATAAAAATGTTGAAACTTAGTTATCTCCCCTGTATTGTTGTTATCTATAAAGAATTCAGTTTTTAGTGGAAAAGTTTTCTCAGTGGTTTCTAGTTGTTTCCTGTATATCTGATTATTTATGAAATGATAAAAAAGGAATTCTTTTTAAAACCATTATTTACTAATCGCAGGTAATAATTATTCCATAAAAGAATTAAAATTTTAAGTATTCATTGTGAAATAGAAAATATTTTTTGGTACATTTTGTATAGTAGAAAACACATTAATTAAAAAGGAAACTTACTGAAAATGTTTGATAACATATGAGAAATCTAATTTTCATACTGTCCTTTGTTGTTTCATTTTCAAATGATAAGATATTTGTCTATTATTTCATTATTATAAACATTTTAAGAAAATTTCATCCCATTAATTTTTGACTAGTTTTATATTTTTAATCTTAATTTTGTTGCTTTTTTATCAATGATCATCTCATCTTTGCATTCTACAAATGTTAAGTAAGCTGTTGGGATTGAAAATAAAGAATGAACTTGTTTCCCTTGATCCTTGGAACATGTCTGACATCTACAATACCTTACTGATTAGCCAATGAAAGCTAACCAGTAGGTACTATTCAAACATTTTTTGTATTGTACAATTTTTATTATCCTGTTTTTGCTCCACATCGGACGGTCAAAGAATAACTGTAAAAGCAACAAAAGCATTGGAAAAAAAGTCGGCAAAAATAAGAGAAAAATGGTCAAAAATTAATAACAGTTTCATCTTAGAATTTAGGATAACTAGAAATTTTACTTTTAATAAAATAAATTCAATAGCTTATAATGAAAATATTAAGTTTCAAAATTATTGTTTCTCTTAATACTTATCTTTTACACACACACACACACATATATTATGAAATGGATTAAGGCCTACAATTATTTAATATGTTTTCTGTTTATACATTATTTTTATAGATATAATTTATTTAAGTAAATGCTCTGTTTTAATTAAACAGTAGTAATTATATTTACTGGTCTGAATGTTCAAGGAATTTTATAGAAAATAACTGCTCTCTGACAGGAATCAAGCCTGTAAACCTTATGGCTACCATCATATAGCTTGACGTGTCATTACCATTCATCCACAGAGAAGTGTCTGGTTAGCAAAGTCTGAATTACTTTTTATAAACACACATCTTCAACGATTTTTCTTGATCGATCATTTTTGCACACAAAACATATCTTAACATAAATAATGACAGCATATTATGAAATGGAATAATGAAACATCATAATGGTTACAGGTTTGATTCCTGTCAGAGAGCACATATTTTCTACAAAATTTCTCGAACATTCGGGCTGGTAAATGTAATTAATACTGCTTATTTAAAAATTAAATAAATTATATCTATAAAAATAACATATAAATAGAAAATAAATAAATAAATATTATATATAAATTATATCTATAAAAATAATGTATAAACAGAACATTATATATATATATATATATATATATATATATATATAGTACACTATAAGTGTTGGTGGTAATGAAACAGTATGTGATGTATAATAACAGAACTAAAATTGATACTAATAATAAATAGATATTTGTTACAACCTTGAGTTTCATACTTCAGGTACAGATTGAAAACTAACCATTGTAAAATTTAAATATGAATACTTAGAATCTACTGTTAAGATAGTGGAGCAGTCTATTTGTTTATGGGGAAATATATATATATATACATACATACTCTACAGTTCAAAAGTTTGAAGCTACCCCCAGAATTAGCATGCAATGAACTTGACAGAAGTATGAAACCTTTCCATCCAAAAAATAAAAAAAGCTCTTCTAGTGATTGAAAAAAGAATGGAATTAATTATCAAACTTTGAGAAACTTTTGGAACAAATGCCAAAAATCAAGCATAAGGGAAGATATTTTGATGAGAGCAAAATTTAATAATAAAATGATATATTTTTTTTTCTTTTTGTCATAATAAAATTTCTAATAAAAAATTATGTCTCACTTTTTTCTTCTTTTTTTTTCAACTATGTATAATAATTTTCTCTTATTTAAAGTACAAAACAACTACTTTTGGGGCCAATTTAAAAAATTCAAACTTTTGAACTGTAATGTATATATAGATTCAAATCAAAAAACAAATAGATTCGAAAATATGCACACACAAA
>OZ010581.1:42067302-42134802 GCA_963932145.1 Acanthosepion lycidas | reverse complement strand
CACTGCTTAAATGATAGTTATGGGAGAATTGTTGGCATGCCTGAAAGAAGATATTTTTTGCCAGTGAAACAGAGGGCAGGGATGTGAATTCATACCTTTCTAAAGGGTATTAGATTTGTGTGAATTAAATGTTAGCAGCCTTAGCTGAAATTTGAACCTTGTTTATAGATACTATTTTTCCATCCTAATAACTGTGTTATGCTGCCCAAAATATGTTGCATAATAAATACACACACACATACATACATATATATATATATATATATATATATATATATATATATATATATATAAGTCTGTCTCAAATGTAGCCAGCCATTTTGAATATCTTAAGAATCAGTTGTGTGGCTATGATGTAACCTAGCAACTTCATAAACACTCTCTTACATGGTTATTCAATTGGCAGAGAGATGTCATTGAGTGAGCCTACAAAATATCACATCACTTAGGTCTGTCAACCTCTGTACAGTCTAAATTTTGTTTCTTGCAATTTATGGCCATTCTCAAGGTTAAAATCAGCATTGAAACACCATGGATGAAATTAAAATGAATGGACTAAGATAACTAATGGTGATTTGGAAAAAGGACTGGAGATTTCTTTAAAAGTGGAAGGGACAGTAGAAGTGTTAAGTTCCAAGGAGAGTACTTTTAAGGGGACAAAATGACATTACTTAAGATAGTTTTTTTTTTTAATCAGTATGCTTTATCTTATTACTTTAAGCCTTATATTTAGTAGATAAACATATTTGAGTAGACACCCTTATTTTTTGAACAATATAAATTTATGCCTAGTGGTTTCTGCATTAAAGAGTCTTGTAGATATATATCACTTTAAACATTATTTTTAGTGGATACCCATATTTGAGTAGACACTCTGTTTATTTTAAACAATACTTTATTTTGTCTACTGGAATTAATATTTGAGAAATCTTATTATTAAAGAAAAATGCACCCTCCAGCCAGATTCAAATCTGCATTCCCCTTTGCAGTAGAAACTGTCATTAGATTCAATATACTTTAACCAACTTAACAATGAAGAGCATCATTATTAAGCAAAGGTTGTATACTGCCTGTAAGGACATCTTTCTCATTTAGATTCCCAAAAGGTCGTAACTGCTCAGTTTTGTATCCAAAATATTTACAAACCAATTTCTCAAGGAATTATATATATATATATATATATACCTATATATATATATATAGGTAAAAATTCACATAAATACAAAAGGTCATAAATACAATCATATTAAATATTAACATAAATCAGATTAATTATTTCATTGTGGTATCTGAGTATAAGTTTAAAAATAAAATATTGTAATCAAATGACATTTCTCAAAATTTTGCCATTTTATTATCATTTGAAGTATGAGCCTTTCATATATTTCTGAAATCAAAATATTAGTCTTTAAATACAAATTCTATTAATTCTACATGACTTATACACATAAAAATTTGTATTTGTAACAAATTTTTATTTAGCTTAAAAATGAATTTCTCTAAATACATGTATCCAGTTGAGAGCTTAAAAAGCTTCACAAGCTCAACAGTATCTGTAAATTAGTCCTTCAAGTTGTAAAAAACGATAATTGTCTCAAATGTTGATTATTTATTTTCTTGCCTATTTTTCCTTAAGTGACTCCTGAATCAACAGGTATGTTGGATTCCTACACGTTTTCTATCAAAGAACATTTACAATTATTTCCATAAAATAATTGTAAATTTATGTAAATAAGGATAAATTTCTCAAAGATATTTTTCTTGTTTTAGTTTCTGGTTACATTTCTATATAGTAATCAATCATATGAACTCCAATTACTCATGATTAATCACACTGGTTTTAAGATTTTCTATCATTAATCACTGTTCTTAGTTGAATCACATGAGTTAATTCATTCATCTTTTATGGTTCTTGAATGATCACATTGACTTTCACTAATTTTGACCTCACATGTGACTAGACAAACCATGTTTCACTCTTCATTGCTCTCTTTTTTGTTTGTTCTTGTGTGGCCACATTGCTTTCTGTCTTTCATTCTGTCCCCCTTCTTGTCTAGACATATTATCACTTCCTCTGTTTTGTTTTTTTTTGTTTTTTTTTTGTGGTGGGTGGGGCCATATCATCACTTTCTATGTTCTTCTGATTGTTTGGCCATATCACTACTCTGTCACTTTGTTTGTTTGGCCATATCACTACTCTGCTTTTCAGATATCATCTCTCTCTCTCTGATTTTAACTAGTCATCTAACATGTTTGCTGTAACACACTGTATGGGCATTTGCAATGTTTTATATAAAAACATTTGTATTATTACATTATTTTAGTCTTTTTCTTAACACAAATCCTTTCACAGTTATTTCACTGCAATCTTGAATTATTTAATGAAATGTCATTAATTTCTTACATTCAAATTTAGAGTTTATTATTTATTATATCTTTGGAGCTCACTCATTAATGTTCTAATCTTTATTCCTCAGTTTGAATCTACTTAATTCTTTTTCATATTTTCCTATTGTTTCTTATAATTGCATACATTTTCTAGTGAATCCTTCTGTTTTTGCTTTATTAAATGCAATTTTCAGTTAATCATGAAGATATTTATCATTGAATTATAAAAAATGTTCATGTTACCTATTGCTCACACTATGGATATTTCTTATTCAGGGTTCAAAAATTCATATTTACTATTTTCAGTCTGTTTACTTAGTTTATTTTCATATAAAATTGTAATACTATCATCAAGCTATTTATATCATGGACAAATACTTTGTGCTTGTACTCAACCTTTATACAATTTATAAATTCTACATTTCTTTACATAAGTTTATTTATGTGAAAACCAGTTCTTTCATATACATACATACATACATATAAATTAAAATATATATATATATATATATATATATATATATATATATATATATATATATATATATATATATATATATGGGATTTTATAGTTTTATTTGATTATATATTTACTTTGAACTGACTTTTGTAAAATTCAAACTTATTAAGCCTCTCCAATTCTCCCTGATTTGGTTGTAAAATAAACAAGACTAACCCATACATACATACATACATACACAATGTAATTTTATCTCTTTTTATTAAATTGTTGTCTATTTTTTCATAATATGTTCCAGTTTGTCTGGTACAAACCAGATAAATGAATGTTAGTCATTTAATGTTAAATTTATGTCTTTTCTATTCAGTCACAGATTGAACTTCAACATTAATTGAATTTAAATTAAGTTTATGATAAGCATTATTTTGAGCTTAAAAACTGCAAGATAAATCACAATGCCTTGCTGCAACATTGTTTTAATTTCTGTGCATATAAATGCATTTAAAAATATACTTGAATACATATTTCTTTCTTTATACCTTTTTTGTCTCCCTTGCTTTTTTTCCTTCAAAAGTCTTTATTTGTACAAAAGGACAGGCAACAGAAATGTGTTGTAAGCACAACCATACAATCTAGAGATTTTAAGATATTAGACTGTTCTATAAAATCTCTGTTTATTTTTTGTTGTGTGTTAGTTGTAATTTTGTCATTGTTTTGTGGTTATATTGTTTGTGGTAGGCATAAAAACATTGGGTGGAAAGGCACCTGTTCTAGCAATCATAGTAGCAATAGAAGAAATAATGATTGTAGTTTTCCTACCTATTAGTGAGAGTTTTCCTTCTGACTAGTAAACATTCTGAACACAGTCAAATGTATACATGATATTAGAGAGCCAGGTAAATTTCCATTTTGAAAAGAGGTTATGCCATTGAAGAAAATAGAAATGCACCCATTGGATTTAAATTAGCTCATTTTTAGTAATGCAAGATGCACAACTCCAACCACACTGAATTTTGATCAGGCAATGTTTATTTCTAAGAATTTGAACATTTTTTATTTTTATCTTGCTTATTCTTATCTTATTTATCTAACAATGATTTTTTTTAAATTGTGAACTTTCAACATCTTCAGGTTTTGATTTCAAAGGCATGCTGTCATATAAATTTCAAGTTGTACTATACAGGCTAACAACATTTAGTGAACCTAAAATAATGAACCCTAAATCAGGTCAAAACAAGACATGCCTGATGCTGTATAATATTTCTGGTTTACATCTGAAAAATCATTTTTATTCAAATAATGCAAATGCATATACTGAGTTTTCCAAGTAGGATCTATTAAAAGATTTTGATGAGTTCATTTTTAGGTTAAAATTTCCCTGTGGCACATTACCATTCCTATTTTTCATAGTGGTTCATTTATTTTCTCATCTGACTGAAATAAGTAAACTCCATACTCCAAACCTCACTGAAGTAAGTAAACTCCAAACAAGAACCCATAAATATATATACTGAATAGATAAGATTTATTAACTATAACTTACCTAAAAAAAGAAAGCTAACTCCAATCCTGTGCAAAAATGATTTATCAAAAATAAAATACTTATAAAAATCTGTAATATTGCAGTGGTATGAATGTCACTATTGTCAAAATGAGTTGGATATCCATTTAAGGATATGTAATAATTTTGATGAAGTCTTTCATGTTTTTGAATTTAAATTTAATTACAAAATTTAATTTTACTATTACATGTATTCCTTGCTGCAACCATGTACTAAAAGTATATATAGTCAGTGACATGCATAAAATCAATGATTAAATTCTTTTGCTATGTATCACGTATCTTCACAGGTTTATATTGAGTATTCACTTTCATTAAGTTTTGTGATTTTAAACTCTTTAAAATATTGCACCTACAAATGCATGATTTATCAAATATATATGGGCAAAAATTTCGGGTTATGCACTTAACTATTTAAAAATTGATTGTGATGATGCACACTTTACATAATATAGCAAGGAATATCTGTACACAGAGAAATTTATTTCAGATTTTTTTTAAGCCAAAATATTATTAACCAAACAAAAAACAATTTCATTTTCTTTTCTTTTGTTATTTTACCAAAGATACCTCAGTTTCTCTCACTGTAAATCAGGAGTCTCATATTAGGCTTAATATTTATCTACCTCTCTATGAGGGGAAGATGTGATATATGATCAGTTTACTGTGGGAGAAAAATTGCCCACTTTCTTAGATAAGTGTCATGTGGGTATCAGAACAATCTGACCTTCCCTATTTTATACAATGGAAGAAATGATACCACAGGGTTGGTACCAAGACCAGGTTCACCTTTTGTTACACCACATTCTGCTTGAAGGCCAAAACACAGAACCGTATTTGACCCTAAACCAACACTGCTGAGGAGAGTTAGAGATAATACACTAACCCCAGCCTAAAAACCAGGGAGAATTGCTCTGAATCATATAATGCTTATTACATAAAAATAGATTCAAATATAATTTATAAAACTGATTTTTTGGGCCATAAAAATGTGTAAAATACATAATGTGACTCTGAAGCTGCAATGTTTGGTGATTGCTGGTTTAAAATAGCAAAAGTATTTATAGAAAATCATTCTTATTCTATCAATTTGACAATCATTGATTCTAGTTTTAATGGTTTTAAATGCCAAAAACTAATTTTTTTATGATCTTCTCTCATGTAGTCTCTCTGGATTCAGCATTATTTGTGACAAAATAATTCACTCGAGATCTATTTACTTCAATTGAAAGTCAAGCCAATTAATCATGACAGCTTCAACTCGATTCACAAGAGACAAGTCTTTATAGAGTGGGAAAACTCACTTTTATAATTAGGCACCTATCAATCAGACACAGATTCAGATTTTGTAAATGGTTAATATATGTATATATTAGGTTGGTGCAAAAATGACGTAATAATGTCGTTTTTTGACGTTTAAAAATATGTCAAAAAACGACATTATTACGTCATTATTTTTGCACCAAACTAATAAAATATTTTTTTACTCTTGCTCATCCAATGTCAAAGAGCCACTCAAAGTAGAGGGTTACTGAATGAGGTTTTTGGAAATAGATAACAGTTGACCTGAGATGAAGACTGTAGTGACTGGATAAGCACCCTCAAAAGGAAAATGTTTCACAATATGGAGGTTCTTGGGAAGAAGCTGTCCAAATGGAACTTCCTTCTTATATGTTGGGGAATCAGGATGATTCCACTCTGTATATGGCAGGTCTTAGCTGCAAAGGTCTGAGCTAAAAAATGTAGAAAATAGCAACAGTGTAGCAAGAGACTTACAACATTTTATCTATGGGAAAGGGGTTTCAGGGTGGAAAACAGAACATTTTATACTACCATATACATGTTTAAGCATGTTTTTATTTTCATTATTACTAATTCCATATAGTAGGAAACTTTATTTGTCACCCTTTGTAGATCTAATAAATTATTTTTCTTTATGATTTAATATATGAAAAATTCTTATGGTTCACATTAATTAATATACCAATAGCTAGACAGAAAACAAAAAGGAATAAAATTTTATATGAATTTATGAGAGGATATGTGTATTTTACTAAATAAAAGAAAATAGTGTGATTTTTCATTAGGATTTCCAGGAAGCAAAAATTGTTTTTAAATCTACGATTAATATTATGATAGTCATTGATACATTCCATAAATAATTATGCTTTCAAAATATCAGCTCTCTCTCATAATTTCACTTTTGAAATTGCTAATAAGGTCTATGCTAATAGTTTCTTCTTTTACACCTCTTGCTTGTAGACCTCTCTTCTGGCTTCTTGCTTTCCTGTCAGTTACAATCTTCAAAAGTTTAAGTTGTCATCTGTTTCCTGGAATCCTGTTCTTTTATTGTCCTCTCTGTTTTTTACATTCTCAGTAGCCTCTTGCACCCTAATGGCTTTTGCTGCCTAGTTTGGGGTGAAATGATAAAAAAATAACAACAATATATTTTGAAAGCAGACTTCTAGAGTGCTGAGAGAATAATACCATTTCAATAAAACTTTATAATACAAAATGACAATTTTGTCCAAAACATTTTCAATTCAATGTCTAATTATAGAAATTGTTTCATAGTTTATAAACACTTAATAATAAGCAATTGACAAGAACTGTATTTTTAAAGATTGTAAGAAACAATTGAATTAAAAACCTTAAAGTTTTTAATATTTTCCTGATTCTAAAGACAGATATCAGTTCTTGTACTAAAAATGATTTGTATAGAATTCACAGAAAATTAATTACTTTTCTACCTGTTAATTAGGTATTATTATTTTTCTTAGATTAACACTGTGGAGAAAACTATTGATTAATTCACTTTTAAAATTGGTATTTAAACATTTTAAATTGACATTTTCAATTTGTAGCCATAAAATAAAAAGTCCCAGCTGCGGTGACAAAATAAATGGATATAAATTCATCAAGAACCAAGTAAAAATACAGAATATCTTTAAATGTTTGTGATTTAGATAATCCATTTTCTAGATTTCCTCATTGTAGTTTTGTTTCCATCCAAATATATTGTTCTTTTTGGAAAATTCCTACATTATAAAAAAGATTCTTGTTAAATTGTTATGACTATAACAATCCTTCTCATTCTGTTAATAATGCTTGCATTAATTCATGATTACTGACAATTCTTTTTTCTTAGAGTTAGTACTGAAACTTGATAAAGTAAACTTTAAGTAAAAAATTATAAAATTTAGTATTTAATCAGTAATTTTTTCTCTATTGTTAACAAAATTTAGTTGGTTAGGACACAACACATGCTAAGCAAAATAATAGAGTAGTAATAAAGCTTATACCAACTTCAAATACAGTTGACACGAAAATACTACAATGATTAATGTATCATTTTTCTTGCATCACTAGAATGTCACTATGTAGTTAATCATCAAAATGAATGATATTTTTTGCTTAATAAATCCTGTTGTAGGTTACACAAACAGCTAGTTAATGAATAAATGACATTTGACAAAAATTATCATCATCCATTCAGAGACTCTTTGAACTCTTATTCATTACAAAAGATAAAACTGTTTTCCCTTGAATTACAACATGAAAGACTTTAATAGCAATTAGATTTATTTATTGCTTGCTTTTCCATAAATAAAAAACAATTTATGCAGAAATAATATTTTTTTTTATAGGGCACTTATCCTTTTTACTTCCCATTACTACCATGGGGTGTTTGACCACCCAACAAAATCTTTTTCCATTATATTTAGCAACTGACAAGTTTATGATTATTCAAGTAGCTTTCTGAATACTTCTTTTGGGTGACTACTGGTTTTAGCTATAAAATTTGTGTGAATTACAAGTAGTTTTATTTGTTTAGGACTATGAAAGCATGCTATAGTAGTGATATATATTTTTTTGAGTGATATATATATTAGGTTGGTGCAAAAATAATGACGTAATAATGTTGTTTTTTGACATTAAAAAATATGTCAAAAAACGACATTATTACATCATTATTTTTGCACCAACCTAATATTTCTCAGATTTATAGACACACCTTTTAAATTGTTTTAATGCCATAAGATGAATATAGTTTCAATTAGTTCCAAAAATAATGTGTAATTTTTCATCAATATAACTTCTTTATTTTGCCCTTATGTGTATATATTTAATGAATAACAACAAACATTTGTTTAATATTGACCATTTAATTCAACTTTTCAAAATAAAGCATTCTGGTTTTCATTTTTAATTTCAAGACAATATACAAGAAAATTAAGAGCTAAATGATACATCTACAATATTTTAAATGGGGTGTTTGAAAACCTGATGGTACTAATAATGTGCTGTATTAACAGAAGGTTTAATATGATTTTAAGCTATTTCTTGGAAAGGATTCTGTCACACATTGTCTGATCAAAGTTCCAAGTTATCACACACAACTCTCCTTTACACCCTCCCTAAATGCACTAGACCCATCACGTTATGTTCAGTGTTGTCAAATTGTAAAAAAAGTGAACACAAATCATAAAGCACTAATCATTGCATTATAAAAATTTGATTTTTTTTTTTTTAAATTTAAAAAATTTTTTTTCTTTTTTTATTACATCTCCCAACCAATATTTTTACTAAACAGTGACATGTTCATTTCCCACAGCACTTCAGAGGACCTCCGAATTGGCTGGCACAGATAACAGAATAGGTATTCATTCAGTTGTGCATTTGTTTGATCTGCAGCAAATCTATGTATTCCTATCCCCATGATCTATGTCCCTCTACATCTCTCTCTTTCCTCCCACTTTCACTCTTTCTCTCGTATTCCCTCCCTATTATTCATTTCGTACCTAGTATTCCTAGAATTATCTTTTGGTGTCTTGATACCTGTCTTGCTTCTCAGTGATCCTTGACCTCCTGTTAGTGTTCTCTTCTATCTTCAAAATATGGTATTTGATCTCATTTCCAAAACTTTCTATCAGTTATCTCCCTTTATAACTTCTCTATTATCACATACTCTCTCTTTTTTTTTTTTATTTCCTCATTCAATGTATTCTCAGCAATGTTTAACCCTTGTGCCTGCAAAAAAACTGTTTCAAAAGGACAATTTTTCCCATGACACCCCTATTATTTTAACAACCTTCACTCCTCGGCAATGTTTATTGTTTTAAAAAGCAATGATTAAAATTTTAAGAAAACTTAAACATATGAAACTAAATTTATACATTTTTCTTTGTTCTTGAGAATTTACTACTAAAATATTAAACACTATTTATTAGATTGTTTATTGGAATGGTTGTTGTAATATAGCAACAACTCTTAAGTAAAAAGCTTATGAAGCTTTTATTTGACTTGTTCAGCTTTAGTACTGAAAAACGTTTATTTTATTGTAATAGTTGATTACAAGTGAGTGGGGAGATAGGATATGTTTATTTTATTTCCACATTCTCCCCCAGTATTTATTTTATTCATATGGAAAAAAATCCTTCAAATAACTGGGCATCTTGTGGCTCCTTTGGGATTGTCAGGATGGCTTGACCATATCAGGTCTTTCTTGTGTTTCTTCATTGGGTTCTAAGTTTGAGTACTTCAACCTGATATGCTTTCACCTATTTCAATGTGCAGACAGTTCACCTTCTGAATTAGAAGAGTTGGTAGTAGAGTCTGTTTTAGAGGTACTGACTGTTCATCAGAGCTAGGGATCATGAGGATCCTGGGCTTGAAGGCTCTAGGTAATCCTCATGAAGAGACGAGGGAGTGTTGTTATTGGAAACATTACTCAGTGTATCAGGAGCAAGCATTGCAGGTAGTTCTTGTGCAGTTATGGGATCTACTTCTTTTCCTTTTGAGGCCAGATCTCTTAGTGAGACAGTATTCCTTCTCCTGTCTGGATAGCATACTTGAACATACTTGGGGTTTATCTCTATTAGCTCTACTCTATAAATGGTTTGTGCTTGCTCTGGTGAGCATGACATCTTAGTACATGGTTCTGAGTTGCAAAATCCACAACGAGAGGGAAGTACTCATAGAGCTTCATCACAGGAAGGAGAAGAACTTTCATGTGGAATGGTATTAATTGTTGTACGCAGCAATGTTGTAATAGCATTTTGAGCTTCAGGGAGAAAACTTTTCCAGTGGTTTATCAAGAACCCATGGTTAACAGCGGACAACTGTATTGACTTTTATCTTTTTCTGTTGTACCTTTCACATTGGCCATTACCCTGAGGGTTGTAAGGCGTTGTCCTACTTATGGCCACTCCTTGTTCTTGCAAGAATTGTTTGATGCAATGTGACATAAGGGGAGTCCCACGGTTGATGCAAGCAGTTAATCTGAAGATGGCAAAAAGAGAACAGAGGGCTTTAATCACAGTTGTTGATGTCATATCAGGACAGGGAATAGCAAATGAAAAATGAGAATCCTCATTAGTAATTGTAAGTAGGTACTTATTCCTCATATTCGACAGAAGTGATCCCTTAAAATTCAGGGCAAGTCTTTCAAAACTTTCAGTGGGTTTTATAACCATTCCATTACTAGGCTTGTAGAACCTAGGCTTGAACTCTGCACATATTTGGTAAGTCTACACAAATTCCTTAACGTCTTCAACCAAGAAGGGCAAGTTTCTAATTCAAACCAAGTAGAGCATTCTTGTCAAACCTGGCTGGCACAATTCCTCATATATATATATATATATATATATATATATATATATATATATATATATATAATAGTTTAAAGAGATCATCTCTACAGATAATTGAGCCACACACCCTGAGAGCATATTGACCACTGCTCTCTCTTTGCCAGGGTGATAAATTACGTCAAGCAAGAAGTAAGAAAGCTCCATCCTCTACCTTGCTATTTTTTATTTTTTTATTTTACTTACTGTTTTAGGTTTGAGCATAAATGCAACTGACTTCTGGTCCATGATTAGCTTGAAATGGTGACCAATTAGATAGTGTTGCTACTTTCTAAGTGACTTGACAATAGTATATGCCTCTTTTTCAACTGCTGAGTATCACTGCTTAAACCACAAGAGTTCTTGAAAAGAATGCTACAGGTCATCTCACTTATCTTAACGAGGCAGCTATAGTGCAGAGCTACATGTCAGTCTCAACTACCAGTGTCAGAAGGGTCAATCATTGCAATATTTCTTCGAATACTCTGATGACATGAAGAGGCAAGGTGAATTTTGAAATCGCTGTTAGTGGATATACTTTTTCAGAGAATAAAGGTATCCAATGTGTGTAATGTACAGATATTCCCAGCATTCATCGTAAATTACTCAGGATAGGAAAATTAAGAAATGGTCTTAGTCATTCTAGATCTGGCTTCATGTTACCTTTTCTAACAACATATCCAAGTAATTTAATAGCATTTTGCTTAATAAAACATTTATTGTAGTTTAGGATTAAGTTATATTTTTTTACTGCTGCCATAAATTGCTTAAAGATTCTTATCATGGTTGGTCTGGTCATGGCCAATATGGCTACATTATCTTTATAGGCAAAGGTACCTTTTAATTTTTCTGCAAAATTGATACAGTTGACCTCCCACCTTGAATGCAGTATAGGTTTTGTCACTTGGTTTCATTGCAAACTGGGGGTAAGCACTTCAAAGATCTAGTGTACTATATATGTCATATTTAGCAAGCTCTTCAATCATGTAATAGATATATATCCAACAGGGTGAATTTATTAATGGTTGGCGAATAGTCGATAACCATTCTCTTTTTGTGCTTTTCTGAAGATGTTACAAGGACTTGTACTCTCCATGGAAATTGGTTTGGTTCTATTATCCCTTTTCTAAGCATTCTTTTAATCTTGATATTAATGAAATGTTTATCTTCATTTGTATGTTGACTTGATTTTATGGCTAGTGGTTAGCAGTCAGGTGTTAAATTTGCAAAGAGTACCAGCTAAGGTGTGTTAGCCATCATTAGTTCACATAATTTTAATGATGGTTTGGGTCCACAAAATGGTATCTTAACATGAGAGTGTTGTTGAAGGAACTACAAGTTCTCACTACGGCAGAGATTCTTCATTATTAAGAATTTCACTTGTACAATGCTTCTTTTATTTTCAAGTGAACTAAAGAAGGTTCTTGAGACGATAATGGTGCATTAGCCACTGCTAATCTGGTATAGCACAGAAAAATTTTCCAGCAGTTCGAATTTGTGATAACTGCATCAATAAAATTTTCTGTACTACCAGTATCAACCAGTGCATCCAAAGGGAAGTCCATTGTCCTTGATTTTTATAGGAGTTTTTGATAAATAATTAAATGAAGCCAACAAGAATGTTTTTTTGTTTTTACATACTTTAGGCCAGTGACCACTTTTTCTGCATGAAAAACAGTTATTGTCTTTCACTGGGCATGACAAGTGAGAATGCATTCTGCCCCCCACAGAAAAAACAAGTGCACCTCCTCAAGGTAACAATTTCTGGTGAATCAAGAGAATTCTGGGGTTGAGAGGAAACAGAAATGGAAAGAGGTCCTTTGGTCATTGCAGTCTTGTTGAATGAAAGATTCTACATTATGTTGAGTTAGTTCTAAAATTCTTGCTTAGTCGTAGGATTGCTGGAGGGTAAGGTTTTCATTTCCTAGTAGACACAGCTGAATGTTTATTGACAATAATCCATTAATGAATGCATCCCTTACTAGCTCTCTATGGTTTTGTTCAACTGTAACAGTTGTGAAGGTGCAATCTTTGCTAAGTTTTAAATCCCCCCGCCCAAATTTGTTGATTGTTTCTGAGGACTACTGGTGTCTTGTAGCAAACAGATGGCAAGCAACCATTTTTTTTTTTCTTTTTGGTATAGGTTTGTCCAGAATTCCTTTGGATTCTTCATATGTGGCTGCATCTGAGAGAAATACTTGTAAATGCTAGCTGATATATACATTGTTAAGTAACATGACTTGTTGGGTGTTCCATCACAACATTCCTCCAAGAAGTTTTCAAAGGTTTATCACCAGTGATGGTGCTCTCTTTCAGAGAATTCATATTCATAGTTTGTTTGAGTACATGTTCCATCATTGTGAAAGAGAATGGGTTGAATAAATTGTAATATAGTAAAAACTCTAAGTAGAACCTTATGAGGCTTTATTGGACTCATTTTGCCTTAGTTCTGAAAAATGTTTATTTTATTGTGGTGGATGGTTACAAGCAAGAGGGGAGATTGGATGTGCTTATTTTGTTACTACAGTTTACAAAACATTGGCTAATTGCCAATCCATTTGAACTTTATAAAATGGTAAATAATAAGGATTTCATAGTTGGTTCACATATTTTCATAATTTAGTAAATGTTTATAAATTTATGAATAAAAAATTGTTTTCATATTTATTTCTTTATAAAAATTGCATTGAATTAGTTTTAATACAGTTGTATTAGTTTTTAGAATGTTGTAAATAAAAATCATTCTTGTAAATAAACAATCTAATGAATAGTGTTTAATACATTTGTTGTAAATTCTCAAGAACAAATAAATGTATAAATTCACTTTCATCATATGTTTAGGTTTTATTACAATTCTAGTCATTGCTTTTTAAAACAATAAACATTGCTGCAAAGTAACAGTAGTTAAAATAATAGCAGTGTTAAGGGAAAACATTTTTGACACACTGTTTTTTTTTTCTCAGACATGAAAGTTAAATATTGCTATTTTCTCTTTCTTGTTAGGTTTTCTTATTCCCCATATTTAAAAAAAAAATTCTTAATGTCCCATGTAACAAATCTGTTATGATTTATCTTTTCTATATATTATTCTTTTCATCACTTCCATTCCTTCCTTCACCTCTGTCAATCTTTCTTTTCATTCATTCTTCTAATTCTTTTCAGAACTTTTCTTTTTCTTTATATAGTCTAAAACTTACTTCTCTCTTATTATGGGTCCCTTTTATTATTTCCTTTAAAAAATGTTTGTCCTTTAATAAGTCATATTATGATGAATTTATCTTTTTCTTTCAGTTCTTTCTAGCAGTTTACTCAAGAAATTGACAGCTTCTACTCTTGATTTATTTACTGTTCATTCTTTTCTGTGCTTCTTTTATTTCAACAATCCTTTCTCTCATTATTCTTTCTTTTTTTTCTCTCTCTTTTACTAATCTTAATGCTTGCTTCATCATTCACTCAGGCCTTGTATATATGGTTGACCTTATAATGCTATCTAATACTTTTGCTTGGAAATAACAATGTGATACAAAGCTTCATGTTAGATTTACCATGAAGCCATGCAAACAATGAACAGGTGTGGCCAATTGTCTAGTTTCCAATATTCAGCAGATGTAGTCAACTCTATAGTAATCAGAATTATTTAGTATTGAACACTTGTAGTCAGCAGTATTGTTCTAGAATTGTTTGCTACATTTTCTACAATATGATTATTGAATATATTAAAAATAGACACATGAATTATACAAATTAATTAATCTCAAAATGAAATATTTATAAATAAAAGAATTAATGTCATGCATTACATATAAGTTACAGCCATATTTTTTAAAAACTAATGTGTCATCGATAATACCTGTAACGTTTTAAACTAATTTTATTTATTTCATGTCTCATAAAATCTGGAGAATCTTTTCTATGATAGGTAGAAATAGAATACAAAATAAAATTGCGAAATAGGTAATATATTTACATAATCGTTTCTAGTACAGGTTTTATTCTTTCTCTTATCTTCCCACAACAAACAAAAAATATGATATTTACAACTATGTAAGAATGTTTACTTTTGCAAACAAACTAGTTATGAAAAGCATTAAATTACTTTTTTTCCCAGTGACTTCATTGCATTTCTTCATATAATCTTCTATAAATATTGTGTTTATGTTAATACATTTGTGTATTCAGTTTATGAAATATTTAATTTAAAAATGACATATGTTCCAAGTGTTATTGTGTCGTGTGACAAGAAATATTTTTTGTTTGTCATTCACAAATATGCAATTTCTATAAGTGTGCATTTTATATTTTAGATGTATTAGATTGATTAATCAAACTATGACATCGAAAATGTTTATTGAATTTAATTTTATATCAAAATATAATTCTTATTTAAGATAAATTGCAAAAATCATAAACTTGTACATATTGATGATGAGCAAAAAAATAAAATTACATTTTTTTTTTATCTATAATAATAAGTACAAATAAAATCAAACTTATAAAGACAAATATTTGGATAAATGAAAAAGTAAGATGTGGACTACTATTGAACAATTTTCTCAATATAACGTTTTGCTTTATTATAAAAAATAAATAGTGCTGCCAGTTTTAAAATTTTTAAAATTATAAAAATCTCTTAAAATAGATCTTAAGGCGTATTGGGTATTGTAAAATTAAACAATGTTAAAATTAATACTTAACTTTTAAAATGGGTAAGTATTATTTAGTAATAATACTAATCTATAGACAGAAAGTTACAGTAAAAGTTGATTTGTATAGAAGTTATATATAAATAGAGACATGTTACTTTTGTCTAAATCAGATTCTTCCTACAGTTATCTGTTGGTATACATTGTCACCTAAAACTTAGTCAGGGTGCTGCTGCCACCACTACCACACATGTGAATTATTATTATTATTATCATCATTATTATTTATAAATAAACCAAAAATGCACGTGCATGTTTTGATATAGCGACATTCACTTATTTTATGCCAACAGCAGAATGTAACAAATCTGTGTTTAAAATTTTTTTTAAAATGACACCATGCTCATTTATTTTGTTTCCTGTTTTATTTTTGTCATATCACCTGGACTAATATTTATCAATTTTCAGGAGGATTTATCTTTATTTAATAAATAAGTTTATTAATTGCTATTTAATTTTCTCTCTTTGTTTTTTTTGTTTGTTTTTTTTTTTGCTTTAAGAATTCATTTTTTTTGAGTCTTTGCAGTTAATTGTTTTTACAGTATTTAGATTTGTGTTTTGTTTAATCTTTCATTATAGCCATTTTAATTTATGCTTTAAATTCCTTTCTAGCCAGTTCCAGTACATTTACCTTGATTTCAATTTTTGTTTCCTGGCTTTGTCATATAGAATTGATATAAATCAAGGCATGTAGAAACTATGGAGATCTAAACGTGTATATAAAAATTGCTTTGAACTGAAGTCCACAAATTCTGCAATCTCCAGTACTGGATAGATTAACATTAACATTCTCTAAAAAAAATAGATACAGTATAGTAAATATCTGACTTTACTTTGCAAATGTTTAAATATTTTTTTTTTTTATCTATATTAGTTTGTCATTTAATTACACTAGCCTCTGATCTAAATTTACAGATAAACAGGGAATCCATCCAAGTATTTCCACCAACTGCTGTCAAAAATCAATAATTTTCCATCCTTTTCTCAATGGCAAAAACAATTTGACATATTTTTATTTTTTTCATTACAGTTATTAAAATTATTTCAAACAAAAATTAAAAATATTTTTTTAAACAGAGGCCCATTTACAATCTATAGCTTTAAGTACAAATTCTTATACTAAGATCTAACAGTAATCTAACAATTTGTTCTCTTAAATAATGTTTGCACTGGTTAAACTCAAAAAGGCACATCATAGCTATAATGTTATTAATCACAATAGAACTAGAGGAAAAAGTTAAAATTTACCAGTGAAATATTTCTTTCTATACAAAACAAATCTTTTAATATATTTACTACCACATGACATATGCATTTATGTTTTGGCATAATGTTTTTATTACTTCTGACATTTCAATCCTCCTGACTGAGTGCTTACTCATCATTTTATGAAAGTCAATTCCTCATGATCCAGTTTTTTTTTTTTTCATTCTGGTAAAGGATACAATGACGGCATATATATCATCAAGCAACTCTAAGAAATTGCTTACCTCTCTAATAAGAAATTGTATACCTGCTATACTGACCTCACAACAGCATATGCCCGCATCAAAAGAGACTTCCTCTTCTCATCCATTAGAAATTTCTTTCCACACTCTGAATCCACTGAATTTAATAGAGGAAGAGATGGCACTGATCATTTAATCATTTCATGCCACATCTCAAATAAATCAACTAATAGGAGACAATAATCCTGCTTTCTCTCTTGGGGGCTATGCTGATGACATAGATATTCATAGTTGGGATAAGAATGATCTTGAACAGAAAATAAACATCCTCTACCCAAGGCTGGTGAAAGAGTCTCTTGTCCCCACCCCCAATCTATGATACAAGACTTCCACTCTACTACACAATTCTCAATTTTCATAAGGTAGTGTTCATATAAAATACAAATTTTATTGTAACTTAATAGAACTAATAATACAATAATGGATAATATGCAATATGACTGAACAATTCATCTAAAAAAATTTAAAATAAATACAATGTTTCTAAATACAAATTAGAGATATATCATAATAGATCATTCTTTCTTAAATAAGTCAATGATGTTTTGTGACATCAATTTTTCTTGTTAAAGTGTTGAATAATTTAACATATTAAATATTATGGATAAAAATAGTGAATTTTATATGGTATTTTTTAGACTTAGCATAAGCAAAACAAATTCACAAATTTGAACAAAAAATGATCCCAAAATGACATAAAAATTAATGAAAATTTTTCATCCTTTAATAGTCAGTTGTGCTTAGTAAGCTCATTTGTAACATATATAAATGTAGGTAGAAAGAAGCAAAAGCTGATAGGATAATGAGGATTGCAAAACACTGCCTGGAGCTCCTGATCAAGCTTGGGCTTTCCTCTGGTTGAGGGGTTCAGAGTAGTACACACTGGTCCTGTGTCTACCAAGTGTTCCAAGAAATAAAACTTAAGATAAACCTTTCTAAAATAGAAACAGATCTGAAATTAGAATGAAAGCAGTGGTGGCACATACCTTGAATCCATCATAAAAATTCAAGATGTGAACTTAATAAATGCTAAACACTTCAAATACCTGGGTGTATGGATCAGTCATAACAAATTTAGTATAGGAGAAAATGAAATTGAATATATCATAGGCTGCACTAGAGGTAGTCTTGCCCAACATCGCAAATTGCTACAAAGCCAAAACATTAACCTGAAAATTTGAGTCCTGAGCTTAAATAGCCTTGTCAGACTTTCATATGGATGTCATGCATAGCACCAAACCCATCCAGAAATATCTAAACTGTCAATTTTCTCAGATCAATAATTAGAAATGAATCTGAGTGTGTGAAGCCTGTGGGTTTTGGTGAAGACCATCCTTCTTTAACATTGTGGACTTGCACTACAAAATCACAAAGAACTGTACCAAATAACAGAAACCACATAACTTGAGGACTATCAGCAGCAGCAACAATTAAAATGGATAGCACAGGCAACTCGAAGAGAAAATAATGTCATAATCAAGATGTTGACATTCCACACTACTTGAAATAGAAAGTTAGGAAGGAAGCCTCCATCAGTACTGAAAAGAGTGATAACATTTACTGGACTTGAGAAACTTATTTTCCTGAAAAGTTGTTTCAATAGAAATATTTTGAAAATTTCAACTAACAGCAGTACTGGCTGCTTGGTCAGTGAATGCCAAATGTTTCTTTGTAGGGAAACTGCTAACATTACCATTTCCATTAGGATGTTAACATTCTGATCATAAGATCTAAGGTTTGAACCTAAGGTTTTAATTCATAAAAAAAAAAGACACACAAATGTTATAGTTATTTTGTTAGCTTGGTTTGTAGAGCTGTTTTAGTTAATAAAAAATGACCCCAATGGATTACATATAGAAAAATCAATGTTAGTGTCATAGATGCATATTAGTGTAATTCTTCCCATTTAATAAATTTAATTTTATTTACCAAAATAAAGCGTAAATAGTCTTGTATCACAATTTCTAATGGTAACTCTAACAAAAACATTGATAGCATTATGTAAGAGTTTAAATATCCAAGGTAACAAAGAATATATTAATAAATTTAATTTTCTGTCTGAATTTCTAGGATGAGGAGTTATAATTATTTACACACAGTCTATTGCCCTCATCTTTATTACTATTATCACAATGTTTCGGCCATTGTACTGTCTGGCCTTCATCAGGTGCTTGTTGATTCAAGTAGCCTTCAGCAAATTTTAAACTGAACTTTTTATTTAATTTACCCTTTGTAGATCAAAGAAAAGTTTAGTTTGAAAATAGACATATACCAGATAAAGACCAGAGGGTACAACAGCCGAAATGTTATGATAGCAACAATAAAGATAAGATCAGCAGTCCACATATAAATGAGTTAAATTTAATTTTATTTAAGAAAATGAAACATAAGAAGTCTTATATTGCAATTTCTAATGGTAATTTTAACAATAATAGGGGTTAAAATATCTAAAGTAACAGTGAATATGTTAAAAATATCTATAAAGGAAACTAGAACAAGAGTGCATCTTAAGCACTAAGCAATACTCGCATAGGTAGGTAGAAAATATGGTAATATTTAAGCTTCATATTGGTAAAAAAAAATGATCTGTTAAAAGGACGTTTAATCTTTTAACACCATTATTACATTTGACTTCCTCTCCAATGAGGAGTCATTGGAGAAAGTGCTGAGTGAAGAAAAGTAGTTTGAATCTTTAATTCAACAATTTACTCCTCTTTTTGTTATAAGAAAGTGCAATATTTATTTTATAATTTATTTATTTATTTTTTGATCAGTTAATTTTATTCTACTACTAATTTTCATTTATCCGTTTTTTCTTTTGTCCATGGTGATATGAAAAATGTATGTCATAACAACTATCAATGTCACTTTATTGTCCTTTGTGATATAGAAACAAAATATTGAATCAATTATTGATGTTATATTCTTTATTTATTCATTTATTTTCAACTGTCCTTTTTTTTTTTTTTCTTTATTGGCTAAAGCACCATTTGGCAAACTGCTTATTTTTGTCTTGTCCACTCAATATTTTTTTTTCTTTTTTATCATTGATAGACTAGTTTTCTTGTGCCTTGGATAATCTCTGTCAAATTGTATTTGGTAAAAATATTCATTTTCATGAATGGTCAATGTTTGAAGTAATTTTAAGAATATTTGACTTCATCTATAAGCAGTTCTACTCACTTATGTTAAAGTATAGATTGTTCAAATTTTTAATTTTTATATAAGGCTCAGTACACAGTTGTAAATGAAATAAAGAAAAATGTCAGTTAAAACCTTATTAATGTTCAGAGCTCTTTACATAGTAAAGTAACATCAGTCACCCCCCACCAAAAGTTATTTTTATTAATGTTGTTGATTTTAGACGAACCTATAATAAATTTGAAAAAACAGAAAACATAATATTAGATTAAGAAAAAAAAAAAACAAGTAAAATTAGATATTTTAAATCTTTTGAGATTTAAGAAATACAAATATTTTGCTTTAAAGAATACAATTAAGACATTTACTTAGTATATAATCTTCATTTGAAATTAGCATATCAATTGATTTTTTTAAACACAATAGAACAAAACATTTCATAAGTGGATAGAACTGTCTATTTATGACAAAACATAAAACTGCTATCTGACATAAGTTGTTGCTTTTTTTTTTTTCTGAAAATATCTATTGATAATATTGTAATTATTATCAGAGAATGTAATTATGTCTATTTTAGTTTGGGTAAAGATTTTTCTTCATATTCACTTTAAACCTTGAAAGGGTAATACTTTTTCTTTGATGTTCTAAAAGATTGTTTTTCTATTGATGTGATATTTCCAAAATATAGTCATTTGTTTCTAGGATAAATATGTATTTTATATCAATTTTTGGTAATTTCTTATTTATAATTATATGCATTAAAAGTGTATCATTGAAAAATTGGGGAAAACATTATTAATTTTAAATTGATATAATGAAATTAGAATATGTAAATTATTTTGAAATATTACAAAGTATAAATCATAATTTTTGCATTTTCAGTTTTTTATTTAAACACTTTAAAAAATTTTAAATGCTTAATCTCTTTTTTTCTTTTTTCTAAATTTTTAATATGAAGTTTTACAGTTTTCTTTTATTTCAAAAAATAAATTTTGTTTTAACTTTGGTGTTAATTTTTTCTATATACTTCTTACTTTGACTAATGTTGACTTTACAACTTGACATATTAAGTCAACCATTTACTGTTATGTAATTTTTATGTTATTTATTTCTGCTGACTCTAATCTTTGACTGAAATACTTTTTTACCAAATAAAAGACTTTATGTATCACAATAACATTTTTTCTGTTTCAGTTCAGTATAAACTCATATGGAATATTTTTTCTAAATATTTGAAATACATGGAATATTCTTTTATGTATTAACTTTCATATGAATTAAACCTATCAATTTGAAAACTTGATTTGTAATTTTTTATCACAACTAAATACTGATTATTCATTCAAGGTTTCCTGTTAGTGATCAGGAAAATGGTAGAAATCAGAAACAAGTGAAAATAACAGAAATTATTCATAAACCATGACAAATCTGTTTACTGAAAGGATCAATGTAAAATGTATTGATTGATTCTAAAATGTATGTGAAAATATAAATTACCAAAGCTATGATAGAGATTGGTGTTAATTTTATTATGAGAATCAAGCCATAAGTAGTTGATAGTAAAGAGTGAATAATTTAAACTATCAAAGCCATTATTAACCATGCGTTGTTTGAAACTAAATTCCTATTGTATCCCTTAGATAAGTTTTTTATTGATCACCTGTCAATAAATATTAAAGTTATTTAATGTTTTTCATTATTCATTAATTAAACTGATTATATAGAGGCATCCTCTAATTGAGTCATTATCATTCCAAGAGTTGTTTACATATTGAATTTATTCTTTTTGTACTTTTATTGTTAATATAAGGTTTCAGCTGGCCCATTCCCCAGTATTAAGAGTACAATCTATTTAAAAGGAAGAACTCTTTTTTTCTTTTTTACCATGGACAGTGCCTACCAATTCTCCAGTTTTATTATTGAAAACAGAAAAACATGAAATAAGATATTTTTAAAAATGATATCAGTAGTTCAAACAGTCCTTGGAATGAAAATATCATGACAAATTCCAAAACATTTTTATTCCTTATTAAAGGAAAGTGTTTATAATTTTTTATCAGTAATAAAAAAAAAAATGATTTGAATGTTCTTCTATGTGCAATGTACCTTCAGTATGTAGGCAATAATCCACAACTTCCTATTCTTTATAAGCATGTGAATTAGAATAACACATTAAGTAAAATAATTCAGATACACTTCTTAGATATGTTTACAATTTTGCACTTTACTATTCTACTTAAAATTATTGTTTTAAATACCAAATATGTTAGTAGTTGATTTCAATCTCTAATCTATTAAACAATGCTGTTTAAACAAGCAATCTGAAACAACTCCAAAGTTATCTTAAAAAATTGAAAATTTATTTTTAAAATTCTTCTGTTTTTTTATGTATTATTTATGTCCTGGGATTTATTTATTATTTGATTTCACTTGTAACCATAGGTATATAAATTTGGATGCAACTTTTATAAAATTGAAGCTATCAAAAGTAAACCAAACAAAAAAAGAATCAAGTTTTATATATAATTAAAGTTTCTATACTTTACTTACTTTTTTATCATCTTGTGCTAGTTTATCCAAGAAATCTACATTGCAATTTTTACAGGATAACAATATTTATATCCAAATACCAAATCTTAAAACTTGGTTGTATTCTTCAGAAGCATTTTTTTATTCTATCTCATAATGTTGGCTTTTGACTAAAATTTAATTACAGAAACTCTTTTAAGACAATACAGTCAGTTTAAAGATAAATTTCAAAATAATTTGATTATTTAATCTTGGATCATTTTATGGATCTCAACTGGTATATATGAATACTAAATGTATAATGGACACTTGCTATTCAAAATGTAAGTTTTATTAGGAATTTCTTTGCTGTTTTATTCACAATTTATGTTAAAACTAATTGAAAACTCATCTGAGGAAATAAAAGGAAAAATAATTGAATTCAGTGGTTATTTTGAATTTTAATAAGAGAACTGAGTATTTATGTGTTTTGTTTTATTCACAAAATGTAAATGAATGAATTCTTGGGAAATCATGAAATTTGTGTTTATTTCATGTTTACTGATTTCATTTTCAGGCATTGTTTTATATTTTTTTTGTCCTTTTTTGCATAAAAGACTTTCTTAAATGAGTGTCTTCTCTTCCCATTATTCTCAGGATTTCTACCAGATGGACATCAAATACCTGCAAGCAACCACAGAATTTTGCAGTTTGACTCTAAAATGTTACTTAAGCTACTATTTTAAACGTTCCTTTTTTTCTTCCTTTTTTTCTGTTTTTATTATTTTCTTCAGACAATAATGGAATTGAACTCAAATACATTCTAATGGCTTTACCAATTACAATTTTTTTAAAATAGAAGTAAACTTAAAAACAAACTTTTGATTGTAACTTTTGAGATCATTTATTTTAATGAGTTAATTGTTAACTGAAGGAAAATATTTATTTGTTGCTTAAATTTATTGTTTCAATCTTCAAGTTTTGAGTCTGCCTGGAAAAACACATTTATCTTTTCAATAACATTCCTAATATTGAATGCAGAATATTTCATGTAAGACTATGAAAATTATTTTAAAATATTTATATATTGCCTGCTTTTATTAATATATAAGTTGTTTTTTCATCTTGATTAACAGAGAAGAATTCTTTAAAAGTCTTAAAGCAAGAAGGAATTTATATGTGAATTTTGAAACCTACTTTTTAAAACAGATTCTTCAAGTTTATGGAGATGATATTACCTTTTGTCAACCTTTCATAATGGGAAATAAAATGATTTTTTATAATTCTCAGAGATTTTATTTTTAAAATGATAATAAAACATTTTTGTTTTTTACATTGAATTAAAGATGTAGGAAATTATATTCTCTGACCTATAAAAATCATTAAGAAAATGCTGGCAGATAATTTTAACTTTAGAAAAAAAAAATGAAATTACATTTATTATTTTTTTTAATGTTAAAATATTGCAGAAACATTTTTGAGACTCTTAGAAAAAGAAAAAAAACTTTTGCGAAGCTTAATTTAATTTCTGCATAGTAAAGTTAAACCATTAATTCTGCATATTCCAAAGAATTTCTATAATTTTAATAGGTTAATGGACATTAGTAGTGAAAAATTAAACTGTGGGTCACATTTATGGTGAATCAATAGTACTTATTTCAAGAGATGTGTTATCTAAGACAAACTACATGATGAAAATTCTGAAATTCACCTTAAAGCAAATGTGGATCATTAATTAGTTATAAGTAATTTGTGCAAGTTGCTTAATTTTAAAGTTATATATCTTGTATTAACACTAACTTAATCTAAACTGCAGCTTTTACGTTTTTCATACTTTCTCAACTTTGTTTTTATATATTAAAATTCAAAATTTCTTTGCTTTTAGCAACAACCAGAAACAAAGTTTTTCTTTTGCAACCAAGTAAAAAAGCAAAATCATTTAATTTATGGAAGCATTTTCTCTTTAGATAAGAGTTGATAATGATGTAATGTTTTTAAATATTCCTATATTGAACACAAAATATGTCAAGTATAACTAATTTTAAATAAGTTATACTTATAATCACATGGAATTGGTATAATCTCTATCTATTCAAGTTAGTAAAATGTGCAAATTTATTTCATATTTCAGTGTTTATGTAAACAAAAGTATTTGCAGGTTACAGGAACAAACAGTATACATGCTAAATTATGTTTGTAAATAAATAGCATTTATATAACAATATAGTTTATATATGAACTATATTCATTTAAAACAGAAAAATGCAAAATTTTGTATCATATTTCATAGTATTTACAAAAGCAAATAAATACAGGAAAAAATAATATATATGCTAAGTTTTTTAAATGAAGAAAAATTATGATATAAGTATATCAAAACAGTTTTTTTAATGTTTTCTTTTTCTTAATATGATAAAAATGTAACTGAGGTTGTTTATTTATTATCTATCATAACCAATTTTATATATTTATAAACAGTTTTTGTTATTTTAATTTAATTATTTTAAACTAAGAGCCTGTTTTGCTATTTTTTTATTCTTTTTGCTTTAATCTTGTAAAGCATTTAAAGTGTTCCTGCTTTTATGTCTCTTAATTGTGCTTATTTTTTGTCCCAAAATTTCATTTCTAATGTGTTAAGTCTTGTAATGAAATTCTTTGACAACAAATTCATTTTTATTCATTCCTTTAATAAATCATAATCATTGCTTTATAATTGTGAACATTTAAACTTTGTTTCAGTTAAAGAATGGTTTCATTCATTGTTCTTGTTATCATTCATGACTGTTTCTCCATATTGTCAATTGCTTTAATTTGTTTTAATCTATTCTTTCAGTTCTCTCTTCTGTTACAAACATGCCCAACAAGAAGAAGGAAAAAGATAGCACAAGTCCGTCATCTCAAACAAAGAAAAGTTCAAGTATATCAAAGTAAGAAATAGCTCTTTGTTTTTTCTTGTGACTAAAATTATACAAGTGATTCAAAGGACTAATTGTTCAAGAGCAGTGCATAGTTAGAAAAAAAACAATTTACACACTGTGAATATACTTCCTTCTTTTTTTTTAAAAACAAAAAAAAAAATCAAACTATCCATTTTATTTTTGTAAAACCTTTTTCTTCACACTACAGATTTCTTAATATATTTTTGAGATTTAAAGTTCCTTTAAATTAAATCATTTTTTAAAGTTCTCCTCCTTTGGGGATATTTTTCAATTTGTATAACAGATTTAAAAAAATAATTTCTAATTTATTTTAGTTATAATTTTAATCTTTATTACTTTAAATAAAATGAACCAATTTGCATATTTAAATTATGTATTGAAGAAAGAAATTTACATTTATTTATAAAAAATTATAATTTATTTTATTTTTGTAAGTGCTACTATTTTAATATATATATATATATATATATATATATATATATATATATATATATATATATATATATATATATTCACTTACCTAGTATCTTGTCAGGGAATCATATTATGGCCTTCATGGTATTTCTATGAATAATATACATCATTCTACTGTGTTTAACAGATAATCTATATATAATAATTACTTAATTTTGGTTTGTGTATCATTCACTATTTTTCTCCACAAATCTTTCTTTTTTGCAGAATTGTTCTTACAGTTATACATAATTGCTTAAATTATTTTACCTTGTACCACAAGGTTTTATTTTACTAACCTGAAAATAACACACCTATTTGTTTTTATAACTATAGGGAATATATTTATGCTAATCATTTATCAAGCATTACAGTTATCAAAACCCTATAGATTCTTATTCATATATTTTAAATTATAATATATATTTTCTTACATTGTTTTCCTTACTGTGAAAGAATGATGTGATCATGGTATCTGTTGGTCTAATTTGTGAATAGTAAAAGAATATACTTGTAGTATTATTGATAATGTTTTCATGGGATGACCAGTTATAGAATAGTTCTGTGATTTCTGTTAATGTATTATATTGTACTAAGTACAAAATATATGCAAATGACACAATGTTTAAGAAACAAAGAGTATAAAGATATTGAAATTTAATTCCATCAGAATTACATGCTGAAAAGTATTAAACTAATGCTTATATCAATCTGCTCTAATTTATTGCCCAGGTATAGATGCAGGTGCAAGCATACCTATTTTTCTAACTTTTTGACAATATCAAAAAATTTGTTTCTTTTGGATTTAATTTTTGATCATATGAGCTTGCAATCTAATTCTACTAAATGTAGCTATTGTTTTTAGTCTATAAATTGTTTTAGATTTGTTGCTTAGAAATTACATAAAGTTGCTGAAGTCATTAAAATATAAATATTACTTATAAGATAATATAACATATAAAAAATTACAGATAAGTATAAAAAATAGAAAATGTATTTATCTGAAAACTGACATTTGGTGTCAGATGTATATGCATGAAATGTCTAGTCAGTTCCCTATATATTTCTATTGCTATGTGGATAAGTCATGAAGAAAAACATGTAACATTGTGATAAGAGAACTGAAAAAAGAATTCTCAATGAATAACTAGAAAAAAGTTGGGTTTTTCTTGTTGTTTAGTGAGCATTTCCACTGAGAATCTTCATTTTTTCAATAATTCACAATTATTTGTCTCTTCTTTAAAGCATTTAATTTATTGTTGTCTTTCCTTTTGAATAGATGTTGCTAGAATATCTAGAAGCTGATGTGTCAAATATAATTTATGAGTATGGGTCAATAATTCTATAACTTAAAATGAAATTATCTGAATTTTGGTCTTAAACTTTCAACATATACTGTTTGATCAATACAGCTAATTGAAAAGTGTTGGATTAAATGCATTAACAATGAAGGTGATTATATTAAAAAATGAGTATTTGTTGTGTAGAATATTTTTTATTTATCATTAGGCAGATCAAAATTCAGTTAATAACTGCAAATTTATCGATGCACCCTTGTATATCCTAATTCAACTTTACATCTATAAATAGTAAAAACATTAAATAAAATTGTAGATTTGCTGAGATTTGATAGTTAAAATGTTATTAATGTAATCAGTCTTACCAAGTTCAAGGGAAGCAGATATAAGTGTTCCAGGGCACCTGTGTATACTTAAGTCCCCTCCCCTAATTAATATAAAATTACTATATTAGGTGACAGAATAGTCTCAAATGAAGTATCTCAAATAAGAGAACTAATTCCAACATGTTTTGCAAAAATCTAACTTTATAAAAAACAAACAAAAGGCTTCTTCCCTAAATTACATGGATCCTACTGGGTGCCTTAGGCATCCTCAGTCCCTAAACTCACTACTGCTCTCATCAGCACTGGAGATAATGTAAAATTCTAGTTTTAAAAGATTATATGGTTTTGATTCAGCATAAATAGTACAAAGATTTCAGACTGTAAATAGAAACTATTTAGAAATGATTTCCATGTTTATAATCTTGAATCCATCTTTATTAGTTTTTATTGTTGTATTAAACAATTAAATTTTTGAATTTCCTTTAAAACCAGAAATAACTTCTGTTGACAAAATACGAGTAGAAAATTTACTTGTCGTTTTTTTGGAATTTCTTTTTAATGTTAAAAACAACAAATGTTAGAAGTTATTTGAGGAATCATAATTAATTGCTAAAAATGATGTAGACTGTCTTGTGTTTGATAAACTTTATTAAGAAGTCCATCTGGTTTTCTGGTAACTAGTGAAATATAAAAATATCACTTGAATTGGTGAAAAAAATGTATAAAAAAAAAAAAAAAAAATTTGAGTAAAATAATTCAGTTAAATTATTTTATAACTTCCTTTTTAAAAAAACAATTAGTAAGGTATTTTTCTTCCTAAAAGTTTTTCAGACTAGTGAATGACATTGTTTATGTTGTTTTTGTGTTGCCAGTGTTTTAGCTGACTTTGACTTTCTTCAGATGCATAATTTCTTTTCTGTTTGCTATCATGTTCTGGTTTGCACTACAAAGAAAAAAGAAAGCACCTAATGGATAACATAAGATACATCAGATCTGACACATGCCTTGAGTATTACTGAACTGGTTCTCTTTATGCCAGATAAGACAACCGCAGTGAAAAATTCATTTTCTTTCTATGTATGATCATATGGGTGAGAAGTACTTGGATAGCCAGATTGTTAAGCCTTTTAAATAAATTAGTAAGCAAAAAAAAACAAAAAACAAATTAATAAATTGGGAGCTAAAAAATAACAAGCCTTTTATTAACTGACATTATCATTTCCCATAAATTTTATTAATACTAAGAAAATCTACATGCAATATTGAAGAATTTTCAGCATGCCCACATAAAAAAAGCAGTGTGTCAAAAGGATGGTTTTTCCCTTGACATCACTATTATTTTAACTACATTCACTCCTCAGCAATGTTTATCATTTTAAAAAATAATTATCAGAATTTTAATAAAACCTAAACATATGAAAGTGAATTTATACATTTTCTTTGTTCTTGAGAATATAAAAAAATAATAGACTCTATTTATTTATTAGATTGTTTATTTATACTATTTATTGTTTATTGGAATAGTTAGCAAGACACCAGTTAATTGTCAACCGATTCAAACTTTATAAAATGGTAAATTATTAGAATTTCCTTTTTGTTGGTTTGCATATTTTTAATAATTTAGTAAATGTTTATAAATTTATGAATAAAAAATTGTTTTCATATTTATTTCTTTAAAAATTGGTAAATGATAAATGTTACATTGCATTAGTTTTAATTGTATTAAATTTTAGAATGTTGTAAATATAAAATTATTCTTGTAAATAAACAATCTAATAAATAAATAGTGTTTAATATTTTTGTTGCAAATTCTCAAGAACAAAAACAAATGTATAAATTCTCTTTCATCATATGTTTAGGTTTTATTGCAATTATAGTTATTGCTTCTTAAAACAATAAACATTACCTCAGAGTGAAGGTAGTTAAAATAATAGTGGTGTTAAGGGAAAAAAAAAGTTCTTTTGATACACCATTTTTTTGTGGACACAAAAATTAAACATTACCAAATTTTCAATGTTTCTTTTTAGAAATGAAACTTAATTTATATCTAAATTTCTGGTATAAGGAGTTATTATTATTTACATTATGTCCTCATCTTTGTTGTTGTTATTACAATGTTTTGGCTGTTGTGCCCTTTGGCCTCTGTCAGGTGTATATTGATCCTGGTTAACTATAGGGAATTCCAAAGTGAACCTGTCTGAATTTCTGGGGTTAGAAGTTCAGTTTGGAATTCCCTATAGGTTACCAGGATCTATATACATCTGACGGAGGCCAGAGGGCACAATGGCTGAAACATAATAACAACAACAAAGGATAATAGTCCAAATTTAAACAGTGTAAATAAAAAGCAACTTAAAATAAAATATATAGACAGTTCCTTACAGGGAAACAAACTGACATTTTGTACATGTGCATGCCTTAATAGTTTAATTCAAATAAAACTGATTAGCAAATATATTTTTACTGAAGTTAACTCTATATAACTGCTTCTCTAAGTTTATCCACAATTAAAGCTAAATATATAATCACTCAGTGGACTTCCTTCTTATATATTACTCTTATTTAATAAATATCAAAGCAAATCTCAATATATAATGGATCAACTGGAGATTTTAATAAACTATTTACATGCTTCTTACCTTCTATAGTAATTTGATGTTTAGAATGAATATGACTAAAATAATTGGTAAAAAAGAAACTAACATTTTTTTCCTTTTATAAATTAATAAGATAAACATTGCTTCATATACTGATATTTTTGTCATTTTATTTGTATTTTTTACTGTCTAACAGTTATTTACTCACATTGATAAATCCTATTTCATATTGTTTCTCCAACTAAAATGAGTGATAATATCTACCAGTTAGATGTTTTATTTTACTGAATAATCTCCAACTGTCAAGTTTATAATAACCCTTATAATACCAACATAGATAAGGTTTGACAAGCATTCAGTGAAAAGTTTAATTCTTGACTAGTACTGTTTATCATGTTATACCATATATATATATATATATATACACACACAAAAGGAATGCTTATCTTAGCTGATGCATTTAATTCTCTGATGGACTTTAAATTTTGCAACAAAAGTAAAAATGTCATTATTTTTCAATTTTTTTAATTTAAGAACACTCATAAATATACATCAGGCTAACTGAAAAGTCAAGGTAAATTATGGAGGATGCTAAGTGATATAATTTAATGTCTAATAAACAAAAGTGAGTAAATGTTGATTTTTTTTTATTATTTTGTAATTTAATTATTATTTATATTATTTTAGTTTTGGATTAATGTATTATATATTTTAAGTAATAGGTTATGAATTTAGTCATTTTATTTATAAATACTTACTGCAAAATAAAATCTTTACATTTGCTGTGATAAAGTCCATCAGAGAATAAAACACATCAATTAAGATAAGTTTTCCTTTTGTTTTTATTCATATTGTCCTTTAACAGATATATTTTTAACAGATTTATTTTTAGTTATATCTGAAACTATATATATATATATATATATATATATATATAATTTGTGTGTAAGGGGAAAAATGTATGACAAAGTAGAACAAGTTTCTGTGTGACTTGTTTTGTCCTTTATTTTCTTCAAAAATTGTTCTTGATATATAAAAAATTATATATTGTTATCCCATATATATATATATATATATATATATATATAAGGTAACAGAATAATCTCAAATAAGAGAACTAGTTCCAACATGTTTTACATAATCTAACTTTATCAAAAACAAAAAGGCTTCTTCCCTGAATTATATGGATCTGACTGGATACCCTAGGAATCCCCAGCCCCAAAGCCCACTGCTGCTCTCAACTGCTCTGAAAGTAATGCAAAATTCTAGTTTTAAAAGATTGTATGGTTATAGTTGTCATAAGTCAGTACAAAGATTTAAGACTGTAAATCAATTCTATGTGTATAGAATATGAAAAGAGATATAAAAATTCTAACAGTTTTGCATCTTTATTTGTTTCTGAATGTTGATGTTCTTGGGTACTTTTTTTAAGGATTTTATTGAGAAACTATAATTACTTTTGTAACATCTCAGTGGTTGTACATATTAATATGTATAACTTGACACTATTTGGTGCACATATTGTGTGTATATTTCATCATCTTGAATCCAGAACAGTTAAAATTTTCCAGTCAAATATTTTAAATATTAGTATTTTTTATGGTTATATTTTGATCTCAATCTACAAGAATTTCTACAATCCAAATCCCAGAAAATTCCAAGGAAACTTTTTCCATTCATTATTGCTACATTTGTAATATGTATATATTTATGGATCTTACATGTAACTGCCAGATTTTTCTCCTTATTTGTGACAAATAATGGAATCCAATGATATAAAGATTCTTATAAATGTATTTAATAAAGGATCTTTGCTAATGCCTTTTATGACAGAATTAAATAATTAATGAAACACTTTTTAAATTCCTGCTTGTAAATGCATACAGAAGTAACTGAAAATTTGTTCATATTGAAAAGAAGCAATTCCATTAGTATATCATGAACTTTGATTTTGAATAACTTAATTTACATCCATGAAAATTGTTATAGGAAAATATAAATCAGCTCATGATTTTTAGGTAACCTTATTCACTTTTAATAATGTTCTATGAGTGCCACTGCTAACGCATGCATCTTTAATTAACAAGACCTTATCACTGTATTTATTTAAAGAATATACTATATTTAATAATCAATACCATAGCACTATTTACTTTCAACATTTTACAAGATTATAAACTATCATCATCAAGAATCTGTATTAGTGTATTTACTTTTAGCATTTTTATAACAATTTGACAAGATACAAACAGCATTTCTTTGAGTTTTTTTTTTTGTTTTAAAGGAACAATAATGAAAACTTTTTAAATTTTCAATAACTTAAAATGCAAATTTTAAATGAATAAAAAACTTTAAAATTTATCAAAATTCAAGGTGTAAAAATGGAATTGACATGATAATAAAAATTTTGTTTAATGACAATTGCAGCATGTATATGCAACTCTAATTACTTTACTTATATCTACTTACACAGCTTTTGTATGTGACTAACAAAACTTTATTGCCTCTTTAATAAATTCTCAGCAAAGTTTTTTGTCTTTTAGTTGGCCATTATCTAGAAAATATATTGATAATTTTTTTTCAACATACAATTTTTTTCTAGAAGTTATATGCTTATATTGGAGGTTGGTTTTCTGTGTTGCAGTTATTCCAAAATTCCAGACGACCTTGAGGAAGGTGACAATAGATTGCTGGCTAAGTCGGGGCATGCACCTCGGGGACCACGACTAGCTATGTAATTAATCTCTGCTTGCTGTTCATATTGCATCTTTTTTTTTTTTTCTTTTTTTTTTTTTGCCATATTTTTTTAATGATCACTTTAATTATTTAATTTTTAATCTTGAACAAAACAACGTCTCTCTTTCTTTCTCTCCTCCTCTCTTTCTCCTATATTTTGTTTTCTTTTTTGTGTGTGCCCTTCTTTCTCAATCTTTCTGCCCCAGACCAAATCTTTTTCTTGTTGAACCTTTACTTTTTGCATTGTTCTTTGCGCATTTCTCAGACACTTGCTGTGCTCAGACTCAAAGCTCCAATATAGGTCTTGCTATTCAGAACTGCAATTTTCTTGCTTGAGATATTTGTTCACCTTTACTTTTCACCTCTTTTTGTATCTATATTTATCTCTCTCCTTTTCTTCATTCTTTATACCAAAGCCTGACTGATTGCCAAGATTGTTCCTTGGGTGTGTTGTTCATGAATTGTTATTATTACTCCCACTTTATGAATTAGTTCATTATTTCTGTCTCCTGTATGATCTATAATAATAATAATAATTTAAAAATAAAAAAATTAATTTGTAGACGTGCCAAAGAGATGGCTGATTTATATTTTCTACTTAGTAACTCTAAGCTGATTATAAAATGTTCATAATAAAAAAAGTTTACAAACAAGTCTTAAACTTTACCCTTATAAAATTTATCTTCCATTTTTAACAATTATATCATTTCAGCCAAAGGCATTTAGTAATGCTGATAGCTTTAATTTGTACATTAAACAATCATTAGTACAGTTTTTAGAGAGAAGAATTTTTTTCTATCTTAATCTTTCTTCTGTGCAAGTTAATGTTAATTGATAATATATGCAAGAAATGTCCATGTTTTTTTTATGATTATGAGTGCTTTTGGCTATTTGCTTAGCCATTTTCAAAGATCCAAAACTTTAATGACTTGAAACAAATATTGTATAATTTTTATATTAATATTCAGATTATGGTATTGATACATTTTACCTCATGCATTAAGATTCACAAGAAAAAAAAACAAAACATTCTTTGTCTGAGGCTTTTAATTACACTTGATACATAGAGACTGTGTGAACACAGAAATCAGCACTGTATAGTAACTAGCAGTTTCATACTTTAAACAATCATCAAATCATGTTTTTATCTTATCTACAAACACTCTGTACCCAATATTTAGTGCTCTTCTCCTATAAATATGATAAATTCTCAACAATTTGTGAGGGAGGATAAATAAGTCTGTAGCCTGACAGTTATTATTAACTGAATTTTGCTCTGAAACTTTCACTGTATAATCTTCCATCTATGTGATCTATGGAGAAGCACTAGGTTAAATACATGTTATGTTTATAAATAAATATGTGTTGTGTAAAATAAATGCTCTTCAGCATTAGGCTACATATTTATTGATTAAATGTAGATAGATAGACAGATATTGAAAAAAAAAGAAGATGCTTATAAGAACATTATCACTGATATTTTTTTTATATTTCTGTTGAAAAACTTTTGATCCTTTTCTGTGCTTTTTACCCTGTCTCTTCAGTTTAGGCTTTAGAATGTTTTAACTTGTTAGAAGAAACACCAATGCTTAATGCAAATATAGTTGGAGGTTATACAAGAAAATGTCTCCTTTTTTTCTACTTAAAATTGTGGAACTATTAGGTTGGTGCAAAAATAATGTCGTTTTCTCACATAGTAACATATGTGAGAAAACTACATTATTTTTGCACCAACCTAATAATTGATAAAGCACAAAAATAAAATTTTTATTTTTATTTCATTTACTATTATAACTCACACGATATACTAATAGTACTGAAAAAAAATCAAACAATATATTTTAGTCAATTACTTTTAATTAAACTCTGATTATCTATAAAAGTAGAAATTGTCAAAATAAGAGGTGTACAGGTTTTGCCTAATACTAAAAAATGCTCAAATTTCATCTTGTACATTTTTGTTTTGCATCTGGTATTTTCTGATGGTCCTATCTCTTCTGAAAGTTTTCATTTGCTGGTGGTTGGCTTCTCATTTACCTTGCATTTTTAAAGTATCATAATTAACAATTGATGGTCATCTATTTCTGGCCTTTATTACAAGGAACAAATATCACCACTCTTAAAATGCTTAAGTAAGTTTTGGGAAATGCAATTCAGTATTGTTTCTTTCCCCAAATTCTCTGAGAAGCTTTGAATCCCAGTTTAAAATAAAACCTCAAAAGATGGCAGCTTTTATGATGACACCAAGTTATCTTGTGTCTGGTATTTTTTTATGCATTAATCTGTGGGCGTTAACAACAAATTTATTTACAGTGATACTTTTAGTGTGAAAATAGACTTCAGCTGAAGCTATAAATCAACTCATACAAAATTTCTTATTGCCTAAGATGTCTGTTATAAAGTGGTTGTTTGAAGTCAGATTTCATAATTGACTTCTAGCAGTCAATATGTTAATTCACTTACAAAGCTGATCTATTTTTTTACCAATGAAATATATACAAAGTGACCTTTGTACTGAAAGGTTTGGAAATTGTTGCCCTAATACTGATACTTACTAAAAGATATAAGCTTTAAATTGTTGATGTTATATGTATTAAGTTTTGATTAAGGAATACTAAAGTTCTGAGATTAACTACTGTCATTATTTCATAGATTATGCAGACTAATATCTTTATCTTTTTGTTTTGAATACAGTATGTCAACACGTTCATTCTCCATCCTTCTTTAGACACATGAGGCATCCAGTGAATAGTTTTAAATACTGATTAATGTTCAACGAATGTAATTTTTTGGCAGGTGTGTTCTCCAGTCTTTCCCAGCTGTATGTGGCATACAAGGAATAATTTTAAAGAAACTTTTATCTTTATTTACATAACTAGTAATATTAGAGGCAATATTATTTGAATTTTTTAGATGAAACATTATCATGTACTAGCACAATACCTGTAAAAAATGATAAGATTATTTATGTATCATTCATCATTTCTGCCTAGGATCAAATTGTCACTCTACAGCACTTTATGTAGTATCCGTGTTTTCAGTGAAGTGTGTTATATGCACACACATAAATTCACACATTTGTTTTATAAGTGTGGATTGTTAATTTTAGATTTGTATTGCTTTCATCTTAATTTTAGTTGCTTTTATTGTGATGAATGGTTGTAGAACAGTGATCTTGGATTTCTCTCTGAATTTCTGGGACAAGTTATCATTATTTACTCACAGACTATTGTCCCTATACTATTTACATTATTTGGACTATTGTCCTCATCTTTGTTGCCATATTTATCACAATGTTTCCAACCACCTGAAGAAGGCCGGAGTGTACATCAGCCTAAACGTTGTGATAAATATGGCAACAAAGATGATGAAAATAGTTGGAATAATGTAAATAGTGCACATAATACCTCATCTCAGAAATATAGACAGATATTGTCCCTATCTTAACACAAAATTTTGGTTGTTATGCCCTCTAGCCTTCATCAAGTGTATGTTGATCTGTGTAAACTACAGAGAATTCTGAACTGAACTGGCCATGTCTAGGGATATCTTGTCTAATTCTTATTTTTAGTACTGCTCAATTATTGCTTGCCCTGTTTCCACTGAATCCAAGTACACACTGCCCAGCTCAGGTATTGAACTCACAATTACTATGTCACCAAATTTGTGAACCAACACTTTAATCCACTATTGTGGCATGAGACAATTCTTTATGGAGAACTTGGTACCTTAAAGACATGTGTAGTGGAATGAAAACAATTAGTAGATTAAATAAAGAGTTCAGTTCGGAATTCCTTGTAGCTTATCCAGATCATCGCTATACACCTGATGAAGGCTGGAAAGGTCAACGGCCGAAACATTGTGATAACAACAACAAAGATGAGTACAATAGTCTGTGTGTAAATAGTGATCTTGGAGTTACAATAAAAAGTAACAGAAATTAAGATGAAAGAAATATTAATAAAAAATTGATAGTTGACAATGTTTCTGATTAGAGAAAATTTGTTTTAATAATTCCAGTGTATGTTGTTAGTGTGTTCTTTTATGGGCTGTATGAAAAAAGTTGATTTTTACTTATAAATTTGAAAATAGAATATTTGTCAGTGCTTTATGAAAAATACTATAAAGTATGTTTTTAAAAAAAGAAAAGGTTGGTGAAGATACTTATCCATATAATGTGAAGTAATAATATTTAGAAGAAGAATATGAGGAAGATGTAAAATTATGCTGGGAATATCAGCTACATATCCAACGAACTATCAACAACCATGATCTTGTGACCTTTTGAAGTTTCTGGTTGAGATTTGGAGGCAACTTGTAAAATAAACAAGCAGATTCAAAACATCAAAATAATGCTTTTTCTCATTTCCAAAGAAAGACGCTCTTCTGTCTTTTTTTTTTTTCCAAAAAATATTTATTCTTGGTAATGTACAACAATGTTGTGTACTAGCTCATTGCTCTACCTTATCTTCAATCATTTTTCTTTTCTGGCTTTGTTTCTTGATGCCCATTCAGTGACCCAAATAGTCCATCCCATGTCTCAGCAATAAGGTAGAATTCTTGCTCATCTGTGTTTATTATGCTGAATGGATTGAATTATATTAAAAAAAACTCTTGTATGATATCTTAACTGTTGTATATTGATGTATAATGTCTAATAGTATCTGTTCTCTCTTTGTCTGGGCTATAGCTGGTATCTCTGTTTAGTTGGCATTCATTGAGAACTTTCCTCTTCAGTTCCCATGCTACTTTTATGCTCCTCATGATACTGTTGAACATTCTGAATGCTGTCCATCTTTTTGATCTTTCTCTCTGTAGCTCTGATGTAATGTTGATGTCACGATCTTTTGTTGTCAGCTGATCCAGGTAGTTGAACCTTTTGACTTAATTCAACTTTTGCCAACTGTTATGGTTTCATATTTTAAATTTGTCCACAAATTCATTGTGCTTCACTTGGGTCTTTCCCAGATTTATGTTCAGCCCAACTAGTCTACTAGTTGTGTAGATATCTCTGAGCATATTGGTGATGAGAGGACACTGTGCTAACTAGAGTTCATATTGGACATACAAGACTAACTTATGTTCACCACCTAAGAACTGGAGATGTACCTCTATGCACCCATTGCAATCATAGATTGACAGTTAAGCACATTCTGATTGAATGTAAAAGCTAAATGTAGTAAATACTACAATATCATAAATATAAAAAAAAATAGCATTATTTAAAGATGTTTCCCCAGGGTTTCTATAATAGGGTTTATAAAAGAAATAGTAATTTAAAAAATTTTTTTTATGTATGGGTATATAAGAAAGACTGATTTAAATGATTAAAAATTGACAGATTAAACAATCTATTTAAAATGAATTGTAGCTACCAAACTGAGCCCCTCCAACTACTGGAAAAATGGAAAAAGAAAAGTATATGTGTATATATAACATATGTATTCACCTTGGCATAAAATGACCCATCAGGGTTGATATACCATTAAATAAGATCTAACCAAACCATTAGAATATCCATTCTAATCTTCCATGGAGCTTGCATTGTGAAGGATATTATCTGTAAAAATGAGATGTGACTGATGCTTATCATCTTTGTTGATATCCTTGTCATTCCACTTTATTAATAATAATAAATACTATTTCAGTAACTTGTATTTATGTATAAATTCTAATTTTTAAGCATAATTATTGTACTTGCTTTTTTGTATTTAAACATTCATATAGTTAATAAAATTATTTTACACTTACCAATATTTTTTTTTATTTTGATACAACGCTGCTCACCATGAAGTTACTTAATAAATGGTAATAGCAATCGTGACATTAACCATCTCCATACAGGAAGCATTTGACATTCATTGACCTAACCATTACAATTACTACTGGTTGAAATTTATAGAATCTTTCTCTTAAAGTTTTTTCAGGAAAATAAACTTCTCAAGTCTACTGTTATCACTCTTTCTAGTACTGATGGGAGTTTCCTCCCTAAACTTTTGTTTAAGGTAGTGTGGAAAGTCAAAATCTTGATTATAACATTATTTTCCCTTCTAGTTACATATGCTATTCATTTTAGCTTTTGTTGCTGTTGGAATTCTTCAAATGATGTAGTTGTCATCATTTGGTAAAGTTCTTTGTGATTTTGTCCTGCCAGTCTATAGAATCTGATGAAAGATTGTGTTCTTTGAGCCCTAAAAGATTTATTTGTTTGAGATCATTTTTAATCATTGATCTGATCCATCATTCTTATTGTGTAGTGTTGTTTAATAGTTAAGTAGGTATTGGTGGTATTAATATTCTATAGTCCAGAAATAATGTCCTATTAAAACACAGGTACAATATAGGTAAATTGCTTTTTTAATTTTTTTTAATCTAACATTTTTTTTTCTGTAGTTTGTCTCTAATATATAGTAACTTGTTGATTTGCACTCAGTTAAGGAATGTGTCCAACATTTTTGTACTTTTTATTATATAAAATTATTGCATTTCAATAGTCTACAATAAATATTCACCCCAGAATTTAGCACTAACCATGAATTGCTAGTAATTTTTTTCAGTTGTATGAGAAATTCATTTAAACACTGGTGCACATTTATTTTGTATTTTGGCTTCATAACATTTAGTATCAAAAGTAGATTTAGTGCTGCTTTTAATGAAGAACAATCTGTTTTAATGTAGACCTTATTTTTGTTGAATATTACATACATACATACATACATACATACATACATACATTGTAATGTTTTTTTTGTTGAGGCAGGACCAGGATTAATCTCCCAGAAAGCAAAGTGTGATCTACTTTGGATTTGTCATAATGATTTGAGGCAAGGTTTTACAAGGCTAGATGCTCTTCCTGATGCCCAATTCAGACATTCATGGTAGTCCAAGTAAACTCCCTGTTTTTATCAAGACACCAGTTCTAAGAAGGTTGCCATTCAAGACTTGAAATTCTCATCCTAGTCTTATATATTTTTATTGAATATTTGCACATAATGACTTTTTTAAAAAAAATCTTCTATGTGCCGTGTCCCTTCAGAACATGTGGGATCATGGCTCTACACAATTTCTTGTCCTTTAAAGCTTTTTTGGGTTTTTTTCTCTCCTAATCTCTGTTCTGCCAAGTGATAGTTTAAAAAAATCATGTCTGCTAGCCAACTGATAAAAGCTACTTAGATCACAACAGCAATTATGATAGATATTTTGGTTTTATAACAACTATTCAAAATGAATTTTCAATGCTGATCAAACACCAATGACACAGTAATAAGAATATAGTAAATATTTAAAAAAATAAATAATGAACAGACATTACTTACAGAGAATTAGAATGTAACACTTTAACATAATATAACAGTTTTTAATATAATATTTTTGTGGCATATACTCTCAAGATGCTTTGCCAATCATTACAATCTTCAAGTCTATGATCAAACATTATCTATCCTACATATCCTCATAATCCTCCTCTTACATTCATACAACTTCATTCAGTAACCCTCTACCTTGAGTAGCTCTTGAATTTTGTATTAGGTGAACATTTAGGAAATAATATATAACTAAATATTCACCTATTTTGCTCATACTCAGTTTTGCAGAGATTATAACTACTTATCAGGAGACATGATTATAAAATCAATGGTCTAAATTGTAAATTAATACTCTATCTCTTGATATTGAGCACTACAATTACAAAGACTGCTTGTCTTAAAAACATCTCCCACAAACACTCCACCTGATTTTTTTTTCTTCAAAAGAAAAAGAAAAAACTTGCTCATGATAGAAATGTAATATCATTTCTCAGTATATTTAATCTAGTTGTGTTATTAGTCCCTAATCAATACTAATCTATTCATTAGTAAAGCCTAACTGACATAAGAGTTGTTATAAACTAAAGCATTATATAATAATTGTGATTGTCCCTCTCTTCATTAATTCCCTAGTTCACATGACCATTACACTCTACCAATACCTCATAAATAATGGATTATTCTGTTTTGGTTGTGTGGAACAACAAAAGACATCAGAGACGCAGCTTGGTTTCAGTGAAAAAATAAAGATAGATAAATGTGTTTAATGTCTCCTGCTAATACTTCATTATTCCATTTTTGATTGTGATAGGGAAATTTCTATGGATATTTTATTATCATAGAACTTGCCATGAGCTTATTCAATCAGTTTAGATTCATCAGAAATTTAAAATAGGAAAACCATGAAATTTTCACAGGTTAAAACTAGTTTGTAATAATTACATATTTTTACCTAAGTACTTTGTATCATTGGATCAGTAGGTATTACTATTTAACTATCCATACTTTTTGAAGTAGTTACTAATAGATATGCTTATCTCTTTTAATACACTGAATATGCAAACTAAGCATGCTTTTTTAATAATGAATTATTGATAAACCAAATTAAATATTTTCTAGGTATTTAATTCAAAACATATTTTATACTAGCTTAAAGGTTCAACAATAATTCTTCTATTGCCACTTAATTTAAAGACAGTTTGATGTACATAGATCCATACTTTCCATACAATTATTTTTATTTCATGGATTTTGCAATTAATTTCAATTATTTCCAAATTTATTTCCAAACTATAAATGTTGTTATCAGACAAAAAAATTGTTGCAAAAAGTTACGTAAAAAAATCACCAAAGATAATCGTAGTAATGAAAACTTGGGAATCCAAAATTTCAGGATTACATGTCCAGATCCAGCTTGGAATTTTTTAATTTGCTCACAGAGCTGGCCTGATTCCAAAATGATATGTTGTGCTATGGCCTCTAGGAGTAAAGTTGAAAAAGTGTGACATTGACACACTGACATTTGTATTTATTATAGAGTAGAACACACTTAATAATTTCCTATACTATTTTCATATGGCTTGTAATTGATGATAAATTTTAAACTTGATTTCTTAATAAAAGTTAAATTAAAATTGATGTCATTCATCAATTTTGATGAATGTTAATATCTTAAATACAAAATCTGGTTGATACTGTCATCCTATAGATTTAATGGGATTGAAATAAAAGCACATCTTTACTGGTGTGAGAAGAAAATATATACAGTGTAACCCGGATATAAGAGAGATTTTTTCTGGTCCCAAATTAGAGCCATACTTACCTAAACAAAATAGACCAAACCCGGATATAAGAGACTTCTTCTCCGGTCCTGACAACACTCTTATATCCGGGTTACACTGTAGCTTCATAGCAAAAATCATGCTTTTGTTTATTTTACTGAGTTTGTCAATAAGAAACAAGAAAATTTTGTAAGAAAGGAGTGCTGAACTGCTATGCAGTATAAATTCTTCTAGAGGGTAGTGAATGCTGGACATTTTTCTCACAGATGAAGAGAAGTCTTGAGGCAACAGAAATGTGGTTCTACAAAGGGATGCTGAGAATGCCATGGGGGGGATATATAAACACCAAGGGTTTTTTAAGGAAAATTGTAACAAAAAATGAAGTTTTTTAGAATCAGATAGGGTTGAAATTTCTAGGGCATATAATGAAGATTTGTAGAATTTAACAAGATATATTGAAAGCAATAAAATTACAAGGAAATGGTAAGTAACGGGTAATGAGCTTGTGTAAATGAATGGCAGAACAAAGACTGGGAGAGATATTAAGGGGATAAATATTGCTTAGAGTTACAAAAGAATGGAAGTTATGGAGAGCCATGATTGCCTATGTATTAAAATTCATAAGATAGTTTATTAGGGTAAAAACATAGTCATAAGAAATAGTTATAAATTTGAATGATGGGCAGGAAAAAATCATAGAGAAAATGGGTAATAGTTTTAATGGACACACAGGTAGTATAATCATTATCAGTGCAGAAAGTGAAATTGGCAACTTACATTCAAATTCCCACCTACTCTGTTGCATTTATTCTCATGTAATATCCTTTCAAAGGGTTAAAGAAGTGATAGATTTTTATCTATTAATCCAACAGATTTTATTATTTAAACATTATTTTTAGTGGATACCCATATTTTAGTAGACAATATGGATACCCATATTTTAGTAGATAAACAGTATATTTATTTATTTTCGTCTGCTGGCCTGAATATACAAGAAATCTTATTAAAGAAAAATATGTGCTCTCCTGTAGGATTCAAACCTGTATCCCTCTGGGGAGGGGAAACTGTTGTTAGATCCACCATGCTTTAAGGCACTATTCAAATTTTGTTTGATCATCAACTCATTTTGTGGCCTAAATCATGTCAGATCAAACAACAGTTTCCCCTCTTCAGGAGAACACAGGTTTGAATCTTGCTGGAGAGCACATATTTTTCTTTAATAAGATTTCTCAAATATCCAGACTTGTAGACCAAAATAAATAGATATACTGTTTAATACATAAACAGAGCTTCTACTCAAATATGGGTATCCACTAAAAATTACATTTAAGTAAATAAAGGCATAAATATATCTTCACAACAAACCAACGAAGCTTGGTTGACTGGGATCTTTTAGCTTTGGATGGCAGCCAATTTTTTGTTGAGCAAGAAATCACCAATCAGTGGGTAGTGCCTTACAATACATATTTGCTGTAATAATTCAATTGTCATATCAGTGTTGAAATCTGCTCATCAATTCATTCAATCAAGTATTACATCAAATACATATCAAAGGGGTCAGATCAAGCAGTTTTTGCACAAAACCCCCACAGAAAATTTTTTTCCCTTTGATTTAAATTAAATTTAAATTTGAACAAGGGAAGGATTTCTATCCAAAAGATAGAAGGAGAAAGCCAGAAGATGGAGGTCACATTGGCAAGATCATTGAGTAATATTGAAATACATCATTTTTCTCCACAAATTATAACAATGATTTAAAATCAATCATTATTTTCTTACAAAAAATGTGTGACACACAGCAATCACGGGTAATTTGGAGTGTAATATATATAAAAATTATATTTAATTTAGAATATTGAAATAAATGATATTTTAATAAATTAAATGTTTTTGATAAATTTTAATTAATTTATGATAATTAAATTTTAATAAACTAGTTTATTAAAATAATATTTACTTTAAAATATTACTTATTTTACTAAAACTATTTCCTATTTTAAATAAAAATATTATTTTTTCATACTCAAAAATGAACGATATGACTTTTTTCTACGATTTTCCTACCATAACAAAATGTGCCTTATGACATTTCTTGAAATACGTATTCAATGTGTTGCAATTTTTTTTCATCAGTTTAGTAATAATACATAAGTATATACTATTTATTTAAACTAATTTGTGTTTTTAGTAAATTTCAAAGAGCACATTTTGTTGTTAGATATAAATGGGATTTCGTACTTAGCAGAAAATTCAGTTAAACCAATTTACTTAATTTTCACTGAAATATTGATTCATTTTCTATGGCTTATCAACCCTTTGCTGGTTATTTAAAGCCAAAAAATATTTTTAGATTGTAAGAATTTTTTTTTTCTGAGGTAATAATGGTTTAATGTTACAAGTCTAATTAATTAATCCATAGCTGGTGGGGGAGGAAAGGTGGATTCATACCTTTCCAAAGGGTATTTGCATGCAAGTAAATATAATGAACCCAATGGGAATTGGAACTCAGTTCTCCAATTAACAATTCCAAGCCATTATCCATTACACCACCAACACATCCAAGCTTACAGCACCTGGTATTCCTAAGTGATCATCCATCTAGGTACTGACCAGGCACAGCATTGCTTCAGTGATCATACGGGGACCAGTGTTCACTGAAATATTATCACTTTCTTGATTTAGATAATACATATTGACTTTAAAGCCAATGTTACATTTTTATATAATAATGTTTAAATTTAAATTTTCTATTACAGGCTATTTTGTTTTAAGTTTTAAAGTAAAAAGAATTTTCTTGCCTTCATATTTTCCAATAATTTTTATGATTCTTTCTAAAATAGTTTGATAGCTTTTTTTTCTTTGATCTGCTCCACATAAAATTATATGGATGGTGGTGTAATGGATAACAGCTCAGAATGTGAAAACTGGTGAGCCAAGTTCAAATTCACTCCCATGCCAATAATCTTGGGAAATGTATAAATTCATCTCTTCTCTCCTACCAAGGTATGGGTAAATAGCAGGACAAACTGGTACCTATCACCTTGGTTGGTAACTATTCTAGGAGAAGGAAAATTCTAAATTCAAACCAGCCTGGAAAAGATTACACTCCATCAGCATATGTGGTGCTCTTATGACTCTAATGGGTTATGGGACTCAGGATCATGCATATAATATGGCTAAACCAAAAGCATTTTTTAAACCTGTCACACTATCAGTACACTTTCTAATCCTGCCAATAAAAATCTGTTTAAATAAATGAAGATAAGCCTGAGTAATTTTTTAAAATATTAAACATTATTAAAAATTTGTAAGAAATTCATAAAGTTGGATTGTTTGATGTAATTTTTTCTTTTAAATACACATTTACTTTTAAAAAATACTTTACTTCTATTCTGTACATCTTATATTTAAATAACAAAAGAAAACCTATGAATGTATATGAAAATATAGCAAAGTAATAATTAATTAAATCCTACAGGTACATACTTAACTGATTTTTTTAATAGTTTATCCATTCTCTTCATAGAACAATGAGTGGATTTCTTGAGAAACTTTATAGTGTCTTATATCACCAGGACTGTACATCTTGATTTTGCTGTATTTTAAGTTTTCATATCCATTTCTAAATACTGACAAGGATTATTCTCTGACATTTTTAAACAAAAAGTTTTCATTATTGAACATTTTTAAAATTATCTTCATATTTATTTATTTCCTATTGAGATATAAAAGAAAAAAATACAAAGCAACATCTAAAGACTACTGGATGCAACTTAACCCTAACAAAAGAGAAAAAAGAGCAAGAAAGAGGATAATAATAGCATTTTTAAAATGTGTAGAATACTGATTAGGACTATACTATTTACATTATTCGGACTATTGTCCTCAGTTTTGTTACCATATTTATAACATTTTGGCCATTGTACACTCTGGCCTTCTTCAAGTGGTTGGAATGTCGAACTGAACCCTTTATTTCGCTCGTTTCACATGCCATGTCTAATGGATCTCCTGTTAATTCACCTCTCCAAGTTCTCCACTTAACCAGGTATTGAACTCACAACTCTTTGGGTCCTTTCACTGGATCTAACCAACGCCTTTATCCACTGTGCTATGTGTCCTTAAGGACATCTGTGTATGAATTTCTGGGACTTATAAACTTAATGTCTTCAGCGCAATTTTTGCTGTTATCATTGCATGATTTTACCAGAGCTCATATTGCAATTTTTGTTGTTATTATTGCTTTTCTCTGGCACTCCTTATTACTGGTTCCCATATTGTATTCATTTCTATGCTTGGTCAGCTCAGGAGATTTTTGTGGCCTAGCATATGTACTGATTCCTTAACTTCACGAATTTTCCAATGATGTTCTTTGTCTATAATTTCAACCTGATCCCACAGAGAACCAGTGACAGGACCCAAAGAGTTGTGAGTTCAATACCTGGTTAAGGCAGTGGAGAACTTGGAGAGGTTAATTAACAGGAGATAACTGATAACTGCCATCCATTAGACATGGCACATGTCTCATGGCTTTCAGCATACTGAGTTCAAATTCTCGCTAAGACTGTTGTGTTCACTTAGCACTAATACCCTTAGGAAAGGTGTGAATCTATATTCTCCCTCATCTTAGCTATAGGTAAAATAGTAGAACAAGACTAGGTTCTCTAGCTTTGGTAGGGCAACCAGTTTAGAAGGACAACTCTGAATTCAAAACCATAGAGAAGACAACAAAAAAAGTCAGTCCAAGAACAGTTATGGTGATTCACAGTTTACAGATATAAAGAATGGTCGTTTGTGGTAAGCCTTGGTCGTTTATATCCTGAAGGGACATTTTGTTTTTGGTTTTTAATCCTTCAAAATGATTCTTAAAAATTATTTTATTGTCTAAATGAGTTGATAAAATGTTTTTACTTTGTTAATTTATATTTCATTTATTCATTTTTTTTTTTTTTCAACATTTATTTTATATTAATTATTTAACTGCCTGATATTTCTAAATCTCCAAAATTCTTCAAGGAGACATTTTGTTTCTGTTATGACATTTTTCTTTCTCACTGCATTCAAACTCTAAAACTCTGCTTGAATAGTATGGTGTTTATTCTTTCATTTCATGTATATTTCACATACCAAAATATTGGTAACCATTTTCTTTTTTTTTTTTTTTTTTTTTTTTTTTTTTATACAGTTTCACAGTCTTCACTGCTGTCATATTTCATGCATGCTTATACACCTGAACACAAAAATGAGATCACTTTCTTCAGCATCTTGGCTACAACATATCACCTGTAAAATAAAGTCAAGTTGTTACTGATTTAACATTTTAAGCAACTTTGGAATTCTTCCTTCCTTATTATCTTTATGAGATAGACGAAATCTTTTCAGAAATAGTTTGCCAATTTTAAATTGCTATGGATATGTTACCTGTCTTAAATTTGATATAGAGCTTATTATGCCTGTTTTCTTTTCTATATGTTTTCTTCATGATAAAATCTAAATATCTGATTAATATGCGACAAAAATAATCTGCAGTACTGGACATATTCTGAAGGTTTTATTTTCATATAGAATGGAGGCAAACAAAACATGGTTGATGGCATGGCCATTTATATCACTGAATGAATCATATTTTTACTTTTCTTCAGTATATGTCACAAATATCTATAAATTGTTTTTATTTGTTTAATAATGTATATTTTTACTTTGATATAATTTTTCTGCTGCTGATAAATACCAGATATACTCAAATGTAGTGTGAGCTTTTATAATCAGTGTTTTAAGCAAAAAAATAGGGAGTCACACTATACACAGGTAATTTTTTTTTTTTTTGAAGATATTAAAAATCATGCATTTTCAGTAACTGGTTGCTCTATACACAGGTAATTGTTTTCTATAGTGGTTAAAATTCATGCAAAAAAAATCAGGGGTCACATTATACTTGAAGTTGGTTTATACACAAGTATATTCGGTAGTAGGTTTAAAGAAAAAATTGAAATTGGAAAAATTTTGTCTTGAAATATCAATAAGTTTTTTTTTACATTTCATAATTTATCATCATTGAGAACTCTTGAGTAGAGAAATAGTTAAAATGATTTTTTGTTTCTGTAAATAGTAATTCATTTTTGAGAGGAATTCTTAAAGAAGGATAAAATTTGTAATAAAATACTCTAACATTGGAATGTTTTGTAATAATAATTTCTTTCACTGTTAGTTATCACTCATTTTCATTTTATTGTTTTGTATTTCTTATTATTTTTGTTACTCTTGGTCATAATTTTTCTTTTGTCATTATTCTTCAAATGTTAAATAAGCAGCATGTATCAAGAATTCAAATCTCAAAAGAGACGTTTTTTTCCTAAGTTTCTTTTGAGATCTGAATTCTTATCCCTTAAAGCTTGTTTTAGCATGACAATATGTTACTGATTAGGCTATGAAGGCTTCACCAGCAGGTGCCAATATGAAAAAAAAAAAAAATAATAATTTGAATGTTTGTTTAAGCTTTAATAAAAATTTATGGCCAAATTTAAGGTCTTTTCATAATAAAACTATTTGGAAGTCAGTTGAAGAATTCCATATGTTAGATGTAAGATAAAAAAAAATTGAAATTAATTTATTTTGAATGTTTAAATATGGCTGCATGAAAATTAGTCTTCATTGCTTTGGAATTTATAGTGTTGCAGTTACATATAATGTATTTTATATTTTAGGTATATTTGTATGCATATACACAAGGTGTCCCAATATAAGTCTATTGACAAATTTGACTTTGTCCAAATTTATATTGACTCTTATCATTGTCCTTGAATCTATGATATGAAAGAAGTTTGATTTTTTTTTTATAGCTATTATAAATAAATCTGGTAATATTGTTTACTTGAAATAGAGAAATAATTTCTTTTATTGAAAATAGTAAGAACCTAGTAGTAGTGTGTGTCTTCATAATAGAAGTCATTAGCAAAAAGAATTTTCTTTTATGATTACAAGAAATATAATGCTGAATACTTTTCATAGTAAATTAGAATTATTTAAATCTTCTTTGTTTAAAAAAGAAAGAAAGAAAAGAAGGATGTTAATATAATTAAATTGAATGTTCTTTATGTTGATGATAGTAGCTGTCTTGAAGTCATTACCAATCAAATATTATCTATTCAGTGAAATGATTTTCATGTAGCGAAATCTACTTTTGTAAGTTCCAAGTTTTGCTTCTTTTATTTTTAAATTTACAATTGATTGCTATTACATAATATGGTACTATTTAAATGGAGTGGTCCATTCATAAAAAAAAATGAGGTGGTCCATTCATAAAAAAATATAGGGAACATTTTTTGGGGAGATAATTTTTGAAGATTAGCATTCTTTAGACTTTTCTTAGGCCATGACATTTGTCAGAAAAAAAGATACTGTTTTTATCATCATTTTATTAATTTGTGTATATAGTTTACTTAAAAATGTATATATCCATTTGTTTGTTATTTAAGAGAAACCTTTTTTAACTCCTATCTCAAAAAAATATGCAAAGCAATTAAGACCAATAATTCTGTAAAAGTCAGGAATCAGTTTGGCACTATATTGATATAATAAACAGGATCCCACTTCTAAATTAATAAGAGAAAAAAAAAATCAATATTATTTGATTTTGTTAAGTGTTGCAATTTAAGGAAATGCTAACTACAAAAATTATTTCCAAAAAATATTTACATATTTTTTTACAAGTAGACCAGTCTATTAAAATAGTGCCCATAATACTTAGATATTCCAGATTCTTAGAGATTATCAGTCAATGCTTTTATTAAGAAATGCACATTACTGAAAAACATAATTAAAATATGTTTCAAGAATGATATATATAGAAATGTGCTATTATATATTTAATTAAATGTTCATCTTATCTATTCCTACTCTGAATTTCAAGGAGATAGTATTCATTCATTAAGAAGATTGATAGTAAAATTGAATTTATTTGCAGAAAGAGTATGATTTTATTACCAGAAAGAAAAATTTTTCTGTAAATTTATTAAATTTTATTATCAAGCTTCCTGACTAGTGGGTGTTGTGTCTGTAAACTCAAAGTAGGAACAGATAAATTGAACATTTCATTTCATTTTATTTGTTACTATTAATGCTCTATTTTTTAATATTGAGTGGTTAAGTTACAAAGACTTCTTGCCTTAAAAACATTATCTTCCAGAAATAACCTGGTCAACAATTTTTTGTGCCAAAACACTATCTTTGTTTTATATATATATATATATATATATATATATGTTTTTTTTAGTTTTTACCAAATACTCTATTTTAATTGCAATATATATAAATAATTGTAAAGAATAATTACATTAATATGACCAGAAGCTTCTAATGAATGTAATCTTTTTGAAACATAATATATTTTGTTAGTTAATTTTTTACAGTTGTAATCTTAAAGGTGAAAAAACAATGCTTCAAAATATATCAAAATGTATATTATGTTCAAGAATTAAAAATAAATGCACTTTATTGAATGGATAAAAAAGAAATATTAAGGAGGAAGCAATGAAAAAAATAATCTTTAAAATGCAGAATATATTTTGTATTTTACAGATTATTTTTTCTAAGCCTAAAGGGATATAAAATTAATAACAAAAAATATCTGTTAATAATACAAGTTGTTCATGACATAATAATAATTTACAGATATTTTTGTCCTATTCCTAAAAAAATTTGTCGTTAAAAATACATTGGATCTAAAGAGTAGGGCTTATTGAAGGTTTAATGAACTTATATGGAAAATGTAAAATTGTTTGTGTAAAATTTAAAATAAGAATTATAAGAAATTATTTTTTTTCTTCTTTTTATATTCATTAGCAAGATTTTATTTTTGATTTTGCAGGAATCTCAATAAGATTGACATGGGTGGGGATGTACTAAGGTGTTCATCCAGATAAAATCAAAATTTGGATGTGAAAATGTATTTATTTTATAACATACATAAATTGAATATTTAAAATTAAATAATGGTAACTGAGAAATATTTTCATGGTGTATATTTAAAAAGTAGGTTGTTTTAAAGTTGTTTAAGAATCACTAAGAAATTAATTAAAACATTTTTATTTAAAATATTATTTACATCTCTTGTTACAAATATGCTACAGCAATTAGTGTTTGCTAAAGTAATGAGAAATATTGTGAGTAGAATAACCCATGAAATACATTTTAATATATAGTAATTATGTGATGCATAAAGACCTATTTTGATATTTAATAAGAAAATACTTTAATTCATTATAACTATGCAAAAAAGACATGAAGGAAGCATAACAGTTATCAGCATTGTAAAGATAATTGGTGAACTAAGTTCAAGTTCCTGCCTAGTGTGTTGTGTTCACTTTCACACTGATGCCATTAGGAAAGGCATGAATTTATTTCTTCTTCTCCTAGCTATGGATTAAATAGCAAAGTATATGGGGTTCACTAGCCTTTGATAGTGGCTAGTTTATGAGAACAGCCCTGAATCCAAAACCATAGAGAAAGCAACAGGAAAACATTTGAATATCATATCAAAAAAGTCATATCACTTCACAGATAATAAAAAAAAAATCTGTGAAAAGGCATGGCATTAAAAAAAACTATTAAGAAAGACTAGAGAATTTTCATGAATGCCATTTTAAGTTTTTGTACTTAAGAAATTTGAATTTTAAGCATCCTAGTAAAAATTAATTTTTCATTGATCAGAAAGAAATATCTCTAGGCCACATTTTTGTTTCAAATATGATAGGTGACAATTTGTTTCGTTTTTAGTTCATAGCCAGTAACTGTAATCATGTTAATCATATCTTAATTCTTTACTTTTCAGGAAATTACCTTCACTGTGGCAAAACGTTAAAATGCAGTAAGAGTTTAAGAATCTTCTGTGTTGCTTTAAAAATGTCTTATCTCCAAATACTTTCTAAAAATCTTAATTATATTTTCTCTGCTGGTTTTCACTTGCTTTTTATATATAAATATGTGTATAAAATTAGAAAACCTCTCAAAATTATAAATTCAAAGAATTTTTTTCCTATGAGATTTCATTAGCAACAATAATCCTTTCTATTGAAATAATTTGATTTGTTTCTTCACTGTTTTTATAAGGTACAAAAAAACAAAAAAAAACAAAAAACAAATGAATTGCAATTTATACTAGCACTTTATAATTTCCTACTTTTTAAAAATTATGAAATACATTTAGCTTGTTTTGTGGTTTTTTTTATATTAAATAATTTCACCCCAAACAAAGCAGTAAAGCACCTAAGACACAAGGGGTTACTGAGTGTGAAAGAATACAAAAAAAGAGAAACCTTATTAAGGAGTGAGAACAGTAGAAGAGCAATCAAGAAAACAATAGGTAACAATTGACATTGCACTTAATTTTTGGAAGATCAAAGTTGATTGGAAAGCATGAAGCCAGAAGAGAATTCAACAAACAAGATATCCAAAAAAAGAACTTGGTATTTTATAGCTTTTATTTTTATAAATTTCTCTTATCTTAATAAACTGATCATTCCCGAAATATTAAGTAAATTATATTTGAAAAGTTATTAACATTCCCTTTTATAACTGTAAGTATAATACTATTCCAATATTAAAAAATATACAAACTCACTAAGTATTATTACTTTACTTATTTCTATTTACACTGAAAATATTAGAAACCTATGAAGTATTGTTAAAATAAAGAATTTAAAAAAATATTGAATATTTTGAATAAATATGAGATTAGGATGACACTCCCTAATTCAAATTAAGTATAATATAAATAAATTCAGGTGCAGATCAATTTTAGCACAAATGTTAAAAAGATGATGATGTTATCAGGTTTTGGTTACAGTTGATTATTACATAGCATAATATAAGATAGATTATCTATTTATTTGGATACCTAAATTTGGAAATATAAGCTATTACAGAAACTGAATTTTGCATATATCCTGAAATTTGTAAATACATCACAGTATAGATAATATACTGAATCATAATTAAGGTACATTTATATACTGTCCTTGATAGCATATAAGATGTCACTCAGCCTTGACAGAGTTCAAAAATGCTTATGCAGCCTTTTGTAATAAATTATTCTCCACCTTTATCCCACAGATAAAATATTGCCAGCCTTTCACTAGTATATCACTTTTACTATGGGTATTTTTCAGTGCACCCACATGGTAAATGAATGTGACACATTCAGTTTAAAGTGGATTTACTGGCAATACTGTAGAAAATTTGCTCAATCCTCCTTGCCACTTTCCTTTTTGGAGATCCCTCAGGTGCCACATAATGACCCTAGTCCCCTCCTGAAGGGGAGGCACTTCCTGGGGGATGATCCCCTGGAGTTTGAGCTTAATATTATTTGAAACTTTCCCAGTGAAATGGCTATATGTTTAGAGTTACATATCTTATTCCACTGAGCAAATGGTGTGAGTTACCTTCCTTAGTTTCACCAGCTTGGATCTTCAGAGCTAAGATCCACCATGCTGGATTCACAGTGGCAAACTGTTCCCATCCCTTTTTGTGTTCCTTTGATAAAAAGTAAGTTCCACTCAGACAGCTTCTTCCCCAGAACTGTTACTTTGTGGAACAAATTCCCGAGAGAATGCTTCCCTGACAACTACAATCTTTGTCTCTTTAAGTCCAGGGTCAACCAATATCCATCCTACTCATCCTCATAATACTCTTACTATGCCCTTCCTCACCTCCATAAGTAACCCTCTACCTTAACTTACCTATGATCTCCAGCTATTCAAGTGTAATGTCAATCAACATCTCCAGTTGCCTTGATCTATCCACTACCCTTCTCCTCATCCTTTCTTCTATCACTCCTATCTGATCTTGCGCCAAATTTTCTGTAACCCCTTGCATCCTAGTGGCTTCCTGCCTTGCTTGGGGTGAATCACTTAAAAAAATAAATAAAATAAAATGAAATTAAAAAAAATATCTCCTGGGTCTTATATCTAAAGTTAAAGTAAGCTGTTTATGAAGATAAAATGCTAAATATGTCACTGTCATACTGACATTGATATTACACCAAGCCTACTTCTCCTACTGCAATGAGGGAGGTGCTGCTGCAAAGTTGAAATCCCCAGCACTGGGTGATTTCTCCCATCTAAAATGAGGAGAAACATTTATTCCACTTCTGGTCCAAAAGTTAACTTCTAATTTTTATTTATTTATATATATAGCTAGCAAACTGTGTTTACAATATAAGTATTAGTATTTAATTTGCATAACAGTTTTTTTTAAAAGCATATTTTAATAAATATTTTATATTATCTGTTCTATTATTCAAATTTAAAAAATTGCTATATATATATATATATATATATATATATATATATATATATATATATATATAATGTTTCTATTGATATTGATTTTTTTTAAATCGATTATCTTTGCATAGAAAGAATTTATATATTCCTTGTCAAAATTCAGCCATAAGATTACAGAAAAATTACAGTAGCATTATAGTCTTTTTTTGAGATTGATTTTTATTATTAATAAAAACACTAAGAGAACTTCTATTACAAGTTTTCTCTATCTGTATGATTGGTATTTAGTTAGCTACCTAAAAAGCAAGTGATACTTGTATTGCAGATATTGTGTAACATTTTTCTACAGATGTTGTCTACAACTTCTCTTTCCTGGTGATTTCTTTAAGTAAAATGCAAAGAACTGACTTTTATCTTTCTGTTTCTCTCCTTGCACTTTACTCTGTTAATCAATCTCTACTGAGGTAAAATCGAAAATTACTTTCTCTTTTCCTTTTAAATTATTACAGACATCCTTGAATTTCTTTGCTTTTATGAGAAGGTGTTCAAAAGTTCTCAGTCCAAACCCCTTCCCAAAATCTGACCAAACTTCAGAAGACTTTAATATCATTTTTAAATTCCTTCTTGATATGAGAACTTTTCAGCACTCCCTCATAAATATCTCTGTATATGTGTGTTTGTAATTAAACCCTTATGCTTTTTAAATGTTCAAAAAGTCAAACATCAGCTATTTTTAACTTGTACAACTTTATGCAGAAAACCCACATTAGGTTATTAGAATTTTCCTTTTTCCTCAGGTTTGTTTAAATTACTCTACTGCAGATGGTATTAAAAATCTCTTTTTCAGAACATTTGACTTTCAATTGGTATCTGCTTTTTTTTTTTTTTTTGACCAGTATTCTCTTTTTTTATGATTTTAATGTCGATTTCCATCATGTTGATATTTAACTATTATTGCCACTTTTACATGTTTATATGTGAATCATAAAGATATTACCAAATCTTCTATCCTCTACAGTTTGGGCTTTTCTTTACTCTGATGCTTCTAAAATAAGCTATAGGAATATGGAGCACATTGGTTTTAATCTATAAAACTCTTAAACTACTGATATAATGCTAAGTGATATCTCAGATTTAAGTAATGATCAACTTCTCATCAAACTTAAAATAATGTAAATTCTCACCAAACATCCAAGTAAGATCTCATTTTCGACATTCTGACAAAATTAATGGAACCCACAATATTTAAGTGAACTCACAAATGATAAACTATTTTTAACTATATAATTTTTAGAAAAAAAACTGTCTTTATATATAAAATGATTATTTTTATTATATTATGACAATTTACCAAAAATTCATTTTGATGATGTTTTTAATATATCAATATTATTTAGCAACAAGGTAATTTAAAATAACTTAATATTTTAAAATCTGAGTAAATCAAGATAAATTTTTATAAGTTTAGAAATGTAGTGATATTGTTTTATTTTATGAAAATGAGCCTACATTAATGTAAGCCATAAAGAAATATAAAAAGTATTTCAAGAATTCCTTAAATTAGATTTATTCTGTAAGTAAACTTAAAATCATGGTTGCTTGAACTTTAATATTTTTTGGTGATAGGTTTTTTCTTTGCTGTGACTAATTTTACAGGGTAAAAATAGAGAAAAATAAGTTTTGTATAGACACCAGAGGCCAAAAGCTTTGGAAAACACTCTGGATTGAATAATTAATAAGTTTCATACCTTCTTTGGTTTAATTAAAGCGGAAATTGAAACTATTGGTGTATGGCGTCCAATATTTTTAGAGAGAATTTTAACTAAAATTTAAAATCCACCACCTGTAAGATTACCATTAGCCAGCAAAGTAGGTAGATTGTACAAAATGAGCTAAAATTTTAAAGAAATTTTATGCAATGATAGGTTGATTGTTATTATTGAGTATATGATAAAACCTATCAGGAAGAGAAATTCCCTCCAGTCTGAAGTGGGCTAGTAAATTAATTTGGAAAAAAAAAAGCACACAACCTTCAATTTTTAGGTAATTCTTTGAAGTCTAGGGAGTAACCCAAAACTTTTGAACTATAGTGTGTGTAATAAATATATATATATATAACCATATCACGTTGAAACATTGGTTCTTGAGCAAGTTAAGTAACATCAAACCTGGTCAATACCTAGATGGCTGCTGCTTAGGAATGCCAGATGTTGTAAGCTTAGATGTGTAGCTGGTGTAATAGATAATGTCTTGGAAATGGGAGAGCCGAGTTCCAATTTCAGTCAGGTTCATTATACTCACACATGCAAATACCCTGAGGAAAGGTCTGAATCCAACTCTTCATCCCCAGCTATGGCTTAATTAGTAGGACTTGTATCAGTAAATCATTATCTGCCAAAAATTCTTACAATGTAAAAATATTTGTGTTTTAGATAACATGTAAAAGGTTGATAAGCTGTAAAAATAAAACATATATATATATATATATATATATATATATATATATGATTTTTGATAAAGTTGTACTTCGTTTCAGAATTTTCTCTTGCTATCAGAGAAAAAGATTGTCATATGAATATTGCAAACATGATGATTTTACTGTTCTATTAGGCTGAATTATAGACTAAACCAAAGATTATTATTACATAAAAACAACTTAAAGTGGAGATATTTTTAGATTCCTTAAAAAAATGAATCTGACAGTGATATTATTACAATTTACCATCAGTATATATTAGGCTGGTGCAAAAATAATGACGTAATAATGTCGTTTTTTGACGTATTTTTTTACGTCAAAAAACGACATTATTACGTCATTATTTTTGCACCAACCTAATATATATGAGATATAGGAAGTATTTAACTATATAATTTTTAGAAAAAAAAACAGTCTTTATATATAAAAGGGATTATTTTTGTTATATTATTACAATTTACCAAAAATTCATTTTAACTAGACTGTTGGGTATAAGCAACAGAGAGAATGAATGGCAGTGATAAATACATTTATTATTTTTAGTAAATTTAACTGTGTAAGTTGTGAGAAACTGACAAGCAGTACTTCAGCAGAAGAAGAACAATGCAGGTCAAGAATTATTAAGTCCTTTATTGTTATCATTTTGAATGTTTCCATTGAGGATTCTTTTCATTAATAAAGAGCAGCAAGAGTTTTGAGCTGAATATTTTATTCATTCATTTGGAGCATTGATTTTAAGCCTCTCACTGATTTCAAAAGCATTGGCTGTTATTGATCTAGCCTGCTCTTTACAAAGTGCTTTCTATCTGATTTAATATTTTATAGTTTTGTTCTTACTCAGATTCTACAGCACCTTCTCTTAATTGATTAGCCACATAGGTCATAATTCCACAGTGTTATTTTTGGTATAAAAACTGATTGATCACAGTTTTTATGATACTCTCTTGAGTACTTTTATTGAATGTATTTTCTTTATTTGTCTGGGCCCTTTTTAAGAATGTTATTTCTTAAAAATTGAATTTGCTATTTATTTTAATAAATATTGCTGATTATTTACACTATTTATATTTGGACTATTATCCTCATATTTGTTGTTGCCATCTCAATATTTCGGCTGTTGTACCTCTGGCCTTCATCAGGTGTATACTGATCCAGGTAACCTACAGAGAATTCTGAACTGAACCCTTTATTTAATCTATGGGGGTAGACTGTTCTCATTCCTCTGCCCATGTCTAGGGATATTGCATCTAGTTCTTAGTTTTAGTGCTGCTCAGTTATTGTTACAGATAGTTATTTATGGATAAATTGTCATCTAAATTATGCAAAAATGAAAATAACACTGACATTTCTTTTTACCAGATATATTTACCAAAAATACGCAAAAATATTTTTAAATACTAAAGAGTAAATTTATTCAACAAAATCGCCATTGGCTTCAACCACAGCCTCCAGGTGACTTTGAAATTTCCTGCAACTCTTCTGGACAGTCTCTTTGTTCAAGTTGGTGAATGTTGTCATAATCCTTTTCTTCAATTCCTCTTTGGTGTTATAAAAAGTTTTGCTGGTCTCTCACTCACACATATATTAATCAAGGGCGTTGCAGTCTGGGAAGTTAGGTGACCATGTGTAAGGGGTGATGTGGCCGCAGAAATTTGACAGCCATGACTGGGTTCTCCTGCTTGTGTGGTATGGTGCAGAGTCCTATTGCCAGACATAGGGCCTTCCAGCAGCCACCCTCTTGACCCAGGGCACTTGATGTAGGCCTCTGTTGAGTTTGAGACTCTCACCAACAAATTCAGTAGTTCTTTTCTTATCAGAACAATCAGAGTGAGTTTTCCGAGTTGCTGTACCTATCTAATCACATTTAGATTCATCCAACTCTTTCTGAATCCTCTGCACTGTCCTCAGATTGACATCCAAACACTCTGAAATATTTGTATTGGAGTTTCTGGTGTGAATGCCAAGCAGTACAGCATGCCCTTTCCAAATTTGAGGCAGAGTAAATTGTGTCATGGTGCTCTTTTTCTCAGAGACAGTTCCCAATTGCCCTTACTATACTCTGCAGTTGACAAAATTAAAATCAAAAACAAACAATGAACATGCACAAAATAAAAAATGATGACAATTTACTCATCACACCCTGTAAACATATCAATGTAGTGAAAAGAAGTCAATTTTAAATTTTAATCATTATTCTCTTTGATCACATGTATATATGTCATATACTGCATATGGTTGCAAGAAGAACAAACAATATATTGCCGATGAGGTAAAAGGAAAAGGAGATAAGATATATTAATTTGACTGGGCTGCAATGTATACAGTGAAGCAAGGGTAGAATGTTTCTTGTGGGTGAGGTGATATTTGTGAATGAAGAGGTCAGGATCTTGGAAGATGAGTATGGGTGTAAGGTTGTGTACTGGTTTTTCATTTAAGCTGCTATTGAAAGGATATTGTTGCCTTAAAAAGCTGGTTGGCTGAAACTGCCTCCTGAGCTGACCCTTTTAAACACTCAGGGTGGATACATGACTCAGAATGTTTGTCATGCTTTGACAAACATTCATAATTAGTTCTTTAATTGATGTTTAATTTGGTGGAGATTGTGAACCTATGCACAGAGAGCAACATTGCTTTTATTTTTAATCTTGATATCATAACATTAACATCTGGATGACAGGTTTTGATATAGTGTAAATCAGAAAGATATCTAATTTGAAGTAGAGTATAATAGGCATGAAAAACTATCAATAATTTGTTAGAAGGTGTAATGGCTCCAATGGGTTATTGGATTCTATAAAACCTATAATTATAATTATAAGCTCTCTCTTGAAAGTATCCAGCTATTTTGAATAACTTGGGAACTGGTTACACAACCTTAATGTAACTTAGCAATCAGAAGGGGACTTTACTGTACATGTCTGAACAGGTGCTCTCTTGTTGTGTTACTCAGCTGTGAGATGTCATTGAGTGAGATTGTGTATTGTGACCATCACATTTACAATGACTGAGAAAGTAGATCTGCATGAAACTTGGAAATTCATCTGTGGAAATTATTTGAATTCAGTGAGTAAACCTCAGATAGAACTTTAGTACCAACTCTTCCAATTTGAAGCCATTGAAAGTGATCCAAGATCTTTAACAAGCAGAACAAATTGAAATGTTGAGGGCATGTAAGCTGGAGTCAAAGGAAATTAGCAATTGATAGTGTGATAATAAGATAATTTGGATATTCTTCAAACTGTTAAAAAATATTCATCCCTTTTTAATATCTCTTGTGCCTATTCTTCACATGTTGTGCAGGATTTGGGGCAGAATTACCTCACCTATCATCTAGATCTGTCAGAACCCTCACAATCTTGATTTAAATCCCTGCAAGTACTTGTTTCCCCTAATACTAAAATTGTAATTTAAAGAAAGATTTCAAACTGTGATTGAGATTAAGGAGAATAATATGAATCGATTGATTATCCTAAAAGATAAATGTGTACACAGTTTTGAAAAGTGGAAGGAACACTGATGAGTTTGTCAGGTTCCAAGGGAAATATTTTGATGGGAACTAAGGTATCATTGCTCTAGGTAAGCTATTTTTATTTTAACTAATGTTAACTAGCTCAGTTATTTCCGGATATATCTTCTTTTTTTTAATCAAATTTACTTTAAGCAAGGCAGTAAAGCCACTAAGACACATCAGGTTTCTGGGTGTGAATGAATTAGAAAACAGAAACATTATTAAGGAGCAATAGAAGAGTAATCAAGATGACAGTAGATAACTATTGATATTGCATTTAAATTTTTGAAGATCAAAGTTGGCTGGAAAGAATAGAACTGGAAGAGAGTTCGACAAGTGAGAAGTGTGAAAAAAGAAACAATTTGCATCGTTACTTCTGGTTACATCTAGCCAATTCAACTTTAAATTGATGAGACCTTGTTACAAATCTAGTACTGTGCTTAAATTCATAAAACCTGGAATAATTACCTGTACTATCTTTGAAGGAACAAGAATGTATTTATAAATCTTCTGTTTAAAATTACATCATTGAGCTCTCTAGAAATTAAAAATTAATAAACCATGGTTATTCAGCAGTTTTCACCTCTTACTCATTGGTTCTTTTCACATAATAATTTAATTCAGTCAATCTTTTAAAGTAACTTTTAAAGTATTTTTTTGTAATAAACTGATCTTCCTATAAGCCAAAACAAGCACTGACATTTTTACAAAAAACAATAGTGATGAAGTAAAGATAAGAAAACTGTTGTTTAGTTCAAGCATAAAACTGGATGTTGGCCAAAGAGTTTAATCTTATATTATTAAAGCTCATAAATAACTTTTTTTTTTCTATTTCTGGAAGCAATGAGTAAAAAGATATTTGTAACAAACAGTGGCTAACAATGGTATTTAATACTCAACAAAAATGTATTAACATTATTAAAATATACTTCAAATTTCTTTGAAACATAGCAAAAAAACTCATCTGAACAATTACCATGACAGCATTTATAGAAAAGACACAGGGAAGCAACTTTGTCAATGAGAAAGTGACTGAAGCTGAGATGCCAGGTCAAGAGGAATAATATTGTTGATTGTTCTTAAATCTGATAAAATTTTTTGATAACATAACTTGTGAAATCTTTGTTTGAAACATTAGATTTGTGTAAGCTCTGAATGTTCAATTAAGTTAGAACTGTCATTAAAGGATCTCTTCAAAGATTTTTTCAAGAAGAGCTATTATGAAAAGTTGATTTAAAAAGATTCTTTTCTACACAAAATACTAGTGTATAGGAATTTGAGATTGTGATTTAGTGATAAAATATTAGTTTGAACACTATAGATTTCAAGATTCAAACTACACTTTTTTGCCCCCAGATTCAAAAAGCTCAACTTCAAATTCAAAAAAGCTCAGATTCAAATACAGAAATTTCAACTTTAAAAATGCTACATTTCAAATTAAAATTTTATTAGTGTAGAAAGATACAGTATTAATTTATAAACAAACAAACAAACAATATAATCACAGATAATTAGAAATTAACTAGCTCACACATTATCCCTCATTTGGAGATCTTGTTGCACCAAGGTTGAGGCAAAATGTTTACATGATTGTGTTTTCATATACACAGTAGTGTGAGAATTGCAGACATTGCTTCATCAATTGCTTCTTTGAGGTAGCATAATTTTTGCTTTGTTAACTCCTGAATTTTTTTCAAAGGTTTCAGCCATCTGGCATTTCATAGCAGCCTTCATGACACTCCAGCATTCCTTGGTTGGATTTAGAAATTCAGTTTTATATATTTGAAGTTGAGCTTCTTTTTCTTTTAATTTGAGCTACTTATTTTATTTGAAGTTGAGCTGCTTTTTTTATTTAAGGGTAAAAAGGTGTTAATATCAGATTAAGCTTTTAGGCAATATTTCTATTACTTAATAGGTTAATTTTAAAAGGTTTCTGTGAATTGACATGAATGTTAAACTATCTAAATTAAAATTATTAAAAATATAATCATCAAATAAGACCTTTAGTAATAACAAAAATGCTTGTACTTATCTGACTTGAGACCTTTGCATAAAAGACAACATTAGCAAAAATTGAAAGCATTCATGTTCTTTATATATAATGTGATATACATAGTGCATACAAATCAGAGTAATTTAGTAGCACTAGGCTTTCAAATATAGCCCAATGTTGTCACATTGGGCAATATTTGAAAGCCCAGTGCTACTAACTTACACTATTTGCGACTTTGGGCTCCTAATGAGGAAAAGTCTGTTCAAAATTTAAGAACACTAGACTTTCAAATATAGGCTAATTCAATACTTGTATGCCAATCTAGCAACCCTAATATAAAAAATATAAAGTTGCAGTTTATTTATACTGATTATGGGCTTAGTTGTTTCCAAAAAGAAATTTATGGTTAAGATGATTTAAGAAAAACAGTTTCTATTATTCCTATAAATAGTAATTATGATTTTTCATACCTGCACATTACATACAGTAAAATATGTTAAGTTCAAGTGTATAATTTCTCTTTATCCTTGACTTTCTTGGAGTATAAGTAGAATTATGAAACTCAACTCAAGTCTATCTGAGGTTATTATGCAAATCACATAAACCTCAATAACTCAAATTTGTATTGAACATTTTTATCAGATTGTAAAGAATTAATTTAGATATAAAAACAAAGATTGAGTTAAATTTTTAGGTAGTTTTAACATGTTTTATTAAAGTTATTGGATTTATTACAAAAACTGCTGTCTGTAGTTATTTCATGCAGATTAAATTAATATTAGTTTAAGGCCTCTGAAATCTAATAAAAACTATTTTTTTTCCATAATATGTTGAAAGATGGGTAATAAAAAGGCTCTAACAAATATTGAAAAACAGAAAATAACAATGTTATTCAGTGAGGGAATGTCCACATTGGAGATATCAAAGGAGATTCACAGAAATCATTGAATGATAAAGAGGGCTGTTGAGAACTAGAAACAAAGGAAAAGGTTTTAAGAACTAGTCTCCTAAAGCAAGTTATAACAAAACAACAACTTTTGACCAGTGCTTAGATATTTTAACAGGTTGAAATTAAGGGATCCAAAGACAAAAAGCACTGAATACTTTGTAAATTGGAATCTACCTAGAAATCTCCTTGGCAAACTACTCTCAGTAAAGCAAATGTTTTAAAGCATCAAAATTGTGTCAAGAAATACATGAAAGTTAACTTTTCTAAAGTAATTTTCATGGATCAATCTTGGGTGACACTTGATGGGCCTGTTGAATGGACCAAAGGATGGATTCTATCTGATGCACATGTGCCTGTGGCTAAAAGAAGGCAGCAAGGAGGTGGCACTCTGATAATAGGTGCTGGAATTGTCAATCAAACCATTACTGAACCATTCAAAGTTGATGAAGTAGTTGAACTGAATTTCATGGACAAGACTTTCTTTGAATGGCTCACGTCCCAGCCTCGCAGTTTCAAAGTGAAGTCTGTATTTATGCACGATGCTTCTTATGTATCTAAGGTTACCCATGAATTTTTTATGTATAAAAGATTTACAGTAGGGAAGATAATAGAATAGCCACCATCAAGTCCCAATCTGAATCCAATCAAAAATCTATGGTCAGTTGTGAAGATGAAATTACATGAAGGTGGCAAACAATATAACACAAAAACAGACCTATAGAAAGCAATTAAAACCATTTTGTTGGAAACTGAACCTACTGAAGTAAAAAAAATTAAGCAAAATCAATGGATAATAGATTTCTGGTTGTTGTTGAGAAGGAGGGTCACTATATTAAGATGTAAATGCTTCAAGGACTTATCATATGTTTTTTTTATTTGTTCTAGTATAGGTGTTGATCAATTGTTGATGATTTTATTAATTTGTTATTAAAGTAAACAGTAATTTTTCTGGTTTTGCATAATAACTATAGATTACAGTTTTTATAAGAAATCCAATAACTTTAATTAAAAATATTGAAACTATCTAAAAATTTAACTCAAGCTTTGTTTTGACATCTAAATTAATTGTTTAAAATTTGATAAAAATTGTTCAAAGCAATTTCTGTTCCAATATAAGGATTTTATTTTGCAACAAGTATTTATGTGCAGAAGTAAAAAATGATTTTTCAGAATTTTTAAATTGAAGAACACTCATAAATATAAAAATAATGTAAATAATAATTTCATTATAAAAAAAAGAAATTCAACAATAATGACATTTACTCACTTTCATTTATTAGACATTAAATTATATCACTTAGTATCCTCCATAGTTTACTTTAACTTTCATTGTTGGTCAGATGTATATTTATTAGTATTCTTAAATGTAAAAATTCTAGAAAACTAATGATATTTTTTACTTCTGTGTATAAATACTTGTTGCAAAATAAAATCCTTACATTTGCCTTGTTAAAGTCCATCAGAGGATGAAACATGTCAGCTAAGATAAATTTTCCTTTTGTCATTATTCATATTGTCTTTTTACAAATCTGAATTTTTACATATGTATATATAATATTTTTTTGTTCCATAAATATATAAACACTGTATTTCTTGCTACATAAGTTGCACATTTTTTACAAAAAAATCCTCCTGAATAAACTTTATCTTATACCCTGATAGTTTGGTTAAACACTACTGATATACTAATCTCCTGGATACCCAAGAATGAAATATGTATGATTATATATCAAAATATTACTAAATTGTATACAACAATTACACATCGGTATTATAATTAGTTTTAGTTCATAAATATTCCTTGCCAAATTATACTTGTAGGTTATATGGCAGGAAATATGATATGTGTAATTTATTATGTATATTATTTTAAAGATTTAAATTTATTATTTCAAATTATGTTTTTATTTAACAAAATTTGGCTTAATTTACTAAAAAGTTAACACCTAACATCAGTTCTCTTACTAAATAGCATGGATATCTTTAAAAAACATTTTCATTCTCTTTCAGCTTAGTTTGCTTTTAAAAATAGTTTTCTAATTCTAATTGCTCTTTGCCAAAAATATTGCTGTCATGTTGCTGTGTGAATAACGCAACAAGTCATGGGAAACTTTTAATTTTTCTTGCATAGGAAAATTGTTTCATAAAATAACTTTAAGGTTTTTTTTATGAAGTATTTGGTAAGAAAATAATTTTAATTTGAAATAACTAAGATAAAAATAAAAGAAAAAAAAACAGTTACAAAAAACACACTTGCTTTTATACTGCACTAAAATGCATAATGGTTTCTTTTACTATTTGTATGTAAATCAAACCCTGTAAGTTTGATTTATGCATACAGTACTTTTTAAAAATAAAATTTAAGTATATAAAATAGGAAATAAGTATATAATAAACTCTATATTACCTGGTTTTCATTTATCATTAAATAAAATAATAAAGAAAATCTATGAATTTCATATAGATTTTCAAAAAATGATATACTAATAAAAGCTTTTCAATATCGACTCTGATTGGTTTGAATATTTCTGGTTGAAAATTATAGAAATATGTATATTTTCTAGCCTTTTTATATTTTGCTTGTTATCATTTACTGTCATTTCTTTTTCCTGTCTTTTTTGTAGGACTGGAGAGGAGGGTAGTTACCATCAATAAACATTTACATTACAAAACAATGCAGAAAAAAGCATTCCAAATAAAACTTTAATTCTCTTACTTTAGAGAAAAAGATTTATAAGCTTTTTTTTGTTTAGAGTACAATATTATTGTAAAAACAGACTACTCTTTTCTTGATTAGATCTAGTTATCTACATTTCTTTTTTGTTTAATCATTTTACCCCAAACAATGCAATAGAACAACTAAGATTGCAAGGGGTTGCTGTGTGTGAACAAATATGGGAACAAGAAAAGCATTATTAAACATTAAAATCAAACAAGTTTTCATTGTTCAGTCAAAAATGAAAAATATACTATCAGAACTTAGTAGCAAACCATACCATTCCTCTTGAGGTTCTTGAGGCATGAGATATATAAGACAATTGAAATATAGTAAATGTGCCAAATTAGTATACAAACTAAAAATCAATTTGTCATTTTTGCCAGGAATAAAAATGATGAGGTACTGCTATTATCTTTTTTGCATTGTCTGCATGACTAACTGACACTTCATTTATAATATCTTCATTGATTACTATTGCTTCATATTTTGCACAAATCATTCTTTTTTCATAACAGTGCTTGCATAAATTACTGGTTGCCTATTCTATATCTTTAATTATCTCCTAATATCTACAAAATTATTTTTTTATTCATAATTTCTAAATAACTGACAATTTATGTCTTTTATTTATTACAAGCCTTATTTGTGGTATTTACATGTCTGTTTTTATATTTACATAAATTATGATATTCTCCCTGATAATTTTAGCATGAGTCATTTTACCCAGGATTCTAATAGATATAATAATAATTATAATATCATTAATAACATGTCATAATCTTATTAACAGTTTCTCTGTAATTAACCAAACTTAATTCATAATCTTTCATAATATCTTCATAACATACAATTATAAACAATTAATACACAAAGCTAGTTGATATATAACTTTAAATATTTATTCTTAAACCACTTAACACCTGAATTAAAGCCAATGAATGGTGCTTTTTAACTAATTCTTTGTATCTAATATTTGCTAGTGAGGATAGTGCCTTACAAGGTAAGATTAATTATTAACTCTTGTTAACCAATAAAGATTATTAAACAGATGTGCTATTAACTAACAATCTAAAAAGAAAACCAAAAAAATAAGATTTAATTTCTTGAATATAACAAAATAAGCATTGAAAAAGAAAATATTAGTTGTTTTCTTGTTTTTTGTTTATTTTTTATCATCTTTGATTAATAAATATTCAAAGTTGAATTGTTTTCTTGTATTTCTTTCTCTTCACTCTCTCTGCA
>OZ010581.1:42029802-42057302 GCA_963932145.1 Acanthosepion lycidas | reverse complement strand
TTTATTTGAAGTATTTCAATAATTTAATTTATTTATTTTTTTCTCCAGGATCGAAGCCAAGCAGCCTTAACAGTGCTTTGCAATCACGTTGTAGTATGTCTGTTCGCAGAGGCAACATCACCCCTTATTGGGTTAAGAAATTTAGTTATGCCTCTCCGAGCCAGTAATTTTCACTACCATGAACTGAAGCATGTAGTTGTTGTTGGAAATTTAGAGTATCTGTATAGAGAATGGAAGATGCTCCAGAACTTTCCCAAAATTTCCATACTGCCTGTGAGTATTTTCTATTTCTGATTTTATTTGGAAAATTCTGCTCCAGTTTAAATATTTGGACTTTATATTGTTTGAGATTTGATTTGCAAAATGAATTGAGTTTTGATAAAAAAAAAAATTAAAAAAAATTGTTTATTAGGAATCATAACTGATAGGTTTATCAGCAAAAATCCAAAATGTGAACTAAAAATTGGAGACACCAGAATGAAGCAAGTATGACAATTTAAATATCTAGGGAGGTTTTTAATAAAGGATGAAAAATGCAACACTAAAATCTAAAGATTCATTAGCATAGCAAAAAATGCCTTCCAAAAGTTAAGCAAAATATTAAATAACAGGAAAATTTTGTTAGAAACAAAGAAAAGAGTACTGGACTGTTACATAATATCCATCCTCCTATAGGTAGTGAATGCTGGACAGTCTCATCATAGATGAAGAGACTTGAGGAAACAGAAATTCTACAAAAGGATGCTGAAAATATCATAGACTGAACATGTGAGCAGCAATGAAGTTTTAGAGAATATGGAAACAAAAAGGACACTTATACTTATCATCACAAAGAGAGAGTTGAAATTTCTAGGGCACATAGTGAGAAAAGGGGGTTTAGGAAATTTGAGACTCACAACACATATTGAAGGCAAGAGGGACAGAAGAAAACAGTACAAAACCTACCTAATGAGCTTGTGTAAATGGTTGACAAAACAGGAGATATAGCAAAAAGATGAATTTTACTAAGAGCTATAAAGGACAGGAAATTGTGGAGAGACATAATTGGGACTCACTACTATAGTAATGGTCTGCAAATCTAATTTGTTAACCATTGTTCAATGGCATGGTTACCATACCTATATGTACAATACTCTCTAGGTTAATGAAACTAGAAATTAACTGATACAAGATATCCTTTATCATATACAGCAGAATGATAACAATTCATCCCTGTGAATTGAATAAAGGGTTTTCAAAATTCCCAAAAGTTTACTGAACACAAGAACACCTGAAGCAGGCTGGAGATTGCTATGACTAAAACATTAACTGTAAAAATCATAGGATGAGTTTGAATATATCAGTGTATAATAATTATTGATTTTAGTAATTCTGCCAGAAATATCTCATGTAATTTACTTTTTTTAACAGGGAACACCATTAAACCGAGCCAATTTGCGTGCAGTGAACATTAATCTGTGTGATATGTGCGTGGTTCTGTCTGCTAAAGATAAAAACCTGGATGATCAGCACTTAGTGGACAAAGAGGCCATTCTCTGCTCGCTTAACATCAAGGCAATGACATTTGATGACAGTATTGGACTTATTCAGGCTTCAGCCCCCACAGGTAATTTATCCAAACATTTTAAAATTTTTTATTTTTTGAAAATTGTCAAATTTTAATCCTATTTATATCAAAAGTAAGATTGTTAACATAAACTAAATTTCATAATATGAAATAATATTCACTTCACTTGAGATTTTAAATATAATAAATTCATGCAAACGTTGGTAAGTAAAAATCTACCAGTGATTTTGTTTTGTATATATTATTTGAATATGATAACTATGAATATCACATTAGGAAAATAGTTTTAATTATGAATTATAGGGATTTTATATATTTATTTGATAATGACTGTCAGTTGTAAGTTTCTCAGTAATTGAGACAATTTCTATATCTTCAAACTCTTGTTTATAGGAGGCAGAATAGGAAATAGAAAAGTCTGTAAAAAAAAAAAAAAAATAGTGTGTTTTAATATATATCTTTATATTTTGATTTTTGTGTAGGCTTTTTGCCTCCTGGCTTTTCTCCAGTTGGTAATCAACAGCACACACCTCGTAGAGGTTCTATTTGTGGATCAAATGTGCCACTCATAACAGAGTTGGGTGAGTTTGAGCAATTGTTTTTCTTGCCTATTGATTTTCTTTTAAGACTAAAACTGTGCCACTTAGAAAAAAAATCTAAAATTACTGATTTTGTCTGAGGTTTTGAAACAAGGTGTTAGTACTATTAAGATTATTAATTACTTTTAGTCTTCATCATCAGGTACCATTATAAATTGATCTTTTGAGCCAGGTTCTTCGTTTTGTTTTTATCACACTTTTTTGGATGCTGTACCTTCTGCTCTTGGTTTTTATTGATTTGATTTTTTATAGTCTATCAACCTTTTGCAATCCTACTAATTAGCCCATAGGTCAGGGAAGATAATGATGATTCATACCTTTCCCAAGGTTATTTGCACATAATTGAGTATTATGAACCTGAGTCTGTTCTACTTCAGGTGTCTGCTGTAACCTTCCAATTATGGTGAATAGAACACTTTATTTGATTTATGGAGAATTTTTTCTCATTCCATTACCTGTTACGTTGAGTATCCTTCCAAGGAATTTTAGGTACTTGTAATCATTCTCAACGACAGAAGAAAAGTGGATTAGTTGACTTGTATACATCTATATTATTTTGATCTGAGTTGTCAGTGTATTACCATAATATAATAAAAATGGCACATTGAAGCATGTTTTTTTCTTTTGACTGTTAAAATGTCCTAACTTGAAAAATAAAGTTATTTCCAGCCCAGTTTGCAACTTAATAATGTGGGATCTTCATTTGTACTCACTTATACAATAATAGTCAGGTTTTTGCATGTTTGTGTCTTTCAAAAGCTGAAAAGAAAATCATGACATGAGAAACGAAAACCATGACTAATTGTTGTATAAGATAATAATTGATGGAAACAGCCTTATCTCATATCCTAGAATTTAATTTCTTGCTGATCACTTGCTTTATGATGATGGCGTTGATGACAAAATTCACCTCCATCATGCAGGTTCAGGACTAGAAGCTTCCAGTTTCACCAAAACCTGCTCCTGTCATCCATTTCTTATTGCTGTTTGTCTTTGCAAGAGTTGATTGGAGGTAGAAAAAATACCAATGGTGTGAATTTGTTTAAGGAAGTGACCCACACTTGATTTTATGACCTTCCTCTCTGACACATATGGAATGAGACATGCAGAGTCCAGTTATGAAATTGTAACAGACTGCCACTGACTCTGTTATAATTTCAAGTGGCACCTTTTGTAGCATGTCTACCATGGATAACCCTCTTCATCTGCTGGTTCAACTGTTGAGATCTGTTGTAACTGTCATCTGCTTCTTCAACCATTGGGGTCTTTGGGTTGGTCACACTTAGACTGGGTCCTTGTCTTCAGCCTTGCTGCCAGTAAAATAAAGGATAGCTTTATTTTGTAAAAAATTAATGATAGCTTTATTTTGTAAAAATTTTAAATTTTAATGTAGTTGGAACTTGGTTAATTACTGAGTACTTTCCCTTGTTTGTTTGTTTGTAAATAATTATAATATAAATTTTATAAATAGGACATGTTTTTACATTCAACTTAACAGTTACCTTTAAACTAGTTTAGTTTAAAAAAAATATAAATGCTTTCTGTAACTTTATAGAACCTTTTTTTTTTATTCTCTTACAGCAAACGATTCCAATGTGCAGTTTTTAGACCAGGATGATGATGATGACCCAGATACTGAACTGTACATGACTCAACCATTTGCCTGTGGTACTGCATTTGCAGTTAGTGTTCTGGATTCTCTAATGAGTACGGTAAGTTTGTATATCTCACTCTCACTTTTTGGCAATTATAGCTGTAACAGACTGACAGTTGTTAAATTGAGGTATACTATTGTTATCAAAATATGCTAACTTGATATTTTCTTTATCACAAACCCTGCAAAAGTTTGCACCTGAGATTTTGATATACTCTTAACTTAATGGTTCCCCACCTCACCACATTATCCAGGGTTTCATTTACCTGCAGTCAAGCCAAAGATAATCAACTCATAAGTTTAATTTAATAATGGTCCCTGATCACAAGAGTAATGATACTGGCAATTTGGATATGTCAAAAAGAAGCCATAATGTATTTCCTTTGAGTGAAAGGGTGAAAATTCTTGACTTGTTATAATTGTTCTCTTTTATGGTTAGTTATTATTGTTGTTATTAATCCCTGATTATGTCTAATTTACATAATAGGCATATAAAATAGAAAACAGTATATACAGTGGTCAGTACTATCCTCATTTTCAGGCTTGCACTAGATGTTGTGAAACAAATCTTTCATGGATAAAGAAAAACTAATGATTTTTTTTTTTTTTTTTGCATTTCCTTCTTCACTAATTTCCATTGGTTTATTCTGTTCTTCATATGAAGTTTTGAAGGTTTCATAATTAACAAATCAGCTACAGACTTTGCACCAGATAATATTAAACTTGTAGGAGAAGCATCAAGCAAAAATGCAAAAAATAAAGATGAACATGTCTTGAAAAAATTATTACATATCCAAAAAATTATTTAAATGTTAAGCATTTAGTACAAAAGAGTAGCTTATGATCTCTCATTACCTATTCAGATATAATATTTAAGCATATTTAAAAATGAATTTTAATAATTTGTTCATGATTTTCCTTATTGTATATTTTAGCCAAGGTTTTTTTCCTGCTATAGTGTAGCTACTTATTTCAATAACATTAAATGCTTATCTATAAATACACTAAATTATTCTTAATGTTTTCTCCTATATTGATTTTTTTTTAATAATTCCTTGACTCTCAACATTGTTTTGTGAACACATTATTTGTTAGAAGTATTCTTAAGTTGTAATTAAGCTTTAAGTTCTTGACTAAGCATGTTTATCTGTTATGTATATTTTTTGTGATATCATTTTCTTTTTCCCCTATATTACAGAGCTATTTCAATGACAATGCATTGACTTTGATTCGGACTCTTATCACTGGTGGAGCCACTCCAGAATTGGAACAGATTCTAGCAGAGGGGGCTGGAATGAGAGGGGGTTATAGCACCCCAAGTATCTTAGCCAACAGAGACAGGTGTCGGGTTGCACAGATCTCATTATATGAAGGACCTCTTGCTCAATATGGGGTAAATTATCATACTTTATAAATACATTTTACTTTTTACATTTTTAGTGGATGATTTTGTATAATTGTCTTTAATTATATTTTTATTTTGATGGTAGAAAACTTTTTAGATCTAAACTTTTTTTTACATTCTTGAATATTCAATGTTTAATTCTTGCAGTGATCAAGATTTAATTTATTCATCAATAATTTTATTGCTTCTGCTTTAATTTATCAAACAATTTGTCAAATTTAACAAATTTTATTAAATGAAGAAATTCAACAAAACAAATGTTTAGTGTGAATTTTTGTTACCTTATTTAATTTTTAGGTATCCTATATTTATCCTGCATGTCTCTGTTTATTAGCAAAGCCAGAATCTTCTTTATGGCTTATTTTCAGGAATAGTTTGTCAAATTTTAATAAAATTTGCAAATTTTATCAGGTTTAGAACCAATTAGGTTTGGTATATGTAGTCAATTTTCTTTTTGTCTATTTTACATTTTTACTGGAAAAGTCAAATTTAGATATTTTTGTCTGTTGTATAATAAAATTGGTGGGTTCTTTTCCTTCCAGAAACTAGTTTTTCAGTACAGCAGCCTAAAAAGAAAAAGATTGTTACATTTCTTTTTCTCACCAAAAGAAAACATAAAATGTTTGGTCTTTTTCATTACTTTTTACCATGTAAATAAACATAACTCTAACCCTGGGTTGGAAACTAGCAAAACAAACCTCTAACATAACAACAACTACTGTGTATGAAAATTTTGGTTTGGCAGAGACTAAAGAAAAAGCCCTGCAAAATAATAGTTTTCTATACTGCTGTCTTTACTTATTTCATACAATAAGCAGCAATAGCCTATGTTCCAGGTCAAATTGCAGAAATTTGACAGCTTGATTGATCTAATTAAAGAGATATACAAAACTGAGAGAATGGTTGAAATGTTTTAATTCTTTTACATCAAATTGCTTTTAAAGTTTGAACCTAAACTGAGTTTCTCATTGTCAAGAATAAGAAAATGCAACATAATCATTTTTTTTTTGTCCTTTTTAGGCTTCCATATTTTAAACTTATAGATGTTAGCTTTTTGTGGTGGCTAATAAAAAAAATCAGAACTACTAAAGAGTAATTCAATTTACTGGCAAACTTTCATAGAACAGAATAATATTCAAATAATATATAGATATAAAAATCAATAGTAATGTGCTGTGTTTACATCTCTCAATGGATATTCTTCATTGTTCTATCATATTTATCTTTATTTTATTATTTATTTTTACTATGTTAAAATTTACTAATAAAATATAAACTTAAGCTACAAAAATATTTAGTTATCTAGAAACATTGATTGACCAAACAGCTACTGTGATGATTTTGGTTGTTGATAATTTATTTTTTTTATAAATTAAACAATACAACAGAGATTTAATAGATGAATTTTATATTCTATTTGGTAGGATAATCTTTTTACTTTCCTTTTATAACATTTTAAATAACAAATTTCATGATCAATTGAAAACTGGATACAGTTTTTATGTAATTATAATCAATAATATATTTAAAATATATATATTTTTTTATATATTTTAGGAGAGAGGTCGTTATGGAGACTTGTTTCTTGCAGCTTTACGAAACTATGGCATCCTTTGTATTGGTCTGTATCGGTTCAGGGACACAAGTGCTACTGTTAAAAGTCCATCATCTAAGCGTTATGTTATAACTAATCCATCTCAGGACTTCCCCTTATTGCCAACAGACCAGGTATGCACATTTTCAGAATATCAATCTATCCATCTTGTGTTTTGAATCTTTGTTTATTTTTCAAAATAATAAATATTATTTTGAGGAATAATTCTACAAGCATAGTTGATGATTTCTATCATTATTTTAAGTAAATCTCCATCAAATGTAAGCATTGATGGTGCTTTATAAACTTAACTTTCATTTATTTCTATGACCTGCAATGCAATTATTTATTTTCTGCAAAATATACCAGGTTGTATAATATCACATTTTTAACACTTGTCAAATTTTTATTGTTCTGTATTAATTTTTTCTTTATAAATGTCTCTTTTAATTACATTTAACATTACACTATACATTTTATAACAATAATGATGATAATAATAAATTTATATCCTCTGTTGTATCGCTATAAAAGAATTTCTAAATGTATTGCTTATTTTAATATTTATTTTTACACTTGAGATTTTTCAGGTGCAGCCTTTTAAGTTTTAAAACATGTAATGAATATAATCGGTCTTATGAAAAATATTATTTGAATAAAGATTTAAATTAAAAAGGAAATTCTTTTTAATCTATTATATTGGATATGCATTCTTGAAATATTAAACTTTGAAAACGTTAGATAATGTATAATTTTTTTCATTGATAACACAATTTTTTGAACTTTTATTGATGATTATGTCCCTTGCATTGGGAGTAGCTATAAATGGCTAAAACTTATTAAATTTAAGCGTTGAACCAATAATAATTGAAAACTATATATATATATATATATATATATATATATAAAATTTAAATAATTAATTTCTTTTATTTACTAGCTTTTTTTTGTTTTGTTTTTTTTTTTGTTTTTTTTTGTTTTTTCACAAATTCACAAATTCAGTTGGGTCATTGAAGAAATGTAGAATGTTTCCAAATACATGATTGATTGTTCAGGACACCATATGCTGAAAATTTTAATTAGAGTTTAATATTTATTTTTAAGTCCTTCACTATAACTCATATTTAGCTGGCTTTGCTAGGAAAGTTCTTTGAATTGAATATGACTTAGAAGGTATTCAGCAGTTAAGTGTTAAAAGAATATATTATAGTTTATCAGAATTTTCAATATATCTTATGTTTTTGTTTTATTTCTTTAAAATTGTAACAATTCCTAGCCAATAATGCAGATAGGCTACATTAGTCTTGCTTTTTTTTTTTTTCAGATTCTAAAAGGTATAACTCAGTTTACAAATAATCACCCTTCCTTATTTTTTCTTAAAATAAAAAAGCAGTTCACTTTGGTATTTATTTTGGTATATTTATATATTCCAGCAAAATCTATTATTCTTTGAAGCTGTTATATTTCTTTGATTTTATTATAATCAATTAAGTCTTACCTTAGCTTGGTAAAGTGTTTTAGATTAGTTTTTGCTATTAATTAGGATTTGGGCTTATTTGATTACATAAATACATTTTCCACATCAAAAAGCATGAAATAGCAACAAAAAATGTTACAAAATAATCTTCAAACTTTGTATGGAAAACCTCAGAAGATTATAATAATTTACTATCCTTGGTATAAATAAAATATCATATACAAAATATCAGTATTTAGTTTATAAAAAAGTGTTGATGCCATTTGAAAAAATTCAAAATTTACTGAAAGATATGTGTTTCAAAACCAAGAGTGACAAAATATAAGAAAATATTTGAGGATAAAATTTTAAGATTGTTATTTTTTTTGAAAGTAATTTTAGTTTTTAAACTATTCTATAATGACATATCAGATTTCTTTTCTTTAAAAACAAGAATATAATCAAAGATGAAATCATTTATTTTCAAGTAAGATAACATTTAAGAGAAGAAAACAAAATTAATTTCATGATACATTTAGCAGTGACGTATTTTATCTGCCTCTTCATAAGGACAAAATGTGACACAAATTTAATGTAAATTTAATGTAGAAGTAGAAGCCACCATATGAATATGTGTTGGTAAAGTTATAAATTTTCCAGTTCCTGCAGTCAACACCACAAAAATATAACTTCTCTTCTAACACAATAGAGAGGTGCTACCCCATGTTTGGAATCTCCAGATCCAAGCTTTACCTCCATTATGTTGTATCTTGCCTGAAGATGAAATACATGTCAGCCATATAGGAATATATTTGATATTACATGGCTGTTGACTTGTATCTTATAGATTAAATTATACAGAAAGAGTCTACTGTATTAAATAAAGTGAGAAAGATGCTACTTCTTAATTATTATCATTGTTATTTTATTGACATCATTAATAATAATTGAAGGAAAAATGCTCTTCTCAATAAAGCAAACAAAAATTATTTTTTGCAAATATTTTATTTGTATAAAATTTACTATGAAACAACTGCTGAAATGTATTAAAGAGCATCTATTTTTTCTCAGGAATGATCATTGCAAAAAATATTTCTGTAGCATTAAATAATCAAACAAAACATACTGTTCATACAAGGATGGATCAATAAATCCATAGCCTAATACGTAAATTTTAATTGAATTTTAATCTAAAGTTTTTACTCTATAATGTTGAATCTATATGATTAATATTCACCACTGAATTAAATGCAGTGACAAAGAAGGAGATTATGTTGAAAAATATGTTTTATCACTAGGCTGTAAACTTATTGATATATCTGTGTATAAGCAAAAAAAAAAGTTCCTTTTTTTTTTTTCTCTCTCTCTCCCCTCTTTCTCCTTATTTCACACACTTTATCAGTGTGGATTATTGCTCTTTCATTTTCATTCTCTTGTGCTCTCAGTGGGCCTAGAATCCACTGTCTTACTTGCAGAGGAGTAAGGCCCTCTCCACAAAGTAGGTGGATATTGCAGGCTCAGGTATAAACCTGAAAAATGTTTGCTTTTTTTTTTGCTTTTTTTTTTTTTTTTTTTTTTTTTACTCCAATGTAAACCAGACTCATTTCTTCCTTATTGGGTAGCTGTGCAGGTGGTATAATGGATAATTAATTGTTACAGGAATTATAGCAAAGTAGCAAATATATTTTTTTTATGTCATATTTCTTGCCATATAAAGTACACATTTTTTTCACAAAAAATTATCCTCCAATATTCACTCTTTCTTTCAGTTACACCATAATGTTTAGGTTTGGTTATTAGACTAACACCAATGCATTACTGTGTGATATACTAAAACCTTATTATTCAAGAATTAAATATATATGATTAAATTATTACAAATCAAAATAATATTAAAATATTTTTAAAAAGTAACACTTACAGACAATTGTTAATAGACTTAAACAGAAATATGATTTTACAGAAGGATACTAAGAATACCATGGACTGAACATGTGAGCAACAATGAAGTTTTAGAGAAAATGGAAACAAAAAGGACACTTATATTTAACATCAGAAAGAGAGTCAAAATTTCTAGGGCACATAATGAGGAAAGAGGGCTTGGAAAATTTGGCACGCACAGGACATATTGAAGACAAGAGGGACAGAGAAAAGCAGTGCATAACCTACTTAAAAAAAGACTTGTGTAAATGGTTTGCAGAATATGGATGACGAGATATAGAAAAAAAGACAAACTTTACTAAAAGGTACGAAGTGCAGGAAGTTCTGGAGAGCCGTGATCACCCACGTCCTAAAGGGGCACAGCTCATAGAAAAAGTTCTCCTAAATATTATTTACATGTGTTAAAAATCAAGAAATAGGGTATATTTTTTAACTTTGTTGTTTAATTATTTATTTCCTTTACTTTTTCCATTACACTCATTACACATAATTCAATCTTTTACCTGTAAATAATAAACTTACACTGTAAAAATGGCATTCAATCACGTTCTACTTTTATGATATTCTCTTCTGAAGTTTTGTATGTCTTTCATAGTAATTTATAGCAACCATTACTTTTAGTAGGCATAATGAATACTGTGAATAGTAGAAATGTAATATGAAACAATAAATGGTATTATAAAATATAGTTGGATATCCTTTAAGATCAATACACAAATTGGTTCTCTCAGCATTTTTCCATTTTTTTTTTATAGATAATCCCAAAATAAAAATAAATAAGTAAAACAATTGATGTTTTTTGCCCAATGATTGGTAGTTTGAGCTAATCTAGTTCTTCAGATATATTGTATCCTATTTTTCTAATTAAATCAGATATATCAAAGATTTTAATTTCTTTTACAAATATAAAAGTTTCAATGTGAATAAAAAAAAATCATTATTTAATTCTGTCCTCAAAGTGTTTGGGATAAGATTAAAGAAAGTATTTAGACTTTTGAACATGGGGTAATTATAGTTTCTCTAATAATAAATAAATTGTTAATATGACATGGTCAGTGATACATCAGCATAATTGTTTATACTGGTGAGCTTTTGATCTTAAGAACCCTATTTGACATTTATAATCCAATAAATTAAAGAAAACATTGTCTATTTGTTCTCTATAAACAAATAAATTAAAGAAAACCTTTGGAAGTAATTGTTTCTTAAGTTTTTAAAATATTGCTTTAGAAAATTATGAAGACAATAGTCTGAATGTAGATCGTTGTGTTTATCATTCCAACCCTATAAAAATCCACTTATTAAGTTGGTTAGCATGCAAGCTGAAGGACTAATCATATCTGGAAAATTTGAAATAATGAGAACTGAATGTATCCTACATCAAACTGTACTCAAATGATGATTTCAAGGATGATTTCTGTAGTGATATCAATCTTTCTTAGGTATAATGTAATTCAGTTATCTTGTTTAGTTAATTTCTTAACATCTTGTATAAATTTCTTTTTTTTTCCCTTGATATTGTTACTTTGACATAATAGAAAAATGTAATAACACTGATCAAAATTTAGTTCAGTGATAATAATGTTTAAAAAATTTATAATGTCATAAGAACATCTTTAGAAACTGCTCATTGTGTCCTGTTTGTCACCTCATATACATATCAGGCTCATCTTTGTCAATTATGCTAGTTTATTACAAACAAAATTCCATAAGTTAAATTTTTAATATGAGATATATTTTGCTACAGTAATAATCTTACTTTGCCCACAAGTGTAAAGATTCAGTATTAAGATTTATACTATGTATATAACAATTCAATGCTGTACGTCAGTACTTAGCTGAAGTAATAAAATCTTTACTTTGTCTTCTGGCTTTTTTTTTACGTTCAAATATTATATATATGCAAATTTTGTAATAGGCCTGGGTCAGATGGGAAATGTATATACAATTTAAAACTGATTAAGTATTTTTGTATTCAGTGTTAAATAAATATAATTTATGTTTGTATATATAGTAATTTTCTAAAGAAATAATTGATCTTTTATTTATTAATCTGACAGATTTTTATCACTTCAAACATTATTTTTAGTGGATACTCATATTTGAGTAGATGCTCTGTTTATTTATTAAACAGTATATTTATTTATTTTCAGCTGCCGGTCTGAATATTCGAGAAATCTTATTAAAGATAAATGAAGTGTCTACTCAAATATGAGCATCCACTAAAAATAATGTTTAAAGTGATAAAAGTTTGTGTGTGTGTGTGTGTATATATATATATATATATATATATATATATATATATATATATATATATATATACATACACACACATTGTGTACATGAGCTATTTACAACAGAACATGAATAAAAAAAAATTTCTTTTTTTTTCTTTTTTTTTCTTTTTTTTTTTCTTTTTTTTTTCTTTTTTTTTTCTTTTTTTTTTCTTTTTTTTTTCTTTTTTTTTTCTTTTTTTTTTTTTTTTTTTTTCTTTTTTTTTCTTTAATCGTTTCATCCCAAGCAAGGTAGTATTTCTACTAGACCGCAGAGGTTACAAGAAGTGAAAGAGAATGAGAAGATTGAGAGTTAGGAGGATTGAGGAAAGGACAAAAAGGGAACAGGGTTCAAAAAGACAGAAGATGGCAATTGACATTGCATTTAGATTTTCGAAGATTGTAGTTATCAGGGAAGCAAGAAACTGGGAGGGAGTTCTATAGGTGGGAAGTATGAGAAAAGAAACTGTTAGAGTAGAAGTGGCAGTTGCATTTAGCTAGTTCAACAGTGAGACCTAGTTGCCAATCTAGTAGCATGCATAAATTCATACAGTTGGGGCACCCAGAAAAAAATGTTTGTCAGATCAGTTACCATGAAAATATTTGTAAAAAAAGACAGGCAGATGCCACGTTAGGTTGGTGGCAAGTGACTGAAGTCAAGATAAAGATGCTAGTGTTTCCCCAACTTTTTTTGTAATATCAATATTCTTTACCAAAGTCTAGCTACATTTTCCGCTACCTAGTGAGAGTAACTTACAGAATGATTATTATTTGATATGATTTTTTTACAACTTCAGAAAAAAATTTTCATAAAGAGGACAAAAAAAATGAATAGGAAATAGTAAAATAACTTTTGATTTTATTTTACCTTTTTGTATGAAATGGGGAAGTCATGACATTTGGTAAGAATGGCACAGGTTTGCTCACTATTTCCAATCCTCAAATTTTCAACATTTGCTTTAATATCAAATATAACTGTTCTCTTATTAGATAATCTGTGCTTTGGGACCCAATACCAAATATCTGTCTGAAATCAATCCTTTATCACCACCAGAAAAACCAAAAGAGGTAATACTTTAAAAAAAAAAAAAAAAGAAAGTTCTTACACCTGCATTATACCCTACCTTATAACACTTTCACAAGCTACTAAACATTTCTTGATATTCATAATATGAGTTTTTAATCAGCTAGAAGCAAATCTGCTTCATCATACATGCATTTTTACCCTGCATGCTTGAAAAAAATTTGATTTCTTTATCAAAAGAAAGAAAATGGAGTTTGTTATCTAAAATGAATCAAATTCAAAATAACATCTGAAATACTGACTTCATATCAAAATTAAATATTCTAATGCTTAAAAGAGGAATGGTACTAATGGTGGAAGCAAGTACTTAATATGAAAGTGCAAGTACTGGACTGTTCACCCTGTTATTGCTCTACAAGCAAAATATAATCAAAATGGAAGAGAAGTTGATTTCATTAAAAAGAAGAGATATTGGAAATTTCTTGGAAGAAATAAATTTTTTTTTTTAAAATCATTGATTTGTTATGAGTTACTATTCATAAATTTCTATCATTCATCATAAACTTACAACTTCCATCTGTAATAATGTAAAACTGTTATAAATGGTAGTTACAACATTAAACAATGTACCTCACTTCATTCATTTTACACTATTTGTGTATGAATATTTTTTATTTATATTTTGAATTTTTAATTCATGCAAAGGCTTTTTATACCCTTGTTTGGTTAAACTGTAATCCAGAATTTTATATTTATTAATAATTTATTCCTATTAATATGCAAATAATTCTGTTTGCTCATTTTTTTTTTCTTTGAGTGATGAATTAAAATAGATTTTACTTTTAGTATTAACCCAAGATTTCTTGTTAAAAATGAGTAATGTATACATTTTTGTTTAAATAAATGTTATTATTTATCTTTGTTCCCTTTTTCCTTTATAGGCTGATAAATAAATTTGTGTAAAACTATAACATACATGGATGATATAACGATATATAATTTTGTATAATTTTATATTTAGTATTTAGAAAAATATGACAAACTGGAAAAGTTTATTTGTGATGCATTTCATCCATATGTATTTATGAATTTGAGGTAAAGCATGCATCATTTACAAAAACAGGAAGTAAAAATAAACCCTATAACTGAGATAATACATACTATATGAAATCAACTGACTCTTACATTATTTATACTAGCTTTGCTTACCTGCTTTGCTTAGTAAATTTCACCTCTTTTAATTTCTATATCTATGTCAGAAGTATTACTCATTATACTTATTCAATTTATATCTACCACATAAAGGACAGTCTATCATTTTGCTGGTTAGGAATAAAAGATATTTTTTGATTGGTTATACATACATATATATATACATACACACACACACACTAATAAAAAATAATACATTTTGTTCCTCAACATTTGATACAAGAAAGAAAGTTACAACAAATGGTGAGGAACAAAATGTATATTTATTATTAGTATTTAAAATTTTAGCCCTGTTATTATATATCAAGCACTGTACTATTACTATCAACACTCTCTTGTACACTCTTATATATTAAAAAAGAAACCTTGCAATTTGCCTTGATAAAGTCCATCAGAAGATAAGTGATAAGTTTTTCTTTATTCATATTGCCTTTTTACAGATATATATTTATTTAGTTATATCTGAATTTTTACATACACACTCTAATGCACACAGATCTGTAAAACATTGCTTATTTTACTACTTGCATACCAGATCATTTTAATAAGATCATTAATTTAATCATTGCTTATAAAATATTATTTTCTTTAAATATTTATGGATATTGCTTCATAAATAGATAATGAATTATGTTGCCTTTTTGAAACTTAAGTTTTTATTTGCAAAATTATTTTAAACATAAAAATTAGTAGTAGTAATTAAAAATTATAAAATTTTTAAGATAATGTTATACTATTTTCTGTGAATAATTATAAACCAGAAAATAAACTGCAATATTTTCCAAACATTTTATGAATATAGTAAATACACTGACTTATCCTATGAATATTTTTATTAAAAATAAAAACCTTCTTTCCTTTTAATAAACTTATAATCCTGAAACTTTTATTATTACTCATTGCTATTAAAAATTGTAATAAGAGTAATTTTGAATTTTCCCAAATTTAAATTCATTAACATGATATCCAAATGTTTTTTTAAGTTCAATCAAAGTGGTTTTGATTATAACACTTTTTGAGGATACATTATCTATGTTAATCATGTTTTTCTTGTATAGGGCAACCATTAGCCTATTGTGGTTTTAGTAAAAAAAAAAAAAACAAATTCTACTTTAAAATTATTTATTATATATAAAATTTTACTTTAAAATTTCTACAAATGAGGATAGGTACTTCAGTTTATATGTAGGACAAAATCCAAATTTTACTTAAAAATACAATGATGCAGTTTATATATTGGTAGAGTAATCAATATGTTAGTATTGTATATAAAACATTTTATGGTAATATCTCTATTTCATTTTACAGCTTTGAAGTTTAACCTAACAATTGTTGATAAAAAATAAAACTAAGTTCTGGAATTTATTTAACATTTTTTAAAGCTGTTTTCAAAAAAAAAAAACAAAAACAAATTAAATATTTTATTTTTATTTTTTACTCATATAATTGTAATTTTTACTCTCCCAACAACTGTTTCATTCAGATCAGCAGAATTTCATTTTTTATTGATCTTTCAGCTGAAATTCTTAAAATTTGTATTTGTCTACACAAACCTTGAAATAATCTTTTTAAAAATGTATTATACACTATCTTTTGTAAGTGTTTCGGTAAATTGTTCAACTTCTACTAATGTACTTAAAAATATTATTCTAAAACCCACATAGTACAGGACTCTCATAGTTTTCAGACATTAAAAGAAGTTATACTAAAAATCTATACTGTTATGTCTTTGACTGAATCTAAATTAAAGATTTCTATTTGTAGCAATCTTCATTGATATTATTATCAAGAAATGGTGTAAAAATTAATTTCCAACCAGGAATGACTGATTTCTGTTTTGTTTTTTGTTGTATTTTTTCAAAACCTTATTGTCTTTTTATTTTCCCCCCTCTTGCTTTAGGATTTGATATTTATCATGAGTGATAAACTTTTGCTTTGCTCAGTAACAAGCTTGTTTTTCTGTTTTTTTTTTTTTTTTTGTTTTTTGTTTGTTTTTTTTTTCTCTCTCAATTTTTTTTCTTCTTAATCTGAATTGTTTGGTCTGTGAATTAAGCTTTTTATTTTAAATAAATAAATAAATTTATTAGGTATTTGTTTTTTTATATTAATTACTTAAATAATTCAAAATGATATTTGCTGTATTACTTTGTTTCAGTTGAGATGTTGGTTAAATTAGAACTGTATATATTATTGTCTTTACTTTTTTGATACATTTACATTAAATCTGAAAACCTTATATACAAAAAGACATATTTTTCTTTAGGTAACATGGGTGCAGCCAAATGGGAGGTATCAGCATGTGTTTGGGTGGACAGGATAGCTTTTCATTGGTTCAACTTCACTTGTCTATCTAGTTTTCATATTTTTATTTGATTGTTTTAATTTCTATTGTAGCTATTGTTTTTCGACTGACCATTTCTGAAAATTTGTCTCTGATTGGCCTTGTTTCCAGGTTTTTTCCCTTATCCCGTGCAATTTTTCTGAGAGTCATTCTAAAGGCAAATGGGAGAGAAGTAAGATCCTAAGTCTGGCACTTGCTGCTGCGGTGCATGCTGATATGTTGGTATGATGATAGCCCGCTGCACGCGGTCTGGTAGTCAGTCAGTCACCGTCCATGTGTTTTACCGTTGCTTGCATCATTTTTGCTTCACCAGAAAACACCTGATATAGACCACGTAGCCTGGATGGCCCACTCCAACCTTACACTGTTGATATATGTATTATATATCATATCTTTTTAATTATCTTCTACTTTTTTGTTTTTTGTTTTTTTATGTTTAAATTTCTGTTGCAACTCTTTTGCTTTGACCATATTTTTCAGACAAATTATTAATTTATTTTTTTACAAAGATTTTAAACTCTTTTCAGAGTAAGTACTAAAAAATATTGAAATTTTATATAATTTTTTTTAATTTCATAATTCCCTATCTCGATTTTTATATAAATTCAATAAATCTAGCATAATGAAGAAGAAAAAAAGCATTTATTTTACCTAACAAATATTTTCAACATAATCTCCTTCAATGTCAATGCATTTAATTCAGTGATGAATATTAATTGCATATATATATATACATTATACAGTGAAAATTTCAAATCAAAATTCAGTTGATACATACATGGCAGGCTGTGAACTTATTGATTAACCCTTATTTAACTATCTTGCTGTGAATAAAACTTTTAAATAATCATTAAGATTATTCATATCTCTTGAAATATTTCAGTAAAAATGGATTTTATTTTTCAACTTAATTGTATAGAAATTAATATGTTGAAAATTCAGCAGTTGTCAAATTTTGTTTCTTTGAAGAATTTTTCAGTCATTTTGCATAAATATTCTATTGTCTGAAAAATATGGTAATTATTTTATATTCTATATAACTACATATAAAACCAAAGTATTCTATTTCATGTAAAAAAATATAATTCACTTGAAGTTTCTTATTGTTACAGTAAAAGCAAATGAAATCTATTGTGCATAAAGAGAACAAATGAGAATTGTAATGAGGTTATCTGTTGTGATGTTATATATACTGTAGTCATATTTTAAGTTAATCATTCAAATTTAATTACTGAAAATATAAACAATATGAAGAATTTATTGCTTACAATTCAAACACTGGTATCATAAAATAATGAATTTTACATTTTTTTAAATATTTTGATTGATTTTCTAACAAACACATAAGATATTAAATTAATACTCTAGTTAATATACATTCAAAGCTTTAACTGTTGTTTTATTTGCTACAATCCAAACTTTGCTTACAAAAATTTAAGTATTATTTTAGTTTAATTAAATACCAGCCAAACAGCACAGTCTCATTTTAATCTAAAAAGTAATTTATACTGCAAAGCATTTGATTTTACTGATTTGAGAATTAAGAATTTTTCCTGAGTTGATATCATTTCTTTTTTTTTTTTATAAATGTCTTTTTTTGTAACATTGTAGTTGGCAAATTATTTGAATGTTGAGTTCTTGGAAATTTTATACTATTGTCTGAAGAAATGTCAATTAAAATTTAAGCTTGAATAAGTCATTTTTTTCATTTGTATATTGTCATTGTCAGAATACTTGCTCCAGTTTGTTTCCTATTTGAAAACATAGTTTGAATCTGTTCAGTATTCAACTCTGTTTTTATCTCTTATAAATTTTATATTTTGATTATAGTAAATTTCAAATTCATATCAGCAGTGTTTGTTTGGGAATGTCCACTCGGTAATACGCTGTCTACATATTCGTTGTAACCTTGTAATCGTATATTATTTGTGGGTATGCAAACTGTATTTTACCTTTTTTTATACCTAAGATGGCTTCCTATTTTTAGTGAGCTGATTGGCTGGATGGCTGGTTGCTAAGGTAATGTTGCTATGGATACATTAGCAGTGCATCATTAATATTTATAAAAGCAAACCTGTCAGCTATATTTTTATATATCTTTCCTTGCTGTAGATGTCAGTATCCCACAAAATTGAGCTTTTTTTTTTTCTTTTTTTTTTTTAAATTTCCCTCAGTATGTTTTTTGATTATAAACTGAAGTCTGCCATCTTGTAAGCAATCTTTTGAATGTTGTGTCAGAAAAAAATGATAAATGAAGACCTCTATTTTTGCAAAAGTATTTTTGTTTTTATTTACTCTTCACTCCTTGTACATGGATTAAAGGAAATGTTTAAAAAGTATGTTTCAAATTATTTTTAAGATTGTTTTAGTAACTTATGTATTTGAAAATCATATACTGTGATCATGTGGAACTGATCAGACATTAATATACTAAAGTTGAAATATAAAAAAAAAACTGCTCAGTCTTCAAAACAACTGATAAAATATATTATTAATAATATGAAATATATTAAAAATTTAAAAACTATGCAGTTGAGAATATATACTAGTTTTAGTCACTTAAAATATTCAGAATTTGAATAAGCCAATTTAAAAAGCTTTTATTTGGCAAACTTGAACCTTTATATCCCCCTCACCCAAAAAATGGAGTGTCAAATGGATGGGTTTTCTCTTGACGCAACTATTATTTTAACTACCTTCACTCCTCAGCAATGTTTATTCTTTTAAAAAGTGATGATTAAAATTGTAATAAAACCTAAACATATGAAAGTGAATTTATACATTTTTCTTTGTTCTTGAAAACTGACAACAAAAATAATAAAAACTATTTATTATATTGTTTATTGGAATGGCTGGCAAAACATCAACTAACTGCCAATTTATAAAATGATAAATAAAAAGGATTTCCTTACAGTTGCTTCACATGTTTTAATAATTTAGTAAATGTTTATAAATTTATGAATAAAAATTGTTTTCATATTTATTTCTTTATAAATTAGAAAATGATAAATATTGCATTATATTAATTTTTTAATGTTGTAAATATGAAATTATTCTTATAAATAAACAATCTAATAAATAAATAGTGTTTAATATTTTTATTGTAAATTCTCAAGAAGTAAAAAAAAATGTATAAATTCACCTTCATTATATGTTTAAGCTTTATTACAATTCTAATCATTGCATTTTAAAATAATAAACATTGCGTAAGAGTGAAGGTAGTTATAAATAATAACAGTGTCAATGGAAAAAATGTCCTTTTGACACTTTGATATTTGTAGGCATGAAGGTCTCTAAGTTTGCCATCTTATTTTTGTCTTGCAACAAATGATAGCATTGAAATGTTGAATAGTTTCTTTGATATTCTTATAAACAGATGCTTGTAAAATCTTTAACATAATTAAGAAGGAGCATTTTCCTACCTATAAGTTGTTCTTGATGAAATATAACAAACAGAATAAAATATTATCTGCTGCTTTGCTTGATATTTTTTCATCATATTTAAAACATGAACCTTGATTTTTAAGTTTTTCTCTTGTAAACCTAAATAATTAATCCTATCAATAATTAACTCCCTTCATATTTGTCAAAATGATATAAAATATATCAATGCCATAAAATTTTTATATTCAACATAAACATCTTTTAAACTAAAGAAAAAAAATGAATGACTTGAAACTCAGTACAGTATCATGTATATCTGGAAATGTATTTTATAAGACTAACGAAGCAGTACTTGAAGAGAAACTACATGATACATTTGTTTATATGAAAAAGTCTTAAAGGTTTAGATCAGGGGGTCTCAAACATGTAACCTATAATTATATTTCTGTGGCTTACAGAACCATTTTCGTGATCAATATATTCTTGAAAATTTAATTGATTTCTCCCTCAGCCCTTCTATACTTTTGTAGCAGCAGTATTGAGCAAGCTCTATCCACCAAGTGCAAACAGACAGCCAATCAATTTTAAGATTAGCAATGTCTGATCTACTTACTCTCCAGGGAAGGGAAGAAAACTTGATTTTGATGCTGAAGGTTGTGTTCTGCATCAATACAGGTCATGTTTTTTATATCACAATTCTAACAATCAATGATTCTTTTTAAAAATTATACATAATTTTCTTTTCTTTAAAAGATGCATTTGGAATATGTGTAAAATCTGGCCTGTCGATCTGCCCCTCCCTCCTCTCTCACTTTTACTTTCAGAATTCCTATTGCTCAAAAATGCCAAATTAATATAATTTAGCTTTCTGGGTTTACAGAACTCTGAGTGAATTCACAAACATTATTACTGGGAACTAGGGTATCTGACTTCCTGGTTGGAAATTTGATGCCCTCCCATTCATAATAATAATAATAATGCTGAAGGAAAGGTGCAGTCTGTTGTACCTTTCCTTCAGCTCTTTTGTGTCCTTGAATTTGAAATCATTGGTTTAGATAATACATATGTTTATAATTAATAAAAATATGTTTGCCAAAATAAAATAAACAATGTCAAAACAATAAGCAATAAAACATTGCACTGACTTTTGGTAAATGTGTATCATTGTTACTTATGAAACATTGAAAATTTGGTTTATCATTTAATCCTGATGCTAATTTGGTGGTTATTATCATAATAAACTTAGAACTTGCAGATTTAACTTGAGTTTCCATGACAGTTGAGCTTGAAGGATGCAAGAAAGCAATTATCTAAGTACAAATTAGAACAAAACAGCTTTTCTCTTGATTGGCTAGTTTTGTAATTGGAGTACCCACTTAATCTATATAATAAATGTGAAACTGTCTGTGTGTGTGTGTGTCACACGTTTTCAATTAAAAGGACACAACTCTCTGAAAAATTCTTATATCTGGAGCCATGTCCAAAGACTCAGTCTGAAAACAAACGAGAGTTAGAATCACAGATGACATTGAAGCAGGAAGATTTGCTGCTTTGCTGTTGCAGCTTGACAATGGAACTATCACTATTTTCTATTATTCTAACTGCCAGAATCAGGCATTTTGGTCCAATCTAGATGTTATTTCACTATTACATCTGTCTTATCCCCAACTATTATTTTATGCTCTTTAACTAGTTAACTGGGACAGGAAACTAGTGATGCACAAATGTGGTTTCTTGAAAAGTTGAGTAACTGTTTTTTTTTGTTTTTTTTTAATCATTTCACCCAGGCAAGACAATAAAGCTACTAAGATGCAAGGGGTTACTGAATTTGAAAGAATATGAGAAAAAGAAAAACAATATTAAGAAGAGAGAACAATAAAAAAACAGGAATTAAGAAAACAGAAGATAACGATTGATGTTACATTTAAATTTTTGCAGCTCAAACTTGACTGGAAAGCAAGAAGCCAGAAGAGAATTCCACAAATGAGAACTGCAAGAGAATAAACTCTTAACAAAGAACTTATGGTTACATCTAACCATTTTGACTATAAAATATTGAGACCTTACTGCCAATCTAGTACTGCACTTAAATTCATAAAGTCTAGGTATGAAAGAGAAAAATTCATCAGAACAATTAGCATGAAAATATTTATAAAAAAGCCACAGGGAAGCTATGTGGAAAGTGATTAAAGCCAAGATGCCAGGTCAGGACCAATAACATTGCAGATTCTTCTTTGTATTTTTTTGAATCTCTAAATAGCACCAGACCAGATGTGGCAGCAAATGCATGGATGAATGGTAGACTCATAAATGTGTAAGTCAGATACTGGTGAGAAAATTATCTAGCAAGACACTGTGAACCAACTTTCTTAGCAGCAAACCTAGCAATTGATTCAATATAATTTTTCCACTTCATGTCAGTGGAAAACATTAGCCTGAGAAAGCACAATGAGTCACTTTCCTGGGTGTTAGCATCAGCAATGCTGATGGAAGGCAAAAAGACGATTAAGCGAGAACAGTTTTGTTTTGGAGGCATTACAATTAACAAGCCATTCCTTGCCCTAGTTAACAGATTGTAGAACATTTTTGAGATCAGCTGCTAATTTTGACCTTATGAACCAATCAGCTTTACTATTAAGACAGGAGTAAATAGTTCTGTCATCAGTATAGATACCAAGTTGAGAACTAATAACATTAGGAAGGTCATTGATGAAAATTAGGAACAGCATAGATCCAAGGATAGAGACCCCTGCATTGATGCAAAAAGATCTAAAAGAGTGGCTGTTCAAAACCACTTTCATTTTGCAATTTGATAATCAAGATTGAATCAGTTAAAAAATATTAGCTAAGAGATTATTTTTCAGTAAATTTTATAAAATAATATTAAATCTATATTTATTACTTCTTACATAATTTTCACTAAGTAAAGAAATTAACATGTGTACAATAGTTTCTTTTGTATGCAGGTTGCATAGAAGAAACAATGACTGTAATTACATTTTTGCTTAGAATAGAAATTTATTTGTATTTTTTACAATTAAGTCATATGTGAATTAATGAATTTTTTAATCAAACATTATTACTTATAAATATAAAAATTATATTTAGTGAATAGACACTAAAGCACTATTACCATTAACTCAGAGTACTTCAGTAATACCTATCACTAGATTTTGTTTGTTAGGATACCAGATTCATGCAGATGTAGCTTCTGCCTGATCTTAGAGCTTTGTAATATATCCCCTATGCAAACATCAAATTTCCCTATGCATGCCAAAGTTGACAATAAAACTGTAACATCCCATTTTTAGAGGAAATATATTTATTATCCAGTTTCCTGTATTTTTATAGCGCATCTTCATATTTTTCTAACTTTACATTTATGAACCCACTCTGCATTGTCCTTAAAAGGAACTTAACTCAGAGATACGAACCCTTTTTGAGTTAACTAAACTCAAACCATCTTCAAATTTTGGGCTAGTTTTAATTTTTACAAAAATGTTCTTGGGAAAGCCCTAAATCCATCTCTTCTTTCTCCAGTTATGGGTTAAACAGCAGAGTAAACTGGGCTGTCTAGCTTCAGGTAGCAACCAATTTAAGAGAAAGAAAACTCTGAATTCAAAACAAAGAGGAGGGTAGCAGGAAATCATTCTGCTATATTTTGCAACAATGTATGGCATTTCACAAATAATAAAAGAAAATCTGTGGAGAGTCATGATTGCCTACATCTTGAAAAGACATAGCATTAAAAACTCAAATATCAAATGATAATGTCAGGATGGTTAGTAGCATGACAAAAACAAATAAATTTTAATCTCAAGGACACATGGCCCAGTGAATAAAAGCATTGGTTGGATCCAGTGACTTGACCCCAAAAGTTGTGAGTTCAATACCTGGCTACTGAAGTGGTGAACAAAAACTTGGAGAGTTGAGTTAAAGGGAGATGAGATATCTAGAAGAGGCATGGAACATGGAACTAGAACAAACTACCTCGGTGGATGAAATAAAGGGCTCAATTTGAAATATCACGACCGAAACATCGTGAATATGGCAATAAAGATGAAGACAACAGTCTGAACAATGTAAATAATTACAGTCCCTCATCTTAGAAATATAGACAGAAAATTTTATTTTATTTTTCATTTTCTCATAATTTTTGTGACTATAACATTATATTGCAAATATTTATTAATGAATTTTGTTTATAGTCTTTTGAAGGCAAAATGTTTAAGAATAATAATATAAATTATTAAATCAAAGTTGTTAAAGTTATGTAAATACAGAACCATCAAGAACCTAAAGAACCTGTGATATGAATGTTTTAAAATTAAAAGTAATTTGTTATTGTTTTTTCACTCATCCTAAAATATATTTGACTTAGGTATTCTATATAATCTTTTTTGGCATCTTTTTTAATTTTTGGTTTGGATCTTTAGACCACCATATTTAATTGACATGTTAAGAAAACTTTTAATACTGAATATTAGAAACATCACCATATTAACATCTACAAGTCAGGTTTATTTATTCCAAATAAGCTTTTGTAAGTGCTCAATATAACTAAAAATACAGAATCAAACTATCTTCCAGTTGTCATCACATGATGAAGTATTTTATAGCTATGAAGATTATTCCAGGATATTGGAATAAAAACTGATTATAAAAATATTAAGAAAAATGTTATGTTCAACATCAAGAAAATTTGAACACATTAATAATATTTTAATTTTTAAATCAGGATTTGTGAAAAGCATTTGAGATTTTCAGTAAAGTTTAACCTGTTCACTGCTGTGGATGAAGACAATAATCTTACAATGTTAATATATATACTTGGCGGTGAACAGGTTAATAGAAACTGCACATCTTAAATGATCAATATAGATATTTATTCAATTAACTTAAGATTGGCTATATTTATAAAACAAACATTACTCTTTATTTATCATTACAACTTTATTTTCTGAGAGAAACTATTAGCTAAGAATTTAAACTAAATATAAATCATTTTATGATTTAAAATGTAATATTTAAAACTGATTTAATTAAATAATAACATTATTTACATATGTTGAATTTTTAATTTCTATTCTGATGCGGAATTATTCAACCTTTTCAGATTTAATTTATTTATAAATTTTACCAGTTTTAAAGTAAATTTAAAATTCAATTTGTGAGCTATCTATGCAAGTTAATCCATTTTTACTATATATATTCTGGTAGGATTACATTCAGGCTATATAGTAAAACTATTTTTTACTCATAAATATCTGATTTTGATAATTTCCCTAGAAACCAAATCAACATCTATATCATGTTTGGCTAACCAGAAATGGCTGCACTGCCTGGAAATAGTTAATCATTTGGTAGTATCATTGTAGAGGAATATTCAGTTTTTTGGGGGGGTCGGGGTGATAAGCTGGATCTTAAAAAGTTGATTGTTGTTAATTTTTAAAAAAAATATAAAACAAGATATTGTGGATTGAAAATAAGAAAAATTGACCTTGTGAATATGTTAACATATTTAGTGGGAATACATATGGCATTGTTTCTGAATTTACTTTGCATTCCTAAGTCTTAGTTCTTTTGATAACTTTCTTGTTGGAAATATAAAACTAGGCATGGTATGAGAAAAGGAAGAGTTTTCATTTCTGTGCTTTAATCTTCTTTTTTGATTTGTTTTGCTTTGGCCTAGCATGCTCAGATCTTTCTTTATAGTCATCTTGTTTCTCATTTTAGATACACACTTTTTCTATTCTCTCATCATGCCTTAATTAGTTCTGTCTTTTGAATATCATTCATCCCATTACATTTGGATATAAACCAAGAATATAATTATTTTACAAAATCTTTGATATGTCTAAATAAAAAATATTTCCTTTTAAATTAAATGTAGATTTTTTTTTCAATACAAGAATTTTCTCTGACAGGAAGATTTGATTTCATGTAATATAAATAAATACATTTCAAAAACCTTCACTATATCACAGCAACATTGATATTGTTTCAAGATAACATTCTCATCTTTGCTTTCAGTATTTCTGTGGGTCAGTATATCTATCTCCAGATATTATATTCATATTGTAACATTATTAATTTTGGAATGTTGATTTTTAAAATGACAGCTCAGAGTTTAGCTTCAGTTTTTAACATTGTCATTATTTGCCAATGTTTTTTTTCCCATTGTGGCTTCATGTCATTATTTTGATTATTTTAGGTTCATACTAATGTCCTTTGAGATTACAGGTAAGGATAAAAACATTGGTCTGGTCTATATATTCATTAAAGATGACAAGAGAATATTCTTGTGTGCTATTTAATTGTTCATAATATTTTTGCTTTATGCAATATCGCTGATTTAAGTGTTCACATTTCAGAATTCCTTTTAATTTAATTGCATTTTTAGTCCATAGTTCAAAAATAAAATATTAGTGTTATGAAAGAAATTATTTTAAAAACATGAGAAGAGTAAGCAGTGTAAGAATAATCTTGAATTAAAATTATGAAAAATGCCAGTGATTTTCATATTTGCAAGATAAAAAAATACTTATGATGCAAATGTTTTATTTTTAAATAGCTGGGATATTTGCAATCAAAAATCTCTCATGAACAATCTCTACCATTAAGGGATGGTCTAGTATCTTGATTTATGTTTAAAATCATCATTAAGATTAATTAATATACCTGTAATCCTACTTGAAAAGTAATATGCTATGTAAATGGACATAATACAAAAAATGTATATTTTAAAAAGTAGATTAATAAATACAAATTTTTTTGTTTAATAGTATTAATTACTATATTAATTAATATATGTAGAAATCCCCCTCCCTTTAATATTCTAACAGAGAAAGTAGTGTCCATTAATGCATAAAGATGATTAAGCCTGAATGTAACTTCTGTATTTTTTAATGTAAAAATAATCCATAATACAATGTACAGTATGATGCAATATAATATTCATTCACATTTTCTCAATAGTTCAATATTTTTTAACATTTTTTAATCCCAAATGTTATACAATGGGTGTTAAATAAAGGGTTTCCTAATGTT
>OZ010581.1:41884802-42024802 GCA_963932145.1 Acanthosepion lycidas | reverse complement strand
TGGGTCAAGTCAAAAATTTTACAACACCCTCTCATATTTTGTAAGCAAATGAAACTTGTTTTGTATGGATTACCTAAGTTCTTAGTGCCTATCAACAAAAGAGACATGAAAAATGCACCTTGACATAGATTATGGTATATAAATAACATATTCAATATATCACAAATTTGATACATGTTGTAAGCATTAGTTTAAATTTTTAGAAAAATAGATGTAACAAAATATGAATCCATATTGTCTTTAAAATTATATAATTCAAAATCTAAATAATGTCTTGTATATTTAAATGAAATACATACATCATAACTTTTTTTTAAATGACATAAGTAACAGAATATATGAAAATGTTTTGGCAGAAACAAAATGTTGTAATTGTTTACTTTAGTATAATTTTGTGCTTTTGTAACATAATATGGAGTTATTTATTTGAACAAGTCTGGCATAAAGCCATGTTTAAGAATACTTGATAAAGAATAAATGTTATAGTCCCTGCTCTACAAGTCTGCAGCTCTAGTAGCTGAATTGATGTGCTGTCAACTAATGCTTAACAATAAATCAAAAGTCAAAATGCATTTATCAAATCTATTGGAGAAATATAAAAAATGTTTATGATTAAATTTTTCAAAAAACAAAGTTACAAAATATCACTTAGTGTAGCTCTACTAGCACTAAATCTTCAAACAGTTAGAGTTAATTATTTTTATTTTTAAAATCATCTTTCACTTTATCTCACTGGCAAGAAATGGGAAATTATAAATTATAATTTCTTGTCAAAATATTCAGTATTACACACACATTAATTTTTATAAAGAATGGAAGTCTATTTTAATATGTAAATATATATATAAAATATATATAAAATTACATAAACTTGATACTACCCGTCAAAAGTGTGAATTTTCATTTCATCTTTCATTTCATTTTTGGAAGTGTTATCTGATGATCCAGCACCCCTTAAAAGGGCTCTGGTGAAATAAATTATTATAATGGAACCTTAAAGTGGTCTGTTTTTCTTTAATATATATATATATATATATATATATATGAAACTTTGTATCTTCAGATATAAATTTTCAAAATCAAAAATCATTATGAAAGTGGATGATGCTTACAAAAAATGAGTGATTAAAGATTTTCATTAATTTTCATATACCTTTATCACAAAAATTGTTTTATAAAATAAGTTCAATGCAATTTTTCTTAAATTTCACTTCCATATCAGTCCATGTCTTTTTTATTACATTAATTCTCTGTGTAAGGATTTTACTTATTTATTTGCATTTACTTCACAAAACATTATTCAATTGAAACTAAACTCTACTTCAGTTTCAGCAAAATAGTAAAATAATTCTTGTATCTTTTAATTTTGTTGAGAGTGAAGAAAGAGTGATTTATGTATAGTGTGTGTTTAAATATGGGAGAAGTAAATGTCTATTCAGTTTTGCTTTAAATTATATAATAGTTATGAAATATTTGTTTGAATCTTTTTTTTTTATAAAATTTTTTATGCAGTCAAAAGAAGCCAAAACGTTCACTCAGATATGAATGTTAAATTTGGTTCTTCTTATAATTAACTTGGATATAAACCAAATATAGGCAATCATTTTTTTTTTTTTTAGATGTATATTAATATTTATTCTTTTTTCTTTAAATCTTACCAAGTGATCTAATTACCAGCTTCATTTAGTTTTCAGTCAAACAGCTTTTGCTATTTGTCTAGTGATAACATTTTGAATGTGGAATTTAGGGCTCTTTCTTAGTTTCATAAAATATACTACTTTCTCTTAAGAAAAAAAATATTCAAACAATGGCTAAGGACTTCATGTAGTAATCATTTTTGCATTTGTAAAAATCTGCAATACCTAAGTGTTATGTAACACTTGATTTCATGATTTTTATCTTCAGTATAAATGTGTTTAATCTTACATTCATACATAGAGCAAAACTAAGTAATATATAATCATAATAATAAAATTATATTTTTGTTTTAATTTTGGTGCTATGGTGTTTGTGAATTATGATAACAGAAAAAAAAAAATTAAAATTTGAAAAATAAGTAAGTTTTATAATTACAGTTTTTGTTTCCAATCATTAAGGTTTTTAGTTTTTGATGATGGCTAATTGATAAAGTTTTCTTACATACACAATTGACTGACTGATAATTAATTGTACAACAACAATGTGTGTTTCTAGATTGGGCTACTTTGAAAGACCAGTACAACTAAATTTTGAATTTTACTGCTTGTAACTTGACTGGGTGGCAGTACTTTTAAAGTAAGCAGTGCTAACTTGACTTATTAAGAAGAAAGTCAATTTAGTAATAGTGCTGGTTTTCCAAATGTAGCTCAATTTGCAACTTTAATCTGTGATCCTGGAAACAATTAAGTAAAAAAAATTAAGAAAATATTCCTTGTCTATGACTTTTTATCAATCATGTATTAATAAAGGTTTGCTGGCAATACACATTATATACAAATGCCAAATATGTCTATTATTATAATGATACTCAAAAAAAAAAATTTAAACATATTTTATAGAATTTAAAATTTTGTAACTTTTTCAGTATGTTTTAATTGATTTTAAAATGCACTAACTAATTTAGTTAACCTTTGAAAGTCAGAGCTACCAGAAAATCTTTTTAATTTGTCAGTTGTAATAAAATCATCATTTCTACAAATATCACCAAATAAGTAGAAATCTTGTTGCATTTTACATTTCCAGTTATTGAAATTCTTTTGCATATCAAGAATATATGATGATTAGAAAAGCTTTTATATATTTCCTGATTCTGACAAAATTGTGTGTATTTCTTTTGACTCTGGACTAGAAAAGTTAAATCTCATTGCCTAGGTAATTGTCATTTGAAGTTGTATTCCTATAGTTTTATGAAATTCAGTAGATGTACACATATAGGAGTAATATCAAAAAAATGAACATATTTATTTACATCAAAATATAGGATTTTGTACTCCTGGCATTGCTATATCATTTTAGCATCTCTTTATCTATTTGGAGTACATAAAAATGAAAAAAATAACCATTTTTAATGAAAACATTTTGATATACTTTAAAAATGTTTTCATAACATGTACATTTTTTTATTTCATAATATTCAATTTTATTATAATTATTCTGAAAAAAAGTAAGTCTTTGAAACAATTGGAAATATTTTTCATAATTGTACATGTAATATTTCTGTATGTGTGTATATATATATATATATATATATATATATATATATATATATATATATATATCTATCTGTATGTGTATGTACCAGTATCAATAGAATTAGCTACATATTGTGTGTGTGTGTCCATATGTGCATGTATGTATTCAGATGTGCAACAGTATTCAAAATGCATTGGATATTACCTTCACTGTAAAAATATATGACTAAGATATAATGGTTTTATGTAATTATCTGACGATGAAGTACTGCTTGATATATATTCACTTAATACAATCTATGCAAATCACTTCATGTAATTGATGGCATCCTATCAAGGTAAGATGAACTTTTAATTTTAAAAATTAAAACAAATATTCAAATATTTAAGGTAAGTTGGGGTTTTAATTACATAAATGTGTGATATTGAAGTTACTAACTGGATTTAAAAAAATAAAAGCTAATTATGTATAACAAGAATGCTGGCAGTTTAAAGATGGAAAATGAAGTTATACTTCAGATTCATAAAGTAAGAGAACATGTTATTGGATGGGTAAAAAAGGCTTTGTTTGGATTTGTTTGCAGTGTGGTCTGATATCTTATGACATAATTTGATATTATGATGTGACATATACAGGGTTTGCTTTTAGCAAGGCTTTTACTTGCTTTATTTTCAACCTATTCCTCCAACTTTATAGGACAGCTTCAGTTGAAAAAATGTTTTTATTTTAAACAATGTGGATATTTTCCAAAATGATCTTTCCTTTCTTTGCCTGATTTCTTCTCTCTTGAATCTTAAGAGTGCAATATTATTGTGTGATGTGTGTGCGCATGCTATTTAGAACACTCTTCACCAAATATGACATTGTGTAAATCTGAGACATTTATATAAGTTTTTCAGATTTCTCCTTTATTTTACTGTTGTTGTTTTTGTAAAGATGCTTATTTCAAAGATCATTTCATGTTTGTTCATTACTTTACTCATTACTATTTTTAAGTGATTTTCTAATGAAATTCAGTGTAAATTATGTAATATTTTAAATAATTATAATATTCTTCGCTCTGATTTTATGTTTGATCATTTTTGTTCCAGTTTTAAAAAAACATGTCATACACTTCCATCCCAGTTATGACCAAAATTATAATAATTATTCATTTGTCAAGAGTTTACCATTAGCTTAATTAAACACAACTCTCTGATAATATGGTTTTAGTAACAACATAATCTATGAAAAGACATTATGTTTACTTGGTTGTTGCAGTGTTATTATGTTATGCTGAATATTGAAACTAAAAGAACTGGTAGATATCATCAAGTGTTCTAAAATAGATAGTTTATACATAGAAAATCTGATATTATAGAATAGTGATTTATTTGATACTAGTTTAGTATTATGTTGTAGTGGCAGACCTAAATTTTGAAGGCCCTGAAGCTTGAACAGATATGTAGGCCCCCTTCACAACCAGCAACAATAGATTCAAGGATCCAACTGCCAAAATATAGGTTATGAATAGATTCTGGTGAGCTCAACGAGCTCTAACACCAACATTAGCTACTTCCACTGAAATGATCTTATTTTAATAAAAAACACTTAAGAAATATATTGATTTTGTTGAAAAATGTGTTGAAAAGTTACTTCAGGGGCCCCTCTGGGATAGGGGCCCTGAAGCATAAGCTTCATTAGTTTCATAATAGATCCACCACTGCTATCTTGCTTGTAAAGCAAACTATATTTATAACCCCATTTCGTAAGATATGAAAATGGCAGTTCTAAATTATCATCACTTAAATTTCTGTTCCAAGTAGATTGAATTTCTGTTGTTTCTAATGTACTGGAATAAAATCTTATTTTTTCATTGAAATATCCCACAACGTTTAAACAAAATAAAAGTGAGATTACTGTTTTGATCCTTAATGTTTAGTACTGTATTTTAATAGTATGTTAACATCATGCCATTTACATTTAATATTAAAGTATAATAGTTAGGTTAAGTGCAAATATTGGCAGTCTATATAGTATCTGGGTAAACATTAAAAACAAATACTTCAACTTCACATGTAAACCTCAGAAGATATTTTTTTAGCATTTTGTAAGAAAAATATCTTGTATGCCATCAAAAATAATATGTGTGAAGTATTAACTATAACACACTTTAATAATGAAATATTTTATTAAAAAGTTGTTTTGGGGCTCTTTAGCTATGAGTTATACTCATATAACATTTAATTCATTTTCTATATCAATGAACTACTACTCTGCAATTAATACTACAGTGCATTGTTTTTGTATGATTATGATTAGAATTTAATGTCATGTAGTTCCTCTCCTTATTCTTAATACTTTAAACACAGTTAGAGGAACTGGTTTTAGTTATATATTTGTAACTAAAAGTCTTTACACTAGTGTCTTTCCCAGGAGCTCTGGTGAAAAATATAAGCTTGGTAATCAAGATTAAAATTATTCAAATTTTTTTACTAGTATTTTTTTATCTGGTTTTTGTTTTTATTGCAATATTTGTCATTCTGTGATCTTAAACTATAGAACAAGCATATTATAAGATTTGAACTAAATTTCCCTATGTATGGGAACTTTATATCTCATTTGCACTCCTTACAAATGATTGTAGATTAACAATCTGGGAGATGCAATAAAAAAATAAGATTGAAAATATTTGTCAAAATTTGTTAATAATTAGCAATGTTTACCTAAGAATTTTGAATACAATTATATATAATATTACTAGTATAGAAATTGTTATATTAATAATTTCTCTTTAGTTATTCAGCATTCTAAGAAATAAAAGAAAATGCTACGGCAAAGGAAAAAAAAGAAAATATACAAGAACATTATAAAATCCTCTCAATGCATTAAGTTTCATTGATAAAATTATTAGATCATTGAGTTAAAGATTTGAATCAAGTTTATTAATTTGGAAATATTTAAGCAGCTTGATGATTGCTACAGAAGTGTACAAATCTTTTTACCAATTTTTAAAAATATTTTCTCATAATAGAAAACAGCTGATGGAAAATATAACTCTGTACTTGAATTTTGCTTTTAAAACATCAATGACAGAAATAGATTTAACCAAAGATCTTGCTGTATTAGAAAATGTGATATCATTCATCATTAGAAATCACTATTTTGTAGAAATTTTTCATAATAAATTAAATATATCTGTAAAATTGTTAGGTTAAAATTCTTTTAATTTGTAGCTTCAGAATGTTGATAACAAATCAGTATGTGTTATAGTTTACAAGGAATACTTGTTTTCTAAAAAGAAAACATCTGCATCCTTTCTTTGTACACCAGAAATGAAATTTGAATTTTAGAATGATCTATTTATACCAGAATGATTAAATGTCAGTTTTATTAAATATTGTACACATTTTCATAAACAATTGTTGTATCATATTTGGCAGTTTTATTGACTGTATTATGTTTTACATTTGTTAATAAGTCCACAAATAATGCATACTTGCATATGTACTTTCTATTGTAAATATTAAGGTGTATCAAAAGTATTTTCTTTTGTAATTATGAGTTATTTTAAAATTATGTAATGCTTTACATATGGTATCATTTGAAGAATCAAGCTCTTAAAAGTTCTCAAACTGCTGGTGGGAGAATTCTCCTCTACCTTGCGTTTTAAAGCATCATAATTGAAGAATGACCATCATCCACTTTTGAACTTTACCTCAAAGAACAAGTCACTACTCTTAAAATACTTAAACCATTTTCAGGCAATATGGTTAGATATTGTTTCATTTCTTTCCATTTTTAACAAATTCTGCAAGAAACTTCAACAGTTTTAAGTCTAGTTTCAAATAATGCCTCAAAAATTACCAGAATCTCAATACTTGTATCCACCGTTATGACATCTGAAACAAAATATAAAGCTGACTACTGATAATAAAATATATAAATAATATAGTGGATTTATATATAGTCTTTAAATGTGTACATGCAATAAACTTTGGAGTAAAGGTCTGTGAAAAACAAAAATACTTTTGATACACCCTAGTATGATCAAAGTTAACTGGATTGAACTTTATTGGTGTAAATATCTGTATCTTAAATATGTACATAGTATAATGTATCAATGTCTGTTATAAGTTGTAAAATATGACCTCCCATTTTTATTTTGCATTGAAAAACTCTTAAATATCAGATGTTAAACTGTTCTTTGTGAATGAATCAAATTTAACAATTTCTTTGTATCATCAACAGGATTTGTTGTAATTTTGTTTCTCTAAATTGTTCATATGTTGTCTCTTGTGTTTATATGACTGTTTTAAAGGAATGAAAATTAACTTCTATCTTTTATTTAAATGAAAGTCCTGTTCATCTTCATTTTGAATTTAAATAGTTCTTATATACCTTTTATCTCTCTTTAATTCCTCTCACTCTTTTTACACATTTATAAAGCTTTATCATGAAATAATCCAGTATTTGATTATTGCTCTTGTTTATCAATAGAAATTATCACTATTACAGCCACTAGTGAAATGATACTATAATAATATGTATTGTTAACTCCTAAAATAATGTTTTTTTTATCATCAATGCTTTTTGTGCAAAGGAAAAATTACACTAAAACTAATTCATTATCATTTTTTATCTTTAGTTGTCAAATTCTGTTCAGAAAATAAGTTAAGAAAATGTCAACAATTTCATTGGCATTTTTTTTAGTTAGAATATAGCACTGAAAACTTAGAATGTATAAAATTTGATTATTCTTAAATTTTTGTTTTAGGCCATTGCCAGCACAGTGTAACATAATATCTATGTTGTTTGTTTCCATTTCTTAAGTGAATTTTATCATATGTTCAACTTTGTTTAGTTTATCATACAAGGCCAAGTAATATAGTTTACCACGATATATTAATAGAGCATCATCAGTATATGAGAAATATGTTGATTGTTTAGGTAAAATACTCTGAAAAGGATCAGATTCAAGAAATTCTAAAATACACACTAAAATTCACTTATGAAATGGAAACAAATAATACTTTACCTTTCCTAGATATTATGCTACACTGTATTGACATTACAAATCAACTAATAAAAATGATCTTATAAATTTCTATTCTCACCATATATGCCAGAAGTAATAAAAACATTTTCACGTTTCCAATATGTTAGATCTAGCACTAAACAATCTATAGATCTAAGAGTGTTAAAACAAAAGTAATTTTTTTTATACAAAAGTTTATAAATCTCACAAAATATATTTTAAGTCGTAAATAATCATTGAATTATTCATGCACAAAATCAGATCATTTTCAATTTAATATACATCCAGAGTTTATTTATTTTTATAAATTTTAATAATTGGCTTTTTAAAATCCAATCCCAAAAAGTTCAACCTACTTATTATTTATTAGACTGTATGTACATATGTATTTACAGGAGGAAGAATGAAAAGATCCCACAAATGGAACGTTGCTAGTCTCTCACTACTATTTTACTATTGCTATGGCATATGTTCAAACAAGCTACTTCATTAGTTCCACCAGCTGAGGCCTTGACAGCTAGGACCTGCTACACCAAGTTCACAGTTGCAAACCATCAACATTCTCTTCATGTTCCTTTGATAAGGGATCAAGTTCCACAGAAACTTTGTGGAACAGACTACTGAGAGGATGCTTTCTTGACAACTACAATCTTTGTTTCTTTAAGTCTGGAGTTAACTGATATCTATCCTACATCTTTATAATATACATCTCTTACTTCCTCCTCTCCCCTCTCTTACAACAATCTCACTCAGTAACCCTCTATCTTGAGTGGCCCTTGGGCCTTGCATTGGGTGAACTATCAGTAAATTAAAAAAAATTAAATGTTTACAAAGATAAAAGCTAAACTTAGATGAATCATTTGCTGTTATATGAAGTATTATTCAACCAAACAAGTTTTGTCTATTGAAGAAAGCAACATATAGAATTGAATAAAAAAATTCATATTGATTCCATATTTATTATATCAACTGGAATTTTAAAAATATTATTTTAAACATTTCTTTCTGTTCTCCTACACTATTATTTCTTGAAAACATATATTGCATTTTAAGGCATTCAAATAAGAAAAAATCTAATGTATTCTTATAATTACTTGAAAGAATATAAAATTTTTCAGGTGATATCAAAAATTAATAATGGTTTGCAATACTTCATGTAATAAAAATTCAAAATAATGATATTACTATGACTACAACTACTGTTGTAAAAACAGTATCAAATATGGCACTAAACAGCCACGGAAAAAATAAAGAATGAGTTTATATGGTTGAATTTGATCACAAGAATTTGATCTTCTGTCAGCCATAAGGCTCTCATTGCTCAATCAATAAAATTAGCTATAGTAAGATGAGCTTCCCAAATAAAGGGATACAAACAAAATTGAATCTCATCAAGGGCTTCTTCCCTATTTCCAATCTACTGATGGCTATAGAATGACATTCTGAGGTTTGTTTTTTGTTTTTTTTACAACGATGCTCACCCTGAACAAGGCCACTCAGGATAGAAGGCTACAGAGTAAGAGGAATAGTTTATGGGGATATATGGGAAAGATAACAATTTACACAAAACTTGAATTAGTTAAGATTGTAATGATTGGAAAAGTACCCTCTTACAAGTCAGGTTCACAAAGCACTGGTTTGTAGTTGCAATAAAAAGAAACTAAAATTAATAGAAAAAATAATAGTGTAAAAAAAAATAATAAATAAATAAAAAAGAAAGTAATACATCTTCTAATTAATTCAGATCATATTACAGCAGTCATCTCTCTTGAATACAGATGACTTTAGAGTTTTGATTAGAAACTGAAATTAAAATGAAAAAAAATAGTTGTCAAAATTAAATAATATTACTATAATTCTCTCACTTCAGGGATTATGATCTGAGAATTATGATAAGCAACTGAATTTAAAATGAAAAAAATACTGAAAAATTCATAATGGTTCTAGAATGTTACTATTCTTACAAAAGCAGGATTTTAGTATTATATTTCATATCTTTGAATTAGTTTCTTTCGTCAGAATATCTGGATTTCACAGCAAAGAATTATCAATATTATCACACAAAGTAATTTTTCTAGACATACTATTTGTATTATAGTTATCATATTTTTAAGATGGCTGTCTTTTCTAAATGTGTTATTTGTAGCTTCACTTTTTATCTCTGAAGAAATACCTCTTCTTGATACTAAGTTAAAACAACTAGTAGGTGTTTTTTGGTTTGTAAATTGGAAAAAAACTTTTAATCTTAATCATTTCCTTAAAGTTAAATTTTCCAAGAAAAAACATATTTATAGAACTTTTCAAAAGGCCTTAATAATTTCTCAATTGAAATTTTCCATTTTTTTAACTAGTACCTTGCATTAAGCATTGGACAAATAAATAGGCAAGCATAGACATTCAAAAAAATGGATTGACAAAGGACTTTTTTTTTTCCATTGACACCACGATTACTTTAACTACCTTCCATCCTCAGCAATGTTTGCTGCTTTAATAAGCAATGATTAAAATTGTAATAAAACCTAAACATGTGCTGAAAGTGAATTTATATATATTTTTTGTTCTTGAGGATTCACAACAAAATATTAAACATTATTTATTTATTAGATTGTTTATTTATAATAATAATTTTATATTTAAAACATTCTAAAAACTAATACAATGCAATATTTATCATTTGCCAGTTTTTAAAGAAATAAATATGAAAACAATATTTTATTCATAAAATTAATAAACATTTAGTAAATTATTAAAACATGTGAATCACTATAAGGAAATCTTTATTATTTACCATTTTATAAAGTTTGAACAGATTGGGAATTGGACAATGTTTTCCAAACATTTCAGTAATGTTTATTATTTTTGTTGTCAATTCTCAAGAATAAAGAAAATGTATGAATTTACTTAGGTTTTATTCTAATCATCACTTTTTAAAAGAATAAACATTGCTGAAGAGTGAAGGTAGTTAAAATAATAAAGATGTCAATGGAAAAACTGTCCTTTTGACACATTTTTTGCAGATGCAAAGGTCTAAGTTTGCCAATAAATCTTTATATTCCAACTAGTTAGAAATTCACACCATTTACAGCAGTGTTTTGCAATTAAATTTTAAAATGCTTTTATTCTTTTTCAGTGTTTGGAATTGATTTTTCTGCTATTTGCAGCACATGTAATAAATACTATTCATGATTTTTTTTCATTTATATTTAAAAGTAAAAAAAATTGTTTTAAAGTACTTTTTAGTAATAAGTTGCTAATTTAGTTTGTGCCAGGTTTGACTGAGTTTTCTAACTTCCTACAGGTATTCTGTCTTCAACCATTCAGCATACATGAGAAGAAAATGAAGAAGAAAATGCCTCGTAATTTGAAAGCTGAAGGAAACAGTTGAACAGCATCATGCCTAGAAATGTCACCTACAACCTCAACCCTATGGATTTGTATGATTGCAAGGAAATGAAAAGACACAGAATACTGAACACTTACTTTACTCACTTGTGCAGTTCGATAGAGGATAAAAAGAAGAACCTACACTCATCTTCACTACACCATATATTTTCCTTCTCTTCCTCACATACATACATACACACACATACACACACGTATATATATATATATATATATATATATATATATATATATATATATATATATAGCGCTTTTAAGGTCAACATACAGATTATGAATCAGGGACATAGCCTTTCACTCCAGATATTTTCTGATGAAGTTGCTTGTTGTAAGGAAATATCTGCTCATGTTGCCTCTGAAGTGCACTGTGGATTACATAAACTTACTTGTGACTCTTATACAACTAAATTATTTCTTTAAACCAAAAGACATTTACACACACACACAAAAATGTGTATGTGAAAGAGGAAAATATCTGCTCACTCTTTCAAAGCCATATTCATATCTTTAAGTTTCAGTTTCAAATTTATTGGCTAGTGCATTCAAATATGGAGAATTGATTTGATTAAATTTAATACTTCTGTTGAAACACATTGGTGCCCAGTTGACTACTAATCAAAATCAATACCAACCCAAAAGTTTAACCAAATTTTTATTCCCATTGATTAAATTTTTTAAGCTTATACATATATTTTACTTTGAGATTGAATTGTTTTTCATAATCTCATTCAGCTTCCATTTTAATTTCTATTTATTTATTGTTCTCCTAAACATATTTTTCTTAATATCATATAATTTAAAAAAAATAATATATAGCACTTCTTAAGAACGTATTTGGTGCTGACAAAAGAAACATCACATCTTATTGCCTTTTTATATTTCATCTTGTGACTTTGATTGATTTTTGCATTCACTGACTTCAGATACAATCTAAAAGTACCAACAGTTAGTGAAAAATCAGTGGTCAATATTAGTTTTATTTTGTATTTAAATTTTTTTTCTGCTTCTATTTTTAATTTCCCTCCATTTTTGTTATCTCCCTTGAGAAATCAACATTGAATACAAAGGTTTCTTATAGGTGTTAATTACTGAACTAAAATTTGTATTGTCTCAAATCACATTGATATTTTATGGCTGCCTAAGTTCTCCAAATAATGTAATTCTAAACTTGGCAATGTTTCTTAAATATATCCTGTATAACACGTTCTTAAAAACAATGATGAAAATGAAACAAACAAAAATATTTGAAATAATAATTCTTAGTGAAGAAATGTTGAGTACAAGACATTTTTTTACTACAGTATAGAAAAATATTTTTCTCTTTTCTACTCATACACAATAAAGGCGTTCGTTTTTTATAAGAGAAAACAATTGCTTTAAAAGTTAATGCAATTAAAAATGTTTTATTAAAATTAAAAGCATGTGAAATGTTAATTGAGGAATAGACATGTCTCCCTTAAAAGAATTTTCATTGTATCACAATCTTCCACTGTTATAGCACAAAAGAAGTGATATCAATTGAAAAAAAAAGCCTTTTTTTTTCTCCTCAAGGTAAATGTTAAAATTGACAAAGAAATTTGATTTTTTTTTTTTTTTTTTTTTTAATGAATTCTCTTTATATACAAGACATTTTTTTCTGAAGGAACACAAAATTTTATAAAAGTATATGAATAAACTACAAAAACTTACATGCAGGCAGGATGTTTTAAAAAGGATTTTGTGAAAATGAATATGCAAGTATAATTATTTTGTAATGATGGCACTTATATATTCAATCTCAGAATGTGCATTGAAAATTCAAGCAGTGATGAAATAACTATAATTACCTACTTTCTTTCTTTTGTTTTTTTAAAAGAAAAGGACAGAAAGAAAAACTAGTAAGTAGTCTTTAAGAAATGTACATAATTTTCCAATAATAAAAATTTAAACACTTATTCTGAATTTATCAAAGTGAAGAATATATTGAGTGTCTGACAAGGTATATCAAAGAGAACAGTATTATTTTCTTTGAGCATATTGTCTGTCAAAGCTGAAGGAAATACTTTTAGGGTGACAAACATTTTCAGACAGACAAACCAATGAACATTTGATTGGATGACAAGTGCAAATGAATAAATCATCAAAATGAATGTTCTTGTCACTAATTTTTGTGATAAAATTTTTATCACAAAAATAAATCTTCAAATCATGGATTAAGATTAATATGAAGTAATTTTCTTGGGTACCTAGTTTTAAACGCTTGTAATTTATAAACTTACAAAAGACATAAAAAACACTGTTTTTACAGGTGGATTCACTTTCATAAACTATATACAAGTATTCAAAATAGCAGTATATTTTAATGAATTCATTATAAAGAATAACTTTAAATTAGCCTTGAAATAAAGTCACCACTATTTTTAAAATCAAATTGAGGTTTTAAATATATCATTCAATATAAACTCAAAATTTAGAAACTTTTACTTTGTATTTGTAATTTTCTCATACAAATTTTCTTTACTTTAATTTGGGGAAATAAAATTGCAAGACGAAACAAAAATTTAACTATTATCATCATTCATGCATTTCCATATTAAGGTCCTCAGTGTAAAAATGATGAATATAATAGTTGCAACCATGCATGAAATAATGAAAGATAATCTAATTTGTAATGATTGACTATATCAGCAAAAAAATGTAACAAAATAAATTTACAATATTGCATTATCTTAAAGATTTCTTTAAACTTTAGTCTTGCATTCTTTATTACTTTCTCTTCCACTGTATAAGTTCTCAATTTTATTCAGTCATTTTTGCTTTTGTAATATCAGGATATGGTAGCAGAACCACAAAATTCAATCACACTATTGTTTTTCAACTGATTGATTGTTTTTTTAAGGCTTATCAACCCTATGTCAGTTATTTAAAGTTGAAACATATTTTGGATTGTAGAAGGTCACTTACAATACCCAATGTTCTCAAGTGGTCCCCATCTAAGTGCTGACCAAGCTCAATACTGCTTAACTCTGATGATTAAATGGGAACCAATGTTTTCAGCTTGACTTGATGGTAAGCTGTTTTTCAACTAAAATCACTTGCAATGGCAAAACAAATTACTTGCTCATTGAATGAAGTTATCGAATGAGTGCTAAAGTTTAATTATAGAATATGTTTTGATAATGAAGATTTTCAATAATAATGTTGTTTTACTTTATACTTAAAGATCTTTTATCCAAATTCATAAAATAATCTTATTGATAAATATGTCTTGATCAAGTAAAAAATAAAATGCTTATTTGGAAACCTGAGAGCTTAGTGAAAAGTACTGAAAATAATTTAAGTGCTGGTATTAATTTCTTACTAAAAACTTACCTACCAACGTTACAGATCATTGATGAAACATCTTTCATAATTACCTATTCTTTTAAGGATTTTAAAAATTTAACAAATTGATATAACAAGCAACAAAAATGTGAACAATGAAAGAAATTGATTGTTGTGTCTTTTAAGTGAATCCTGAATTCTGCTGTTAGTTATTCCGCCCAATGTGGTTTCCAGGCAAATGCCCTGAGACAGCTGTGGAGACAAGATACAAAATTGCTTAAAAAATAAATGAAAAAATCAATTGCACATATATTGATACATGTATCTATGTTTTTTGTGTGTGTGTGTGTGTGAGAGAGAGAGACTATATAGAATGTGCATATAACTTTGTGTGAGTGTTAGTATCTAAATGCATACATATATATATATATATATACACATATAAACCTGTTTTTACTTATGCTTTTTATTTTGATTAAATCAAAGATTTTAATGTTTACTACAATATCTAATTAAAATAGGGCAACTTAATTTTGATTTTTAATTTTTCAATAAATTAAAACATGGAAAATTAATAACAACCTTGGGTTGATATATATGCTTTATGCCATACCAATGACATATTTTGTTGGATTCTTTATTTTATATTGGTAAAATGATAATGAGAATTATTTGAGGTACTAATTAACAAGTCTTTAGGCACCACTTACTAATTTGCAGACTAAACAGGGATGTAATTTTCCTGGATCATCAAAAGGTTCATGGTATAGGGATATTCATTTTAGGGTACTAACTTGAATTTTCAAAAAATTATATATTATTTTTTTTTCTTTTTTACTAACAGATATTTTCTTTTTCTTATTATTAAAAAATCTAACCAGAAATAATAAATATCCTGTTCTAAAAATATACATCAATTTTCTTATTAAAAATGATGTCTTTCACATGGGGTTTAAATTTAAAGGAGATTGATTTAATTTCTATATATCATTAGTATAGAACTGATAATGAATAGTAATAAAATTTTGTTAGTAATTAAATTAAAAAACGATAAAAAAAAAAGAAAAGTGATACCTTGTATAAAAAAAAGACACTGACTTAAAATAAGAATATTTTTTAAAGCTTTCAGTGAGTAGTTTAATACTGCATAATTGTTACCACTAAAATACTATTCCAAACTTAATCTTGTTTAATTTTCTAAATTTCTTTATTAAATTACCTACAAGAAAATTAAGTGTCAAAGTAATCAGTATATATTATTTTAAATCCGTTTTAATATTATCAACATATATATAAATTTGGTATAAAATTAGTTTTAAAATTTATTTGAAAGCTAACAAATGTAATATTTCCTAGTAAACCATAACAGAATTTCAAGATGACACATTTGATTATGAAAGTAATTTAAAAGAAACTAAACTCCATAAATTGTATTCAGAGGTAGAAATTACATGTGAAGTTTCTGCTTTTGTCTGCAATTCACATATCTTGAGAAGCTTTGTTTTAAATCAGTAAATAATAGCAGCAAAAGGAATATAAATTATTATATATTATTAAATATGTTCATTTAAAAATATTTTTTATATTTCTGAATTATCATTCTGGAAACTATCTATCACATTATTCAGTTTTAAAAGGTAAAAAATGACAATTTTTAAATCAGTTTTACATACAAAAATTAAATTCCAGATCAGAATTATTAAAATACAGAGTAGTTATTTCCCCTTTTCAAAATGTCTACTTAAATCTTTCCAAATTAAAAATGCAAATTTCTCCTAATCTTTTGTTGCATTCTTCATGAAATGATACAAATTCCACTTGCTATAAAATGACTTCATTTTTGTTCCCAACATGCGAAATTTTCAAATCATCACCATTTCAATAAATAAATAAAAATATAATACTCTATGTGGCAATCATGACATGCTATTAAAGAAACTGCCTTTTCTTCTTTACTGTAGGTTTATTCATCTAATGTATATATGTTTGTACATAAAAAAAGATTGTTATTGATTGGAGGATTATAAAGAGACTTTGAAACAAAAGAATTTACAGAAAGGTTGGCTGGTAAATGCATGTAAAATTATTAATTGTAAATATAAGGGTGTTATGCAATTACCAGTCATTTTATACATTTTATGCTGGAATGGTATAATGCTGGAATTTTGTTTATTGTGTATACATGTGAAAATGATATAGAAATTTGATTAAATCTTAACAGAAACCATGTTTGTTCAAGAATAATAGTTTGTGTACATTTTCCATAGAGGCCTTTTAATGTTAGATGAACAAAACTCTGAGAATGTCTCAACTTCAGTCTCCCTCATTATGCCTGCCACGTGTGGCTCTAGGACAGTAAGACAGAATAAATATGCTGTCACTTGTACAGATACAAACTGTTTCTAAAACTTTACACACACACACACACATATATATATTTTTTTTTATCTAAGAAGATCCAGATTTGTAATATCCCTTTCTCTTCAGCCAAAATCATCAAATTAAAAATAAAACCAAAAATTAATAACAAATATCTGAATAGAATGCATATATCATTTATATTGTTCATTTTGTTCAAGAGTTTTGTATTAGTTGTTGTTACTTATTTAGAAATATTATTATGAAACTGGTTTTTTCTTAATGAAAAAAAATTATTTCAATTTATTCGATTGATTGATGTAATTAGTCTAATAAACTAATTGAGACTTTGTCAATCTCTAATTAAAATACTCAAGTATGAAAACTGTACTTGGTATCAAAATATTAGCTCTGCAAAGAGGAAAAATGGACTGCATGAATTAAGTTAATGGGAGTCTCCTAAGTAAAAGAGTTTAAAAATAAGTGGGGAAAGAAAACAGTTGAATATTAGTAAATTGTTTTCTTTGTAAATATTGATTGGCCATCTTTGCTGGCAGGTGAATCAACAAATTCTCTTCTGGCTGGCTTTCTAAACTTTTGAAAACTAGCCTTTTTTAATTTCATTTTAAGGTTGTTTCAGATACTGTTGTCATTCTCATATGGCAATGTTCTACCACAGTAATTGATTCTTAAGGAATTAATAACTGATAAAAATAGGACAGTTTTGAGAGGTTTGATTCCAAGAGTTATTTCCCTTGACCAGTCTATCAGTACACGCACTGCTTTAAATAATGATTTTACTATACAGGCTATTCAATAATGTAAAACATTTTTAATGGTATTAAATTCATGATTCAGTTGTGTTAACATTGTTTTCATATTTGACTTATTTGAAAAACAAATTTGGATTTTTCTCTGTGCCTCTGCCTACATTTTAAGATGGCTGCCTGGGAATGAAAGAAAAACAAATCATATTTTTCTTGGGATCTTCCTTTGTGAACATTTGTAAAGGCAATCTGCAGGTATAAAAATAGTTTTCATGATGAAACTAACAATTTTGTTAAACTTGCATCTACTAAAATAGTAGATATCACAAAATTGAAAAATATACCTGTAACTTTATAAATTGGATTGAATTATTAATTAATTTATTTTTTAAAGTTTGATGTGCAGTTGTTATCTTAACAAATATCCATTCTTCTTTTTTTTTTCTTTTTTTTAAAAAAAAAAAAAAGAAAAAAAGAAACAATTTGAAGCCATAATAAACTAAGCCAGCCAAACATTTTTTTTGTAAAAGATATACCAAGCAATCCTAGTAATGATATATTAAGCACTTGGGACTCTTCTTCTTTTTTTTTTTTTTTTTTTTCTTGATTCAATAAATTTCAAGAACCTCATTCTGACAATGATTCACATACACATGCATGCATGCACACACACACACACACACAAAAAAAAAACATTTGTGTAAAAATTCTATTATTTTTTCCCCAAGTAATCATAATGTTTAATATTTACAATTGAAAAACATCTTCAGGTATTGGTATATTGCAAAGATGTTTTTAAAGATAATAATTGTTGTAAAAAAATAATCAAGTAGCTTCATTAAAGTTTAAAGTAACAGTAAAAATTCAGTTTCAAAATTTTATACAGATGAGAGGAGTAGAAGAGCTTCTTTCTGGCAATTATGATACAACTGTCGTTTTGACTGCCAAAAAACAAGTTTGCTTCTTGTGCTCTCTGGAACTTTAAAACTTAATTTTCACTCTTAAATTGAATTCTGATCAATGTGGTTATTTGATAATTCTTACAAAGTTAAAAACTTTTACAGTCAACAATTGGGCAGAAGGCCTGTTATATGGCATCATCTGAAGGATAAGCTTTATCATTATAAAGATGAATTAAAGCATAAGAAACATGGTTGCTATTGTGTAAAATATTAAATACTTGTAATATTTTTACCTGGAGATGTAACATACATACATACATACACACACACAACACATATATACATATAAAAATACATATAGATGAAGCATGCACACACACACACACACACACACACACATATATATATATATATATATATATATATATATATATATATATATATATATATAAAACACAAATACAGACAAAATGAATGTTATTTTGACTAATATTGATAGATTCATTTGTACATTATACCAATGTTGATTTTCATCATTTGAAAGGTAAAAAGAAAACAAATCGCCTTAAAAAAATTGTAAATAGAATTCTCTACATAAAATTCCCTATTTTTTCATGTTGACACTGTGGTGAGAACCTAAATTTTTGCCATATAAAAAGAATAAAAAAAGATTAAAAAAAGTTTCAAAAAACATTCATTTGATGAAAGCGGCCACCCAAACTGTTGTTGTTGCTGTTGTTGCCGCTCAACAATCCATGTCATCACTATTCATGCTTTCATGGTTAGCAGCTCCTTTGTTTGTGAAATAAAAGACTTAACTAAACTCTTTGTTGTTTATATTTTATGTTGTAAAAAGCTCTTACAATCTATTCCATCATATAAAATACTATGAAACTTTATATATTTATCAGTCACACAATTTGATCTTCCTTTCTTAGTAATGTTGATGTTATCATAAATAAACATGCCTCATGTTATCACAGCAACAAAATATCTCATTAATAAGTACGGAATATCAGACTGCTAATAGATTGTTTTTTTATTTCCTTTGTGTTAGCTTTCTTTGACTATTTGTACTTTTAAATTTTATTTAAAAAGCAGAATTATTTCCTATATGCAACAATAAAATTAATCAAACATCCTTGATTACACATGCAAAAAGTATAGCAAGTATATTTGCGGAATTGCTGTTATTTTTTAATGGTACAGGTAAGCTTTTTCTAATGAAGTACTTGATGTTTTCATCATTATAGAAGTGGGCCCAGGTCAGTGAGTCCCAAATGGAAAAATTTATTGAAAGCAATGTTTTGGGTCTTTTTGTAAGTGCAGTTTTTTTTGTTTTTTTTTTTTCACTTATAGCTTTTATTTTGGTACTAAAATTGACAAAAAATTAAAAATTTTATAGCCAGCTCTTGTTATTCTTGCAAATATGAAAAGGTCAGATTTTTTTTTTTTTTTTTGTAACATTAATAATCGTAAAAATTACTTTTTGGCCAGGTATTGCTTTTAGTTATTCTGTTACAAAGACTGCATCAATAAAAGCTGATTCGATAACATTTTTTATGGGCAGTACTTGCTGGATTTTTACAGAGAAATGAATGTGAACATAAGTAGTGGTAGATAATGTATTCCACCATTGGTGATAGTGATCTATTTGACAAGCCATGATTTACTACGTCAAACATTATTATAGCATATTCTCATATTTGAAATAGATGCACCATTTTTATTTTAAACAATGGGTTTAAAAATTGGGCATCTATTTCAAATACAAGTATCCATTATAACAATGTTTGAAATAAGAACAATGTTTGAAGTCAGCCTAAAAATAAATCCATTCTTTAGAAACGAACCATTTTATAAGTACAGTATATAGGCTCTTTTTCATTGTTGGCAAGTATATAGAACCAGTGATGGTGACTATAAAAAAAAAATTATTTTGAAGCTGAAAAATTGCTCTACCCAACAGTTTTATTGTGCTCTCTATATCTGTTATAATCGCTGTGAAAATAAATGAGGCATTATTTTTGGAGCATCCCCTCAGTGGTTTTCTCAAAGCAAATACACTTGTTACAACCAATATTTATTATTATTTATAATATTGCTAAAGTGGTAAAGTTTTTCAAAAAATAAAATTTTGATAATTTTAATATTTAAATCATATTTTGAAGAATTTTCACAGGTTTTTAAACCTGTGAAAATTCTTTCATATGTTTGTAACTTTGAAATATAATTTAAACTTTTCAGTTTCAAAAAGTCAATATTGTCACTGCTTTTCATATTTATAATTTTTCAGTAAAGTTTTTGAATGTTTTTTTAAAAAAATGTTTTTTTAACTTTCAATATTAATATGAACACATGAAATTTATCCTTTCAGAAATTTCACTAAATTGTAAGTTTAAAATGAATTTTTTTCTTTACATTCCTTACATTATTTTCAATTAATTTTGAATAGTCTTATTCATCAACAATTGGTATATTTTCTTCTGAAAACAAATTTTTCTTGTAAATAAAAGAAACAACTATTTTAAAACAAGTTCATATCTGCATTTTAACACCATTAATGAAACTTACATATGAAAAATTTGTTATTGATAAAATTATATCTTAATCATTTTTATTTCCTATTAGCTAAACTTATTGTGAAATTATGGTTGGTTATAAATCACTAAATGTCTGCCAGTAATGTACTAAAATGATTTCTTTGTGGTTGGGGGGTGTTTAAGAGAGAACATCACATCTCTTATTTGGAGTATTATGAATGGTGCTAATGAAAAAATACAACACTCTTACTCCAGTGTGAAATTCGCATTTATTAAGTGACATGAAAAATGTTCACTTTGATTCATTTCCATGTCAAAAGGAGTTGAGAAGGATGATGATTCATAGGCAACACAGATTTTCTGGTTTGTTTAGACAATAGTTCATTTTTACAAACTGAAATGAGATAAATCTTGTATTTTCATAAAATGTTCCAAGATAAACTTTCAGAAACAACTATAAAAAGATAATCATATATTTTTCTAAATTTGTAGAGTTTTCTTCTCTTTTCTGCTTCTATTTGTTTTTTTTCTGTTACTTCCTTTTCTTTTTCTTTCAGTTCCTTTCTTTTCACAGTTGTCAGTGGTGGCAGCTTTTAGTTTTTCTTTTGTTCAGATCACAAAACTAGCCAATGTCTTCTTTGTAAATGCTGAAACTCTTTTCCCTCAGACAAACCAAACTTCTTAAATAGCCACAAATCATCTCCAGATTGAATCTGAAATTTTATACTATGTGGTCATAACTTACTGTCCTCATAGGTTAAAAAATTCACAAAATGTACCTCTTTAAACCATGCCTGTTTTTAGCCAGGTTTTGAGATCATCAGGCTTGAGCAAATTTTTTTACAAATTAAAAAAAAAAACAATTTTAATACATGTATCTTTTTAATAAACCATCAGACTTTATATTAGTGATTCTTTTACATCAACCTGAGACTCACATATACAAAGTTTTAGACATCAAATTTATTGAAGCCATTTTTTATTATCCATCTGGATTCACCTTAGAAAGTTTAATAAACAAATCTAGTCTATTGTATTGTTTTTTTTTATTTACACTTTATTTTTATATAATTTTACATTTTTTTCATTATATAAATGTTTATAGTACTTATAGTACTTATAGTATTAAGATAATGTTTCAAAAAATTAATTTTGTTTTGTCCAATAAATGAATTATACAACTGAAAGGTAACCAACATGGCAGTAATTATAGTTACTTATTTATTAATTTATAATTATATTTAATATCTTTAGAATTCAGTCACATTTATTTTTTTATTTTTAATATAACTAGGACTTGCTTAAAGGCTACCATTAAGATCAATGTCAAGACATTTCTTCTTTATAGAGCTTATGATATATGCAAATAAATAAAAGAAACTACACTGTAATTTACATATAGCATGTTGATGAATTATTCTCAGCAATACAACTTTGTATCTATTTTTTTAAATGGATCTCAGGCAGTAGAAACTAACAAAAGCTGATTGGTTGGTAAATATATTTTATTTTAAACAATGGTGTGAAATATATAGACAGATTTACTTTATGACAGAATAATATGTAAGTTCATAGTATTTTTTAAGTATTTTTGCCTGACTTTCCACTGAATTGAGTCTCCATTTTGTGATATATATATAACTCCATCCATGGTTTCTATAATCATCTCTAAACTGGATTCCTACAAAGCATGGTATCCCTGCAACAGTCCTTAAGAAAGGTGCTCCTGAATTGACACCTGTTTTTTCAAAACAGTGCAATAAATGCCTTGCTATTCTTACTTTCCTGCTTGTTGGAAATCCTTTTCTGTAGTTTTTGTCTTTAAGGATTCAAGCAAATCATCTGATCCTACTATTGGCTGAATAGCCTATCACTTTTTGGCTATGTATAATCAACTCTGAATTGTTTAAACATCACACCTTGCAGGATATTCTTTCAGATAAGCAATATATTTGCTTTTTTGAGTCAACTGCTATCAAGCTTTAGATAATAATGGTGAAGCTTGAGCTGTTGCTTTCAATATCTCAAAAGTGTTTGACAGGGTTTGGCAAGGTGGTCTTCACAAGCTGAAGAGTATTTCTGGATGAATTTTTAATCTGATTCAATCTTATCAAATTGTGAAATGAAAGTTTTCTGGAACAGCCACTCTTCTAGGTGTTTTTTTGCATTAATGAAGAGGTCCCTCAGTATTCTATTTTTAGGCCTACATTGTTCCTAATTTTCATCAACAACCTTCCCAATATCATGTTCTCAACTCTGTTACTCCTGTCTTAATAGTAAGTCTCATCAGTTTGATTAGATCAAATTGGCAGCTGGTCTAAAAAATGATCTCCAATCTGTTATTAACTGGGGCAAGGAATGACTTGTTAATTTCAATTCAACCTAAACAAAAATCACTTTAAAGAACATTTTTGCTTCTTATCATCATGACTGGTGCTTACCTCTAGGAGAGTGACTCATTTTGTCTTGTCAGGCTAACACTTTCCATTGACATGAAGTGGAAAGATTATAATGAGTAAATTGCTGGAACTGCTGCTATAAAAGTTGGTTCCTTGCATTGTGCCAGACACTTTTTCTCACTAAAATTTATCTTGCACATTTATAAGTATATTATTAATCCATATATTGAATATTGTTGTCACATCTCTATCTATAAAAGGCAGGATGTGTGTGTGTAACGAATGCACGGCTGCAATTTTCGACGGATTTGCACCAAAATTTACATGAACATGCTCCAAGTTAGCGGGAAGACCAAGATAGTGGAAATAATCAATTTTTTTTCATGCTTCTATGGCAGTTTTCATGTAGTTTGAAGCCATTTTGTACTGGCCAGAGTGAGAGCCAATAGCTGGCTGCCACGAATAGGCAGGAAGATTCTATTGGCTAGCATGAGAGCCAACAGCTGACTGACATGAATGTTAACTAGCATGCAAAAAAAATCAATAGCTACATTCATCACAAGTGGGAAAAATTTAAATCTGCATGGCACTTTACTCCAATTGACTCATTTGCTTGCTTAAGCTCAACGTTGATTCTGATTCTGCAGAACTGGGTTGGGTGTGAAAAAGTATTTGTTGTTAACATTCTTTTTTGATTCAGTTTTTCCAGTTAAGAGTCCTTTTTTAAAGCTGATCATTTTGTGTTCATTTTGTTTCGTTCTTTTTTCGTAACAGATTTAATGTTTAGTATAGAGCTTAGAAAAAATTTGCAGTGTGAGATAGGCAAGAAGTAAAGCATATAGCAACATCAGCACGGCAAAGGGCACTCCTTTAAAGGTAAGGAAGGGCAAAAAATTTTTAAGTCAAGTGATAGCGATTGCTGTATGAGTCATATGATTTTTTAATCAAGCACGGGCAACGCCGGGCCATGCTGCTAGTCTGATATAGTGCTTCTGCTGTGTATTTAGAGATTCTTAACAAAATCCAAAGTGGAATCAGTAACGTTATCTTCAGTCACTTTTTCACTGCCATGACCATGAACTATTTGGTACCTTGACTTTGTCAAATTTAAGAATAGTACCAGTATAGCTGCTAGTTCTAATCATTTTACAGTTGAAACTGTTAGATCAATCCATAAGTTCTATGCTAAGAGTTTTTTTCTCTTACACTTCTCAATTGTGTATTTTTTGTATAAAGCTACCTCTAAATGGTGAGAAAAACCGCTTACTGCAAAATATCTGATATGAAGATTTAGATACCATGCTTTTCTTTTTGAAAATGCATGATTTTTAATTTAAAATTACCTGTGTATAGTATGACCCTCCATTTTTGCATAAAAAAACTGATCATAAAAACTCACACTATACTCGAGTATATATGGTATTTGTATTATTTACTTTTCAATGTGAAAAACATTAAGATCTGCATTATAATATTATATGCACTAATATTTATCATATAGAAAATGAATGCACAAGGAACAATTCTTAAATTAAAATATAATAAAGGTTACTCTGAACATGAAAATGAATTAATAAGAACATGTGGACATAAAATTATTCAACATTATTTAATTGAAATGTCTAAATAAAAGTAAATTTGTGATTTTTATCAATTTTATAGTAAAATTTAACCATTTTGCTTTTACATTTATTTATTTTTATAACTAATTTTTTTTTTTTAATTTTTTACTAAACCTTTTAATGTTGTTTTATTCTGCTAATAACAACTATAAATGATAACAAAAAAAAAATAAAAAGAGAGCAAAAACATTTTTATTTTGGGATGGTTTTAACATTTTCAGAATAATTAAATTTCTTTTGGAGGATGATTCAGGGATGATAATGAAAAAAAAGTTAGTCTGGATCCCTGGTTGCCATCTTCATTTATGCTTTGCATGATTTGTATTTATAAATCTACTGTGCTCCTGATTACTCTTTTTCTCTTCCTGCTCATTATTAATATTTCTGTTCCTAATTAATCTGCACCCTTATGTCTTAGTGGATTTGTAAAATCGATTAAAAAAAAAAAAAAATGGGGGAGTTAAAACTAGAATCACAGGTAGTCAAAATTTGGTCATGTTTGGAAAGATTGAATAAATAGAGGAATTATCACAAAAAACCTTAGGATTAGATTTGATTTTTTTTTTTTTTTTTTTTTTACAGTTTATCAACCCTTTGCAGGTTATTTAAAGCCAGGGTTTATTTTTAGATTGTAAGAATTTTTTTAATATAATAAAAAATAGAGATAATAATGGTTTAATGAAGTCTTACTAATTAACCCATAGCTGGGGGAGAAGAGGTACATTCATACCTTTCCCAAGTGTATTTACACATAAGTAAATATAATGAACTCAATGGGGATTGGAACTCACTTCTCTGATTAATAATTCCAAGCTCTTTTCCATTACACCCCCCGCACATCCAAGCTTGGAACTTTCAAGTGGTCACCCATCTAGGTATTGACCAAGCTCAACATCACTTAATTTCGGTGATCATACAGGAACTGGTGTTTGAACGTGGTGTAGCTGTAAACCTTAGGATAACCTACCTTTGCACCATTATCAATTTAGTTTTGGCTGTTTCTTAATAGTTACTTATAAACTCTCATATTTTGGTCTATTTGATGGGGATTGATATTAGCCACTCAAAATAAATTTCTTTGTCTTGGATCTTCTAAATCTAACAGTGGATTGAAATGAAACAATGAAAGCAGTTTGTAGAAAATGACAAAGACAGAGAAAGCAAAGATTATCCTGGAGTGATTGACAAAATATTTCACTGGTATCACATAAAAATGTCTCAGTACTCTCTGGTTAATAAGTACAAGGAGAAGCAATCTGATGAGTGATAATTTAAAAGGTAAAGACAGCAATTCAGATGATATTCCTCTTGATAAAATAGCAAGCAAAACCTTATATCGAGTACTTTTTTGTAATAATTAACATTTTCTGAGAGTTATCGCCCTTTAAATATTTAAAGAATCACACAGGAAAACTTTGTAATAAAAATAAAAACTGAAGAAAATATGCTATTATTATTTATAGTGTGGATAAAATAGTTACTATTTTTAATTTAGAATATATCAAATTCAATGTGTGTCTCTTTATATGAATAAAGATAAAAGGGAAACTTATCTTAGCCAACATGTTTTGTCCTCTGATAGACTTTATGAAGGCAAATGTAGGGATTTTATTTTACAACATGTATTTATAAACATAAGTCAAGTGGAAGAAAATATTGTTAGGTTTTCAAAATTTTAAATCTAAGAACACTCTAAAATATTCTTAAATCTAATTGTGTAAGTAAAGATAAACTATGGCAGGGCTAATTTATACCTAAATTTTACATACACACACACACATATATATAGATATATATATATATATAGAGAGAGAGAGAGAGGAAGGATTAATACAAATATAAAATTTGTCACTTAGCTGATTGATGTTATAGTCAGTACCCTGACTCTAGAGTTTTGTAGATAAAGCTTTTTATAATCATTGAGTCCACTCATCAGGAGGTTTCTGAAAGATGCAGATTTGTCTTTTATTCTAACCTGAAGAAGCCAAAGGAAGCAAACACTCTCAGAGAAATCCACTGTTTATAACTTTTCAACTTTGTCTCATTATTTTCACTTTTCTTTTGGATGCTATTATACATTCTACACACAGACATTATACATATATATATATATATATATATATATATATATATATATATAATTTTAATATATTTTCTGTTTATACATTATCTTTATAGATACAAATATGTAAGAAAATGCTCTGTTTATAATAAACAATAATAAACAGTATTAAAACCATTTAACAGTGTGAATTTCTGAAAAAATTAATAGAAAATATGTCCTTCGACAGGAATCACCATATAGCCTGATGTGCTATACCATTTAGCTATAGAAGAAGTGTCTGGTTAGCAAGGTCAAATTACAGTTTTTAAACTACAAATTTCCCATAATTTCTCTCAAATGCTCATATATGTTTGTAGTATATCCTAACATAAACAAATGACATCATATATCATGATCTTGCTAACCAGAGACTTCCTCTGTAGCTAAATGGTGTATTATAAACAGATCATTTACTTAAATATTTGTATCTATAAAGATAACGTATAAACAGAAAATATATTAAAATAATTGTCAGACTTAGTCCATTTCATAATATATGACTCAGTCTTGCTGGTAGAAATAGCTATTTGCATAAGGTAAATTTGGATTTCTATTCTATGTAATATACACACACACATATGTGTGTAATATTTTTCTCAAAGTACCCAGATACTACATTCTAATCCAAGACAGAAGTACCAGAGAGTGACACTTTGATTCTAGATAATACACATCAGATAGAGATGCCAAGCCATGTGTAAATAACCTCATTATTTTTTTAATAGGTTCTATGTGAATTGTAAAATTAAAAGTAACTGTAATAAAAATTATTATTTAAACAGCAGTTTTTTGGAAAGGATCCCTGATTTTTAAAATCATTGAAATAATTCTCACATATATAAAAATATATTAACTTGTAAAATATTATTTTAAGAAAAAAAGACTTACTATAACATTTTGTCAAATTAAAAAGGACTAATAACAATTAGTTTGGTACATTTTTTATTTGCTCAGTTATAAAAATGAGTGGAAAAAGGTTCATAACAAAAATGGGTTTTAAATGTTATAGAGATAAATAATAATGTAAATGAAATTTAATTATACATATAATCAGAGAAATTTTTATTTAGTATAGCATGTTGGTTATGTCAATACAGTGGGCTGCAAAAGTAGGTACACAGTATTATACCACTATTACCAATGTTTGTATAATCAGTATAATACATTTTATGTGCACATTTTGATTTTCATTACTGCATATCTACTTTTACATTGTACTTTTATTATATTCTTACTGGATATTTCAGTATAGCTATTAAAGTATATATTACTTTAAGTGGATTGTAGTGCCTCACCAATCTGGTCAATTAGAGCTTGAAAAAAAAAATACTTTCTAATCAATCAGTTTTCATTGCACCTTTCTGCAAAAATTCAGACATTTTTCAAGACAAACTAGTTATGTTGACTCTGTGAGTTCTAGAAAATCTCAAATAAAATTTTCAGCCTCATCTGATAAGGCAAGGAGGCTCTTTGCAATAGACTTGCCCCAAATTCCACCTTAGATAAGGCCAACTCCTGACTTCCACCTTCTCATGAATCACAAAATTTGTAATATCTCTATCACTTTACAGGAAGATTCTTAGAAGGCAACCAGTTCAGATAAACTCCCAGTGGTTGTTCTTAAGAACATTAAGCCAGAGTTATCTCCACTCTTGGAAAAATCATTTAACTGCTGCTTGAGGAGAAATGCTTCCCATGTCTATGTAAGGTATCAGCTTTAGGCCTTGTTATCAAGAATGTGAGTGAATACTCATTCTCATCATAATATCAACCCATTAACCTCCTTAGTGACATCAGCAAACTCTTTGAATTTATGATCAACAAGAATGTTGTTGAACACCTTAACAGGAACAACTTCCTGAGTGACAAACAGCATGGATTTCACTCTACTACGGATGGTCTGTTATTACATACAGAATCAGTCAGATAGTAGACAATAAATTCATCACAAGGATGATTGCTTTAGATGTATAAAAGGCCTTTGAAAAGGTGTGGCATAGAGGTTACTACATAAACTCAACAGCTATGGAATATCTGAAAATTTTTCTCAATTATCAAGTCCTTCCTAACAGGTAGATCCATAAAGATTGTTGTTAATGAGCAGTCTTCTGAAGCCCATGAAATCAATACAGGCATTCCCCAAAACTTTCATCTTGATCCTACTTACTTTTTGTTTTATATTAATGATCTGCTTAAGAATATATTCAGAACTTTAGTGAATATCTATGCAAATTATACAACAATCTCTGGGTGTGCCTCTAAAAATCTAGATGACCAGTCTGGCAGCTGATCTCTCCTCTCACCAAACTGTGGAGGAAGGGTTGGCTTGAAACCTTCAGTATGTTCAAAATCAAACTAGTAACATCTTACCATCACCAAGTAGACCCTGAAATTTTACCTATCATGATGAATAGTTATTCTCTCAAGGAGGCTCCAAAACTGATCCCAGATCTCGAGTGGAACACATATATATGATCCATTGCTAAAAATGCTGGAAAAATTGTCAGTTCCTTATACCATTCTAGTAAGTACCTGACTTCTCTTACTATGTTCTATCTTTACAAGAGTCAGGTCAGGATGGAGTACTGCTGCTATATGAGGGTTAGAGCTGCACAGTCCTCACTTTTCAGTCTCTGACAGAGTTCAAAAGCATCTACACAAGCTTTTGTGTGATGAATTATTTTCCATCCTACCACCCGTTCCTCACAGATGAAAAGCCATAATAAATGTTCTTATGTGCTACATTCCTTAGTGCTGCCAATTCTGGCCTATACAGCTAAGATCCACCATGCCATATACATTGGGATGAATCATCCTCATTTCTTTTGTATTCCATTAGTAAGAAGGAAATTCTACTTTGACAACTTTTTTCCAAGAACTGGTACTTTGTAGAACAGACCCTCAAGTGGATGTTTTCACAATCACTAAAATCCTAATCTCTTCAAGTCTAGGGTTAACTATCTTTCCTATATGACCTCATAAACTGCAATTACTGCCTCCGCTTATACTCATACCTCATTTTACTTTAATTGGCTCTTGGTACTTGTATTGGGTGAGCATTAGTGTGTGTGTATATATATATATATACACACATATATATAATGATTAATACAAATAAAATTTGTCATTTAGCTGATTGATGTCATATTCAGCACCTGAACTCTAGAGTTTTGCAGATTAACTTTTTTGCAATTGTTCAGTCCACTCTTCAGAATGTTTCAACAACTGACTGACATTTTTCTTATTTTTCATTATCTTTATGTTAAGTTTGATGTAATTAATCTATGCACTCACTCAATAATTTTCTTTCTGAGTTTTAGATCTAGGATTCCCCTCCCATTATATATATATATATATATATATATATATAATGGGAGGGGAATCCTAGATCTAAAACTCAGAAAGAAAATTATTTCAATTCTTTGAAAAATAGGTTGTTTTGAGTGAGGTAATGAATGCAAATAATAACACACTAAATAAAATAGTAATTGACCAAATTTTAATATAAAACAATAATAAATATCATATCACTTAACAAATGGAAAAGAACTTAAATAGGCAATTCTTCTGATTTTGTGTTAAGTTTAACTCTTGTTTTTTCTATTGACTAAAACTTTAACTTTTTAAAAATGTTAATTAGCATTTAAAAATAAAACTAAAGTCTGTCAAAATGACTGTGAAGCTCAGCATTAAACTGTTTCTTATTTTTAGAGATTATATTAATTATTTATATAAAAATAAATAAAGGGAATTATTTTATAATTAACCAGACATTTAAAATGTAGAATTAGCTATATTTAAAGATTTTAAATATACAGAAGCTAAATGTAGCTTGAAAAAGCAGGTATTAGCTATCAAAAGAAAAAAGCAGTATGATTCCTCTAAAGTGACCAAGTTTTCAATCAACTCTCATCAGAGGGAATTATTTATAATTTATAAAATATTCAATCATAAAACAGAATTACAAATAAAAATGATGGAAGACAGTTGACTCTGTCTTTCATTTTAATGGGGAGTCGGGGACAAAAAAGAAAGAGCAAGACAGATATTTGACCAACATAGAAAATGTCAGATAATTTCAAGAAATATAATAATTCCTTCTCCTTGCATAAAGAAAGTTGGCATCTAGAAATATTTAAAAGGTTGAATCTGTCATACAAGAAAGTGTTGGCCCAGAAAGGATTATCAATTAAGTACTGGCTAATTGCTGTGACTGAAAAACTCTGATTGTGCCAATGATGTTATTTGATGTTATTGACCATTTCTGATCTATAGTGAAACATATTGCTTGATCTTGCATTCCAATTTTGTAATGTGTGTCCAATACAACCAGATTTACACTAGTGCATTCCATTTTGGGGTGTAGGAGTGAGAGCTGCTCCAGAGTTTGAGGAGTGCATAAAGCTCTGGTAACTAGAAACATATGTGGTTATTATATTTGCCTCTATATGTAAAAGCATAGCAACAGTAGAAAAAACTAACCTTGTATGAACCAGATTTGTGACTGAAATATGTCTATTATTGTTGAAAAGTTTTATTTGAAAATCAGTTTAAGATCTTATGGGAACAAGATATAATGTATAAAATGTTGCTTGGCAGAGTATAGATGAGTTTTCATTTTTGCAGTCAGAAAAGTTACTTAAAAATACCATTAGGAAGAAGAGGTGGAGGAATGCCTTTTCAAAAGTGAATGTAAAAAATGAGGCCTAGAACTTGACTCATTGATTTAACTTCCCGTACTAACAAATATTACACTAATTTAGTGTATTAAAACATAATTATCTACCCTTGAACAACTGAATAGATATTCTAGACCTCCTTTTCTCTTGCTGTTTATAGCCAAGGCCAAATCACTAAAACAATCTATGACCACAGCAACTCACCAATAACACCTCAATTCACCTTTGTTTACTATATCTTCTAATGTGTATTTGGTTTGTTACATTTACAAACTATTACTCATTCTAGTTTCTGTCAATATGTAAATTGTTTCCTCTCAAATATTATATACATGTCCTTTCTTTATATTCTTTAATATACATGTTACTGAATCATTAGGCATAGTAATGCTATATTGGAATGCTAAGATAGTTATATCCACCAGATATTTCAATACTAATATAGCTTTCTTTATGATCTAGATTTTAATAAGTAATAATAATTACACTTTCAGTAAAGTTAAATATCATGTCATTGGATTGGAGAATATTTTTTCAACATTTTATTTTTTTAACATTGACAGTTTAATAATCATAAAAGTATTTTATCACTTTTCCAATACAATTATATATTTATTCCGATAAAAGCAAACTATTTTGTTGGGAATCCAGAAAAATAATTTCATAATGCAAGATATCCTTCAAAAACACTTTAAAACTCTGACAAAAAAACTACCAAAGTCATTATTAGTATTTGGAGTAATCTTTTTTCACCTTGGTATACAAAAAAGATATTAAAGTTTAATATCTAATTATTTATTTATCTAGTTTTTCTTTTTTTACTTTACTTCTCATAAAAACATATCCATGGTTTAATTTAATGTTTAATAATTAAACTAAATTAACCGTATGTTTTTTATGAGCAGTAGAGTAAAAATAAATAAATAAAAGAAAACAAGTTAAAAATGTGTAAGGATCATCATCATACACACACACACACACACACACACACATACTTACACAAATTCAAATTATACAACAATAAGCATTCATTGGATAATAAATCAACACTGCTTTGTAATAGACAATTTATAAATTGCAGTTATGCGACAATTTTATAATCACTATATTTTCATGTAGTCGATTTTGTGCATTTTTGAGAGAATCGGATCCCAAGAGCCTTCTTAGCTTAGTAAATATCAGTTTCTAATTGGTTAATAAACACAAGTGGGCATTGCAATCCATCCACGCACAATATATTTTTCCAGCGCGTGGCTAAGTAAAGTTTCCCGTCAAGGCACTCTATAAATGTTTTGTTTAATAATACATATATTTGTTTATATATATCGGTCTTGTTTGTTTGTCTTCCTTATCTTCAGTTGGACTAGAGGAAATTATAAGTCAGAAAATTATTCTTGGTGGAGAGAGACGTTTTATTTTCTGGCTCTGTGGTAAAATGTTTTAAATTACTATGTAACCAGTCATTTGCCCACCATTACCGGCTTTGTGTAATTAGATTCACTGCCGATCACTTCGTAGCACAATCATAACTTTTTGGCCTGTTTATTGCTTCCACTGCTCTTACTCATCGAAATTACTGCGCACTATCGTAAAGCAATGACAACTGGGCGATATATTTTTTTGATAAGTGTAGTTTTATTTATAACAGAAAACTTTAAACAAAAACAAATTAAATAATACAATGAAACGTTTCTGTGTAGAATAGCAATGACAACAAATTAAATAATACAATAAGCATTTTTTTTAAATTAAAAAACAAAAATTACAATGTAAAAAGGCTAGAAAGGAAATAACAAGAACAAATTCAAATTTCAAATATATGAAAATATTGATAAATTAAAAAGGAACAGAAAGAACAAATTAAATAATACAGTAAAGCATTTTTTTATTTATTTTAAATTAAAAATAAAACCGATAATAATTAATGCGCAAACTTTTTAGAGCACAGGGTTGTTGCGGTCCCGGATTGAATGTGGCTAATGAAGTGCCGGCATACGAACCTTTTGCCAGACACTACACTTGACTACCGGATCCACAAACAAAGTAAAAAGGAGAGGAGAGAAAGAGGAATATTATGTAAATACTCAGCGCGTGTTCTTTCTCATACTAAATTTCACAATCTCCTGGATATAAAAAGGAAAAAGGAAAAAAGGGTCATATTAAACGTGCATAAGAAGGAAGAAAATTGGTAGGCACAAAGAATGACTGAAGCAAGACTTGCAAATAAACACAGAATTAAATTTTATTAAATTATTTAACAAGTAGGTAGTCTCGTGCGTGGAGACAGAGGTAAAACTGTTGTAACTTGCAAAAAGAACTATGAGGCAGTCAAAAATAGTTCATCTGATTTTTGCGCCAATAAAAGGCAACAAGATGGCTATGGCGGGAAAAAGTTCCTCTATAAGAAAGTTCTGGAAGGATGTCTGCCCGAGTAATTATGAACAGGAATACAATATTGCAAGGAATAAAAAATACTCACTGTGGAATTTTTGTTAATGTGAGTGTATGTGAATCTTTTTAAGGTAACTGGTTCAAAAGGAAGAAATAAAGAGTTCGTAGTCAGTTTCACTATTTTGGTCGAAGAGAATTCTGAGTTGTTCGCGTCAAGACGAGGAATTAGTCTTGGAAAGGTGAGAGACGACCGTATAGAAGATTCTGGTAGTGAGTAAAAAATAGTTCGAAAGTTCTTTGCATCAAGACGAAGAGGATAGTCTTGGAAGGGTGTGAGACGACCGTATTGAAGATTCTGGTAGTGAGTAGATGAATGCTCGTAAGCTGTTCACATCAAGACGAAAGGTTAGTCTTGGGAAGGCGTTAGATATCCCAGCTCGTTTATGGCTAAGAGCGTGGGATAATTGAGTTGTTTCAGCCTCGAGGAGAAAACCGCAACTGAAAAAGGAATCCAAACGCCGGTCGCTCGTGACGTCAAGCTCATCGCACGGGAAAAAAAAACAAATTTTAAACATCAGTAGCAGCCAATCAAGAGGGAGTCGGCAACACTATCAGCAGCAGCTGGCTCACCGACGGTAACTAGCCGCACGAGAAGGGTAGGGATGCAATCCGCGCATGCGCACGTCTAAATATTAACTGTGGAAAATGTTAGGCGTTCCACAGGGTAATTTACAAAATAAAATTACAATTTAAAAAAAAATGTTAGAAAGGAAATACTAACAAGAACAAATTCAAGTTTCAAATATATGAAAATATATATGTATAAGTAACTAAGCATGATTATTTACAAAACAGCAGTTTCATTTGGGTCCTACTCCTGGGTATATCTTGTTCACCTCTGTTAGGAACACGTGAAGACACTCAGTAATAGTGAGGGATTGTTTTCAAGAACAAGAAACAAGCAATATATTGCTTTATGAAAGCAGTTTTGCGTCCAGATCGTTTGACAATATCCTTGATAGTCCCCCAGTCTTTCCATTGTTTGGGTGTGGATATTCCAGTCTGTCATGTCAATGAAATGTTCGCTATGATTAATCTGTTTGTGCATGTATCCATCGTCTGGTATTTGCACATACGCCGACCAGCAGGCAATGACAGATCCTGGTCGGATATGGCGCATTATTAGCGGAACATTTGCATCCCTGGATTCTCCTTCACCGCAGTCTACTGTTTCTTTAAAACTCTTTCAATTCCGCCAAAAAGCCAGGCCGTTTTCAATCTACGTCCTCGGTTATATTTGCGTTTTTGGAGATAACCGTTTCATCGATTTCTACCTCGACACCTGGTCCACCCAACTTTTTCCTGTACATGTTCTATCCCAAACTGGCACACCTCACAGAAGGAGCGCCAATTGACTGAAGTGTATTTTTTTGCAATGTTCAAGTCTTCAAACATTATCCCGTGACACCAGCTACGGTCTCAGGAAATATGTTAAAAAAAAAGTAGCACTTTCTACGCAGGCAAGTGGGACTTCTTCAGAAGTGTATTTTTCTATCACTAACGCAGAAGCCACATTCTGTTTTCCGGTGGTTAGGACGGGAGACAATTTCTGCAATGCCATGTTTTCCGTTCGGCACGAAACGAGCAAGGTGAATGGCATCGAGTGCATTCCACGGAAGACGGTAATATTCCGTGTAGCCGGAGAAATTCTAGAAGCCTGTTCATTCAATTGAAAGCATTGAATTGTTTCGCAAAGAAAAGAACGACCGAACAATTTGGTGGTCTCTAAAAATCCAACTACTACTTTATTTTTCTATGTCAAAAAAGCTAGCAGCGTATATTTAGAGGGTTATGTATGTTAGTATTAGGTTGGTGCAAAACTAATGACGTAATAATGTCGTTTTTTGACGTTAAAAAATACGTCAAAAAACGACATTATTACATCATTAGTTTTGCACCAACCTAGCAGCTATAGGTTAGTTTCGCTTTCGTATGTTGATATCTAACAATTGAATTAGCGTAACGATATTTTTATCATTCTCTTTTACTTTTTTTTTTTAACAAGAAGATGAGATATAAGATTAAGAAGGTTAGTCTCTCGAAAAAGGAATTCACTTGATATATAAAATTGTTTTTTATAAATGAAAATTTTGGGGTCGCACGATACACGAGTATATACGGTAGCGGGTAGTATTAAAAAAAAAAACCTTTCGGAAATAGTAAATACTGTTTCCGGTATAATTATTTCCGGTATTTACTATTAACAACTATCACAATGGCGAAGCTCAACGAAATTGAAAATGTCATATTTATTTCACCTCGGCAATATTCATGGATTTATCTTATAACTGTAATAGCGTGATAAAAATAACGGTGTTATTTCGTATAATAACTTTAATAATGTGTCATTCTTTTTGTCGATAATAATTCATATTTCGTGTAATTTACCCAAAGTAAACACTAAAACAGTATACAAATGAATGGGAACAAGCAAAAATTAAGCCTGATTATAAAGAAAAATAGTTTGAATGCAAATTTCTTTCAATTTTCTCCTTCATTTTTCCATTCTAGCATTTGATTCAATTTTTTCGTTTTCATGTTGATATTTATTTTATCTTAACTGCTTAAACTCATTTATCTAACCGAACCGTTGTCAAGTGCTGGAAAAGTTATCAGTTTATCGTTACTAAGGGGGAAAAATAAAAACACTGGTTTTTTCCAAACTTATTTTCTAATAGTTCGTTCGTAATCATGTTTTTAATGTTTTAACTTCTATTTGTTTCATAAGAGCCAACTGTTTGCAAAAAAAATAAATGAATAAAATTTTTGACACTGAATGGAAATCTTTTTTATATAGATCAAAACAAAACTTTTACGCGGGTAAGATCCATGTTTTTTAAGTTTAAAAATCAAAAACTTGGAAAGTGTTTATGAATTTAATTAAAAATAACTTATTTGTCTCGTGTAATTTTAATTCATACATAACAACTCTGTCTTATAATTTGTTACTGTTTTATTTTGAAATGCTCATAGAATGACTGCATAAATTATTAAAATTATTAAATTAAAACCTTAATTTTTTTAATGAAATTTTAATTGCCCTAATTCGTGAATTTTGGAGTTTAACATTCCACATTGACTTTTAAATTCGTTAATTTTTGTCTTTATTTGTTCATTTTCATAATTTTACAGATTTAATTTGCTGTCTATTTTCCTCGAGGGGAAAAGCTGCAGTGTAATTCAATGTTTGCTATATTCAGAGAGTGTACGGATCGATTCATTCAGAAATGTCGGATAAAAAGGTAAGTAATTATAAAATTATTGTTATTGTACAATGTACATTTTACACTGTAAATTTTACAGTGACACTTTTTTTATTTTGTCATTAAAATAAATTTTGGTCATTTAAAAACTGAATCAAAATTACTATATAGACAGAAATTTTGTGCTAGAATATTTTGTTCAAAATGTTCGTTTTTAAAAAAAAAACCCCCAAAAAACAACATAAAAGGGCGATATTAATTAGAATTATTATTTTATTTATTTTGTTTTACTTTTTTGTAATCCCCAACCGAAACAAATATGACGACAAAGATGAGGACAATAGTCCGAATAATGTATTGTAAATATAGTGTTCTCTGTTTCATGTCAGAAATATAAACAGATACTGTGTGTACAGTGTACAAGGTGTGTCAGGAAAAATTTATCGTAAATGATAAGTTATGAATTCCATAATGACACTGCGAAATAATAGTTGACAAGATAATTTTTTGCAGTTCATTACTGTAGTAATTTCTGTCCTCACTGGGTGTCCTGCACTTTTACTTTGGTATTATATTTTAAACTAAACTTTTATCTATATGAGCCTTGCACAAAAATATTTTTTCTGTGGTTTTATCAGAAATATTTAATAATGAAGGTAGGTATTTTTAGTTAAAGTGTTATGTTGGGACGAATTTCTTTACAGATTAATAATTTCATTTCATTATATTTATATTGTTATTTGAACAGGTAAGGTAAATTTCAGTTTGAGATTTCTGCTATTCCATAACTACTAATATTATTGTATAAATATTTTGGTGAGAAAGACAATTACAATTAGTAAAGTTTCTTAATAATCCAGAGATTATTTCAGAAAGAATATTTTTTAAAATTATAACAGTCAGAATGCGAACATCTCATTGGAGCTGAATAATACTTATTTATTTTTTGTCATTTATTTTTCTGTAATGTTTTAATCATATTGATAGAGTTAAAGAATGTTTATAATGCTAATAACTGGAATGAGACTTTTTGTATTGGTTAACATGTTTTTTTGATTCTGCAGGAAATTAACATTTGCTATACTGGGGTTAGATGATGCTGGAAAAACTACCACAGCAAAAGGTCTTTCTGGAGGTGAGTATATTTGTTGTTGCTTTCTTTTGGAATCATCTCTACTTGTTTTAAAAATAAAAAAATTGCTCTCATTCATTTTGATGCATTTACAATCCTACCAAACTTGCATGCTTACATATTCAAAATCAATATAATGCTTTGTAATCAGGCACTGACAAATGATAAATAAAAAAAATCTAAGTAAAAGATAAAGGCTATCTTTTAATGAAAATAAATACTGCATTTATATCAGAAATGACATTGCAACATTATCTTTGACCAAAAAAAGGAAAAGGGATAGGGAGAGAGTATAAGAAGACAAGAAAATGATTAAAAGTAAAAAAGAAAAAATATCAGCCTAACTCCAGTAATAGCATACCAATTTAGTGCATAAATTAATTACTTTAAACTTAGCATGAAAATAATGAAAAATGAGAAAATCTGCAGGCAATTGCTGAAACCTGACAAGTGGACCAAACAATTACAAAAAGGTTTGTCTACAAAATTCCAGAGTTGAAGTGCTGAATATAGCATCTATCAGCTAAGTGACAAATTTTATTTGTTTGTTTATTTGGGTTTTATGGTATATCAACCACTGTGGGTTATTTAGTGCCAAATCCAGTTTATATATGAATTTTAAATGCCTATTTTGTATGGAACATTTTTAGCAAGCTAGAGCTTATTTGCTTGTACACTGCAAAATAATCCTAGGTATTTTTGTAAGTCAAGAATTTCCATTTGATAAGGACATTTTATTTGCAAAATGGTAAAAAAAGGTAGGATATGTTGTTTACACATCAGTCTACATCTTTGATAAGAGACCAATTCTTTTTAGAAAATCCAATATAATTTTTGGTTCAGATTTTGCAAATAATTTCTTCATGTTCTTGATTGATTGATTAAATTGTTGGCAACATTATTTTTAACAAAAAATGTATAACTGGCAACATTATGGTTTCAAAAACACATAGCTGGCAACATTATTGTTTCAAAACGTACAGCTGGCAACATTATTGTTTCAAAAACGTACAGCTGGCAACATTATTTTTAACAAAAAACGTATAGCTGGCAACATTATGGTTTCAAAAACGCATAGCTGGCAACATTATGGTTTCAAAAACGTATAGCTGGCAACATTATTGTTCCGAAAACTATCTGAGGCCTTGCTGTTGGATGTAGTTTATTGCCGTACCCAGGGCACGGATGTAGTTTATTGTCATACCCAGGACGTTCAAAAATGTATAGCTGGCAACACTATGGTTTCAAAAACGCACAGCTGGCAACATTATTGTTTCAAAAACGTATAGCTGGCAACATTATTTTTCCGAAAACATTATCTGAGGCCTTGCTGTTGGATGTAGTTTAACGTCATAACCAGGATGTAATTTTATTTGTATTAATCTTAATCTTTCATAAATAGTTGAGATGGAATTTGACCAAAAACTTTTTTACTTAATTGGTATTTCTTCCATTTCCTGTTGATGTCAATTTAGTCCAAGGATAGATATTGCACAAGTCCTTAACCTTTTGCCTGTCCAGGACATTTTCATCGTTCAATAGTATTCCTTTGGCGAATTACTTATACAAAAAAAATACTGTGGGATGATCAGATCAAACAGAATTAGTCTATTACAGTAAGAGATGCTAAACTGAAAAAAGATGAAATAAAAGCATTAGAATTATAAACTATAAGGATAAAAAAATGTGATCATGATTTAAACTTTTCATGGATCTGATTTCCATGATAGTGGGGAAAAAATGTGAGTGTAATAGCATAAATAAAGTAAAGGAAGGAATTGATCTTTTCGGTCAAATGATTTCTTATTACAGCAGGGAGAAAGTGTCAAATGGTATAGAAAAGTTTTATTTCAATGTATAAGTATTGCTGTACTGAACAGCATAAATTTTATGTATTACAGAAACCAATGTAGCTATCATCTTTCATAAAATCCATTGCAAGCCAACAAGTCCAACAAGTTTCAGTTGATAAGCCTACACAAAAAGAGCATGAAATAACTAAAATTGCTAGAAAAGCTGATGGTAAAATATCTAGAAAAAGATGCAATGGTTGTTATGAGAGAATTGCTAGCCTTTCTGGGAATTGACAAGAATATTAAGCACTATTTATTACACAAGATTATAAAAGTTGTGAGAACAATATATTGCCAAAACCAAAAAAGTAGACAGAATGTGTTCAATGTAAAAAAGCATTTTGTTTATCATGCTTCAACTAAATGCACTTAAAAAAAATTCAAATTGAGTATTTTTGCTTCTCATTTATTGGTGTTCTTTTTTGTCATTTTTTTTTGTGTTCAATAAAAATAAGGTAGTTGTGTTTGTGGAATTTTGAGAGTTAATACTTTTGTTTCTTTGCATTCAAATTTTGAGTTGTATATTTTAGTGATAAATTTTTGTTTCAATAAAAATAAAGTTCTCTTGTAAATTTTATAAGCAATACTTTTGAGTGTTAAAACTTTTCTTTTTCCAAGTGAAAGGTTATTATTTTCTTAAGCGTCCTCAGTTTTACCACTCTTTTAGAATCATGGCTTGTGTGCACCACATATGATGCACGGATGTGGAAATCACTTGTCCTGTGCATCACATATGGACAGAACAGGCAACGACTACTTTAAGAAATAAGAGAAAATTTATTTTAGCCCAAAACAATTATTTATAATTTTTATTTTTGAGATGTAGAATTGTTTATTTACTTTATTTATCTCCTCTTTGTTATAGATTTTGTTAGAGTGATAGTGTTTCAGCCGAGTATCCTTAGGCTATCTTCAGCTGTCCATTAATTTTTGATTGATAAAAGTGATAGCTTTATGTTATTTTTGTCACTGTGATAACATTTCTTATTTGTTCCTATCATATCAGAGTATGTGGATTTTATTATACTTAATCCAGAGATTAAACTGAATCACTAGGTGATAGTTGGGCAGCATGTAGTTTTGGGACAAGTTTAACATAGAAATAGTAAAAAAAAAAAAAAAAAAAGTGGGTGTTTCAAAAGAACAATGCTTTTACTGTATACTCCTCCAGCAACTTTTTATTGTTTTAAAAAGCTATTAGAATTTTAAGAAAATCCAAACATATAAAATTGAATTTATGTTTTTTTTTTCCATGGAAATTGTCAAGAATATTAAACACTATTTATTTATTACACTGATTACTTAAAGGATTATAAAAGATGTGAGAACAATGTATTTTTGGCAAAAGTATAGAATTGAATTTGTAAACTATAACAATAAGTTATTTATTTGCAAAGTTATGAAATATTCTTATGGTTCACAAGATTATAAAAAATATCTGAACAAACTATAATGAAATATTTATTATTCATTATATAAAGAAATAACTATGAAAATAATTTTTTATTTATAAAATAATAAAAATGTCTGAGCTACAGTGAGGTGAAACAAGTATTTGGACAGTAAAAGAAAATGGATTTAGAATCATATATTGAAAGAAAAGCATTGTCTAAAGCTCACAATATATTCATAAAACAATTATAAATGCAAATAAACAGCAAAAATAAATTATTTGACATGTATATATATTTTATATACAAATTATTAAAACAGGTAGTGAAAAAGTATTTGGACAGTTCCGAAATTATGTTTAAAATTAATGTTTTGAGTATATTTCATGCTCGTGTTAGAATTTTATGGAATAGTCTAGAACGTGCATTACTTAAAGGTGTTAGTTATCTTGATGGTCAGTTTATCCCAAGACATCGCACTAACAGTACTGCAGGATGCCAAAGAAAGTTGTCGAAAGATCTTAAAGATTGAATTATTTCTGCACATAAAGGAAAAAAAAAAAGCTATTGTAAGATTTCTAAAGACCTATGTTTACCTGTGAGCACTGTTGGGTACATAATTAAGAAATGGAAAGCCTTCGGTACTCATGAAAATATGCCAAGAACAGGTGCACCGTGCAAAATATCACAAAAATGTTCACAGAAAATAGTACGGTGAGTAAAAAAATTGACCCTTTTGTGACTCGTAGAGAACTTCAAAAAGATCTCAGCAATGCAGGAACTCGCATATGCAAGAGGACCATAAGTTCTGAACTTCACCAACAACAATTAAAATCTCACTCTCCTCGCAAAACCCCATTGCTAAAAAAATGTCATTTAAAATCCAAACTTGAATTTGCCAAAACTAATTTACAAAAGCATGATGACTATTATAAGCAAATTTTATGATCTGATGAAAGCAAGATTGAACTTTATGACCACAACAATGCTACCCATGTTTGGAGAAAGGATGGAACAGCCTTCAATCAAAAGAACACCATCCTCACTGTGAAGCACGGAGGTGGTAGCATTATGGTTTGGGGATGCTTTGCATGTAATGGTACGGGACAACTGAAAATTATTGAGGGCACAATGAATGCAGCCAAATATATTCAGATTTTAGAAGATTGCTTGCAGTCATCAGTTGAGAAATTAGAACTTGGACCAGATTGGGTTTTTCAACAGGACAATGATGCAAAGCATACAGCCAAAGCAACACGTGCATGGCTTCAAAACAATAACATCAACATATTGATATGGCCCAGCCAATCGGCAGACATGAATCCAATAGAGAATCTTTGGAGAACACTGAAGAATCAGATTTGTGAAAGACGACCAAAGAACCTCAGTGAATTGAAAGTTTTTGCAGAAAAAGAGTGGGCTAAAATTCCCACCAAATCATGCCAGGCACTTGTAGAGAGCGTATTGCATCTCGCAAATTTGGCTCCAAAGATTATTGGCGTCTCTGCAAGAGCATATTGAACAATTGCAAACCCACTATACCACCTTTGTTCAACCAGTTCGAAGTCCTGACCTCCTCTGCCGACAAGGCTGAATGCTATGCTCGGAAATTTTCATTCAGAACTGAGGCCCTATTGAGTGGGTTACACATAACCCCGTCTTTGGTATTGGGCATTATCTCCAATTTAAACCCACAACAACGCTAGTGGCGGGGATGGGATACCAGCCATTGTCTTGAAAATAATGTGCGCCTGAACTGGCACCCACCCTCTCTAAACTATAACTACTGCCTCAAGGAATCTTGTTTTCTGAGTGCTGGAAGTCCTCTTTGATTGTTCCTGTCTTCAAGAACTCTGACGACCCATCTGACCCTTCTAATTACCGTCCTATCAGTCTCCTACCCCTCTTCGGCAAAGTCTTCGAAGCCCTAATCAATACCGAAGTGGTTAACCACCTTACATCCCAAGATCTGCTCTCAGACAAGCAATATGGCTTCCGCTTTGCCTGATCTACAGCTGATGTCCTTACGGCCATCACTGAAACTGTCTACCAAGCTCTTCAAAATAATGGGGAAGCTCGTGCCATGGCCCTATACATCTCCAAAGCATTTGATAGGGTTTGGCATGCTGGCCTCCTTTGCAAGCTCCAGGGTTATGACATTACGGGTCGATTGTTTGACCTAATACAATCATTCCTGTCAAACCGTGAATTGAAGATCATTCTCAACGGATTCTCCTCCAGTTCCTATCCCACGAACGCAGGTGTTCCTCAAGGCTCCATCCTAGGCCCCACTCTATTCCTTATCTACATAAATGACCTTCCTGATGCCATAAATTCCCAAGTTGGCATCTACACGGATGACACCACAATTTACTTCTGCCTCAAAAACAAATCTAGTGTCGCTGACAAAACTAACCTGGTCGTGCATCTCGAAAAGGACCTCCAATCGGTTGTGAACTGGGGCAGGAATTGGCTGGTCAACTTTAATGCTTCAAAAACAAAACTGCTCTCTATTAATCACCACAGAGATCCTTCCCTGCCCTCCATTAGAATGTCTGATGCTGAACTTCTCGAGATCACCTCTCTGCGGCTGCTTGGTCTCACGTTGACTGCTGACCTGAGATGGAACAAATACATTGAGTCAATTGCTTTGTCCACCGCAAAGAAAGTTGGCTCCCTGTGCTGTGCCAAGAAATTTTTCTCCCCGGAATCGATCTTTTAGATCTACAAATCAACAATTTGCCCTTGCATGGAGTATTGGTGCCATATATGGTCTGGTGCCCCTTCTGTTTGCCTCGGTCTTCTTGATAAGCTCCAGAGGTGGATATGCAATATAATTGGCCCTGTTCTAGCATCTCATCTACAGTCGCTCTCTCACAGACGCATCGTCGCCTCTCTGTCTTTTTTACAAATACTTTCATGGTAATTGCTCCGAGGAGCTGCATTCACTGGTTCCCAGACTTCATGAATTCAAGCGCCCTATGAGGCTGGCATCTCGCTCTCACCCCTTTCACTGTTGAAATTACTAAATGTAGCTGTCTCTTTTACTCCAATAGCTTCATGTCTCGCACCTTTCGCCTGTGGAACTCCCTTCTCTATTACAGTTTCCCTGAACGCTATAATCTCCAACTATTCAAATGTAATGTTAATCGACATCTCCAGTTGCCTTGATCTATCCACTATCCTTCTCCTCATCCTTTCCTCTATCACTCCTATCTGATCTTGCTCCAAATCTTCTGTAACCCCTTGCGTCCTAGTGGCTTCCCGCCTTGCTTGGAGTGATAAGCTTAAAAAAAAAAAAAATCATCTTGATAGCCTACACACACACACACACACATATTTAGTTGGATTGATGTGAGTTTGTGACCCTGGGTTTCATGGTATTTGTGATTGTCAGACAAACAATTGCAAATAGCATAAAACTCACATCAATCCAACTAAATATGTTAGCTCTATCACTGATATTGAGTGCTTTCCAATAAGTACTGTGCATATATATATATATATATATATATATATATATTTCACACACTCACACATATTTGACTGTGGACTAATGGATAGCGGCTCAGATTGAGGAGTTGGAGAGCCGAGTTTGAATTACACTTGGATCCATTACATTCACTTACACACTAATACCCTTGGGAAAGGTATGAATCCACTTCTTCTCCCACCAGTTATGGGTAAATAGCAGGACAGACTAGGTTCTATAGCCTTGGATGGAAACTGGTCTACTGTAGAAAGAAATGGCAACCTAATCCTGGGAAAAAAAAAAACTGCCTCATCAGTCATGTATTGAAAGACACATGATTACCTAAGCGTGTATCATGCATGGCACATAAAAGAAAAAGAAATGTTATTTTAAATGTATACTCAGAGGGTGCATATTTTTCTAACAAGATTTCTTGAATATTCAGGCCAGTAAATGTAAATAAATAAAATATACTGTTTAATAAATAAATAAAAACAGAGCATCTACTCAAATATGAGTATCCATTTAAAATAATGTTTAAACAAATAAATGAAAAATATGTTGGAGTTAATCCACTTCCCTAAAATAAATATATATATATATATATATTTGTTTGAATAAAAAACAGACGACTTTAAGGTTCCATGTAATAAATTATTTCACCACAGCCCTTTTAAAGGGCTCTGGATCATCAGACTTTACTTCCAAACGTTGAAATAAAAAATGAACAGAAATTTACACATTTTTGACAGGCCATATTAAGCATATGTAAATTAACGAAGTGAGGAAGTGAGGAGGGAGAGAAGACATGAGTGAGTTAGATGTACCATTTCAATTCTTTATCCCTAACCCCACTTGGTGTGGGCCAGACAAACGCTTCACTTAACTTATGTTATCTTTAGATATGGATGGGTAAATGAATAGATATCAACTTAATAATCAACAAGAAAAAAGTTTAGGAAAATAAAAGATTACTAAATGTAAAATGAATTATTCTTTCAATGTACTTTCTATGAATTTTTTTCCAATTGACCATTTCATAGAAAATACCCAAAACTCCAACAAACATCAAATTAAATTCTTCGTAGTTTTTGTAGACATTTAGATTTATATCAAACTTTAACCCCCAAATATACCCTTTAAAGTAATGCGAAATGACAACATCCAAGAAATTGAATGAAACCTTCTCTCATCAGGATTGTTTTATTGTATCTTCTTCCTTTTATGTTGGCTTTCCTCTTCACCACTTACCCATCCATATCCATATCTAAAGATAACATAAGTTAAGTGAAGCGTTTGTCTGGCCCACACCAAGTGGGGTTAGGGATAAAGAATTGAAATGATACATCTAACTCACTCATGTCTTCTCTCCCCCCTCACTTCGTTAATTTACATATGCTTAATACGGCCCGTCAAAAATGTGTAAATTTCTGTTCATTTTTCATTTCAACATTTGGAAGTAAAGTCTGATGATTCAGAGCCCTTTAAAAGGGCTGTGGTGAAATAATTTATTACATGGAACCTTAAAGTGGTCTGTTTTTTATTCAAACATTTGCTCTGAATTTACATTGAGCTCTCCAGATATCATCCTCCTTGGGTCTACCCATACGGATTACCTAGTTTTGCATAAACTATATATATATATATATATATATATATATATATAATTATGAAAAAGTTATTGGTCAAAGTTAAATTGAACCAGGAAACAGTAGTATTAAAAAGTGCTCAATACACCTATAAATAAAATAAAATAAAAATTTAACATGCAGAGCTTTTGAATTTAAAATTAAATAAATGCACAATGTGTAGCATAATAGAAGGGGAGGGGAAAAAAGCAAGGGTATTGAGATTGTATTGGAGGTGGGGATTATATAAAATGTACATATTTTCATCCTGGTTCATACAAAGTCAAAAGAAACTTTTTTGTGTATATACATCATGTCATTATTTCTGAAATCTCATTCAGGAGACTTTTCTGGTCTAGAAATATTATTATTGTTAATATTAAATCTACAAACTGGCAGTGTCTCCAATACATGAAACCCAGCACAAAATTAAAATATGTGAATGCTGAATCCAACTACCTTGCAAGTATAATAAAGCACATCCCTAAAGGTATAGAGTCCAGCTTAGAAATTCCTCTAGTAAAATAATTTTCAAAGATAAAAAGAAAGAGTATGAGGAGGCTTTAAAAGAAAAATGGCATAAAACTAAACTGGAATTTAAACCTCAAATAAAACAACAAATGAAGAGTAATTCAAGGAAAAGAAAAAATATCATTTGGTTTAACCCCCATTTAACTTAGAGGTCAAATATAAAATGGGGAAAATATTTTTTAAATTACTTAATAAACACTTCCCATAAATTCAGAACTACACAAAATCTTTAATAAAAACACAGTTAAATTAAGCTACAGCTGCACTTAGTAATTTAAAAATCACAATAAAAAGACAAAACACCAGAAATTTCAAAACGTGTAGGAAGATATTGTTAACAGTGAAACATGTAACTGCAGAAATAAAACAAATGTCCACTAGATGGAGTTTACAAAACTGAAGGAGTAATTTATAATGTGGAAGTAAAAGATACAAATGGCCAGACCAAAATATACATAGGATGTACTGAAGGCAGCTTCAAGAGGATGTGGTATAATCACAAGTAATCATTCAAGCTAGAAAGACTTAGGAATTCTACCAGACTAGCTAGCCATGTGTGGAAATTAAAAGAAAAAAAAATAACAAAGATCCAATTGCAAACTGGGAAATATTTTAAAAAGCCAAAATTACAGCAGCCATAGTGATATCTGCAATCTTTGCCAGGAAGAAAAGTTAAAAATAATAACATTTCCAGACCAGAAAAACCTCCTGAATGAAAGATCAGAAATAATGATGCGATCGATACACACAAAAAAGTTCCTTTTGAGTTCGTATGAACCATGGTGAAAATATGTACATTTCATATACACCCCCTTTCTGATACAATCTTAATACCATTGTTTTCTCCTCCCCTTCTATTACACTTTGTGTTGTGCATTTGTTTATTTTTAAATAATAAGGTGTTAGGAAATTATTTAGCCCTGATCACCTGAAGATACCAAAAGGTTGAAACCAAGGTAGTGTGATTGGCTGACCTCCTAATTTTTTTAAATATATAAGGTACTTATCTACCGTCTTGATACAACCAAAAGTTTCAGCTGCACAAATATTTGATATGGTAACGCAATCATCAGGAGAGAGAGGTAGATAAGTACCTTTAATGTCTATATATTGCTCTGTTCATCGGTTTGTTTTTGTTTTTTTTGTTCATTGAGAACTGTACTGTATTGATAACCTTGCCATATTTGTTTGATAGATATATGTACTGGACATATGAGGCTAAAGCAACTCAGTTCTTAGAACCGAACAGCCAGTACTATCCATACATATATGATTATAGCGATGAAGTCTTGTGCAGAACCAACCACACTTTTTGGAAGAGTCGAATACAGACAACTGGTATACATAGTGTGTCACAAAGTCCCCAAATGACCCTCCTCGGGGTTTTTTTTATTTTTTTTAAAATTCTGATTTATCCTTCATCTACATTGGTCTCCACTCGAGCTTATAAGGCTCACTCTCCTGCTATTTATCCATAGCTGAGGGAAGAGTAGGTGGATTCATACCTTTCCCAAGGGTATTTGCACATAAGTGAATGTAACAAACATGACTGGAATTTGAACTCGGCTCCCCAATTCTTCAATTCAAGCCATTATCCATTACTCCATGTGTGTGCATATACTCACACACAGACACACACACAAGCTGTGAACTACAAGGTTTTACAGTCACAAACAAGCATGTATGTGTGTGATTATAAAAACCTGTAATTTAAAGCTGGCTTCTTAAATTGTTTTATACTTGCAGAGATTGACCATGCAGACACAAGTGCTACCATTGGCTTTGACAAAGATGAAATCAAATTAGGCAAATATGAAATCACATTATTTGATTTGGGTGGAGGGAAGAAGATCAGAGACATTTGGAAGAATTACCTTGCTGAAGTCCATGGAATAATCTTTGTTGTTGATTCTAGCATGAATAATAGAATGGAAGAAACAAAGCAAGTTCTTGGCAGGCTTCTTGAGCATCCATCCATGACTGGAAAACCCTTGTTACTGTAAGTCATTGTTTTGTATTCCATTCGGTATGATTCGAAGGTTAAATATATGAAGTTAAATGAAAGCACAAAACCTTTGATGTATCATCTTTGTAAAATAGTTTTGTTCAGTTATTTATAGTACCTAAATTCTATATTGTATATATAAAGTAGAGTGTGTTTGTGTGTGTCCAAGCAACTCCTCTGCTCTCACTAGTCCGATTTCAATGATTCATAACTCATTCAAAAGCCCTAGAAAAGTTAAGTGCAGGGAATGATTTTCATTAAACTCAGATTTAGGGTTGCCATATTATGTGAGGTTAAAATATATATTAATATATTATACGAGCCATTATCATTGCTTTCATGGTTCAAGGGGAGTAACTCTTATTTTCCTTTTGTATCCAAAATTGCAGCTAGCTTAAAATTTTAAGCTATTGGGCAGCATTTAAGCTTGCTCCTGTGGAGGTCTCTTGGTTTGGCCATCATCACAATAGATTCAATAGACATCAATAAACTACTCAAAATTGATCGCTGCATTCAAGTATTAATATTTAAGCTTACTTTTTAAAACTTCAGTGATAATTCTTCTGCTGCCACTTAATTTAAAGATGATTTGATGTATGTAGATCCTTATTTTCCACACAAACAATTATTTTTATTTCATGGGTGACAAAACGAAAAATAAAATCAATATAGTGCTAAGATGGGAAAATAGAAATTAGAATTAGTTACACGCTCAACATTTGAAGAGTTAGAGAAACATAATAGCTAATTAAACCCCACATTATGGAATCTATACGAATAAATGTGAAATTGGAGCTCAATTCTACAAATCCTGAGATTAAAAAGCCCCAGCTCTGCTTTATAGTAGGTATTTACTTGATTTCTCACAGTCAGGTTGTGACACAGGGTCAGTTTAATGTGGGGAACCCAAGCGTGTACACTTGTGCTAAGGACAAAAAAAATTCCCTGAGCCCCCACAACCATTGGTTGCAAAGGCCTCGGTGTAAGCACCAATCATTCTCTCTGGTGCAATGAGAGGGTGCAGCCTCAGGCAATTTGCTCCTTAGGGCTGGGCACCTCACAGCCTGATTTTCCTTGGTTGCACCTCTGTCCTCTGACAGATCTGCAACTGAGAGATGATAGTGTGTGACCTTTATACACTAAAAGATCCATTTCTGTATTATATATTATCTACTTCTAGGCAATATCACTCTTCAGGTTTAACTAATTTGCATATTGATTTAAAAAAAAGTTTATTTCATTAATTAAGTGTCTTTCATTACTGTTCTTTTATTCGAGGATTGTTTTGATTTTCATATCAAAAATAGTTCTGTAGGAATATTGTTTTATATAGTGCAGAAAAATTTTTGAAATTTGCATTTTACTTGGCCTTCAACAAGTTGGCATCTATTTGTAAAACTTTCTTTATCTATAACAAGCCAATTTATGAATGAAATTTTCATTTTAAAATTTTTGTTTCAAAGATTTCAAGTAGTGACTATATTTTACTTTGCGAAGCAATAGCAAGTGGGCAAAGCCTGCTAGTTACATATATAATTTGTTTGCTACGAATCAAATGATCCTACAAATGTAATATTATCAACGCATTTGCTAACATTTAAAATAATTCATTTTACTTCTTTAAGCTCATTGTGTGAGCAAGCATTTATAATTAAAAAAACATATTGATTATTTCAAAACTAAACTATTATATAGCTTTCATGTCATATGACTAGATCAAATTAAGGAATTTTCCCTTAGTTAACAAGTTTATTAAAAAGTAACAATGCTTTCCTATATCTCATGTCTTCAGATCTGTTGCTCTTTTTTTTTTTTCTCCCCCTCAATGTAATCTTTAGTTACATATTTTTTTCCTAACCAGCTTGATTCTGTAAAAACATTATTTGGGATTTAAAATTTTTGTATTGTCTTTTCCCTAACTTTTAAAGATGTTCAGCTTTTATATTTTTATGTTTAATTATCCTTTCCTTGTTTGTGAGTTGACAAAAACAACTCCCAGAATAATACCTACCAATATGAATACAAAAAAAAAAAAAACTGTTGCCAGTGATCTCTCCATTCTTATTTCAGACTTGCCAATAAGCAGGACCAAGTTGGAGCTTTGGATGAACTGGACATCTGTGAAGTTCTCACTCTTGAGGCATTGGTCAATAAAAACCGCTGCCCATGTCGAGTGGTAACAGACATTTTTTGTTATTATATGAGCGTTTTCATATTCTTTCTGTTTCCTCCATTCTTACAAAATGGTTCTTTGATCAAATGAAAATTGGTAACCCAGCATAAATTTTCATCACCAACTGTTAAAATGCACACTTCTTTCTGTAATATATATGAATAATTAGAATAAATATTTTTAAATTACTGTGGCAGATTTTTTCTTTGTTTTTATAGAATTAAAATCCTTAACAAGAAATTGTATTAACCAAACTTAATGCTTCATTAATTTTCATGATTAAATCTGTTATGAAAAATGAAAATTATATTTTTAAAATTTATCTATTATTATTATTAGACTATTTTGCATGAAAATTTTCATGGGAAAATACAATTTTGACAAAAATTTAGAGAAGTGGATCAAATTATAGAAAATGAAGTATTTCACTTTACACAAAAAGGTACTAACCAATATTCAATTACCAACTTTTGAAGAGATCACTCTTAGTCAGACATTTAATAACATTTTTAAAAAAAATCAATTTTATAGCTAATTAACTAAATTTTTTAGGTAATTTTGTTATTTATGTGCCACTTTTTCATATGTTGATTGAAGTTATTGTTTTTCACAAATAATATTAATGATGAATTTAATGATTGCTTAAAAAAATATTTCTACAATTTGTCAAGAATTATAAATTGTCATTTCATAGTTGCAAGTTTTAAATGATTGTGACAAATTAAATAGACAATTGCCTCCCACTGATTATTCATTCATAACTTTTGTTTCAAAAAAATTACATAAAATTTTAGCTAAAAATACACTTTGAAAAGAAAAATATTTATTTAAAGTTTATTGATGTTACTTCCACAATGAAATGTTTTTGGTTACTGAGATTGTGTGAGAGTTGTTGCACAGGCAACTGCTGATTGTTGTTTTGTTAACCTTGTTTTGACTGTCAAATAAAAATGTTTACTACTGATCCCTTTAAGGGAAAAGGGAAGGTGCTGTTTTGGCCAACAGCAAATGAAAGAAAGAATGAATGATCTTTCACATGCCCAAAACAACATTTGAATACAATTTAATAACAACAATGCTAACAATTAAGTAAGAGTAAAGGTGTTCTTAGAGTTTGTAAAAAGGCTAGAAAACAAATGTTTGTATATGTACAGATGTGTGAGTGTGTAATATATTTAGGTGTGAAGATATATATATGTATATGTGTGAGTGTGCATGTATGTTTATGGATATAATTAACTCACTTAAGGAGTTTATTTTTCTGAGTTGATATAGTTGGGTGTTTGTGCAAGTATTTTATTTCACTTAGGTTGATTTCTCTGTATGGCTTCAGTACCCAAATGAGAAGGCTTTCTTCAGCATGGTGCGTGTAAATGAATGCACTGTGTGTGTTTCTGTGCATACTCCTGGACTGGTTTTTCTTTTATAGGCCAAATATAGGCTCAAAAATTTAATATTTTTTGTTGTCTTCCCATTGGTTGAAAAAGTCCAGTAGTGTGTTTTCTACCACATCCATGTGAAGTGTCACCAAGTTTGCTTTTATGTGTTTATTTTTAGACTTGATGAAATTGTAGTTGGAGAGGGAATTTTGAAATATATTTTTATTCATTTACTTTGTGTATTTTCAATGTCCCAACAGAGTATACAACTTCACATTACGTAAACCCTTTTTATTTGACTTTTGAACAGACAATATACGTCCTGGGTATGATGATAAACTACATCCGCGTCCTGGGTACGGCGATAAACTACATCCAACAGCAAGGCCTCAGATAATGTTTTCAGAAAAATAATGTTGCCAGCTATATGTTTTTGAAACAATAATGTTGCCAGCTATACGTTTTTGAAACAATAATGTTGCCAGCTATGCGTTTTTGAACGTCCTGGGCATGACGATAAACTACATCCGCGTCCTGGGTATGACGATAAACTACATCCGCGTCCTGGGTACGGCGATAAACTACATCCAACAGCAAGGACTCAGATAATGTTTTCGGAAAAATAATGTTGCCAGCTATACGTTTTTGAAGCAATAATGTTGCCAGCTATCTGTTTTTAGAACAATAATGTTGCCAGCTATACGTTTTTAGAACAATAATGTTGCCAGCTATACGTTTTTAGAACAATAATGTTGCCAGCTATACGTTTTTGAAACCATAATGTTGCCAGCTGTACATTTTTGAAACAATAATGTTGCCAGCTGTACATTTTTGAAACAATAATGTTGCCAGCTGTACATTTTTGAAACAATAATGTTGCCAGCTGTACATTTTTGAAACAATAATGTTGCCAGCTATGCGTTTTTGGAACCATAATGTTGCCAGCTATGCGTTTTGGAAACCATAATGTTGCCAGCTATATGTTTTTGACTTTTAAAGTCACTCAAAATCATTCTCGGCATAAAGTGACCACTAAGGTTGAGATGCCGTTAAACAAAACAATCAATCAATCAATCAAGAACATGAAGAAATTATTTGCAAAAACAGAACCAAAAAATATATTGGATTTTCTAAAAAGAATTGGTCTCTTATCAAAGATGTAGACTGATGTGTAAACAACATATCCTACCTTTTACCATTTTGCAAATAAATTCTCCTCATCAAATGGAAATTCTTGACATAAGCAAAAATACTTAGTATTATTTTGCAGTGTACAAGCAAATAAGTTCAAGGTTGCTAAAAAATGTTCCATACAAAATAGGCATTTAAATTTCATATATTGGGCATATATATATAAACTGGATTTGGCATTAAATAACCCACAGTGGTTGATATGCCATAAAACCCAAACAAACAAACAGACAATATTTATTGTATCTTTTTATTTTGAGGAGATAAGGACCTTCAATGAAGATTATTATTTACATCTGAGGTGTTTTAAAGCAAAAATGTCCCAACAGTATTGTTTAGCAAACAACTAGGATTATTAACAGATATTTTCTTGGGACATATGCACCCAGTAACTGAGAGCAAATTATAATATAAAGAAAAACAAAGATATTCAATAGGAAAAAATATGTATATTTTCAAAAGCTGGGTATAACAATAAACTACATCTTTCAGCAAGGCCTCTAATTGGGAGATTGGAAATTTTCAGGAGCATGCAACCACCTCTTAATTGCTGTTCCCAGTTCCACTCTGACTTGGGGTGGTAGCACCTGTTAGGGACCCAGCTATGGTTCAAATAGTGAACCCCCAAACAAAAATAAAACCCTGTGAAAATATAAAAATACACTTTTATATTAAAAATACCAGCAATACATTTTGAAATAAAAAAAATAAAATTACCAATAATACCTTTTATGTGTAGTTGAAGGTATACAATAGCGCTCAAAATATTTAAATTTTGGCAATAAATAACCCATAGATATGTTGATATGCCACTAAACAAAATCAACCAAACCAACCAAAAGCATTTATAATAATGTTTTTGATGTAGGAGTCTAAGAGATTCAAATCAGGAATGTTAGGATACAGCATGTTTGGGTTGACCATGATCATGAAAATTCTCAGCCAGTCACTTCCTGGCCATGTTGGGGTAAGTGCTGAGTGCTGGTGGAACAAGTATGGCCACCACCATTTCCAGAATGTTGATGTAGGCATGACATGAGCCTCATTGCTCACAACTACCAGGACCATCAAAGATAACAAACTTTATTTGCATCACTATGTGTACCTTTGTGAAATCCATATAGAGTGACCTGTCATCTTTCCAGTTTATCTGGTCACTTTCAAGAAGATGGCTATCTGTGAATCACTGTTTGTTGAAAGATATTAACACAAGCACATGCCCTTGATACATTTGAAAGAGAAATGAAGATATTTAAATTTGGCACATACCATATGACATTGTTTTGTCATTTTCCATTTATGGCCTTCTAAATTCATGTCTTCAAATACCAGGCACACCTATATATTAGGTTGGTGCAAAAATAATGACGTAATAATGTTGTTTTTTGACGTATTTTTTAACGTCAAAAAACGACATTATTACGTCATTATTTTTGCACCAACCTAATAAATGCCATTAGGATCTAAAGGCTTAATAAAAAGAACAAAAGGAATCAGCAGTTTAGAAAGAAATGAAACATTTTTGCATCATGGAGCATGCAATGAAATAGCTATTGTTACATTTTCTTTAAGAAATGCACTCATTCAGTTTATTTATTACAAGTAATTTAAAGATTTTTAATAATTTTTTTTAACACTATAAAGAGTTAATTTAAATGATCTGTATTTGTGTTGTATATTTGTAATTTGAATTGCATAAAATATTGTATTTATTTTTATGTAGGAATCATGCTCAGCATCGTCTGGTACAGGAAAGAAAATGGATCCAAACATTGTCAATGGCATTATGTGGTTATGTAACCTGATAGACGAAAATTATGATATGTTTACTGACCGTATTGACAAGGAGATGAAAGATCTAAGAATTCAGAAGGATAAAGAAGCTGCAGAGAGGAAAGAAAGGGTTCGTCAGATCCGAGAAGAAAGGTTTGTATGATGAGGGAAAAATCTTCATCCATTACTTGAAAAATTCAACATTTCTAATGGAAATTAAACTACAAATTATCCTAAACAAACAACTAAACAATAGGTTGTCATAATATTTCCAATTGTCAGTTATTATGAAATCTAGACACTAGTAAATTAGTTGAATTTTTTTTTTTTTTTTTTGTTGGCTAATAAAATTTCACTGTTTATGGGTACAGGAATAAATACAAGTATATATGTATCAAATAGCTAGCATATTTGATGGAAATCAGGAATCTAACAAAAGAGTATAAAATTTTTTGTTAAAGTGTGTATATAGTCAAGATTTTGATAGAAAACATCTCCATTAATTGTCGATTTATTAATAGCGTATCTATATTCTTATGTATGCATCATGCTGCAAAAAAAAAAATATTAAATAAACCTTCAATTATTTTGAAACCTCAAAAGGTTAAAAGAGTAATATAGATAGCAGATCTGCCTTTCTTTTGTCTTCATCCATTCTCCTTTGATTTGTTTTTCTTTTCTGTTTTCTCTAGCTTTCTTTCTTTGCCTTTCTTTCTCCTTTTTCTCTTTTCTTCCTTGCTTTTAACAATTCTGTTGTAATGTGGCAAAGAAACTGACAAACAGTTAATGCTTTTAGAGAGAGAAAATAAGATTTGGAAAAGCACCCAATGTTTTCATATATTTTATATGTAATGTTTGTAATACATGTAGGTTTAAAAGAATTATTAAAATTGTTTTACTTACATGTGAGTTTTCAATCATTTTACTTAACTGGAAAACCAACATAAAAGTAAAACAATTTTAATAAATATTTTCTCTATACAGTAAGTTTTGTACAGACCTTTCTAACACTTTCATTTTACACACACACACACACACACACACACATATATATATATATATATATATATATATATATATATATACACACACTTTTCAGAGCTCATAAATATTACACTGATCTTAACCTGGGGTGCTGGGAAGCAATAATTTGATCCAAATTATTGAGTAGATGGTCTTATCTTTGGAAAAAGTACTGATTAATACAAATAATTTCATCATTTTAGGTAGGTACTATGCTGATGCTATCTTGATACTACTTCATGCCTTCTCAACACTACCTCATATTTTAGCATACCTACTGATTAAATCTTTCTGAAATTCCTCTTATACTAAACACTCTCACATTGTCTTATTACTGTTTAAACTTTTAAATCAATTTTTTGCATGAGTAGAAAGAAAAACTTCAAATAAACTTCCCTCTTATCTAAGCATTTTATGTTACTTATTTGAATTTCAGTTCATGTCTTAACAAGGAAAAATGAACCATCCATACTTATCAATGTTTAAAATTTACATACTTCTGTGTTCTCATTGCCTATATACAAAATCAGAGGAAAGATAATTTCACTTGTTTCAGTAAATGCATAATGAATACCAATTAAATTTTGCAAATGTTTGAAAGCCATCCAGTTTAAGAAGATATTATGAAATTTGTTAGAGCCTAATTTCAGGTTACTAATATAACAGGCTCTTATGTTAGTTGAGTTAAACTCAACAGCTTTTCAAATGTTAAGTTCTAAAGTTCTTATTGTCTGTATATTTATGTGTAGATTCCTAATTTGGTTACATCAGATAAACTTGAAGCATCACATTTTTTGATTAGAATGTATTCAAGAGAAGCAAAACATTGTATTACTAAATGAACACCTAGTAACAGCTTCAATTATTATATATTAGGTATTTTGAGCATTGTTGTTTTTTTTCTTTTAATATTTTTGATAGATATATTAGGGTGAATCATAATTTGTTTTTCTTTATCAGTTTTATTTGAAAAATAAAGAACAATTACATTTTATTTAATTATATATTCACTTTTATTTGCAATGACTTGTTGCTACTTATCAGGTACCTCAATAAAAAGACTTTACATCACAAAAACAGCCAGAATCGTAATTTGACAGTAAGGCAAAAAAAAAAAACAGGTTTAATGTATAGCATACTGAACTTGCTATCAAATTTATCTATTGGAGTTACATGCCTGAAGCTTTGAAACTTTACTAATTTTGGGATGAGGAATTCAACAAAATAGCCCTTTTCCCTGTAATATCATCAATACATTTTGTAATATATGTACCTAATTTGGAAATTTTTGTGAAATTATGTAGTTTTCAACTCATCAGAAACAGAACAATAATGACCACAAAACTTAAATTTGTTTTAAAAAAGGAAAACAAATACTTTCTAATAGTGCTTTAAAATTCTTCAATTTTAAACTGACAGAAAAGATTTTTTGTCAATGGTTCTCCTGCATTTCCTCTCTTAATTTGCTGACTAAATTTCCTTATGCCTCTGATATGGCTATTTTTGGTTCTAGAGATTACTGTTGCAAGAGTACTGAACTAAAAAAAATCCTCAGTTCCTCTTCTCTTCAATCAATATGAAATATTGATATCTACTGCAGATTAACGTATAGTTCTTTGCCCGGAGGTACTGGAGTACCTTTGCCAGATCCCCCCCCCCACTAGAATGGAGGCTGTACTGAGTAATAGGCACATAATCTTGTCACTGGTTTCTGACATCAATTCTAAATTAGATCCCCACAAGGTAAGTGGATGTGACAGGACCCTTGCTGTCATCCTAAAGAACTCTGTTTCACTATATTTTAAGCAAAAAAAAAAAAAATTGTTTTATTTTGTCTAAACTGTCAACACAAATTTATTTAAAAATAAATAATTGTTTTATACAATTTTAAAATGCATCATTAAATAAAATATAAGAAAAAGATTTAAATTGTAATATCCCGTGATGAAACAAGTTTGAATTAAAATGGGATTCAGCTGGTGATGTTTATTCACTTGGTCAGCAATACAAATTTCAATGTGTCAGACTCAACTATTTTACATATTAATTCAGTATAACCTCTTTTTGATTTGTGTGGTGCACCTTGAGTTGTGTGGGTGCAGAGATATGAAACCAATTGATTGTTAAAGATGAAACATTTCTTTACAAAATGTAAATTTAAGTTTTTTTAAGTGTTGAAGTTCTCTAGTATTTCATCTGCTAATAAATTTTAAATTTTTTATGAAAGACAACTTCAACCCTTATTGTTCACCCACCAAATTAATAAGTACCCTTTTTTCTTTAAGATGAGATTATTTAGATATGTGTAAACAAACACAACTTAAAGCACAACTAATTTGAAAAACACCACTATGAAATTGTCAACTTTGAAAATACAGAAAACCATAATCCATCATTGAAATAGTAACATAATTTAAAGAGATATGGAATAAAAAAAATTAATTATTACACATGGAAAAGATTTCTATCTTTAGAAAGAGAAAAGATAAAATGTTTACATACTAATTTTATCAAAGTACCCTTGAAAATAAAGGAGATATCAGCAGCTGAAATGGAAGGAAATTTCACCACTTTCTTATGTATTCGCATTGTAAACTAGAGCAGTTTGGGATATCTATTATTATTTAATACTGATGTTCAGATGATGTCATGCCAAATTTATTTTCTTATTTTGGTGATAATTTTCATTTTCTTTCAAATATATTAGTTTTTACAGAACAAGCACAAATTCATGTAGTGAGTAGAAAAAAATGTAATGGCATAAGACGACATGGCCAGTTTGAGGACGTATTTTTTTAAAATATTGAAATTTTCAATGTCAAATTCAGTTTTGGTCAGTATAATTCTCTGTCTTCAGTTTGGTTCTTTTCTCCACCTCCCCTTCCTACATTGCCTCCTTTGCAGTCTATCAGACAATGAGTTTTCCTCTTTTGGAAATATGGCCATGTTGCATAGCCCCCTCATGCTGGGAGATCTTGGTCATTGTGTCAATTTACTCATGTTGTATTCTCTCATGGCTGGCAATTGCTAGTTGTTTTGAGTCCAGAAATAAAAGAACTTCAACACAGGGAATTTTAACTTAGCTACTTTTTTTAACATTGATGTAACTAGTGCAGTCGCTCTCACCCTCCACTGGGGAGTAGTTTCCAGACATGAAAGTCAACACATCTACATTGCTTGACATGTAAGAACCATCTCTCTGCAAAACCTTTCTCTATCATTCCCACACTGGTTCAGCCAATCAAAATCTACTTTCTTTGTCTTGTATCCGATCACTATGGTCAACCTCGGGAAGTCAGAGCAGAGATACACTTCCCCCTAAAAATAATAGTTTGCTAAACTGTTATTTAACAATTGCAATCCTTTTTACAATTTGGTATTATCTCAAGTGTAATCTGAATATAATTATTTTGTTATAACATGTTCTGCTTAGCTTTCTAATAATATAGATTGACAAAAGTTTTATTTCTTGCATTATTTATTTAAATGCCATGTCCCTTTAAAATATAGGTGATCATGACTCTCTACAGATTCTTTACTTTATTTGTGAATTGCTATGCCATCTTAGGAAAGATAGTGGAGTAGTTTCCTGTTGTTGTCTCCATGATTTTGAATTAAGAGTTGTTCTAGACTGCTACTAGCCAAAGTTAGAGAGTCCAGTCTACCCTGCTATTTTACTCATAACTGGAAGAGAAGAGATGGATTCATGCCTTCTCCAACGACACGTATACAAAAGTGTACACAAAAGATGAGGTCAGAATTTTTTTTCAAAATCAAGTCAATTTCTAGAAAAAGTAGTATTTTGGTTTTCAATTTTTATTTTATGAATTGTTTGTTTTTTTTTTTGTTTTTTTAACAGAGAAAGGCAAAGGATTGCAAGTGGTCAAGCTGCAGAAGATGAAAAAATAAAGGAAGATGAGGATCTGAAAAATGGTAATGGAAATCCTTTTAAACAACTCAATTCAGATTACTTTTCCAAGGTGAGTTTATTTTCTGAAAAAAAAGTTAAAAAAATGTCTATTGTTATATTTATAAAAACACAAAGAATAGGGGAAAAAATTAACCAAGGCAGTTGTTGTGGAAGTGAAAAATGAGTAACCTGGAAGACAGAACTTGTGGCTGTTGTTGTTACTGCTGTAGAGGTTAATTTCTTCTTTGCTTCAGCAAACATGAATTCAAGGAATACATCAGATTTTTGGTAAATAAATGTATATTTATTTACATATATACAAAGCGACCAAACTACTACCCATTGCTGTTGTAAAAGCAACAGAGTGGGAGAGGAAAAGAGAAGGAGAAAGAATGTTGTTGGCTGATGTTCTGTGAAGTCAGCGGCATTGAAAATTGAAATTGATAGCATCGCGTTCAGTGTGCCTGCTGCACTCTTAGCCAGCCTCTGTGTGTCAACATCTCAGCTGGGTCTCTGACCTTTGCGGTGTTAAATCAGGGAATTTGTATCAGTCATATCGGCTCCAAATCAGAGTTTGGGTCTTTTAGTGGGAGTCATTTTTACTGGCCAATATACAGTTCATTTTATTTTGTTTAATACTGAAAACATGTATTAAGCCATGATGTGCAGAGACATGTTTTTCCATTTTGCTTTGGGTCGTCAAGGAGTCAACATCTGGTTTATATCGAAAAGTGTAAGAGACACAACAAGCCAACACCCTCACCACTTCTAGAAAATTGATTGGGTAAAAGCCGTATCAATTAGTAATAAATGTATGTCTTGAAGTTTTTAAGAAATGTGACTTTTCTGCCTGATCTGGTTTGAATTGTTGTATTGTTGGATTGTGATGTATTTTTAGATTTGGGTATTTCTTGTACATAAGGAGAGTGTGTGTGTGTGGTTGATTTTCTTTTTCTAAGATGGCTATCAGTCTATCAATAACAACTGTATCTGACTGATTACCTTTTTGTATTAGGAAGTATTTTTCTACTCTGTGTAAAACTTTGTATGGACCCTGATAATTTGCTGATAGGGTTTTTTTTTTTTTTGGTTTTTTTTTGGTTATTTTTTTTTGGGGTTTTTTTTTTACTGCATCTTCTGGTATGAAAACTTTTATTTACATGCATACAGATTTGTTGGTGTGTATGTGTGTTTGTTTGAATTTTGAGTAGGTGTGAATTCTAATTGCAACATCTTTTTTAATTCTTGCATGAAATGATGTCAGATTAGAGTTTGTCGTTTTCAAAAAATTGTCCTGGTAATGAGAAGGGTGTTCCAAAGACTATTTCAGCTGGTGTGCAGCCAAGGTCTTCTTTAATAATGTTTCTTATAGAGAGAAGTATAAGGGATAAATTATCAATCCAATTGATTTGAGTTTTCCTTCATGGTTAACGATATCTTGAGTTGCCTGTAGAATCTTTTCACTAATCTATTAACACATGGGTGGTATGCTGTGGTCTTAATGTGCCTTGCTCCCAGCAAGTTGCTGAATTCCTAAAAAAGTGATGATCAAAATTGTGTACCATGATCATTGGTGATAACATTGGGTACTCTGAAAATAGAAATCCGATCTTTTAAAACAGTGTTTGCGATTGAAGTTGTTGATGTATCTTTCAGTGCAATTGTAGTAGGCCAATGTGAAAATCTGTCAACAATAGTTATGATATAGGAATAACCTTGAAAGCTTGATAGGGGACCCATGATGTCTAAGTGGATGTGTTTAAATTTTGCATCTGAGTTGTTCAAAGTACCTACTGGTGTTTTGGTATGACACTATTTTGTTGTTCTGGCATTTTAGGCATGTTGATGTCCAATTTCTAATGTCTGATGCCATGTTTGGCCAAACAAAATGTTCACTTAATTTTTACAGTGGATTTCTTGCTTGGGTGTGAAAGTGTTTATTTGTTTCCTCAGTGTAGGTGGAATGTATGATCTAGGGTTGGTTAATGTAGTGTCACAATAAAGTGTTTTATTACCGAAAGGAACTGGATATTGTTTCAATGTTAGAGTTACTTCTGTTAGAGTAGAGTCAGATTTTTGTTCATCAGAAATTAAATCATGACTTAATGTATCATCGGTAATCGCTGTTATATCTGTGCATGACAGTGCATCAGCCACAATATTTTGTTGTTCCTTAATATTATGAATGTCTGTTATGTACTGAGAAATAAAATCTAAATATCTAATTTCCCCAGGGTTGTATTTGTCTGCACTAGAGTTCAGGGCATGAGAGGGGCTTCTAATCTGTGTATATCACAATGTTTCTACCTTCGAGTATGTCTCTAAACTGTTTAATTGCTAAATATATAGCCAACAATTCTCTATAAAAGGTGCTATAATTTGTTTGTGTCTTGGTTAATTTTGCTGAGACGAAGGAAATGGGTTTTCTTACCGAATGGATTTCCTGTTCAATTACAGCTCCTATTGCTGTGTTGGATGTGTCCGTAGTGAGGAAGATGAGTGCATTTTCATCGTTGCTGATATGTGTGAGTTTAATAAAGTTTGTAAGTGCTGATTTGGCTGTATTGAAGGCATGAAGTGTATCCTGTTGTTGAGTAATGTTCGTGTTATTTTTTTTCTATCTGATTAGTCAAAGGTAAAAGTATAGTTGATAGATTAGGTGTGAAGCAGTGATAATTTATCAGTCCATTTAATCTTAACTGTCGAATGAAAGTAGATACAAGAAAATTTTCAATTGCTTCCATTTTTCCAAGTAAGAGTGAAATCCCATATTGGTCTATCATGTGTCCAAGAAATTTAACTTGAGTGGTGCCAAAAGTGCACTTATCTAAGTTTATTTTTAAGTCAAATTGAGATAGTCTCTGAAAGACTTGTTGTAAGTGGTCTTTGTGTTCGGCAGTACTTTGGCTAGTGATGAGGATGTCATCAATGTAAGCGTATAGAAATGGTAATTCTTTCAGGACTTGGTCAATTAATTTTTGAAATGTTCAGGTTGCATTCATAATACCAAATGGTATTCGGACAAACTCGTATAGCCTGAACAGAGTTGTCACCGCTGTTTTGGGAATATCTTCTTCTGCTCCTGGGATCTTGGAGAATATATGTGATCCACGTAACCCAAGTGCAAAATTGTATATATGCAGAACAGTATAACGATCAGGCACCATGGATGCATTTAATTTATGAAAGTCCACACAATCCTTTATTATCCACTGTTGGAATGAGATGTATGGGTGATGCATAAGGGCTTTGAGATGGGCAAATTATCCCTTCTCATAGCATTTTATTAAATTCATTTTTGGCGAATTGATATTTATGTCGATGTAGCAGTCATGGACATAAAAATACTGTCCCGTAGTCTTTATTCTGTGTTTTGTGTCATGCTTGATGTTATCCATATTTTTGAAGGGTGTTGTAATTTCCTTAAATTTGCCCAAGATATCAAGGAATTCTGTACTGTGGCAAGTTGTTACATTGATGCCAGTAGAATTGTACTGCATGCAATTTCCTGTAATACAGATATTGGTTTTGGTGTCCAAAAGGAGTCTGTGTCACCTGTTCCTCAACAAGTTGAAATGGGCCAAAATATCCACCCCAAAAATGGATGTTTGCATGTCAACTTGTAGAAAGGTCCACGTAAAATCTCAGCACATACCAATGTTTAGTGTTAGATCTTTGGTGCTGTAGGTATCGATGCACATACCATTTAAAGATAGTAGTCTGCGGAGACTAGGATTGGGTTTGTGTCCAGGTGCTAGTGGAATGACACTGACTGCTCCTTCAGTATTCACTAGGAATTTGTAGCCATTACTTTGTTCAATTACGTAAAATAATCGACTTTCTTTGTGTGTACTGGTTGGGATAGTTGCATTCACATGCCGGTTTGCTCATTTCTCTGGTGTCTGTTGGTATTATGATGGCAAGGTTGGGTGCATTTCCTTGCATTGTTACCAAACGTGTGGTGATAACTGCAAATTCCATTCGTTTATCCACGACCAAGACTTCTTTGGCATGGGGTAGGATTAAGTTCATGAGAGGTACTTCTGTTGTTGGTTTAGAAGCAGTTGCAGTTGTTGCATTTGCTTTTGCAAATCTGTGAGTGCCTTATCAATATGCGTGTGTTTAGCACTGCTGATGTTTTCTTGTTTGGAAGTCAGTGCATTAAGTCTTTTATCGAATGACAAAAATTTTGTCAGCAATATCTGCAAATTTGTTCAGTGCTGTATTGTCTATCATAAGCGTTAGTATTTGTACCATCATGGTTGGCAATTTGTCCAACCATAGACTATGCAGGATGGAGTCTGATATATCATTCCCTCTGAGGTGATTTTTCATGTGCCTGAGGAGTTACAAGGGTGTTTTATTACTGATACTTATGTTGTTAAATAGTTCCCTCAACATTTGTTCATCTGAATGACCTGTCCTTTTAATGATAGCTGCTTTAAGGACATTGTAAGGGTTGGTGTCAGAAACATCTTCCAATAAGTTGGCAACTTCGTTGACAACGTCAGGAGGCAAGGCTTGGACAACACTGGCAAATTTTATTTTCTGCAATCGTATCCTTCTGGCAGCGAAAATGGCCTGGAGTAGGTAGAGTACTGAGGAATTAATCTCCAAAGGTGATTACAAAGTATCTTCATGTGAACTCATTATCTTGCTGTAGTTTCCATGTATTTCCTGAAGAAGTTGCTGTCACTCAAAACATTGTTGTGGAAACAAAGAATGGGTAACCTGGAAGACAGAACTAGTTGTTGTTACTGCTGTAGAGGTTAATTTCTTCTTTGCCTCAGCAAATGTGAATTCAAAGAAAGGGAATACATTGGATTTTGGATAAATAAATGTATAATTTATTTATATATATATATATATATATATATATATATATATATACACACAAAGCCATCAAATTACTACCTGTTGCTGTTGTAAAGGCAAAAGTGTGATAGAGGAAAAGAGGAGAAAGAATGTTGGTGGCTGTCGGCTGATGTTCTGTGTAGATGGCAGCGTTGAAAGTTGAAATTGATAGCACCATGTTCAGTGTGCTTGCTGTGTTCTCAGCCACTCTGCGTGTCAACATCTCAGCTGGGTCTCTGACCTTTGCAGCATTGAATCAGGGAATTTATATGTTGTATCAGCTCAAAATCACAGTTTAAGTCTTTTAGCAGGAGTCATTTTTACTGGTCAATATCTAGTTCATTTTATTTTGCTTAATACCGAAAACATGCATGAAGTCATGATGCGCAGAGATGTATTTTTGCATTCTGCTTTGGGTCGTCAAGAAGCCAACATCTGGTTCATATAGAAGAGTGTAAGAGATATGACACCATTTATAATGTTTTGATGTTTAAAAAAAGGAGTTTTACTGTTGCCTTTTATGAATCCAAGTAATCTATATCTTAGTAAAGACATATCTTGCCAAATAATACCAATAACAGGTTGAATTGTAAAAGAATTATACCTTACTTAATACAGTAACCTACAAATTTTTTTAATCATTTCCCCCCCAAATAAGGCAATGAAGTCACTAAGCTGCAAGGGGTTACTGAATGAGAGAATATGAGAAAAACATTATTCAGGATAACACTAGACACACAGGAATTAATAAAAACAAGATAACAATTGATATTACATTTAAATTTTTGAAGATCAACGTTGACTAGAAAATAAGAAGCTGGAAGAGGTTTTGACAAGTGAGAAGTGTGAAAGAAGAAGCTGTTAGCATAGAATGTATAGTTACATTTAGTCATTTCAACTGTAAAATGATGAGACCTTGCCACTAAATGAGTAATGCCCTTAATTCATAATGTATAGGTACCATAGAGGAAAGTTCATCAGAACAATTACTATGAAAATATTTATAGAGAAGCTATGTTATAGCAGTGGGAAAGTGATTGAAGCTGAGATGCCAATTCAGGACCAATAACATTGCAGATTCTTTGTATTTTATCAAGAATTTCTGAATACATAGCAGAAGCACCAGACCAAATGTGACGGCAATATTCAATGCATGGACAAATAAAAGTGTAAAAGATTCTGGTGAGAAAAATTGTCTAGCATGACATATTGAACCAACTTTCCTAACAGTAGACCTTAGCAATTGATTCAATATAATCTTTTTATTTAAACAGATAAATTAAATAGAGGGATAAGTATTTAGTAACCAACCTATTGGAACAGCTTAAACCAGGTAAAAGTAAATCTTAAAAGCACTGTAGATTTAACTTGTATGTTACATGAAAGAAATTTGTAAATTTTACTTTTTTTATTTACATACACAAATTCTTCTTTTCTCATGTGATTATTTCTTTTTTATTAACAGAAAGAAACTGCCATAGAAGAAGTGCCTTCCAATCTTCCAGCTGTAGAAATGATGCCATCATCTTCATCTTCTCATTTTTATTCAAGCCCTATCAGAGATACAGATCAGCTTCTGCCGGCTAATGCAAACCAAAATAATTCAGCAGAATTTTCATCAAAATCAAAAATTAACATTGTTAGCCCCAAACAAGACAATTTATTACCCACAAAGGACTCAGACTCTAAGGGATTTGTTCAACAGCTGAACAGACCTTTACCAGCTTTACTTGAAAATAATTCTCCAAACAACAAACTTTTATTACCCATGATTGAGGATCCTAGTCAGATGTCAATGAAAAAAAATTCATTTTTAAAAAAAAACTTCTTGCAACCATTAGATACTATTGGTAAATTGTGATTTTTTTATTCTATCATTTACTATTTTAATTGTTTTTAATGTAATAATCATTATTAAATGAGTGAACATTTAATAATACTTGATGCTTAAAGATTCTATTGAAAATAGAAAATTTAATCAGTACTATAAAAAGATACATTTAAAAAAAATGGAATTTAGACAGAAGAAAATACACAGTGAATTGCAATATGAAAATAAAAAAAAAAAAATTTAGAAACCACATTTTCATTCCACTATCTCATCAGAGCTCAATCAAGGAATTTAGTTTTTATGCACAGTATTTTAATTCCTTGACTGAACTCTGAGAGAGAAATGAAAACTGGTCAGCTGTTTCTAAAAATTTTTTTTTTTTTCTTTCCGTATTGTCATTTACTGTGGCTGTATATTCTTTTGTCCAGTTTTCTCTTTTTAATAGCTTCAATACCTGATGCTGCAAAAAAATGTTTTTTTTCTTTCAGATGGTGCAGCTGAAACAAATAAAGTTAAAAAGAAGAAAAAGAAGCTGAAGAAAAATAATGTAGCTCCCATTTCAAATGAAATAGATCCAAAGATTAATTGTAGCGAGTCAACATTGAAAAACATCACACATCTCAATTTTGTAACACAACCTATAAGCAGCAACAGTATTGCTACTCCAAAAATCAGTGAGCAGACATCAAGCAATGACATGACAGATTCATGTAAGTAGAAAGAATGCTTTAATAAAAGGAGCTATATTTTATTTTATTTTTTATGTGCCATGTCCCTTCAGAACGTAGGCAGTTATTTCCCCTTATTCCGTGTAGCTCTCAATAAGTTTTGTCCCTTCGCTACTTCTCTGTGTAAAAAAATTCACTCATTGAAAAAGGTTGCTTTAGGGGTCCCCTCTGGGATTGGGGGCCCTGAAGCTTCATTAGTTTTATAGATCTGCTACTATCTGTGACCAAAGTCTGCTATTGTTCAGGGATGAAAAGTAAATACAAATATAAATGAAAGAAATAAAAATCATTCCTCTTTGTTAATATAACTTCATTTTGTAGGCTAAAATGTTTAGTTTATTTTCTACTTTAATTTCAGGATGCAAAATATTTACCATTTTGTTCCATTCTTCAATTTTTTAAGTAACTTCATAATTCCATCCTCCTATAATTTCTCAGCAAACAATTGCTCTAAGCATCTTTTGAAGTCTTAGAAAATTGGATTTTTTTAATTAAGAGAATTCAGTAGAGATCAGAATAACTGATAATATGAAAGTACAATATCTGGTGACTAGATGATGAATGAAAGCCTGTCAGCTAAGCTTAAAAAGTTTTGATTGGTTAATAAAGAAATATATGCTTCAGCTAAGCTTAAAAAGTTTTGATTGGTTAATAAAGAAATATATGCTCTAGCATTATCTTTATGGAGTATCATTTAGTTTTTTTGCAGAACAATTTTTTTTTAATTACTTAATTGGGAACAATACTTGTGTGAATCAATCATTTGATGTTTTTGAGTGCTTGAAATGGAGGATTCCATTCCAATCCCAGTATGTAGACAGGATCACTTTCTTTGGATACAAATGGCCAGTTTTTGATGTTGTTCATGCTGGTGGTTAATTTGATTTGTTCCTTGATCACATGCATGCTATGTCATTATAAAAACCACCACTTTTCATTGCCCATCACAATTTAAAAAGTCAACCATATTTGTTAATGTTTAAGTAATAAACTGGACATGGAAATATGGTCCACTACTTTTTTCTAAGGCATTAAAGAGACTAACATTTTCAACATTTGATTTAGATATTTTGAACATGTTGGCACTTTCTCTTACATTCTCTAACATTATTCTGAAGTAATCTGTTTACTAGATTTGTTCTCTACTTGATGAGGGATCATTGTTCTGCAAGATATCAGCAGCATGAAACTTTGAAAATTACTTGATTATCATGCTGTATTCTTCATAAACTGTTTTTTATTGGGGATGGGGTCATTTCGTTCACATTTTTACCCTTTTTATAATAATAAAAAAAAAATCTGTGACAATTACTTATGTGAATTTTAGAAATAAATGAATCTACTTGGCCAATTGGAATGGAGTTAACTTGATGTATTAATGTGAAATCCCACATAGGTAATTTGGATTTTACTGGTATACCAGAAACACTTTAGTGCCTATTTACCTACTTAAAGGAAAATTTTCTATTTTGAAAAGTCCAGAGAAAGTGAGATTTGATAAGAAATTGATGTTTACAAGAAAGAACCAAAGAGTCTGGATCTGAGTCATCTATAGGATTTAGAAGGTAATTCAAGAGAAATATAAATAATATACTGAGGCTGATAGAAAAATGAAGAAATTCTGATTGGTTACGTAATCAACGTAGATCCACCTTAAGAGTGGCAGTGAGAGGTTCCTTAACTAATTGAAATCTGAGAGCCCAAAAGGGAATTTGAATTGGTGAAATTTGGAAAATGTTCAACTCGGGGTTTTTGATAATGAATCAAAACCTCAACCTGACCACACTGGTTTACCTTAATATAAGCAAGCTGAGAGTGGCAGTCCAGTCGCTATTAATCATCATTATTATTATTAACCTTTTCCACTGTTGGAGACAATTTTTGTCTGTAGGACTGAAACCAAAATTCCCTGATTGATCAACTGAATTTGATTATCAGTCATCAATAAGGGGAATTATTGTTCATGATGTATCATGAATGATTCCAATATTCAAGAACTGACTATAGTAACATTGAATTAGGAAAGGTTAATTTAGAAATTAAATCTTGAATAGGAGAAGTTTACCCCTTGTTTTCTGTTTAGAATTGGTTACTCAGTTCCTTCTAAAGTTTTTTCATTTTTTTTCACTCCCTGTAACCCATTGCCTCTTAGTGGCATTATCGCTTTGCTTAGGGTAAATTGATTAAAAAAAATCAAATAAGTCCATTGTTTTAACAAACAAATGTTAGTTGTCTACCTTGAATGTTTTTCTTTTATTTTTCTCTCCCTTGATTCTTGAAGACTTTCAACCAGCTTTGTCTAATCCTTCAGCTCAAAAAGTATGAGTGGAGAAGATTGACTGGCAGAATGTGACCCCTAGCAGCAGACAAAGCATAACATAGCCAAAATATTATTTCTTCCGTCTTCATTTTGAGAATCAATAAACAAAAATATACTATGGTAATTTAAGTAAGAAAAATGTACAGCTGTATCCTAATATTTACTGCTTTTATGCTTTCCATGGTGATTACTCTATAGCTCATTTTGTATGAAAAGGTTTAATGGATTCAGCATATAAACTTTTTTTTCAGTCTTGATACTGAAATGGAAATAGTGAGTTTAGTAACTAAAACTGAATTAATATCTTTAAAAAAGAATTATTCAACAATTACATTTTTTATTTTTTTTTTATTCTTCCAGCTCCTTTTTCCAGGAAATGGAATCTAGTTGAGGAACTCCCTTACATGGAAAAATTGATTCTGGAAGATGACGACGACAATGATGACATCGTAACTTGATATCTGGTCAATTGAATTCCATCTTAGAAAGATTTTTGGTGTTAAAATTCTTTTAAATATCTAATGCTAACAGAGCTTGCATTAAGAAAAAGAAAATTGATGTTACTATAATAAAAATCCGTCCATTTCACTTTTCTTCAGTTCATCATTAATGTAAACTTAGGAATGGGATTTTATTTATTTTTGGGGAGTCACTTTTCATTATTATCAAAACAAATCTTCAGATTGGAAAGATCTTTTAATTAAAATAAATTTTAGGTTTAATTATAATTCATTCTAATCTTCACTATTTTCTCATGTACTCTATTTTTATGCATACCAAATTTTTTATATTTTTATTCACTTTTTTTTCCCTTGATTTCTGGATTCAAGTTTAATTTGAAATTTTCATTTCTGTTCCCAGTTTATTTATAAATTTAATGTTAACTTATTTTATGAGAAGTCATTATCATTAAGATTTGTTGGCTTATTGATATTCTTTTGTTACATTTTGGCCTTTAGGTGGGCAATGATAATGAAAATTTCTTCCCCTATCACAAACTAATGCTGACTATGAAAGAATTCAATGGATCATCAGATAAAGTGTATAGTCTTGTTTTTCACAAATAAATTAAGATATAAATTTGTTAACATAAGCTTTTGACAAAGGCATCACTTTCAAAGATCTGAAAAAAATCATTAATGAATGTAATGAAAAAAAAATTATAAAAAAAAAAAAAAAACTTATGAAATTTATTTTATGTATGATAGGATGCTGAAAGGTTCTCTACAACTAAGGAATTCAAAAAGTAAAAATAATTTATTTATTCAGCTTTTCAGCACTTAGCTCATATAGTTTAATATTTTAAATCACATTGAAATATATTTCATATTTTATCATTAAGTCTAGCAATAGGAGTAGATAGGTTTGCTTATCGTTTGGTTCACACTCCTCCCCGATCTTTGAACAGGAGTAGAGGTTTAGGATTGGGTTTCTAGTTCCTTCTAAAATATTTTCCTTCTCTTCCCCTTTCATCTTGGTGGCATCATCACTTTGCTTGGGGTAGTGCCTCTTACTCTGTAACCCTTTACTTTGAGTGGCTCTTGGGCCTTGTACAGAGTGAACATCAATGTAGAATATCTTATTGACAATCAAAGAAAACATTTTTTTAAAGCTCCAGCAAAATTTTTTTTTTTTTTTTTTTAACAGATATACTCAAAAAATGACTTTCCATATCATTTGTTTAATGGTACGTTATATTGTTTGTGTCAGGCAGGTGAACCTGGTCATGACACATGCGGATTTGGATATATGCTGAAGAAAGTACTTTAGCTAATCATTGCCAGAAAATCCAAAGTTCAATAGGAAATCTATTGCCCAATGGCAAAGTGGGAAGAGGTAAAACTATTGACACTGTTTTGATCTTCAATGATTAGAGGAAGAGAGCAATGCCAGATGAAGGCACTATGTTGACGTCAATACTAGTCTGTTAAGGTTATGTCCCCCGATCCTTATTCCAAAATTCTAGTGTAGCAATCATTCCCAGTCAAGTTGGATTGTATCTTAAACAAATCCATATTTTTGACATTTTTTCTTCCTCATCTCTCATTACTTGGTTGATGGGATAAAGATGATGGAAACAAGTTTTGAAGAAACAGTTGCTCGTCTCAACTTACATATTGGCAGCAAATACATGATTGCCTTTGATGACTAGTCCAGAAATTGGTCCTGCATCTGGGCAGTTTTATTTGGATCACTACTTGTAACTGAATGGGATGCTTAACAGTCAGCCACAATCATTGTAGCTGAAACATCAAGAAGTATATCACTTAACCTGCTGAAATGATGATTAGAACATCAGAAATCTGCTTTATCTGGAAAGATAATAGATATAAAAGAACAGGCTGGACATTACTGGTCAGGCAGATCTCAAGTGTCTTTATCTTGGGGTGTTAGTGTGTGTGTGTGTGTGTGTGTGTGTTTGGATTCTAGTGGGCTTTTTGTGTCAGTCTGGTGGTATCCATGTGTATAATTCCTGTTCATGTTAGTGAGATGTTGGCATGCCTATGTATCATTTTTAGTTGGTTTGGCAGGATTTGTGAGATAATGTGTAGGCATTTTTTGTTTCTGTCTGGTAGTGCCTCTATGTTGATTGGGAAATGTTTTGTGAGAGAGTAGAAGATAGAAGACTTAGGTTACATCGCTGCAGGTATGTGTTTCAAAAAGAATCCTTTGCTGGAATAGTCTTAAATTGTTCAAAATCTAACTTTTTTTTTATTCAAATATTTTTAATTCATACTTTTAAAAAAATTTTCAACAAATAATGGAATTATAAATTTAAAGAAATGTTGACTGTTTTATTTGCTGAATATTGCAATCTTAAAAGAAAGGAAAAATACTTCTTAAAAGGTTTTTATTGCTTAATGATAAAATATTAAACAGTTAGTTGTTAGATCAATGTTGTGTTGGATAGGCAAGATAAGGCTGGTTCACCAAAAATATTGCCAATAAGGGAGAGGGGGGGGGGAGAAAAAATTCTACTTCAGTACCACACTTATTGATTTTCTTTGCTCTTGAAGTAGACAATGACAATTAGATTATTCACCTTTGAACAGCACCATGATATAAAAAATGCCAGAACAGAGCTTCATGGTTTTTTTTTTAATGAGTTTTACATTCAGTTTACCTTTCATCATAAATTTTTTGACACTAATAATCTTTATAACGTGTATCCTAATAGAAAAAAAAAAAAAAAAGTTTAAAATAGCAATTGCTCTATTAGCTGAAATGACCATATATGGTGACCAGATTGTTTTTGCCAATCAGTTTTACTTTGAACAATTTGGATAGCCTTACTAGAATAGATTGAGGGATTCAAAGAAATGGTTTTATTCCTATTTCAATATTTATAACAAAACTGTTTGAAAGAAAGTTTACAAATGTATTAAAAAAAAAAATTTACAACTGTAATGACCTTGTGATACAAATTTTGATATACATCACCATATACAAAATAAGGAACTTTCCTTAAATCAATATTTGATTGTGAAAATATATATTAAAAATAGTTATTTATTCAAACTGATTATTGTTCATATTAATATGAAAATCTTATCAAGCTCTTCAAGAATGAGCAAAGAAGAAAATGTTGATGTTTAATTTTCTTATTTTTAGTTTACTATAGGTAGATTAAAAAAAAAAAAAAAAGTAATAATAATAGAGTAGAAATGCTAATTATAAATTACATAAATTACATTTTTACCCTCCCTAGTACTTATTTATTTTCAAAAAAAAACACAAAAAAACAAAAAAAAAAAAAAAAAAAAGCAAAACATTAATCTGCTTAAATTTTAAGCAAAGAGAAAATATTTTTATTAAGTATACAGAATTTTGGAAATTTACAACTTTTAAAAGTTGTAAATTTCCAGCTCATTGTTAATCATGTGAAGTGTATTAATGCTGTATATTGAAATACAGTTCTACCCAATTGTGGACACATTCAGGCGCTCACCAGACTGTAAGCTTGAGAAAGTTACAGTCGCATTTGGGCACTTCCGGCCTTAAAGGGTTAAAGTTAGAGGACAAATAATTTACAATGTCTAATGTACATCCCTCTATATTGCACATATATGATTGCACATTTTTGGTGTTGGATAAGATTGAGGAGCAAATGACAATTATTCTAAAATTCTATCAGATAAGTTTGTGATGCTCATTAATTGCTTTAGAATCAGATGTTTATATATTTCTTTCAAATGCTTTAATATCAAGAAAATGGATTAGGTTTCAGTTCATTTTAAGTGTTTGTACTGACTAGAAAGACAAAAAAAGCTCATTGATTGGATAGTGTCAAAGTTGAAGGCAATGTAAATCTTGACAAGTTGGCTAATTATAGAAGAGTGGTTTGCCTAAGCGCTCACTCTTCTGTTAATTGTCAGAGGTCAAAATATCCAGCAATTGTTCCAACCACAGGGGAAAATTATACTTTTCCCCCCCGAGTGGACAAAGTCTGAGCCAAAATTTGAACAATTTATTTGTTTTCCATGACAATAATTGTGATTGTGCCTGAAGATCATTAAATTGAAATGAATTTATTCTAATGATAATGTTCCTTTTCATGTCTTCAGTATAGAAGCTAAATGAAAAGGGTTTCATGATTTACATAAATGAATTGGTCTTCCAGTTCCAATAGACTGACCTCTGTGCATGTGTGTGTGCATATCCACATATTTAATGATTCTGTATTGCATAAACAAAATGGCTTGAGAACACTGTATTACGGTTCAGGCACTATTCTGATATACTTTCAACATGAAACTTGCTATCGAATTCCAATTTTCTAACACTCTTGCTAGAATTTTCACATAAAAGTAAAAGATAAAAATTAAAATTATAGTAACTCTTAATAATATTGATAAAGTACTGTAGCATATTAAAATATTTGCATCTTAATATGCCCATTACAGTTTGAGGTTGAAGACAATAGAATTAGCAGTTAAACATCAATAAATAAATAAATACTATATTAGTTAAGGTTAAATGAGATTCATCAACTCTTGCATTACCTATGAGAAAATTAATTTCAATATGTAACTTATCAAATTCACTTGCAGAAACTCCTGAATTAATATTAAACAACTGTAATGAAGCTCGGTTCTTACAAATCCATATATATTGTAACCCCTTTTTAAATATTAAATTATTTCTGATACCCCAATAGAAAAAGAAAAAGAAAAAAACAAACTGAGGCACTTGGAAAACAATTAAAGACCTAAATACATATATACAATATAGTCATGTTTAGTATAAAAAAAACACCACACAACTCCATATAATGTATACACATGATAAAACGTGATTTCTATTAGGTTGGTGCAAAAATAATGACGTAATAATGTTGTTTTTTGACGTTAAAAAATACGTCAAGGAACGACATTATTACGTCATTATTTTTGCACCAACCTAATATAATTTTAAAATCACTTTGGTTTCATTATTTTTAAAAAGAAATAAATACTTTGATAAAAAATATTTTTTTTTATGCCACTAAATTTTTTTTATTTACAAAAATATTTCCTTACCTATATTTCACTTTGTGTGTATTTTTTAATCATATACAAATTTAAATTTTGTACAGGAATTCAGAGCCTGAATTTCAATATTCTGCCTGAAGTGATACTAACTATAATAATATCACTTAAGTAGAATAGGCTTGTGATATTTTCTTTTTATGTATTTTTTTATAACAATTGTTCTATGGATATTTTTTTTTTTTTTTTTTTTTAGCTAATATTGGGTAAAACTGATGTAGTATATGTAAAAAAAAAAAAAAAAAAAAACAAAACAAAAAAAAAAACAATTGCTAAATAAACAAAAGTGAAATTTTCACATCAGGAAATAATGAAAATTATGATTTTAGCATTTGATTAAGCATAATACAAAAAAATATTGTGCTAGTTGATTTTATATCGGAGTAATACATTTTGTAAATAAATTTATTTCTCAGTCTGAATGCAAATTAAGTGTTTAAGTTATCCTTAAACTCAGACATGACATGATAGACAATGTGTGATTCCAAGAACAGAATCATTATTACATGTTCAGTATCTACATTGCTCTAAAATAATACAATTATGAATTAACATATTTTGGATTTTATTATTAACACTTAATCAAAACTAATTTTAAAAGATATTTAATAAGTAATAGATTTCATTTAAAAAGAAAAAAATTTATTAAATATTGCATGGGTCTATGTAGATAAAAAATTTGCAGTATTTACAAAATTCCAACTAAGAAAATTTACGTTTTTTTATTTCTACAATAAAAAATACTTTATTTACATGTGGCCTATTTTCATTTTTGTTATCACATTTCGGCTGCTGTGCCTTTCTAGGCAAGTCGGATCATGAATTTGATCCCTGGACTGGACAGTGCATACTTGAACTCAGTGCAAACAGGGAGAGCAATAATAACAGAGCAGTAGTAAGAACAAGATATCCTTGGACATGTGCAGTGTAATGAGAACAATCTACTCCTGTAAATTAAATAATGGGTTCAGTTTGTCGACATTCACCTGATGAAAAAGCCATAAGGCACAATGTCCGAAATGTTGTGATAACAACAACAAAGATGCGGACAATAGCCTGCATGTATATAATAACTCCTCATCCCAGAAGTAAAAAAAAAAAAAAAAAAAAAGTAAAAATTATGTGTGAATGCAGATTTTTAAATTTCTCAATAGAGATAATTGGAATAGTGAGAGCTTGCTTTTAATTTTTTTTATGTAAAGATGATTTTCCAGATAGCAGACACCTATATTGTATGTGATGAGTAAATCAAGGGGAGAATTTGTGTGTACAGATTTAAAATTCATTGTATTTGCAATGACTGATGCTTCCCCCCCCCCCAAATGTGATCAGAACAGAGAACAAATGATAAGTTTTTTCCTTTAGCTTTAAAAAAAAAAAAAAAAAAAAAAGTCTTCTCCCTCTTTTTAGAAGCAAATGCTTGGTGTGTGTAGATGTTTGCCTTAATCTCATTTAACTCAATTTCTTTTCTTCAGGAACAACCATTAACAACTTCTGCAATATTTCAGTTGATTTATCTGCAATAAACAAAGAGATCATTTGTATTAAGGACTTGTTTTCATAAGTAAAAATAATCACAAAAAAATCATTTTGGAATAATTAAATACTAAATTTCAAAATTATGTAATTTTCCTTATTTTTGTTGACAATTGAACCCACTTCTTCATATAATGTCTATCAAAATTTTGGTTGATATACTCTTCAGCCTACATCAGGCATAATACACTCCATTAGAAAAGATCAAAAACTTTTTCCTTTAAGGAAAGTCATTAAAAGAAATATGAAGGTTACTTATTAATACAGCAACAGGATAAATTCTAAACAATTTTCTTCTTAAGGAAAAAAATATAAATATATATTTATATAGTATATGAAAGCATTAATACATTTTAGGAAAAATATATAATGATTTCTTATATATAATTCCATAATACTAATTATCAAAGCCTTTTTTTTTTTATATAATGTTCGTCATTTTTTAGTGTGTATTCATAATGAACTACTTAAAAAAAAAAAAAAAAAAAAAAAAAAAAAAAAAAAAAAAAAAATCAATGAAACTTTTTTTTTTTTTTTATAAATACTATTAAAATATACAAAACAACTAAAACTTTCTAGGTGAATTTGCCAATCTGGCCTGCTAGACATGCATTTATTTACAAATGAATCAGTACAGTATTATAGTAAATGTAATAAACCAATTCCTGAATATACTTATACATTTCAACAACAACCACATATACAGATGGTCATTGCTACTTAAATTTTAAGAGCTGCAAACTGACCAACCTAAAAAAGAAAAATCAAAAATCTATAGCTAGTGTGTACATATTACACATATCTGTTCTGGCCTTAGGTAAGGTAAGGTAAGGTATGGTATTGTTTACCAATATTAATCTTATGGGTTATTTCATGCCAAATTAGGTAGTTTTCACATCCGGTAATTTTTAATCCTTATTTTATTCTCTGAATGCTTTGGAGACACGTTTTTTGGATGTGAATTGGTAAACAAATATTTTGTGGAGGTGTTTGTGTGTATATATATCTACAACTGTTTAAGAAAACCTATTTTCCCTGGGAAGCCTAGTAACTGAGAGACAGGCACTTTTTTTTTAAAAATAGTATTTCATAATTTGGTATTTATGGCATGTGTGTGTATATCCTTTGCATTTGTAAAACGAAAGTGTCCACAAAGTGTACAGCAGTAAAATATGTGTGTCCAATTCGAAACAGAGTCAGCACAGTATCTTGCCTTCATTCAGACAACAATGCTTCAGCAGTCTCAAGTCCAACTGTTGGTCCAATTTCATAAAGTTTATTACTTTGGTAGCTGTCCCATATTGCTTATTTTTGGGTATATGTAGCAATTTTGTTTTTGAAGTCTGTATAGTATTTTAATATTTGTAATTTCCATATTGCTGGGATTTTTGGCCAATGTATTTGCTTTTAGGTTTCCCTTTATACCTACATGGTTTTATCCAAACTAGGATGTTTGTTTTTTTTCCCTTATTTTAAAGACAGTTTCTAGCAATTTATAAATGTATGGGTAGTTTGATTTTGTTTTTTCTTGGAGTTCTATTAGGTTGGTGCAAAAATAATGTCGTTTTTCTTTTGAAGTTGAATGTCAAAAACTACATTATTTTTGCACCAACCTATGCTATTAGGCTAAATAGTGTGTGTATAGCCATAGTAACTTTCTCTGAATTCTTCAAATTTACTTTGACACAGTAAAAATGTGTCAAACTTAGATCTATATTTGGTTAAGAGGTCATCCATGGTGGAGTATGAGTTAATGTGAGTTGAACTATGTCTTTGGGGTTTTCATATCCCTGTGTTGAGGCTTCTTTAATACAGAAGCCAAAAGAAGTTATAGCTATTGGTTTGTTAGTATAGAAGTATGTGCATTGTGTTTGATACACTAGGTATTTTTTTTTTTTTTGTTTATGATAGCTTTTCTCATTGCAGGTTTAGTGGGGGGGGGTAGTTGGCTTCTTCATATAGACTGTGTAGGTGATGTATGGAAAGCTCCCAAACAAAGTCTTAATGCTTGAGTCTGGATAGGTTGTCATTTTTTTTTTTTTTTTTTTTAAGTATGATTTATGGGCCGAGCTACAAACACAGCCATAATCTCATTTTGATCTCAGGAGCGCTTTGTATAGAAGAAGCATCACTTTATGGTCTGTTCCCCAACCCTTCTTAGAGATTACTTTTAATAATTTAGTCTTTTTTGACATTTTTGTTTGAGAGCGTCAATGTTTGATTTGAAGTTTATTAGCAAGAATTAACCCTAATTATTTGGAATTGTTTATTTTTTTTTATTGGGTATCATGATGGTATGATCATTTATGGCACACAACTGGTTAGTGAGATGAGGTGGTAGTTGGTTGGATTTCTGGAGTCATTAGGCTTAGGGATTGGTATGATTGATGTTTCTAGCCATGAGTTTTGGAATTTGCCTGAATACCATGTGTCATTATTTGCTACGTTTTGTTGATTGGTGTTTGGCAATAATTTTTTGAGACGCGTTTTCCAGGTTTCTTGTTTGATGCTTATGTTGTGTTTTCATATGGGTTTGTCAACAATTTTGCAGATTAGCTGTTGTGTTGAATTTAACTATTTTTAGCATTTTTTCCTGTTTTTGATGGCTTTTCTGTATTCTGTGATGAACCAGGGTTTGTGTTTGTGACATTTGTTGGGAGATTTTAGGAATTGTTTGTGATGCTATGCTAAATAATAGTTTTGTGAAGAAGGATATTGGATCTGGGTCTTTAAGTATTTGACTATTTATAATTGGCAAAGTTCTGTGATTGCAAGCCATTTTGGGGCTTTTTTGTTTTGATAAAGATTGGGAAGTGATCACTAACATCACATTGATCTTCATGAACTTTCCATTGAGAGTCCATGAAGACTGTAGGGGAACAAATTGATAAATCTATTGCTGACAGAACCAGTAGCGGGGTTCAAATAGGTACATGATCCATCGTTTAGGATTGTGTACTACCCCAGATATTACTGTGTGCATTGAAGTAGGGATTTGGGAGTTGTTTGATTAGATTATCAATTTCAGATTTTTGTTTTGATGGAATGTATATTGAGCAGATTGTTATTGTGGAGTGTAGAGTGGTCCTTACTGCAATAGCTTGTAGTTCAGTATGAAGATTTCATTTTTTTTTTTTTTTTTTTTTTTAGTAGCGTTTCTTGGAGACTACTTATGCTTGTGTTGTACTTAAGCATGAGTCTTTAGTTCTTCATAGTGTGATCTTATACCTAGCAGTTCCACTGTAGGATTTATTTTTCTATTTTGTGTGAGGTATTAGTAGTCATTTGAGTGATATTTTTTGGTTCTTTTGAAACTTTCTTGTGAGTAAATGGTAGCTAGGCAGAAGTTTATCAATAACTTGTTATTCTTCATGTTTCAGGGATTTGGTCTTCCATGACCATATATTCCATGCTCTGATCTGTTCATTTGTTTTGATTGTGAGCTTCATCTTTTCTAATTGCTTGCATAGATTTGTTTGTCTCATTTTGTTTTTCCTTCTTGTCTGTTTAGGTGAAATTTCTGCTTGTTCATTTTTGGTTCTGTGTCTTCTGTATCAAAACCTTCAAAACTGATTGTGTTGGGAGGGTTTGGTCTTTTTTTTTTTTTTTTTTTTCCTGTTTAGGAAGGTTCAGTTTGTAGTGCAGTCCCCCCCCTTTTTTTTTAATTTTATTTACTTTTCACTACTCCCTTGGATGAGTTTAACATTCAATATGGGCATGTTTTATCTTGTTTTTATAGAAAGTTGTCATTTTTAATAATATATCTGCATGTTTTGTTTTGTGATTTTTACCAGTAAGATGCCATCTTTTGGGAGCTTAGGTTTGAGAATATGATCTTTTCTATTTAGAATGGAGAGATTGCTTAGTGAAATATCTCGTGTTGATTCAAGAACTATGACTTTCAGAAAGGAATTTTTTTTTTTTTTATTTCATTGTCAGAAACAGATTCAGTATGCTTTCTCTTGATTGATTTGTTATAGGATATATATTATATGAGATTTCAAAATCCATGCTCCCATCGACCTCCAATAATGGGTTATGTAAAGAGGGAAGCCCATTTGAATCGACTTTAATAGGGCTACATGGATGATTTAAAAGTGTTCGGAAGTCATTGGTTCCTTCCCCCAAGTATAGTTGGAACTTCTGGGGTATACAACCATGTTGAAATTTTGTACTTTCAAACAGGTTGACTGTCTGCCACCACCACATAACATATGAATTACTCTTGTTGATTATGATGGTAAATTAATTGATAAAGTTATTAGTGAGTATAGTGTAGTTGCAACAGTTATGGGACAAGCTGATTGGTCAGGTCGGGGCTCTCTGACCACACCTGTTTAGCCCAAGTAAGGGCAAAAGTGGAATGTTATAGCACACATGACTGTACAGACATCTGTGTCAAGGGCTACTCAGCCATTAGGTTGTTGGGAAACTCATAAATAATACCTTATCCTCTCTTCAAGGGTCAACTGTCCAATAATGGTCATAAGCCCTACAATATTTTTCCTTGAGAAACACACGTTTAAAAATTTTAACATTTTTTTCATGTTTTTATTTTGTTTATTGGCCTAATAACATACTGTACCTACATTCATTAAGAAGCATACATGAATTAACTCTCTCTCTCTCTATATATATATATATATATATATAGAGAGAGAGAGAAAGTAATTAAAAATTTGTAGACTGAATTGCTTCAAGATGTGGTATTAATATTGATCTATCAACAAGTTCTTAGAGATGTGACAAAAAAAAAACACAAATTTGAATTTCTCTGATACCTTCAGTGTTGACTAAGCATCTATGAGCAACCACTGGTCTTATCAAATAAAATAAACAACAAAAAATTTCTTTGGCATTGTAAGTTACATGAGGTAACAGCCTGCTGAAACTGAACAGTTGAAGGCTTTCAACATGAGCAGTAAGATGTTAATACATTGCAACCTTTTAAAAATATTTCAGTAGCTTCAAAATCTTCTGTTTGATTTAATGCCTATTTCCTTTTGATTTTTAGTGGCTCCCATTTGAGAATATACCTCAAGATTATACTGTCCACTTTTCTATATGAATGAATACTGAATTGAATATCAATATAAATGCTTCTATCATCATTCTCAATATGCACTGGAGTGACTTCATCACAAACACCAAAATCTTTTAGACCCTCATCTCTTGCTAAATCAATTATTGTTGGTAGACCACACAGGCTGCCAATAAGGAGAGCTGATCTTGTGACAAACATCCCTTTCCAAAGGAAACCACAGATTAAGAGCAAAACAGAAAGTGGAAAACTCCATTACTTGAACCACTAACTCATAGATCCAACCTCTTCTGACTGTAATATTTAATATGCTGACTGGTGAAACTTCAAACTAATCAAAAAGAGAAAAAAAAAAAAAAAAAAAAAATCATGGGGCAATATGCCACCTGCAATGTGTAATCTGTGAAAATTTCCTCCAAATCCATTTTATATTTAAGAACTTGACTTTAATATGGCAGGAAAATAAAATTCTGTTTGTATTTTTATGTACATGCAGTTAACACTTTATGAAAAAAACCTGATAAAGGAAAGCTTTCAGAATTTAGCACTTCAAGATATTATGAACTAACTTTTGTAATGCAAAAATTTTGTCTGACTTTATACATGCTAGAAATACTGTACTGTTTAAAATAATTTTAGAACAAGGTGCAGTGTTCCCACAATGTTTGTATTTATGGCATTGATGCATAAAGCAAAGTTCTAACTTGATATTGTCCGTTTGCACAGAGACAGAGGATTGGCTTTAAAACTTGTCTGAGATGTGAGAAAATATGCTGAGTAGCTTTTGATTATAGAGACCACAATCAGGATGAATTTAATTGAAATTCACACACCTGGTAACAATGCTTTATCATTTACTAAAACTTAGCTTACCTACAAAAAACTCCAAGAAATATAACTGAATCAAAAAGTCAGTAAGATCCCTAAAATATGGCAAAGTACAAAACTTTTTTTCAGGTTAGAGTGCTCTAAATATTTTTGTTTTATTAACATTTAGAGATTTTAAATGTTCCAAACAAAAGCTCTTGAAAAGGCCTTTTTTTTTCAATTAACAGATAAAGTAGCAGAAATATTAAAGTCCATTAGTGCTAGATGCATGTTATGTTTTTTTTTTTATACCATCTAGTCAGTATTAACAATGGCCTTAGATCCTACAGTCTTTAATACAATGCTGAAGCCATTGAAATATACTGAGCTTGGAAAAACTAATAATAAATAAATGGCCGTATTGATAAAAATTCCCATTGAACAATTGTTTTGTTGAAATTGATATCCATAAGTTAAAACTATATTCCAAATTAACAGGTTGCTGAGGGTACTCTTGTTCTAAGCTTCAGAGGAAGAGGAGTCACTACAAGTTGTATTGGGAAATTTGGTAAACAGTAGAGAATAATCTATCACTTATTGGGAGAGAGAGATTCATGTCTTTTCCCAAAGGTATATTGCAAAATTTATTCAAACTGCTTCAGCCAGAACTTGAGCTTGGTTTTGCCAATTTCATACCTCCAAGATTAATTGTTCTATTAAACCACTTCTTGTTTTACATGTAATATATTGATGCCAAAATATACTAGTAAAATGTTTTTCTCAAAATTCTGGACATTAATTTGTGTTTTCCTGTTAACAAAAGGGTAATCTCCATGTGTGTATCTCCATTAACAAAGTCACTTTAGCTCTAGACTAATTGTTATTACAAAAATACATGAGTAAATTTTTTTTTTTTTTTTTTTTTTTTTTTAACAGTTTATCAACTTTGTGGGTTATTTAAAACTGAAATCTATTTTGGATTGTAAGGATAATTCTGTAAATCATTGCTACAAAAGATCATTGTTATTCTTCAAAAAAAAAAAAAAAAAAAAAAAAAAAATATTAATACATTTTTTTTTTTTTTTTTGAGAACAACATTTTTTTCAGATCATAGCTGAGAGGAGGAGATGCATTCATACCTTTCTCAGGGTTATTTACTCAAAGGAATGTAATGAACCCAACTGGAATTTGAACTAGGCTCTCAAATTTCTCATTCCAAGCCTCTATCCAGCACACCACCCACAAGTCCTGGGAATGCTGATAACAACTTTAACATATAGAGGTTCACCTATTAAAAAATGGGATTAGAACCCTTCCTATTTACAAATTTAAATAAGAGTAACTCATTATACAAAGGAGGGTGCTGAAAAGATCTTGAGCCAAAAATCTAACCAAATAACAAGAATGTGTTTGTTGGTTGGGCCAATAACTTTTCAACACCACTTCATAATTAAAGATGAATTTTGCATCTAAATGAAATATATATATTTATATATATATTATACATCAGTGATTATGTTAGTGTAGTTGATAGAATTAATTTTAAGTATCACACTTACCAAAGAATCTCTGAAGGGGAGCTGGTTTCTTTTTCCAAGTGACAAAGATTAAATAAACTGGAATTCCACTGGCAATGATTAAGCAGCCAATACCTTAAAAATAATGTAAAAATAAAATGTTCATAAAAAGCTTTTAAGTTACTGCCATTTTTTCATAAAGCCTTAACTATTATATCAAGGAACCAAAGTTCTAAATGGAAAGTTTTTAAAGCCATTTCATTAGCAGTTATTTTATTGAAAATGAATAAATTTTTAACCTTTCTTAGAACTGATGTTATCCCAGATTATTCCTCACACCATAACTTCACCTGTAATACTATACTTGATCATTAAAACTAGAAAAGTAAATAAGCTGAAGATTAATTTACCTTTTATAATAATCATTATTATTAACAAGAACAGCATTCAACAACCTTAGAGATTTGGCTAAGGATTGAGTATACAAAATCTTTACAAAACAACATGGGCAAAATTTAAACTTCATACCTACAAAAAAACTATCGAAAGGATGCTTATTTTCCTTGATACCACTATTATAACAGTTAACGATCAACTGACAAATTGGCATATTTTCTAGGCATTTTTAAAAAAATTAGCAAAGATTTAAAAACTTAAAAAAAAATATATAGAGTAGAAAAGGAGATAACCTATAATTGCTGGAGTTTCATGGTTTGGTTTTCTATTTATTAAACATCCTTGATCCTAGATCACACTTATAAAAAAAGAAATTGATTACTTTTTTGGCTTTCATTTGTCAGAGATAAAATAATTTAGGAAAATCTATGTCTGGAAAAACATGTTTATTAAAATTTTCTTGTTCTATAGTTCATAGATATTTTTTTTTATAAAATCATGAATAAAAAAAAATTTGTTTTCATACTTGGTAAATAAAAAAAAAAAGATAAAAAAATATATTGCATTGTAGATGGTTCACATATTTATAAAAGTTTTGTAGATTTTCATAATTTTTTTTTAATAAAGATTTTTCAAATTTATTTCTTTATAAAATATCACTACTAAATTTGCATATTTTTATAAAAAAAAAAAATTTAAACATTGCCACAACATGAATTAATTCACAGATTTTCAAAGTAAAACTTATTAAATGTTTTATCCTCCTTTATGCAGTAAATTTTATCTTCTAAAATTATAGCTTGTGCAAAAAGTTACACCATCAACTTACCAGTTTCAACAGGTTTTGCATAGATAGGTAAAATCACAAGAAAGATAGATCCAATGGTATAAAGAATAGGCCAAATCAGGTTAACCTGAGAATAGAAAATGAATATAAAATCCCTTAAGAATTAGAACAAATTTAAAATAGTATAGATAACAAATATGTTTTATATGACAAGGTGGGATATATATTTATGACAAGTTTTGTGACACATTTTGTCCTAGGTTTCATCGAACTAAAGGATGAAACACAAAACTTTCTACAAAAATTATATATATATATAATATATATATATATATAATGTGTGTGTGTGTCTTAATTTTATTAATTGTTTCCTTATGTAAAGATGTTTTTATATACAATTAAACCTCAACTTCCTTCTAAGACTAAGCCATGTTTTCAATAACATTATCAATAAAAAAAAAAAAAAAAAAAGAGCAAAGTACATGAAACTGATTTATAATTGAATCACCAGTCACTTCCTAAAATACAGAACAGAACTAGTAAAATAGTTGTTTATATTTTCTTAAAGCTATCTAATGATAGTATAAACATTTTATATGTACTTTCCCTCATAAATTTTCAAACATTTATTAAAAAAAAAAAAAAAAACATTATTACAAGTTTAAGATGAAAATAATCAATAATACAACACCAACCTTCAGATATCAATTTTAATAATGTTTCATAAGATAAGGTTTTAATTTTGTATCTTTAAACAAAAGGGTTTTAATGATCTTGTTTTAAATATGCTTTCTTGAAAAGTATTGCTTATGTTCTAAATTAATCTGTTTTTACCAGTCAGTTGGGTATAAAAAAATAGTATAGAATACTTTGTACAATATTATCTGTTAATTACATCTACCAACATAAGAGTACCTCACCACAGAGTTAGTGACCTAGTCTAGAAGACATTTGTTATTGAATAGAGTTTAATCCTCACTGGGCATCCAATTATTTGAGTCAGTGTGCTAAGCTAATTTTAATAAATTATACAAATAGAATATATCTTTACTAGATTTTCAATTTTGAACAAGGAAATTTTTTTAATACATTTGGTTCCTTTTTTAATAAAGCAGGTTTAGACATCAAAATAAATAGGAGACATAAATTAATATTGACTCACTAACAAGGCTATGAAATACTTGTAATTACTGAATTGCCAACAATAAAAAAGGAATAAAGTGAGAATATTTCACCTTAATTGGCCTCTTCATATTCGGTCTTGTGTATCTAAAGTAAAGGAGGGAGATAACAGAGAGACCAATTGCCAACCAGTTGACAAATGACACATAGTTGATGAGAGCATACATATCAGATGATACAAGGTAGAACAATGACAATATTCCCTGAAAAAAAAAAAAAAAAAAAAAAAAAGTTTATATTAGTGATTCTCAAACAGGAGGCATTTGGCTCCCAGGGGAGGAATATTAATAGCAAGTGAAAAAGTATTAGATGGCAATTCAAAATAGATAAAAAGTAAATCTAGGTTCAAGAAGGTAGGAATATAAACTGGGACTTTGAGAACTACTGATCTAGTCAAAGGGGTTTAATATTTTAACACAGAAACCTTTTATGATTACTTATATTTACAGTTCATATATTGCGATGCACATTTACATTTGGAATGAATATTTTTCATTTATATCTACCAATGATTATAAAAGTATGTCCTTGAAAATGTTTTTAGTTGATAACATGATTAATTAAATTCTTATGAAAAGCATGACTATTTTTGGAAAGAGATTGGTCTCTCTCTTCTTTCTAAGGCATCCAGTGACAAATCTTATGTGTTGCCTTTTCTTTTAACTTTTAGTGGTAAAAGAATAATAAACAGCAAGATAGATTAAATAGATTATAAGAAACTGTCATAATTACTGTTACATTGTAAAATATTGGTGCAGAAAATATACATGTTAAGCAAAGATATGACAGTTAAAATTTGACAGGCAGAAACCACACCTAGGCACCCCTCCACATGAGGCAATAGTCAGTAAATTCATTGAAAAATAATTAGTTGTAGTATCTTGATTAATAAAGCAAATGATTCTATCAGAAAGAAATGGATTATGTAACTTAAATGAGCAGTTAAATATTTTCACTTATTTTAGTAAGACAAGCAGTTTCTTTGTATAACTAAAAATAATAGAGCAACTAAATAATGTTAGAATATTGGTTCTGCCAGTAATACAATAACTATAGAAGAGCGTGTGTGTGTGTGTGAGAGAGAATGTGTAACATTTTACTTATGTTTCTACAATATGCAGTAAAATTCATTTTTCATAGGAGTTAAAAAAAAACAGAAAGGAAAGAAAGAAAATTACACCTGCTAGATATTAAACTAGATTTAGACTTCCATCTAATCCAAATTTTTCTTGTGCCATATATAACTGACTACAGCATTGTTAAATAAAGTATTATATTTCATAACATATACATATTACTTGCCAAATTTTAAGTGTAAGAATAAAAACCAATATTTAACATGAACATATACTATTTTAATTTGTAATAATTTAATTTTTATTGATCATACATATTTAATTCTGTGGTAGTTGGGAAACTAGTGACAAGCAGGTGTGTTTAAGTAAAATTTTCATATCTGTAATCCAATCTCTAGAGTAGAAGACAGAAGATGATTTTAGAAGAAAAATCTTAAGATGTCCAAAAAGCTTGTAGTTCTAAAATATGATATATGTGAATTCTATTTATACTTAATATGAAAGAGTGTTCACTCTGTCTTTTAAAGAGCAAACCTTTGAATTCATTAATATAAGAATGTCAACATTTAAAGAAATATCATATTGCAAGAAAGTGGTAATAATGATGGCCTAACATTTATCAAAGAACACTGAATGTTTTAAATGATAGATTTAAGATATTAACAGTGATCAGTAATATAGCAGACCTTCAGGGAAATGTCCTTTAATTTATCAATAAGAATGTTTACTTATAGATTTAACAATAACTACATTTACTTACCATGAACAAAACAGCAGGCATGGGAGTGTAGTTGTTAAGAGAAACATAACTCATGACTTGGGGCATGTGACCTTCTCTGCCACCAACAAAGAATAACCTAGAACAAGAAATTGATTTTCTTTTGTTTACTGTAGAAATGAAAAAAATGTTGCAAAACTACCAAGTTACCTAGTAGTTACTTCTTTTAATCTCCTCATAATTTCTGATCGGGAATATTGTGTTAAACTGAAACATTCATCTAATATATTTATAAATACTATAATCAGACGAAATGTAAATTATGTGGAGTAATTTATCAGATTTTTTGAATATTTAAAATGTTTTCAAAGTTCTAAAAATTTTGAAGCTAAAGAAGGTTGGCGCATTAAAGTTTACTTCATGGTTTAATTTCCAAATTCTAATTGTTAGAATGCAAACTAAAAACATTAATTATCCAGTGCTTGTATCAATCTTCAGTAGGACAAGAGAGGTTAACTTACCTTGATGAAGTAAAGAGAATACCATTGACACCACCAAATGTTGAGAGTGACACAAAAATAGGCATTATCCACCATAGTATTCCATATAGCCTTTTTGAGAACATCTAGAAAACAAATTCTAATGAAAGTAAATTTGAATATCAAGAAAATACTTAAGTTTTTATAGAGTTCCTACATACAATTATTTTCACAATAAAACTGTGTCCCCATAAATTAATACTTATTAATCACTTTTAAAGCAATTTAGACCATTTATATAAATTATAATTTAAATTATAAAACTCAACATAAATAACTCAATTATCTCATATGTTTAGATATTTTAATACTTAAATGTAAACAAAACAAAAAGTTGTTCACAGATATGATACTAAATAAGAATAGTCTAAAGTTAGTCTGAATTTACACTTTTCACATCTAAATTCCAATTTTGTTTTTATAACCTTTTCACTATCTGAAATTGAAGTTTACATTGTTTTAGAATTCATTGTTATTTAAATGTACACCTAAATAAAATTCACATACATTATTCCATTTCTAAGAGCAATTCAGTTCAAATTTCAGTTGCTCTTAGATTAAGCCATGGCATTTTTACTTCAAGCAAAGTCATAGTGCAATGCATGGCCAGAAATGGAGGCCTATCTCAAATCTGGTCATTTCACTGTGAGCAAAAGCTTTACTTTGTAGTAGTTCGTTGCTGTAGTCAGTTTAAGAAATTCAAAGAAAAAGAGATTAAGAGCATAATTAATTTGGCTCAAAAAATTAATCTTTGTCTTGGTATATTTTTTTTCTTTTTCTATGCTTTTATTACAATCTATATAATTTGGTGGAGTTTCAGACACATTACTTCCCAGCCCTGTTAACAAGGATGTACAAAATGTTATATTAACTCTTTAATTACCCACATTTAAAACAGTTTTAATGAAACCAAGACCATATAACTATGAATTCTGAAACAAAAATATGACACAAAACAAAGGATCTTTATTTTATTACTTAGAAATAAAGTAGCTATTGTTATGCTGACCTATTTTCCATAATATACTTTTTATGATTATAGAAATACCATTAAAAAAAAAAACAACAACTCAATTTTGCTAATGCTTTGTACACCTCATTTATAATTAAAAATATTGGGTTAAACTTATTGAATTTGATTATATAACATTAACTTTAACAATTTTGAAATACATTTATAAAATGAAACATTAGATGTCAGCAGTGAGGTTACCCTGGCTTCATTACAAATTTCAGGTATTGCAACATCAGATACATATACAAAATGTACCTGTTGAGAGGCGGCTTCTCCATATAATTTGTTCCATGATATACTTTTTGTATTTTAAAAGACAATTATTACATCAGGAGGTAGATCTTGTTTTTATAATGGCATCAAATTTGCATTAGCCAATCAGATTTTGTTTTGCCTGCTGTCTATAGGTGTCTGCACATGCTTTCCAGTTTTGTCTTTCTTGAACATGTGTCAATGTTATGGTAAGTCTTTTTTTTTTTTTTTTTTAAATTAAATGTAAAACAAACTCCATGCAACATTAATTGCCATATTATGTTACATTCTCCTTAACCTATGTCTATGCATTCACTTACTAACCTGTCAGCTGGTCAAAAAAAAAAAAAAAAAAAAAAAAAAAAGTCTTGTGCCATGGAAAAATCAAAACCAACAGGTCAGGCTCCGATGTTCTGTTGTGGGGAGATCATATTAAACTCCATCAACATTAAATCTGTTGGCTTTGAAAGCTATTTCACGCCAACTTACTTAAAAAAAAAAAAAAAAAAAAAAAAAAAACACAATACTAAATTACTTCAGGCTGAGGGTGAGGTCAATTGGTACACCTATTCAAAAGCCCTTTGGCCCCTCACCCGAAAATGCTTTGCTATGGTGTTTAAAACTAAAACACACCATTGGCTTCAATACTGCCCAAGCCAGAGAATGCAAGGTAATTTACTTAACATAGGCGTAGAGGAGAGAGAGAAAAAAAAAAAAAGTTTTACTTATCATAATGTCTTATTCATACTTTAATCCATGGGTCATTCCTTTTTAGCCATATCCACCAGAATCCTTCTTCAGCTGCACCAGGACTTTTTTTTTGCTGCTCCTACGATTCCAATTTTTGCTAGTGCCTTGCTTAATGAGTGTCCCACAAAATCTCTGCACTCCATTTCTATTGGATCAAAGTAGATTTTTCAACCATTTTGCTGGCACCTTTCAACTAGCTCCTGGTATTTCTCACGGTTTCTTTCATTAGCAAGTGTGATATTCTCCTCCCATGCAATTGATAATTCCCAAATTATTAATTTCTTTGGGCTGTTGGAATATATTAGTAGGGCAAAGTCTTGCCTGCACTATGTGACTTGGGAATTTCAGTTTTTCAGGTCAGTGATCAGCTGCCAATTGGATGCTGTTGAAAGCATATTTGGGGTATATTTTTCTGTTGTTGTTTTATTTCCTCTGGCCTTAATAAAATGTATTAATGGCTTTTTACACCCTACTTTAAATTTGCACAACCTAATGGCTAACATTACTGCATTCGCTATGGCTCTAATGATACCGTCCATCCCCTAAAGCCTTGGGACAGCTGCTTAATATGTGCTGCAATGAACCTCTCCTACATTGAACACAGTTGGGTGTTTCATTTATTCCCCATATATTTAGATTTGCTGGACTTGGGAGAATGTTGTAGGCTGATTTTATTAGGAACTGCATTCTACTGGAGTCAGTGTGCCAACTCTCTTCTGTCACAGCTAATTCTTTAATTTCGTTCCATTGTCTCCCTGTCCAGGTCTATTCCTGCTCCTCTTGTTTTTGAGTTTTTAGATTCTCTGAATTGGTGGACCTCTTAGGAACTCCTCATTGAGGCTGCTAAGTGGTAGCTTTAGTGTATTTGTGTTACCTTACAGTGCAGCACTGCTTAAACTTTTAGGTAAGCCAAGCCATCTTCTCAAACACATTGTTATTTTTCTCTCCAAAGTTCCCACTGAAGTGAGCGGGACTTCATATAGTTAAAGGAGCCATAGTACTCTGGGTAATAATGAGTGTTGAATACCCACACTTTAAATTGAGCTGCCACGTCCCATTTATCAATTTTTAATAAAGCTGTGTCCAGGTTGCCAACAATCTGTCAGGTAGAGGCAGTATCTTTCAGGCTACTATTAAATGTCTTGCCTAAGTTCTTGATTGATTTCTCTGAGAGCGTTGGAATATTTATACCCACAACAGTAAATCTATATTTGTTGGTGAACTAGCCTTTTTCAATCACTAGAGGCCTTGATTTAGCCAATTTCAATTTCATCCATGTTCCTTTCAACACCCCCTCAAGTGCCACCTGCTACAGTATTCATTGTGACTGTAAGGTCATCCATGTAAGCTCTTACTTTTGGCTGCCGGACCCCTGACTGAGGTCCATGGCACTCCCTTTCTGCAGCATTGACAATCATATTCATAGCTAAGGCAAAACCTGAAAGTTGTTCTAATAGTCCATGATTAAATTGCCAATGATATTAGAAACGTGGTGCTGTTCTAAAGCGTCACCCACGAGCTTGTGTGGAATCCACCTGTAGGCATTTGTGATGTTCAACCACAAGACTATTAAGTCACCCTTGTTCTTTCTGACTTCTCTCAGAAGTTGTGTCAATATTCACGTGTGTTCCAGGCAGCCTGACATTCCAACAATGCCTTCCTTCTGGACTGATAAGTCTATATAGCCATTATTGACACAGTATTAAGAGAAACGTTTGGCCAAAATCCAAAATATTAGGTTGGTGCAAAAATGACATAATAATGTCGTTTTTGACATAAAAAATATGTCAAAAACAACATTATTACGTCATTATTTTTGCACCAACCTAATATCTTGTATTTGGTGTTAAGTAGAGAAATGATACAAAATTGTTCAATCTCTTTTGAAAATTTTTCCTTAGGGATCCATAGCCCATTGGCTTGCCTCCATTGTGCAGCAATTCTGCCTCTCCTCCAGATCACCTTAACAATTTCCACAGAAATTGGAGTATTCCTGTGCATCAATTGTATACAATGTAAGGGACTCCACTAGGACCTGGTAATGATGCAGACCCAGATGCTCTGACCACAGGGACTCCAACCTGGAAATAAATAATGTTTCAGAGGCCCCTAGGTAATCAACAGATCATTTGGGCCCAATTCCTGATCCCTTGCCGGGTCACAGAAGGAGTTTTGAAGATAAATGTTAATCTCCTCTCACTGATGACTCAAAATATCACTAAAAAAAGAGAGACCTAGCAAAGCCAAACTGATTTGATATGAAACTGGCTAGTTTCCTCACTCTTTCTTTCCTCTTCCACTCCGTTCTGTGTAAATTCAATTTATTTCGCAAGTCTTCAGTACAAGTCAATTTAAATTGTTTCCTGAGTGTTCTGATTTCTCTCCTCAGTTCTCTTATCTTGTGCTCTCTCCTGTTCAAATTGTAAATCTTTTCCTGATGTTGCATTTCAACAAAGATCATTGCCATAAATTTTAAATGGTGGTCTAAATCTCTTCTTGCAGCTACTTGCAAATGATGTCATTCCCTTATGTTGTTAGTTGGTGAACCATTTAATCCTCTTCCAGGTGCCATACCTGGTGAATGAGTAACAAGTACTTGAAGATCCGAGGCTCTGTGGGGTGCCTCCTGGCTGCGGTCCTTCTGCATTTTACCAGGACTGACCTGTGTGTTGTGTTGGTTTCTCCCTGTCCAGGCATTTCATTCAACCTTGGTGTATATTGAGGCCTCGTGGATTTTTACATATCTTCCCGCATAGGCATTTACTTGTAAACCATTCTACATTTCCAGTCATTAACGTCAATTCAGTCCTAGTGGCGATCTCAACCTCCCCCTCCCCTCTCAGGACCCAATGAGGGTATGCAGCGTTGAAATTCATAGAAGCTAGGTTTTGGGTACTTGTATCAGGAGGTAGATATTACTTTTATAATGGCATTGAGATTTACATTAGTCATTCAGATTTTGTTTTGCCTGCTGTCTACAGGTATAAAGGTCAATAGTGTGGTTTGCTCACTGTGGAAGAAGATTTGAGTTAGGTCATCAATTCTAGCCAGAATTTGGACTAGCTTTGAAGTAAAGAATGCCATGGATCAAGCATAAAAAGGATTATATCAAAAATTAATACTTACAACTGCTACTGCTGCTCCAGATTTAATCTCAACAGGACTAACAGTGGAAAAATAAGCCACATTTGCAAACACATAAATGATTGTCACCATGATGATAGAAATCCATATGGCTTTGGGTAAATTTCTGTAAGATGAAATAAAGAAATGAAAAAAAATCCTTTCACAATTTATAGTAATATTATAGACAACAAATAACTACAGGAGTTGAGGGATAAGGTCTAGTCCTAGAAAACAAGTTTTAGTCCAGATAGAATAATGAAACTGGTATAAAATCAAAGTAAATTTCTCTTCAAAATTAAAAAATTATTTTACCTCATAGTCACCATTTAGTGCTATATCTTTATCTGAATGTTCTCTTCACTTTTTCACGCCATATTTGAAGATACTGGTTTACTTTTGATACAGTTGTACACAGAAACTTCAACATTAGGTAAAAAATAAAAATAAAAATGTTGATCTTTCAATACTACTTTGAATTTTAAAATCAACCAGAATTCTGATAGAGCCAGTGTGCAATAACAGGCTTCTTACAGTTTGTGCCATTTGTTGATTGCAATGCAGTCTTGCACAAATAATTTTCCTTTCAGAGTTTATTCTGCAGATATGTTGTTTGAGGGTTTGAAAAGTTTCATTGCTTTCAGATTATATTTCAATTGTCATACAACCTGCTAGCCAAAATTTACATCACCAATACTTTATACATAACTTGCAAATAGTACTCATTACTAACCAACACTATTACTCAATAGCATTCCAGAATTAACTAATTAACCCTAAATACACATGAACAGGACTTTACTACCTAATACATTTTTTATCACTTCTATTATTCTAATTATTAATAAATCCTTCTGAGTAAGATAAAACGCTTCTCTCATATTGAATCTAAAACTGATATCTGTCAAGGAATGACAGATTAAAATAATTTTATTTTTAATCATTTCACTCCAAGCAAGGTGGGAATGCCACTAATATGCAAGGGGTTACAGAGAGTGAAGGTGAAGAGGAAAAAACTGGGTATGAATTGACCGAGAAAAGGATAAAAGCTGAACAGAGTTCAAGAAGATGGCAATTGACATTGCATTTAAATTTTTGAAGATTGTAATCATCAGGGAAGCAAGGAAATGGAAGGGAGTTCCACAGGTGGGAAGTGCAAGAAAAGAAACTGCTGGAGTAGAAGTGGTGCTTATATTTACCTAATTCAACAATAAAATCTAGTGGCACGCTTAAACTCACGTAGTCTGGGCACTAGGGAAAAAAGCTTGTCAGAGCAGCAACCATGAAAATATTTGTAGAAAAGACAGAGGGAAGCCATGTCACATCAGTGAGAAAGTGACTGAATGTCATTTTTTTAATTTGTTTTTCTGTGACATTTGAAAATAGTTATATATTCAACATTTAAATAAAAAAATTAAAAAAAAAAAAAAAATCTTTTGTATATTTAAGACACAATTACAAATTTCACACTTTAAAAATTGACAGTAAGAAAATTTTGTTAATTTTGAATCTTTTTAATCAAGTAAATTCACAAAGTGATATCGATTGTCTTATAGATTTTAAATATAATTACTACATCCGTCTATTGGTACAGGTTACTGAGTTTTGTCTACAGAACCTGTGAAGAATAAGACAAATGACACTTAAAAATTGAAAACTATCCATTTTAACTGTTCATAGCTTAATTCCAGAGTAGAGGACCCTCCCACATGAAAAAGTAAAAAACAAAAATATACATAAAAAATAGTACAAGGGATTTTAACAGATTGATCAGTATGTTAACCCCCCCACCCTCCAAAAAAAAAAAAAAAAAAAAAAAAAAACACTATTTTCCAAGTTCTGGCAGATAGTTCATGTATCTAAAAAACCACTCCACCAGGAAATAAATATAAATTTTGTACCATTTTTTTTTTTCTTTCTTTAAGGAAACAATTTTACACCTTAAGTTTTTTGAAAGCAACACAGGCATGTGTGCATGCATACAAATATATGAAAAACTACAAACACATACCAAAACAAAAAAAAACAAAAAAAAACAAAAAAAAACAAAAAAAAAAAACAAACACACCAAACAAAGAAAAAAAACAAAAAAAAAACAAACACAAACCAAAAAAACAAAAACAAAAACAAACAAACCAAAAAAGTAAAAAGTAAAAACAATTTTTTTTATTAGTGTATATCAAAAGTGTTTAGTGTTTGCTCAGGTCATAAACTAAGGATGGAGTTATTCTCCATACTGACTAAACGATCAATGGAGACAAAGATGACTCAGCTTCATGCATGACGCAAGTAAAGTTCACTAGGCTAGGGTGTGAAAATTGACTGGTTCAGTAAGGGTCTTCTTTGCAAGGGATTATACCAGTAGCAAGTTTAACAATCAGTCAAAGACTGAATATAGGACACCAAGTTCAGTGCACTGTTTTATGATCATCCTCCAGCTGTGTTTTCTTTTTTCATTAATTATAGAGTGGCTTTTCAGCTAACAAGTTAAATTCAAAATGCTTGGAGAAAATAATGTTAAAAATAACTTACTTTACTGGATCCTTTAATTCTTCAATCACAAAATTCAAGTAATTCCTTAAAAAGAATAAAATACCATACTTCATATAAGCAGTGAATTTGACAATTTAAATATAAAGGAATATTTTGCAATTAAAAATTTTTTTTTAATTATCTTATTACATATTAATGTCATTGTTTTGTCATGATAAAGCAAACATGCATAAAATTTTACACAGCAAATATTTGTTTATCAACATTATCTCCTTATCAATGCACTTAATTCAAATATTATTCACTGAAAATTTAATATTAAAATCCATTTAATTAATATTAATTCAACACTGAAGTGCATTCAGAAGAAAAAGTGATATTGCTGAAATCTCAGCATTTCATATGTAAAATAACATGATATTTCAATATTTGTTTTTTATGAACTTGAAAGAAATGGAGTTTTAAACTGTATCAAGTTAATGAATTTCAGCAAACATCAATTTCAGCATTCACAGGAAATTTTTTTTTTTTTTCATATAATCTATTCTACATATACACAATTATACGTTTGTGGATTTAACTTTGGCTGTCCTCTGATCTTAGAATTATCTTTCAAAAGAACAGATTGCATAAATAAAAATTCATCAAAAATGCAAAATAGTGCCTTTAATATTTCTTCAAAGATAGAAAACCTGTTCAATTTCTTTCCTAATGTTTAAATCAATCTTAATAATTTTGAACTTTTTTTTTAGCTTCAAGTTTTATTCCCTTTATAGATAAACTCTTAGGATATGAAATAGAGACCATTTCAAATATAAATTCAGTAACAATAAAAAATGCATTAATTGGTTTTCTCTATTCAATATCAATTATTTTTTTTAAAATTGCAGACTTGAACCTCATCTTGATTCATATTTTATCAAATTAAATTTACATTTTGTAAAATTTATGCATGAGTAATTAGTACATTTTATTGGTAAGACAAAATTGATAATCTGTCATATAGAACATTCACTAGTCAAGCAGTAATAATATAAGAGATACCTTTAAAAGAAATAGAAAAAACATTAACACAATAGATGTTTGGGCCATCTAATATGTCAACCAGATCATATCACAATTTGTTTTAGCACATCTGACATGAAATAGGAAAAAAAAAAAATAAATAAAAATAAAAAAGAAGTCATTGGAGCATTCATATGACCATTCAAAAAGTGAGGCCTCCTCAGCCCGTCTAAAGAGATATTCTGGTCTGCATTTTTAAAGTAAAGTACTTTGGATGCTTTTGAGGATCTTGAAAGATCCTCTGTAAAGCAGTTGCAGATTGTGTGAATCACATGCAAAGATATGTTATAGAGTCAAAAAGCTTATATATATATATATATATATATATATATATATATATGGTACTATGCATTATCTTGGTAGATGAGCATTGAATGTCTTCCTTTACTGTTGTGTGATGTCCCAGAAGAACTAAGGGAAGGTCTCCAGCCAATCAGACTGGTTCAACATTGTTCTCAGGGCTAACTTCAAACTGCAATGGAACTCTTCCATGGTGCGATTTGCTTTAAGATAAGCAGTGATGCAGATACTTTTACTATCCAAAAGAAATGAGAATAAATCGGATTCAAATTCCCAATATCTGTCTTGTAATGACACTTGGGATGCCAAAATGACATACCCCTCCTAAAATATAGGTTTTACTATAGTATATGTATAAATGTCTGGCATGAGGAATACTTTGCACTAGTAAGAAAAAAAAAAAAAAAAAAAAAAAAACAAACAAGCAATATATGTTAGCAAATACTTGTATAGATAGGTCCCATAATGTCTTTGATCAAAGCTGAATATCTAACGTCATGTGTAACCAAATAAATCTGCTTGTGACTATCTTGATTTGAAATGTTAGCACCAGAACAAGACAAGTTATGAAGTATGAAGAAAATGTTATGTCACAAGGACTCGGGATTCAAGGAACTGACCAATGCTGAGATCATACAGTGTTTCTAGATTGGTGTTAAGAACAGCAATTTTGTGCAGTTTCAATGACAAAGAAACTATTGCAGTTGCTGATCCCTTACCTGTTCACTGACAAGTGATTGGCACTCTGTACAAAAGGTGCAAAGGAAGAGCATTGATAACCTGAGATATAATATCTGCAGGAATGTTGCTCACTCTTTCAATAAAAGCAGGTCACTATCTATTTGGAAAGTGCATCCTTCATTAACTGGTGAAAACATACTACTGAATATGCTGCTCAAAGTTCTTGTCCCAACGTAAAGATCTGGCTTCCGTAAGTAACAATTTCCTAGGTAAGAAAGAAATTGACTTCTACTGGTCATCAATCTTTTGCTACAAAACATCCATGCCAATGAAAGATGCATCAACCATCGTACACAACACATTTCCTGACTCAATACGTGATAATTTCACTGTATGAAACAAAATAAATTTAATTTTATGAAAAGCTGTTAGAGTAGGGTCAGACAAATCTATGTTGCAATTTTGTTAGAATGCATAATACCTGTAGACAATTTGAGAGAGATTTGAGGCAGAAATTAATCATCCTTAAGAATTTGTGCAATTTTCTCATGGTGTTAGGTATAGAAAATTAGAAATAGCTATCATCTTTGTAGAAGGGAAAATACCAGCTGAACTAATTCTTTGATGAAAAAGATTGTAATAAGGACATCATTCACTTAGATACAATCAAAATGAAATTGTGCAACACATGATCAATGAATCTCTGAAAGTACTGCACTGCATTCTTTAGTTTGAAGGGACAAGCAATAACTCAAACCAACTAGAGTAGTTATAATAGTCTTTGGCATATCATGCATCACTACTGGGATCTGAAAGTAGACTCTGATGAGGCCTAGTCTAGTGAAAAATCATTATCTTGGGCAATTGTTAATAAATTCCTTTTAAATTACAACTATCAGATCATTATGCTAAAATGATTAAGTCAGCATCAGGGATCATAAAAAGAATAATCCTCCAGCAAGTTTTGAACTTGTATACCTTAACCTTTAGAGACAGCTTTACAGGAATAGAGTAGTAGTAGTAGTAATAATTAATAATAATTAGTAATTAATTATAATGGCCACTCATATTCAAGAATAACCATCTACTAGGGTGGCTAGCTAATCCCTATTGCAGATGCTTGCTCAGGCACATTTGTGTTTGCTCAACACCCAAAGAGTCCGCCTGAGCAGATCTTAGTTACAGTTTCTGGGAGAAAGCATGTTATCTAGCATGATCAATAATCTGAACAAGGCCAGCACACTCAAACTCTCAGTCACCATGACTTGTGACTGTGCTAGCACAGCCATCGATGGTCCTCAAAGGTTCCATCTACCCAATTTCACTTGGATCAAACCATGGTATGGTTTTCAGGCACTTTCCAAAAGTCCTGCATGCTGGGATTGCCTCCTCCAGACCGATAGCATCAGGATGTCACCTTCCTGATAAATCAACCATGGTGTGATTCAAACCTGGGTCTCATGGTCAGAAAGCAAATGTTTGAACCACTTGGCCACATGCTCATAATAATAAAAGAAATACTAACAAAAAGATTACTAATAATACTGTTTCACATAAGAAATTCTAGAGATTTATGTCTGTTTAAGTGTCATAAGATAGTGATTCCAAAAATATGTAACATACAATACAATCTTATAAGTAGTTTTGTCACTCATTTAACAACCAATCTTCAAAAGATAGAAAATTTGATTTTTGTTTAAAATTCCCAACAACATTTTTGTTCCAAGGGTAGATCAATATATGTAGTTTGATAGTTATTAATTGAAATTTGATCTGGAATTTTCAATGTATAATGTTTGATTTATATTACTGAATTTAAATATAAATCCATATATTTGAAAGCTACAAAATTAGCTTAGTGTTACAAAATTCAAAATTGACTTATTAGTAGCCCATCTTATTTGCAAAGTTCCTCCCTGCCTCCCACCAATCACAGTGCAAAATTTAATAGAACTGGGGGCTTTCAAAAATAGCCTCATCTAGCAACCTTGTGCTCAGTTATTTTATTTCAGGTATTTGGGCCAGTGTAATTTAAGTCAAATTCTGATGGACATATCCACATTTAGCCATTATTTCACATCATATTTTTTTTTAAAATAGTAAATGGTGTGCACTTTATAAATAAAAAAAAATCTTGGCAATAAAGAAAAAAAAAAAAAAAAAAAAAGAAAGAAATTACCTATTTGGTTTATAATATTCCAAATACACAGATTGAAATTAACCTCTGTGATATAAAAACTATTTACAATATTGCTATTACTTACCAGCCATTATAAGCAAAAAGTCCAGAATAGAATGCGAGAGAGACTTTTGTGACATCCATTTCTGTGTCTTGAAAAGAATTTTGTAAATATTCCAAATTGCCTTGTGAGGGAAAAAAAAGAAAAAAAAAAAAAAAAAGAAATCAGCATAAAAAATTACATATAAATTTTAGAATTAAAAAATATATTTGTTAAACCTACATTAAAAAGAATTGCTATTTTTGCAACAAAGAATTTTTCTGAACCTCTTCATAATTTTAGGATTTAAAGTCATTGCTTTGATATTCTTTTTAAAATGTTTAATTTTAATGCATCAAAATTTATTTTAAAACTTATCTCTACCATTCTTCAATTTTCAAAATAATTCTTGCTCTTTCCTTGTTTTACATTTTCTCTATGAACAAACCCTTGTTATAAAAAGCTTAATATTGCAGCCTAAATCACAAACACATGCAATCTCTTTGATTGGCTGTTTAAATCCAGAAAATATTTTTAGATTGTAAGAAATTTTCTTTTGAGATAATGGTTTAGTGATACAAGTCTTACTAATTAACCCACAGCTGGGAGAGAAGTGTTGGGTTCATACCTTTCCCAAGAGTATTTGCACGTAAGTAAATATAATCAATCCAACAGGAATTGGAACTTATTTTCACAATAAAATTATTATTAATGAACCAGGATATGAGCTAGATATTGTAGGAGTTTCAGGTTATATTGATCCTTATGAAAAAATAAGGACAACTTATCAGGTTTTATGTAAACAAAGTTCAACATAAATTTTTAGGAAAAGATGGACAAATATTCCTGCAATAAGATGTAGTCTCAAAAAATGTGTATAGGCCTCTGTCGGTCAGGGTTGACCATGGGTAGCATCCAAGTTGTCTGCTTGGCTGGAGCATCGACGTCTGTGACTGTAGACGCCGATGCGAGAGTGACAATCTGTTGCAAAGGTTGCATGTGTCTTCTGTCTCGGGTCTGTTGGCGCTGTCACTTTGCCTTCTGTGGGTCCACCTTTCCATAGTGTCTTGTGTCAGCTTCTCCTCCCCTGACTATTTGGATTGTATGGCTGCCAGGCTCTCCCAGGACTGTGTTGATGTCCACAACTTTCATGTCATGTCTCACTACATTGCGATACTGCAGCTGTGGCTGCCCAGCGGTTCTCCTTCCAGCGGCCAGTTCTCCATACAAGAGGTCTTTGTGGATGCAGCCATCTGGTATGCGATGGACATGGCCCACTGTCTGAGCAGTGTGAACATGCTGGGCAAGCCTGCTCAAGACAAGACTTCAGTGTTGGGCCCCTCATCTTGCCATGCTATTCCTAGGATGCCATCTTGGTCTTTACTGACAGCTTGGGATTGGTAGACACACATTTTGTGAGGTGCACAAATGTTGTGGCTGCCTTCACAATTCTCTTGTCAATCTGTGCCTAAGGAGAGGTAGTCAGTGATGGTAGAGCCAAGGTACGTGAACTGATGGACTGCACAAAGCTCAGTCATCAATGGTGATGGCTGGTGGTGTTTTGGTACCTTGTCGCAGTACATTTGTCTTTTTCAGGCTGATGGTCAGCCCAAAGTCTCTGCAGGTCTGGGAGAAAACAGTTCAGTGACTGAAGTTTGCACTGGGTGTGAGTTGCTACCACCACATCGTCAGCAAAAAGCATGTCTGACAAGGGCTTCACGTAGTTTGGTCCTGGCTCTGAGACGAGCGAGATTTAATATCAGATGGCAGGTTGTTCAAAGGTAGTTTAATAAGATGTAGTCTTAAAAGGTAGTTAAAAAAAAAAAAAAAAAAAAAAAAAAAAAAAAAAAAAGTGTTGTCACAGGAAAAACTATCCTTTTCACACATCTAATTATGGGCACATTTGTCCTTTTGCCAATTTTTATTTATAAATGAATCCAAAAGATATCAGCTACAGAAACATTTCATGAACACTCTCTCCTATATTTTTTTCTGTTTTATATGGTCTTTATATTCTGTTGATTTTAACATCATTTTCAGCAGTTTTTATTGCTTCCAAGAGACTTTCTTTGCTTGAATATTGTTTCCCATTCCTGCTTGTACAAACATGCCAAAAATCATGGCATTGGTGTCTTGTATTGTGTAGGACTACCTCTAGCCTGGCTAAGTGTAGCAAATTGACATTGATTCCACAAAGCAGTCAGAAGACCTCTGGCAAGATGTTTAGTCATGTCTCAATAGTTATCCACAGCTCCTTGATATTTGTATACAAGATCTTGTATGCAAATAGGTCTATTCGCACATCCTATAAATGCTCAACTGGGCTCATGTTGGGTGAACTTGGTGGCCACACCATTTGTCAGAAGTTTCCATAATGCTCTTCAATCAATTCTGGGAAACCTGGGACCGATAAGGATTCCTGCTGGAATAATCTGACTGTTGGGGTACAAGTAGTCCATGAATGGGTACAAAATGTTATAAAGTAGTGGTCACTGGTCAATGACATGTTTAGCTGGACCAGTGGACCAAATCCACACTACATTAAAACATTCGACACCATTATGGAATCACTACTATCCTGCACAGTGCCTTGTTGACAATTGGGGTTCATAGCCTTGGGTGACAGCCTCACATCTGAGGTCTACCATCAGCTCAAAACAATTGAACCATGCCATATGTTGCTAATTCCCCAGGGTCCTATCAGTGATGTCACAAACCCAAGTGAGTATCTGGTGTCTTTGTGTTAATAGAGGCACCTTCGTAAGTCTTTTGCTCCTAAATAACATAAAACTGAATTGCTGGCTATGAGCCAGTGTTGTTTCTGTTAATTCTAGCCAGATATATCTGGTCATGATCATTAAGGACCTGTAGTCAACTACTGTGATATGGAAAGTAAGGCCTTCCATCAGGTATTCCCAGTACATACATGATGCTTGAGATTGAGGGGTTTCAAATGTCCCCACAGTTTCAGAAATAAAATGTCCCATGCATCTGGCACATGCTATAATGCCCTATTTAAACTCAAATAATTCATGTCACTGTTATGAACAGCCTAACTGGTGTTCACAGGAGACACCAGATAAAAGAACAAAAGACCTGAGCATTTCCATGATGTCAAGGTATGGTGGTGCCATTTACCATTACTTTTATATACTGATATTCTATGGCTTTTGGCACATCCATGTACATATCTTTTAATAAAGAACCAAATGTTTTCAATTAGATTTATATCTGTAGAGTCTGCAGGGAAAATTTTGTGTCATTGAAAGCTTTTTTTGGCAACGTAGGAAAACTCTGCATTTATCTTAATATCTACTTGAAAGGAGTCTATAATCTTACTGCTAACGATACTTGTCCCAAACATTAATCTGCTTCCCTACTGCTGTCTTCTCACTTGTGTTGCTGACTATTTTTACGAATGACCTAAACTCTAGCTCAGCCATCAGGCCCATTCTATGTAGCACCACATTAATCACCAAGAATTATTGTTGAGAAATCAGTTTTCACTTATTTCTGCACCCAACTTAGTTGTTTCTCTTAAGTTTGGTTGCTTTCATATCTTTTCATTAATGTCCTTAATATTCTGCACATTTTCTGTTTCTCTACTAGCTTTTCAAAATATTTTATTACTGGACAATCCATTTTTCTGAATTATTACCCTTTTAATTTTTCAAAATTCTTTTAGTCTGATATTCTTAAAACTATTTTCCTCGTCACCCATTCTTATATTACCAATGTTTACTTTTTTTTTTTTTCATTGGAAACCATGGAAAAAAAAAAAAAAAAAAAAAATAAAATAAAATCGAACAGTTATATGCTTTTCTAATTGGACCTTCATGTTCATTTTTGTTGTTATATTCACATTTTAATCACTGTACTCTCTGGTATCTATTCTTTCATTCATCTCCCCCCCCCCCCCACTGTTATTCTCTATGAATTATAAACCTAAATTGAACAAAAAATATTGTGTAATCAGCTCCAATTTTTTTGTAAAATACTTCAATGTGGTATAATGAATAATTTGCAGTGAAAAAAAGCAATTTTTTTTTTTTTGCTTTTGTTGACTACGCTCATCCTCCACCAAATGCATCACATACTGTGTGAAATTGAGGGACTTTATTTCTTACTTAAATGTTACGTAGGATGCTGCTATGTGTATTGCCATGTTATTTGCTGAATTAAACTCAAGAAATAAATTCAGGTTTTAAAAGGTGATGCTGAAAAGTTCTTGGCTCAACTCACTTCCCAAAATCTGACCAAATCACAGAGTCATTTTTTTTTTTTTGAATGGCTTCTTGTTTGGACTTAGAATTTTACTGTACCCACTCGTACTACAATTTATTCTACAAAGAAATATAACTTAAAATAAATGAACTATGGAGAAGTTCCTGTGACTTTTAAAATCCTTGTGTGTGTGTGTGTGTGTGTGTGTGTGTGTGTGTGTGTGTGTGTGTGTGTGTGTGTGTGTGTGCGCATGTATTTTATATGAAAAGTATTAAATCCAAGAAATATTTAAGTATTTTCTGTTTCTTTTAATTAAACATTATTTACATTTAATAGCATGAATGTTCGAGAAATTTTGTAGAAAATTGAACCTGTTATCTTATACAGAACCATCATTAAACCGGAAGTTCTCTATGGCTGATTGGTCAGAACACATCAGGCTTAATGATGGTTCCAACATCATATATATATATAGGAAAGTTTGAATATCTGTCTATTTCAAATTCATGTGTATATTTGAAATATAAACTATATATATTATATACACACAAAGATGCACTCATCCTTTAAACCCACTTAGGCTACCGTTACATACAATAGATTTTAAAACATTTTTTAAATAGTGTAGAATTTATAAGAATAACTTTTCTTTAACATATTACTAATATACCTAGAATATTAAACTTATCTGTTAATATTCATGAAACAACTCGGATGTTAATGCAAGATGTCTAATAAAAAGTACTGCTGTGTGATTAATCTGTTTATGAAGATTATAGTGGTAGTCTTTATAAGCTTTTCTTAGATTATCTTACTATCCATAGAGATTGGCACAGCCAAGTAACTATTTTCCCAAGAAATGCCATGAAGATATCAGCATAGGGTAAATTTGATTTTAGAATTTCTCAGAGTGTAATACATTTAGCAATATAGCTTAACCAAAGAAAGTCATGGATGATCAAGGGAAACTTCTTTCATATCCAGTAAGACAAAATAAGCATACATCACAAATTACTTAAGTACATATTTGACCAACTAAATACACATATGTTGATGTGGATCTGGCAAGAAAACACACAACTAATAAACATTTGAAGCATCATTCCCTCCCATCATTCCTTTTTTTTTTTTTTTTTTTTTTTAACACCTCCATTTTACATTTAATAAAGTTAGAACTTTCACTTACAGAAAAATTATGTTGCATTTTTTTTTTTTATTCTTAATCATTAAAAAAGAGCATTGACTATTTCAACAACTTTTTGAAAATATTTCAATAATTTTATGTATTTCAAGTATCGACTATTTGTTTCCTATGAAAAGTGTGTCTTTCCTCACATTTAAAAAAAAAAAAAAAAAAAAATAAATAAATAAATAAAAACTTCATAATAGCAGGAACAGTGAAAAAAAAAAAAAAAAAAAAAAAAAAAAAAAATTAATGATACAAGAACTGAAGTAATTTATTTTAAAAATAATTTATTATAATTATTTTTATATAAAACTAGAATAGTGCCTACAAAAAAAATGATGGAGTCATGTATGGATTGGTACTCCTGCTCAGAGTATATATTTTGCTTTGGATTAAAGTTTTGCTCCCTAACACTTTTGCCTAAGAATAGAGTTTAGTATCTGTGCACTCTGAAAAGTGCTATATATATATATATATATATATATATATATATATATATATATATTATTCAGTATAATTAGTTTCCATTCCGTCAGATTTCATCCAATTTTACGCATACTATCAGTTAGTTTTCACAAAAGGGGGAGAGGTAAAGGAGAAGTAAGAAAGCTAGAGAAAAATGAAAGAGTGATAGGATTAGACAAGTGAAAAAGGAGGTTTGCTGTAAAGAATTTTATTAGTCCTTTCATCTGTTAAAGTGGGTGAAGCTTTAATATTTTTTTAATTTCTTTGGTTTGTGACAAACCTTATGGTGATTTTCTAAGCATAGCTTAAAGGTGGCACAATGCCCAAAGTATGGGGAACCCAGTGAGGATCAAACTCACTATTCAGTCTTAATTAATCTAGCAAGACAAATTTGCTAATCATTACACCATATTGAAGTGCTCAATGACACACCTTATGTGGGACAATAGATACTAAAGTATAAATATATTAATATACAGAGACTGACATAATAGGACAAATATAAAGCACAAATTTATTCTGAAAGTTAATCCAGTACATTTCTTAGATTGGCATCTGTTTTAATGAAGGACTTCTATTTTAAGTATTGCTAATGAGAAGTAAAGGGCATGGCTTAATTTAAATTTTTTTTTTTCATGCTCTAGCTAACTTTTCCACTATTTACTCGACACTTAACCCCAACTTTGCTTAAATGAAGCATTCAGTTTTCAAACTTGCTTTTCTGCAAAGGAATGGTGTGTTATGTAAAAGTTTCTTCAGATTGCTTCATTTATTAGTTTCTCTAGTTTTAAGGAATCAGCAGAATTTTCATCTTGCATCAAATGGAAATAATGAGAGATTGCTGTGTGTGTGTGTAAAAAGTATGACTGAAAATAAAGACTGACAGATTGTGGAATGAAAAATACACATAAAATCTGAGCCTGTGGGCATAACGTATGTCTGAGCTCGGATTAGTTAAGCAGAGACAGAAGAAAAATATAGAATACAGTTAAGTAGAAGGGTTAGGGTAGAGGAAAAAATGTTTAGTATTCAAAAGAACAAATAAGTGGGAGTATTAAAAAGTTGAAAGTAAAAGCATGAAACCTTGCATGCATAAGGGAGTGAATCTGAAGTTAAAATATATAAATGGCAAAAGATTACTAGTATTTCAATTTTATACGAGTTTCTAAATATCTAATGAATAAAAACGGAAATCACCATTACATTTATCTAGAATCTTTCTGCAATGAAATATGGTCCGTTTTCTGTAAATTAAGACTTTTAGTCTTAATTTATTCTCATTTATATATGAGAGGAAGCAGGAGATGAAAGTGTGAAAGATTGAGAGGCAGGTAAATGTGGAATATTCTATTGTGCTTGTTCCTCCCTTCATAAGTTTGCATGCCCATTATGCTTTGCCAATATCTCATGAATAATGGGCTATTCCATTTTGATTGCATAGAAAGAGGGGAAAGACACTACTTGGTTTCAGAGAGAAACAAAGAAATGTATGCATTTATGTATACATAATACCTCATAAATAATGAACAATTCCTTTTGATCGAGTGAAAAAGGGAGAAAAAGACACTACTTGGTTTCAGTGAGGAATGAAAGAAAGAAGTGTTTAATGGCTGTTTCAATGAAATGGAAAATTTGTCAATTTTAAATCTTTTCATTTGTACCCACTTAAAATAATGACCAACATTCATATTTATGATTGTTATTTCAATATTTTGTTAAACTGAAAAGGGGGATTTTTACAGATATTTTATTGTAGAACTCGCCATGAGCTTACTCAATCATTAACTTAAAACTTAATATGCATCAGAATATTAAAAATAGGAAAAATGAAATTTTCACTGGTTAAAACTAATAAAAATTCTGGTATAAAATTTTCTGGGGAAAGAAAAAGAAAAAAAAAAAAAAAAAAAAAAAAAAAGGTAGGATGGGATAGAAAATAGCTTTGCTTTCCTGTACTGGAAAACTGTAAAAAATCCTTTTTAGAAATGCTAAAACAGCAGCATACTAAAGACCAGATCCAGGATTTTGAGCAAGCGTGGTTGGTTGTTTTTGTTTAACAGCATATAAACCTCTATGGGTTACTTAATGCTAAGTATTTTGTATGCAATTTTTATTTTATTTTTTGGGGGAAGGTGATAAGTTTTTTAGTGATAGAAATGGGGTGGGGAGAAGCAGTGGATTCATACCCTTCTCAATGGTATTTGCGCAGAAGTGAATATAACAAACTCAAATGGAAATGGAACCTGGCTCAATAATTTCAAACTATTTTTCATAACCCCACCTGCACATCTAAGTTTACAGCCCCTGGTCTTCCTAAGCCTCTACTCATCTAGGTATTGACTAGTCTTGATGTAGCTTAACTTTGGTGATTGTACAGGAACCTGTGTTTCAACCTGATGTGGCCTTAAGCCTTTGAGCAAGTGTGGGGTTCAGATGGAAACATTTAAAGATGGTTGATTATCAATATCTTGACTGAATTTTGTTTTTTGTATGGTCAATTTATAATTACTTGGGATTTAAATTATATAATAACTAACAAAAAAGTTATAATTGTTTGTGCTTTGCTAAAACAAGAATGAAACTAGACTCCCTATACCCACTCTGGATCAGTACCTGAAATAATGTGCTTCAAAATATCCATAGGAAATTCCATTAATTACATATAATAGAAAATTTAAAAAAAGAAATAAAAATAAAATAAACAAAATTTTCAATTTACTAAAAAGAATGCACCACAAAAAAAATAAATGCACCTAACTAAAATTTAAAAACGTAAAATAAAATGTAAAAATTTTAGTCTGAAAAAAAAAAAAAAAAAAAAAAAAAAAATGAAATAGTGGCACTAGACATGAGAAAAATAGTATGACTAAATTGGGAACACAGCTTACAAAGCAATTTTGTCCAACCTGTAACAAAGGCCTACTACAAATTACAATAGGTGACTAGTAATCAAGGCAGACAAAAGTTTTTAAAATATTAATTAACATACTTGACTGAACTGATGAACATTTACAAGACTGTAAAAACAGCAACAATAGCCCCAAAATAAAAACAGTTCTGCATTAATTCAAGGCTAAGTATTTCATTAACTAATGAAAACTTCATATTGTGTTGTTACTTATTTCACGTATCATTTTTTTGTCTATAATTTGTTTTACAAAAAATATGAAAATTACATTTTAGTTGTAAAGCAAGTCAAACAAATAAAAAAAAAAAAAAAAAAAGTCAAAAGTAAAACAAAAGACCAAATAAAAAAAATAAAAATAAAAAGTGTAAGTGTAAAAAGGAAACAAAAAAATAGTCAGAAAAAAAGTACAAGAAATAGTCTTCATGAACTGCAGAAATTTGGATAGCACTGCCCTAATGCAAGAGTCAGTAAACTATATTAAAAATGGGTATAATTTATCAGCGTTTTGGAGACTATAGGGTAAAAACAAACAAATTAAAAATAGGGACATAGATAATACTTTATTTTTAACTATATAATATAGTTAAAATTAAGGCGTAAAAATATTTTCTATCCTGAATAAAATAAATTAATTTGGTAGTAATATTAAATATGAAATAATGTTTTTTTTTTATATAAATTTAATAAGTTAAACTGATTCAAAATTCCTTGTAAATGTTGATCAGTTAAAACCAAGCTATATGAAGATTTAGCATGCTTCATATTTGGAAACGTTTTCTCAGGTATATATTTTGTGCTAAAGGCTGAAATTATCAGCTAAAAGATTTTAAAGTTTAATATTCCTTTTATATATCTTTTTCTTTGAATATAAATCAGTAACTATTTTATTTCTAACATTTTATAAAAAAAAAAAAAAAAAAAAAAAAAAAAAAAATAGTACTTTTTTTTTAGTACATATCAATTATTGAAAATAATTTTAGTTCATAAACAAAAAGGCATTTCTCAAATTTTATGCAGAGTAATATTACAGGAAAAAAAAATTATCCAAATGGTTGGCAGGCCAGAAGTATGAATTGATTATGGGTTGTATTTACCAATACCAAATGAATAAAGCAAATCAAGAGCAAGAAAATTCAATTCTTATAAACAGAAAGAAGATAGGCAGATAAATATTTTAAAGAAATTAATAAAAATTCTTATAAGGATGAGGAATAACTTACCTTTACCAAGCTGTACAAATCCAGTAATAATGATGAGAAGAAGAGCCAACACCTTGGCATAGGTGAATATATCTTGTACACGTGTTGCCCATTTAACATCTTTACAATTCACAAATGTTAAAACAACTGAAATGAAAGAAAAAAGATTTAAATTTATTTTTACCTTACAATTTTTATTATAGATGCTGAAGAGAAGATAGCAAATATGAAAAATAGTTCTTATCAGTATCACAAACTGGTATGAGATTATCTGTTAACAATGAAAGAAAAATATATTTTTCATCAAGGGAATTTTAGGGAATCTTAAAAAAATAAAAAGATGAAAAATTGTTTTTAAAAACACTACAGTAATACATATAAAATAAATGAGAAATATAAATGAATCTTGATTGCTGACATTATTTCAGGTCATCAGTGATTAAATATTTGCTTACTTTTCTCAAAGTCTTCATAAATACATCCCCAACATGAAATGTCACATGATGGTGGTGAGTGAGAGTAACTAAGAGCTCAACTCCTGTGGGTTGCTTCCACCAGACAGTACATCTCCACTACACTTAAGAAAAGTCTCAAAGCTATTCAACAATGTCTGGTGTCCTAATGTGAAGTACCAAGGAAGCTGTACAATTTTTGTTTTCTATGCCATGTATGCATGAGGGAATCACTTAAAAAAAAAAAAAAAAAAAAAAAAAAAAAAAAAAAATGCTGCTCCCTTTAAAAATTTACCAAATATCAGGGAATTATCAGATTTAAATTGAATTTTCATTAATGAATGAATTGTATACCGACTAGGTTATTTTATTAGAAAACATTGTAGAAATATTGGTGGTGGGTCAGTTACTGCTACTAATTTGAAATATAGTGAATGTCTAAAAAACAATTGGGGGATGTTGACATATTTTTAATACTTTTATAAAGAAAAATCACTGAAGTAAAAAAAAATTTTTTGACATCAAATGTTAACACCTTGAATATTTGTCCAGAAACTTTACAAAAATAATTCAATAAAACTGAAAAAGTAATTTTTGTTGAGAGTTGGTGCTTGCATAACATTTTCTTTCAGATTTAACAGGAAGGAAAATAATCTAGAATGAATATTTTAAAAAAATTAACTTATTTTTCAATGCAATTTTGAAATTCTTTTGGTAGCTGATGACAAAAAGAAATCCTTTTATTAAATAATGTGTCTGAAGAATTTGAATGTTATTTTTCAGAAATATTTTTAAAAAGAATTTATTTTCATTTTGCAACTGTTCAATTATTGTTTGTATGGAAGATCAAAACAGGAAATAATCTAACAATTCTGAATTATCTCTATTGGTTATAGAAGGCTAAAAATAATTATGTACGATGTCAAGAATATTTCATGACATTGGTAACTATAAGAAAGCAATGTGAAAACAATCAATAAATCATATCAAGTCAATATGTTTTCAACTTTCCCCAGTTTGTTTTTTCTATAATAGCAGCCTTTTCTTGTTTGAATTATTTTAAGAAAATCTAGTAAAGACCTGATTTGATGCAGTTAAATATTTAAATGACATCAAATAGTACAAAAAAATAAAATAATTTATATATATATATATATATATATATATATATATATATATATATATAAAGTACCTCAACTACAGACACTGAAAGTTGCTTTGAACTCTTCACATTTAATTTCATTTCTCATTTTTCCTTTTGTAAAATGTCCTGCCAATATATTTGTTAAAATTTCATGTCTTAATTCTATAAATTTGATTTCTCCTTTCGTAACTTAGTAAGTTTTATGGAGAGTATTAACTAAAGGCTGGGTGAATTTCAGTTTTAGGAGTATTTATTATTTGATTTATATTTCATAATCAAATTTACCCATGTTATTACAATGAAGTTAAAAGCTGAATGAAAAAAATAAACAGTTTTAGAACGTAAAGCTTCTTCACACTCCCACAGATGAGTTTACTATCCACATTGTACTTACTTGTGTGTGTGTGTGTGTGTGTGTATTTTATATGAAAAGTATTAAATCCAAGAAATATTTAAGTATTTTCTGTTTCTTTTAATTAAACATTTACATTTAATAGCATGAATGTTCGAGAAATTTTGTAGAAAATTGAACCTGTTATCTTATACAGAACCATCATTAAACCGGAAGTTCTCTATGGCTTTACTATATCACCAGAGGAGCCTATTGCATATTTATTAACAACTAGCAGTGGAGCCCGGCGTTGCCTGGGGATCTAACAGTAAGAGGTAGATCAAGTATCAACCATCATAAAGACTGAAAAATAAAATTGACAAAGATTATTGTTTAAGGTTGACGGACATGCATATCTTGTTTTTTTTTTTGCTTTTTTACGAATTGATTAAACCCAAACAAAAACATTGTTTTCAATCATTGAGTCTACCGATTAAATAGATTTTATTATAAACAATTGTCTTGTAAATGTAATTTTGAAAGCATTCTGAATGTAAAAATAAAGAAAAAAGTGTGCAAGACAATAAGAAACACTACCAAATAAAAAGTGAAATTTTGTTGAAATCGTTTGAAAAATGTAGGAAATCCGATCCCATATATAAAGGAACACACACAAACAACTAACATGGGTTTTATAATAAGTATAATTTGATGCGAGTTGTCCTCCTTTCATTAATGCCTCATAATCGTGTTTTCAAATTGATTTTGTGCAAAAACAATTGTTTTTCCAAATTTTTGGCGCTGTTAGAACCACTGCAAGGTAATTTTATGTAGTCCTGTGAAATTTTGTTAAAATCGGTTGAAAATGTAGGAAATCCGATCCAATATATAAACGTTACAGACACACACAATCTGTGTTTTATAATAAGATTTGTAATGAACTTTTCGGGTGACATAGTAAAAATGCCACAGCATATTTATACAAGAAATATTGTATTAATAGTAATATTAACCATTTATATATAAGGAAACACTCAGCTTCATGACCAAGCAACCAGTGCCACTTTTGGTTGAAATTTATAAAATAAAATAATTTTTTCAGGAAAATACATTTCCCAAGTCCAGTAACTAATGCTTTTATATATATATATATATATATATATATATATATATATATATATATATATATTATATATATATATATATATTATATATATATTAGTTTCATTTATATAGCATAGGGACAAGGCAGGTGATAAATTCTTATATTAAGTATTGAATATAAACAGGAATATGCAGAGCCAGTTTCTGATGGCATCAGTGAACTAGTAGAAATTAATATCAAGGAAGTAGGTAGAGCTATCTGTGTTAATTACATTGCAGTCAACTTTAATAAAACCATCTTTTTTTTTTTTCTTTTAAATGTGGTATTTTAATATTACATGATTCGTATAGGGAATAAATTTTATCAGTAGTAAGACAACCAAATACATACTAGCTATAGTCTAGACTCAAGGAATGAGGATTAGATGATAGCATTAATAAATTACATCTATATTTAATATAGATGGTAATTCCACAGAGTCTTAAAAAATTATTAATTTCTTTTGTTGTGTAGAAAGATGACCGAACTTGTCTATACTAATTGTGAACATGGACTCATCCTTCAGCTATGAGTAAAACATCTGCTCATAGGAACAGTTGTTGCAAAGTGGGTCACAAGGCATATCATTTGAATCATATGCACTGCCACACTGAACTATGGTATTCTCTGTTAGTGTATTATTAATCTATGTCTCATGTAATTAAACCTGTTCTTCATTCAACCTTTTGTTCCAGTGTTTCCTTACAGTATTATTAACCAGAACTACGAGCAGTATACAAACAAGATAACACTTTTGGTCAACAAATTTGTTCCATTGCCTATGAGGGTATTTTTTATTTAATATGTAGTTTGTTGCAAGTAGTATAGCAGTCCGCAAACAGATATTGAATGATGGAAGACAAACAAAATGAAGACTTGAGCAAAAAAAAAAAATATATTGCCAAGTTTATTTTTGTTAAAGAAAATACCTCAACAAAAATAAGGTTACAATGCAGTAAGCAAAAAATATCTCTGCACGTTCATGTAAATGGTGAGAAGAGTGTTGTCTTGAGGACAGTTTTGGTAGTCACTGAAGAGTGTTGTCCTGAAAAGAACAGTTTATTGTATATTGTTGCTGTTGGTGAGGATGTCTAGAGCAGTGGGAGCTGGATGCCTACTAAGAGATGAATGGAGCAGCGGACTGGCTGTCAGCTGCTGGAAAGATACTACACTTTGATCCTAATTATCTGGTCTGTGGAAGGTGGTAGTATTTACCCTAGTCTCCCCATCGAGACAATATGGGGCACAAGGTTGGATTTAATGTGAGGAACCTGAGTGCATACACTCAGGCCAAGGACAAAAATTGCCCTGCTCCCACAACTGTCAGTTGTACTGGCATTGGTATGACTGATTGCTCCTCTCTAGTGCAGTGAGAGGAGTGCAGCTGCAGACAGTTCCCTAGAAATGGGCACCTCTGTTACCCCTGGTTGCATCTGTCTGCAGAGAGAGCCATAACTCACCAAAGACAAAAGACACAACTGAAAGATGATAATCTTACCCGACATGGGCAGTGGAAGGGGATTTTTTTTTTTTTGTTGCTTTGAAGCCTTTTTATATCTGGGATCAGTTTTGAAACAAATTGCTGGTTAAGCTTTTTTCTTCCAGTTGCTTTAAAAAAAAAAAAAAAATGTAGGCGTGCCAACAGGATACGACAATGTAATATGCTTATCTTTCAATTTTAGTTTACTGAAAAGCATTGCATCTTATAGGACATTGAGAGTTTAGTTTGCTATGAATGAAGTCTTAAATAAAATCTAATCTGAAACTTTTTAAATAAATCTCAAATACAGTTAATGGGTTCCTACTTATACATTCTCATAATCCCTTGTTTACTTGTGCTGTCAAAATATGACAACAACATTCAAGTAATTGCACTCAAAAAAGTATAGTGTCTCCTGCCACTAGTAAACCAGAATCGTCACATGGCAATGATAACACTGCAGCATAAGACTTCCATAATGGGGGCATCAAGGAAGGTGGAAGGTGTCAAGATGATCTACAAAGACCATGAGATTCACTTAAGAGGAATTGGCTCCACTAGGCCATTCCTATCCAAGACACTACATGAAGATGAAGCATCCACAACAGCCATATTAAGTTACAAGACCCACTGATAGTGACTCAAAATATCTGACTCACTATATATAATCTCATACTCACAAAAGACAATGTGTATCCATGTTTTCTCTATATGGGCAATTTTTTTGTTAGATGGGAGCCTTCATTAAATTCATATTTATTTCACATGGCTAATACTGATTACCTGAAGTTATTTGCTAATGAATGATATGAAAGAAAAATCAATTAAAAACAGAAATTAATGTTATAAAATATGCAAATATATAAGATCTAAGATTATCATAGATAGAGCATGTGATAAATTAAACTCTCAATGATTAGAGTTGGAATTTCAGTGATATGAGTGTTGGAAGGCAATAGAAGTACAAGAGAAGCAGTAAGTAACCCTAACTGACAGGTTTGAGCAAATAGATGGATGAACAAGCACCACAAAGACAAAAAGGATCAAGTGTTGCTGAAAACAGAAGGAAGCTGTGGAGAGCCATAGTCGCCTACACACTGAAAAACCACACATGACATAAAAAGAACAATTCACTTTTATCATTACTTCTAATAATATCAATTCTTTTACTGGGGCACATTTACTGAATTAATTTAATTAAAAAACAATAATATAAGTGTATTATCAATTTAATGAGTATGAGAATTCCATTTGCACATTTTTGTGTTGCTATTTATTCAGCCAAGCTTAGTAAATGTGAAAGAAAAAAAAAAGAAATAGAGTTAGGAATATTTGTTGTGTCAATTTTCTAGGTGAAAAGGGCCTCTCAACTTCAAAAACTATGAAACAGGCCCACAAAGTATTTATTAAACCTACTGGCACAAAGATACAAATTTGTGGGATCCATTCAGAACCAAGTAATGGTCTGCAAAACTAACTTACTAATCATTGCTCTATGAACGATTTTGCTTATTTTAATATTTACACCATTTATAAACCAATCTATTAACAAAATGTTAATTTAGTAATTTTTCTTTTCCTTGTTGCTGTTCTATTCTTGTTAGAAAGGAAAGAAAAATACAATTTGGGGGATTTAAAGGAAATTATGCAAAAAAGGAGGCACTAAAACATTCTTGTCAAGAAACAGTGAAGAGATGAAAATAAAAATAAACAAATAGAAAAATAAATAAAAATCTTGTGTTTGGTCATTCCATTACATTTTTGGAAGTAATTCTATCCAAGAACTTTTCAGTACTCCACTCAAATTTACAAAAAAAATTAAAAAACAAAAAATGAACAACTTCAAACTTTTGATATAAAAGTTTAAATGTTTCAGTAAAAATTTCAATGCTGTTTGTGGGCCTGCCTTGGAGCCAAGATAAGACAAAATATATACAGAGCCAAAATTTTACAAAATTTGGATAAGTTTCTTTATATGTAGATGTTAATATATTTATTGCTATAGTTATTTAGAAGTTTGATTTTTTTCTATACAAAATACTAGGACATTAGATTGAAACACAGATGATGTGAATGTTGTGTAAAGGTTTTTATATAGATGCTAATTTGTTTTTTTTGTTTTTTTGAATTAACTTTTTTCAGTTTAACTCAGTTTATTCTATTTGATTCCAGACAAAATCTTGTCTCTTTTTAATGCGAGACCAAGAGTACACTGTATCAGCTTTTAATCCCATCTGCCAAATTGTAACCAACCCCATTACAAGCACCTGAAAAAAATAAAACCTCAAATTAACACTGATGACTTAACAGAAGTTTTAATGAAAAGGTAGGACTGTAATTTTCTGCCTGGAAACATTGGGTCTCTTCTAAAAAGAGGTTTTGTGTCTTTCTTGTTGAAAGACATTCCAATTGTAGCTATCACCAAGTAGACACTATGAGGCCATCTTGTTTTTTTTTGTTTTTTTTTTAAACTGACTTCGTGAGTGATGATTAAGATTTATTGCTGTCATTTTTTTTATTTTTTTTATCTTAGACTGATTTAAAGAGATGTGGTCTCATTTTTTAACACTGGTTAAAACTGAAAACATTAATGTAAAGTTCTGGAAATTTTATTTTCAAAGGATTATCCATCATCCAAATTTATTTGCTTTTCTTCCAAAGAGTTAAGAAAAAGGCCTTCTTCAGATATATGACCAAGGTATCTGTTAACACACCCACATTTCTAAACCAATCATTCCCTTACCATTCAGTGCAACTTGATATTTTTTTTTTTTATTTGAAGTCACCCTAACCTGTTCTTTTTGTATACAATAATGGGAAAATACTTATGATCTACTTTTTTTCTCAGATAAATATCAGAGTATTCACTAATCAAATTTTCCTTCTTAAGTTAAAGATCAATTTTCAAAGTCTTGAATCAAAAGAATCTAAAAACTTTATAGTAGGTACCTCCACAAAAATATGATACCTATTGTTTATAGTGAATTTTTAATAATGAAAAATCTTTCTTGAAGCTTTTTAGTTATAATTTCAGATTAATATTTCCAATAAACAAATCACTATGCTGTATTTCAAAACTAATTTAAATTGATTGGAAGGAGTTTTCATTTTGAAATTCCTAAATTTTTTTTTTTTTAATTTAGCACCATTTTTAGCAAATTGTTATAAAAACATAAATCTTCCATAAATATACTTTTCTGAAACTTTATTTGAGGAATATCGGCTGATTTTTAAAGTATAAATAATCTGATTTGAAACAACTATTGCTATGTTTAAAATACAAAAATTAAGTGCATTGGTAACAATGTAGCTTGTTTATTTATGTTGACACCTCCATAACAGCTCAATAACATATTTTTATCTAATGTTCTAGTGTGGCTTTAACCTTAAAAAAATAATTGAGGAATATAATGTGAATGCCTTTTAAGTACTCGGTAATCTTAAAAATTTAAGAAAATATTCTCTAATTTAATATTTTATTGAATTTTTGCTCTAAATTTACTATAGTCGTCACTCTTGTTTTCTAGTGTCATGTATAGGCAACTGCATCTATAAAATTCAGCATGTTTTTACACATAAAAAGCCTAATTAAATAATGTCTTGGTTTTATTGCATTTATTTTTCAATTCAGGCCAGATATATATATATATATATATATATAAAAAAATCACTAAAAAAATTATCACATTGAATTATTGAATTCCTCAAGTTTTCATAAAATTAAGTAAGAGTGTGAAACACTTGTATACATAAAAAATAAAAATTACCAAGGTTTTCTAATAAAAGTCATTTCTAAAATTATTTCATTCATTTGTAAATAAGTCCTGAAAGTTTCATTAAAATCTGACAGTTATTTGATTTTTACAAGAATTTTCAGATTAATGTGTCACCACAAAAAAAAAAAAAAAAATACTAAAATTTACTATACTAATTTATGGTACATCTGCCGACACAAGAAAAAAGAATTTTAATAAAAATTTCAAATGTTCTAAAGAGTAAAAAATTTAATTAAATATTCCAAGATTACTTTGATCTTTCCATTTAAGGACAAATATTTTGACAATAAAACTGTTTTCATTAAGTGTGAAGTACGTTTTCATCACAATAAGCTGAAAAAAAAAAAAATATCAAATCTTTTGGGGAAACATCCAGTGGCATGTTTCTATAATGCTAGATTTGAATGGCTAGTGGAGATACCATTTCCACTATAAGCATTAGGTACCACCATGGATATACTGAAGAAAAAAAGAATTTGAAGTTAAATTTGGGTTATATTTGAAAGTTAAAAAAGCTTAAAATTAATTTGTAAAAAAAGAAATAAACTTACAAGGAAATAAATTTTTTAACATTTCTAAAAACATGGACTCTCGTTCCTTGAACTGCCATTATAGATAAAAAATGAAATCAAATTTAAAATCCAAAATTTCTCCTAGTGATTTGTTTCAATGTAAATTTAAGAATTAATTCACCTAACCATAAAAAAATAAAAAAATGGTATGGCTTATGTTTAAAATAAATATTTTCTAATTTTAGATATAAATATATTATGTAATTTTGGCTTTCATATGTCATTATGAAAAAATATTTTGTAGTTTACCAAGGTGGTGTTTTTCAGTATACCTTGTATTTTTTTGATGGTTTTGATTTTGATGCACCATGTCTTTTGTAGGTCAGTAAATGTGATTTTTTTTTTTTTAATTCAAAGAATTGTTTGATAATAGCTTATGAAAAGCATCTTAGAAAACAGTAATTGATCTCACTTAAGGAAAAAAAAAAAAAAAAAAAAAAATCACACACACACACATAGATATATATATATATATATATATATATATATATATATACACACACACACACAGTGGTCTGAAAGTCTTGTTGCCCCTACCTCTCTTCCAGACTGTAGGAGCTTGTCAGCCATCTTAAATAGAAAATTACATTATATAAGGGTAACAAAACTTTCGGACCACCCTGTACATTTATACACACAAAGAACATTTATGCATGCGGGTGAAGAATGTACAACACAGAAATACATTGAGAAATTATGTATAGGAGAAAAAAGAAATTGAACATAAAATAGACTGTACTAAAAGTAAGTTTGCCCAACCCCTAAATCAAAACATCAACCTCTAAACTCCAGTCATATTCTTAAATAGCCTAGACAGATTGAGACTTTCATATGGATATCATGCATGGTGCCAAAACCATTCATAAATATCTAAACTGTCAACTGTATCCAACTACTTCCGAAGATCAATAGTGAAAAAAGGCTTTGAGCAAGTGAAGCCCGAGTGTCTTAGCAGAGATCACTCCTTTGAACACTTTGAATCTGTCGTGCCAGTCCACAAAGAACTGTACTAAATAACAGAAACCACATTATTTAAGGACTACTGGTCATGAGAAATCTGTTTTCCTGAAAAATTGTTTTAAGAGAAAGGTTTTATAAATTTCAACCAAAAGCAGTACTGGCTGTTCAGTCAATGAATGTCAAAGGTTTTTTTTTTTTTATAGAGAAACAGCTGAAATTACCATTACTGTTTGGTTAGCTGATCAGATTATGAGAAGTGAGTCAGGTCAAGAATCTTTCAGTGTCAACTTGTAGAAAATAACTGATAATTTTTAAATTTTTATATTCTTTTAGCATACATTTGGTATTACTTCTATCTATAAGGTGCAGCATAAATACTGTTATAAAAAAAAACAAAAAAAAAAAAAAACAAAACAAACAAACAAACTCAAAGATCCTTCTGGAGTTGTACCTCAAACTCACATCTGATAAATCACCAACTCTTGCGTCTAACTGCTACCTAAAATCCAGTTCCTTCTCCACTGTGGCGTCTAGTCTCGTATGTGGCTTTCTTTTTCTTGGGGCTGACACATTCATGTTTCCCCGTTTGATTTTCTGAAGTGATGTTAAAGTTTTTAAAGCAAAGACTATGGAAGAATTTTTCTTCAGTTTGTTAGAGAAATCAGAGCAGTCTTCAAGTTTATGAAATGAAAATGTGACAATATTTTTTTTTTTCTTTTTATTACTATTTGATTTTAAAACTAAACTGCTCTCCATTAATTATCCGAGAGACCCCTCTCTGCCTTCCATCAGCATGGTTGATGTAGGGCCTTCAATTTTCTGTTTCAAATTTTCCTTGATTTCGTTTCCACTTTTGGTAAATTCCATTTTTTCTATTTTCATAGTATTTTATGAGAAATTTGCAATACATTATGCTATAATCATTATTAAAACTAAAAACAAAAGCATAATTCAAATTTTTATTGCATATAAAGAAATAGCAAATACCTACAAATCTTTTTTTAAATGTTAAAATCCAAGTCCAAAAATAAATTATATGTAAAAATAAAAAAATGTAAACTGACTAGACGATAAAACAATGGAATGTTAGAGTGCATAATTATCTTTGAGGTAAAACTTTTCAGAGCTTCCTTCTTTAAGAACACATTCAAATTGTTTTTTTGTTGTTTTTGTTTTTTTTTTTTTTTAAGTAAAAGTATTTAGTTTGATTTATAATTATTGATTGATAATGTAAAAATCACATTTAAAGTATCAACAGCAAATAACTTGAATCCCAATAATAAATATCAAACATTTTGATTAAAATTTTAAAAAACAGTAATTAAACCATAACTGAATATTTGTAACAAAATATAAAACAAATTGGACATATTAATTCAAAATTTAAATAAAGTAATTTATCCCAAATTGAAATACTGCTCAAATTTAAAATTTCTTAATTTGGGAAATATCTAATCTTCTAATCTCTTCTCTAAATCTCCATTGTAATACAACCTTGTGAGTTGCTTGGTGTTCACAGGAGTAAGACTTTCATGTTGTTTATTGAGTAAATGTTTACTGAGAAAATGAATGTTCAGCATCTACACTGGTAACAGGCATCCATATGACCTTATTGAAAATCTGTTCCAGAAGAGGACATCTGCTCTTATTTGCATTCGAAAATTTAAATTTTTTTTCCAATGGGGAAGCAGTGAAGATGATGCAATTATTAATCCAGGAGAATCGCTGCAGAACAGTAAGCTTTGTAGTAGACAAGCCAGTCAATCATAAAATGGTGTTTTTGGGAAAAAAAGTTTTTTATTTCTAAATTGTATCGTAGGCACATGATAGCATTTACGTTTCTTTTTTGGATCTTGGTGACAATGCCTGAGCCATGACCTTCCAACTTTCATTTTGTTTGCTACAAAGAGTTTTAGAAAAGTTTTAGGATATCTAAAAAATAGACTAGCCAACATATTCTCAGAAAAATCAACAAACCAGTCGTTTTTTTTTATATAAACATTTATTTATAATTCTTTTTTGGGTCTTAAAAAAGGAAAAAATAACTATAAATATTTGTAAAAAACAAATTTTAAGGAATTAACTACGTTATGTTATTGTTATATTTATTAAAATGTTTAACAAAATCGGAGAGACAGTTATTAAGTTTTGAAAGAATTGAAAAATGTTTTTAAGAATCAAATTAATTTGCCATTTATTGAAAATCACATTAAAAACTCAGATTCCATTTAAAATGAATGATTCTGCGATCATGGAGAATTTGTTCCCCTACTGATGCTATCCTCCAAGAAAGTGACTCATTGTGTCTTCTTGGGCTAATGTTCTCAGCTGACATGAAGTGAAAAACTACATTGAATCCATCGCTAGATCAGCTGCTAAGAAAGATGGTTCACGGTGTCAGGCAAGACAATTTTTCTATCCAGAATCTATCTTGCATATCTATGTCTACCATGAGTCCATGCTTAGAATATTGCAGTCATATATGGTCCAGTGCCCCTGCTATTTTCCTGGACCTCCTTGATAAGATCCAAAGAAGAATCAGCAATATTATTGGTCCTGATCTGGTGGCTCCGCTTCAGTCACTTGCCCACTGCTGTAAGGTTGCCACTGTGCCTTTTTTAATAAATACTTTTATGATAATTGTTTGGATGAGCCCTTCACTATCGTACCGAGACTGCATGAATTCAGGCACAATACTAGACTGGCAGTGAGATCTCATCAATTTACAGCTGAGGTAGCTAGATGTAGCTGTAACTTCTATGCTGACAGTTTCTTACCCTGCACTTCTCATTTGGCTTCCAACCAACTTTAATCTGCAAAATATTTAAATGCAATGACAATAACTAGCTGCTTTTCCGATTGCTCTTTTCTTTCTCCTCAATACTAATTTTTCTACTCCTAATTCCTCCACACCCGGTAAGCCCTTGTGTGCTAGTGGCTGTACTGACTTAGTGTGATACTGATGATGAAAAAAAAAAAAAAAAAAAAAAAAAAATTATTAGGTAGTTCCAGAATCAACAAGAGAGTAGTAATTTGAAAGTAATTTAAGACAGCCCAATTTTTTTTTTTTTTTTTAATTAAGAGAATTATCTGATTTTAATGAAATTTTCTGTATTTATTCAATAATTAATTTTATAAGTAGGTTCCTTTTATTAAAAACAACTAAGATGTTTTTTTGGAGGGGACCAGAAAAAAAAAAAAAAAAAAATACTAGAAAGTTGAAAAAACTGATAAAAGCCCACCACAAAAAAAAAAAAAAAAAAAAAAAAAAATAAATACATTAAAAATTTATTAAATTTATTTTGTTTGCGGTTTTAATATTACTTATAATTTCAAACTTAAAGTAAATATTTGTTTCAAATCAGATTAATTACACTTTAAATCAGCTAATATTCCACAAAGTTTCAGAAAAGCATATTTTATTTTTGCAAAATTTTTAAAACCAAAAACTAACTTGTGTTTACAAATGTCATAAAAGAAAAAGAAAAAGAAAAAGAAAAAGAAAAAAAAAAAAAAAATAAAAGAACAGTTAATATTACTAAAAAAAAAAAAAAAAAAAAAAAAATATTCTGTTTGAAATACACCAGAGTATTTTTCATTATTAAAAATTAATCTAAACCTTAGATATTGTGATTTTTTTTTTTTTTTTTGTGGAGACCAAAAACTTTTTAGCAACCCCTCATATATCGGTAATCAGGTTTGATGAATTGTAAGCATTGTCTTGCAGTACAAAAGAATCATGCTGGACTCACTTATCACACCTCAGAGGAAAAAAATATTTTTCTATTTTCTTTAACAAATTAATGAAAGATTACTGAATAAATATATTTTCAATGAAAATTTTTCATATACAAAAAGAATGCATGTCTGGATTAAACTAATGCAAATATTATCTTTATGTCAGGTCACTATGAGTGCTAATTGTACCATATGTCCCATTACTAACAGCTGCATGGTTTGGTCATCAGCAAGTAAACCAGTTCTCCCACTAGCCACCCTCCTCTGGTGAGGAGGGTGGCTAATCATTTAGCAAGATTAAAAACAAAACCTTATAGGACCAATGATCATTGAGCACAAAGGAGTAAACTGAGCACCATAGCTATGTATACAGCCAGTGCAGTGATTACATGGCATCATTGGATGGAAGGCTTTCTAAAGTGAAGTCAACAGCCAGAATAAAAAGTCCCCCCAACCCCATTGGAATCAACCACCAGGCACCCATGACTTCAGTTTGGAGTACATTTGCTGTGGTTTCCCAAGAAGCACTATGTATGAATACCTCTCTAGCTCTCCATCCAGATATGTGGAGGAAACTGGTCAGGTCTTCAATTGAGCAGTGACCCTTTAACCACACTGGTCAGATGATGAAATAATGTTAATAATAACTGTTTGGGATCTTCAGTTTTCAGCCATTGTCCTGTGACCGTTAAATTCACCATGTTTCTTTACTTATTATGTGTCCCCAAAATTTTAGCTATATTTCTGATTGTTAGTAAATTTCTTTGTAGTTCCTATTCTCTTTAAAACTTCATAGTGAAACAAGAACTTAAAAAAAAAAAAGACTATTTATATAACAGTAAACCAAGTGTAATTTCTTATTTTCACTACAAACTGTTTTACCATTATAAACTCAAGATCAACATATTAATACATAAAGATCAATACAAATAGGTAAACATGGATCAGAGAAAAGACCAAGATCATGAAATCATAAAAATGATTCACTGACAAAAAAATATAGGTGGCTAGAACACATAGCAAGAAGGAAAGGTAATAAATGGAGCTAAATGTTGATTGAATAGTGCCCAATGATAAACAAATGCAATGGCAGCAGCAGAATAGATAGAAGATGTATACATGAAGCAGAAAAATTTGCAGGTACGATATGGCAGAGAATAGCACAGTCCTGGTTGTCATGGAAGGGGTTTGGAAGGACCTTTGCTCAGCAGTAGACATGGAATGGCTAACGGTGCTACAAACATTTATTAAACAAGATAATTTAATTGAAGTCATCAATTTTCTCTCTACCATTTTTCTAAGCATTATGTTGTAATTTTAACACAATACAGTCAAATATAGAATGAAAGTCATACACAAATTATACACTTTTTATATATCTTGTCTTGTGAGATTTAACATTGGATTTCTCAAACAATTAAAGAATCTTTGTTATCCAGTTGATTCCAAACAGGCAGAATGTTGCTTAATTCTGGTGAATGTTCACTATTTCACAGAAATATAGTAAAACCTTGTTTTACATACAATCTAGTATGAATTCAGATATAATGAAATGGATTAGAAATAATTGTTTTATTTTTTAGATTTGATTAAAACCCCAATTTAAAATGACATTTAATGAACTTCAGTCATGTTATAAGAGGTCATACCAGATATAAGAGATCTGGTCAGCAGCCACCCATGAAAATGGGAACTAATTTTAGCATACTAATTCTTACAACAAAAACCCATCACTGAACACATTTCCAGCACTTGATACCATTTCACTTTCCATCATACATATTGTCCGAGAAAAAAAAAAAAAAATTTATAAAAATTGTTCTTTTTAATTTATGACTTTCCAATCTGGGAACCTGTTACTGTTACCAAGTGTGAGAATTCACATGAATGTATTAGCATAAAATACTTTTACCCCCTCCCCACTGCAGTAACCAACTTAAAGAGCCCTACCCCTACACTCAAAACAGACTAGTGACAAGTCTGGGTTTGGTCTATATTATCAATTTATTGGAGAATAAATTTTTACAGCTCGATATATTTGTAATATTTGTGAGCTTCTCTCATACCATATGGTGTCTTAATGCTTTTAATAACATGAATGTGCAATTATTTCATAACTTTTTTTAAATCCACTTGTACAGTGAATATATAAAAGGGAATAGTAAATAATTCTAGATATCTATATGTTCTACATGATGTAATTATATATACATAGTATATAGTATTAATATATTTTATTTTCTAATATATTCATTTTTTTTTTTTTTGCTCCTCTTTCTCAGTGTTCTACTATTGGCTTTTCATTCCTTCTCATTTTCCAGCCCTCAAACAAAAGCATATACCAGATAATTTTGAAACAGGAGAAAAAAATTCTGACATTAAAGATTATTATGTATTATTAGATGTAACTTTGATTTGAAGATCACTGCTGCAACTACAATGCTTCCCTTTTGGCAATAATGACCTTTGTAATCTCAGTTTGTCTACATCAGCAATCACCACAATTATTCTGCCCACTCAATAAATGATAGCAAAAACATCCAACTAACTGAAACAGATATAAAAAAAGTTTTCATACAATGACATTTTTCCTTCTTCAATATATATTTCTCTTCACAATCATAACAATTTAACAGAAGTTGTACAAGTTATTAACTATACATACCACTATTTTAATAAAACTTATTGCCATGTTTTATGATGAAACACTTAGAATTACCAAGAACCTGTAATTCCTCAAAATTGTAAACTAAAAAAATGTTAAGAGAATTCACAAGGCATTGTAGCTGTGCCTAACAAGTAAGCATCAGTGAATTACTAATATCATATCTTCCCCACATATCTCCAACTGTATTTCTTACTTTGTAACCATCTACCTTGAGTGGCTCTTGGCCCTTGTACAGGGTGAATATCATTGTAAAAAAAAAAAAGAAAAAAAAAAAAAAGAATATATATATATAAATATAAAAAATAAGTATTATCTACTAATAGTCTGATAAAGAGTTTCTACATTAAAATGAAGATTTTAATTACACCTTCAGATTAATTTTTTAAAATCATTCTATAACATTTTTTTAAATTCTGAATATTTCAAGTAAATATAATGAGCTGAATATTATCTATTGATTTAGTCAAACTAGTATCTTCATTTTGGTTATTTTACTAATGATTCAATCATTTTAGCCTCTGGTCTTATGCCTATTATATTCAGTAAACACCCGAGAATCTTGAGCCAAACCCTTTATCCAAATTGCCTGTGAGATGTGATCAATGGTTTCATTAATTTATCTTTATAATAACATTGTTTTTTTTTCTTTTTTCTGAACCATCAAGTAACTAGTTGCACTTAACCATTGCTTTACAATTAGGTTATTTTTCCAAAGATTCAATAAAGAGTTTAATAGGAAATTTCCAGGTTACTGAATACAACAGACTTGAATAAGTAAAGAAAGTAAACTGGTTAAAACATTGGGACTGATCACCAAAATGAAGACACTGGTCTGATCAAATCAATGTATGATCATGATAATTCCTCATCTTGGAAATTCAATGTGGAGAGTTGAATAATATTGTATTTTTAAATATAATTTGATGATGTATTTAAAACCGGATAAGTAATTAATTTTTCAAATTTAGAAGAAAAAAAAAACCTCCAACTGAGATTTCAAATTTATTTAATGAAGTACTAACACAAATCAGGTATTACAGATATTAAAGTGAGTGCTGAAAACTTATGTCCTACCTACTACTCAAAATTTGATTAAATGATCAAACCAAGAACATTTCAGCACCTTCCCATACTAATAGATAGAAGTAATTTTTTTTTTTAAATGTATCTTGCCTTATATTCTCCAAATTACATGTACATGAAGAAGAGAATGGCATTAACTATACATCCATGTATGTAGTATGAAAAAAAAAAAAAAAAAAAAAAGTGCAATTTTATTTTGATGACATCAAATGTGGTACATGCTAAATCAAACTTGGACATCATTCTTTATTTAAGACAGATTTTCCCTTTTACACATCTCATAAATTAAGAACCAAGATTAAATTTAAGTTTCCAACATTCTTTTTAATAAAACAGAATTTTGTGCTCTATATTCAGTCTTTTGTTTTCAAAAGTTATCTTTTACATATACTTAAGGTAGTCCTATGAAACTTTGTGCAAGTCATAAAACATTTCCTAAAGTGTTTCCCTAAAATAACAAATTTTTACAAGTGAAGAGAGTTGGGACAGATCTTGCAGATTAGCAAAATATATTTGATATTGAATAAATCAAACATTTTCAAGAGATTCTTCTAAAGTAAAGTTCATTTTGTCATGTTTGATCATATATAATGTGTGTGTGCACACACACACACATATATATATATATATATAATGCAAGTGACATCAAGCTAGCTGTGGAGTAATCAGCAAAAGTTTCACAAAACCATTGCTCATGCTGTAAATTTGATTCTTACCAAGTGCCTCACTATTATGGTGATGTATCAGACTGCTAAGCTTAATAAATATTCAGCTTAATTGGTGACAGTCAAATATTCATCACCAACACCACCAGCAGGTGTTTACACCCAGGTAATAGAAGATTCAGGATGCTAATTTTCAAAACACTATTTTTCCCCCCTTCTACCTCCTTTCTATCATGGAGCAATAGTTAGAAAGTTAGATTTTCAGATCATTGCTCGAGTCAGGAATATGATATTCATGGTCTGCATTGCTACTGTGGCCTTGTGTCAGACTTATCTAAACTTAATTATATATTTTAGATATTTTTGCTAAATGTGGTAGAATAAAACTTTTTAATGAGTGATATTAGTATTCTTATACTAATATCATTTATCAATTCTAATGGTCACTTTCAACAGACCTTTCAGCTATTCAAGACTTAGATACTCACTTCTCTGAAATACTAGCAAAAAAGGTCTTTGTAAATAATTTAAATTTTGTCATGAGTGATTAAGGAAAAAAAAAAAAAAAAAAAAAAAAAAAAAAACTAGTTCAAAATAAAAATTAATAAGTTTTTTCTTTAATATTTGATTAGAATATTTTAGCCTCAAAGTATCTGATCATATATTTAATCAAAATTGTATATGAACTTTGCCATTTACCTGATCAGATAAAGAAAATACAGATTAAAATAAGAACAATATTTTATTAAAAAGCTTGTTTATATAATGTGATTTTTTGTATTCTGTTTGCAACTTCTATCATGCTAATAGCAAACAAATATAAAATTAATAACCGAATTCTATTCTGATTTGAATATCTGACTTTTTAATGAGTGATAATAAGCAGGCAAGTAACATAGCCACTACACCTGTATTCTGCTATTTAAACAAGGTAAATTTAACTTAGGCAGAATTATCCTAGAGGACCAGGGACATGGTTAAAAATAAAACAATTATACTGTAATTGCTGAAAACAAATGCTACTATAACCTCATTATATTTATAATTAATCTTTAATTTATTCATTAAACTTGCTATTTCACTTTTTCAATATGTCATGTATGATCACAAGCAAATAATGCAAATTAATTATCACATCTATTAATCGGTGACATTTATTCTAAAACAGACTATTTAAGAAACGAGTTAAATTTCAGTTGTCAGAAACAAATGCATAAAAACAATGATTAGTAACAAAACTTATTTCATTTATTCTAATGTAGATTGTTTTTAGTCTGTGTGAACATTTTTTTGTCTTCGGGGACTGGAGCCATCAGTTAACATAGAAAATTTTGTTGCTGGAATTGGATTAAGAAATTTTTTTTAAGAAATTTTTACTTTTTACCTTTGAATTAAGTTTATTATTTAAAATACTGAAGTAATGTTTATTTTATTTTTTTATTTGAACTTGCATATTTTATCTTGAAAACAAACTTTTTCAGTGTGAAATTCACAAGTGTCATTAAGAATTTTATCACAAAGTTAATATAATTTTAATATTTTCCTCTAACCTATTGTTCTTCAACAATGACGATATTAAGTACAAAATAAATTTTTTATGAATAATTTGTTTTTCTTTAACAGAACAAACAGGTTATTTTTTTTTAAAAAGCATATTGAATTTTTCTGTCCTTCATAAGTAGATAGCATTGAAAAAAAAAAAAAAAAAAAAAAAAAAAAAAGTAACCTTTTTCACTGAAATTAATGAAAAAAAAAACACTTATTAAAGAATTTATCACAAAATTAAAGTCAAAATTAAAATTTAATATTTTATATTATACAACTATTCTTAAAAATATACCACAAAAATGTAGAGAAGACATGTCTTGTCAATAGTCTTTTTTTTTATTACATTTTTGTGATTATTTTAAACGGCAAAATTCACAAAAAAAAAAATGTCATTAAGAATTTTGTCAAAGTTAATTTTTCTTTATGCTATTATTCTTCATAACAAAATATCATTTTTAATGAATAATTTTTGTTTCCTTTATAACATGTTGATACTGTCCTTGTAACAAAAAATGAATGTAAATTGTAACTTTTTACTGTTAATTTTTTTCCAAAGTACTATACAGAAATTTGAAAAAAATAAAAAAAAAAAAAAAAAAATAAAAATTGAATTTAATATTATTCTATGATATTCTTCATAACAAACATTGATTTTAAAATTTTCAGAAATAATTATTTACATACAGTATATGTTGAATTTTATTAGTATTGTTGTTGTTAAAAATGTAAAACAAAATTAACCAATTTAAATATTTTTTACAGTGTGTATATATTAAATATACCGTAAAAATATTAAACTGGTTAATTTTGTTGAGATAATCCAAATTGTATGTATTGGGGAGGAGGAAGTGATTGATCATAAAATACAACTTTTAATGAGGGAAGTTTAGTTTACTATGCAACTTCAACATAATGGACCCTGACAAGTAAAATGATTTGGAAATCCTTTGGAACCACATAATTCCTTAAAAAACGACACGCCTAGTCCTCAACCAAAATAACAAAGAAAACTTCTGCTTCTGTGCAAAATGATGAGTTGGCACAAAATCCTCACTTTTGAAAAATTGTATCAGAATATTGATCAACAGGATTTGTCTCGGCAGTTACAAGCTATAAATCAAACAATCAGCTGTTCATACAATCTGTTGATTTTTTTTTTTTTCACTGAAAGTATTCCAATGTTTTTAATTAAAATTTTTGAAAACAGATTTGAATGTTACCATATGTTGTATATATACAACAATTTTTTCTCTTTCAAAAAGCCAAATATCAATGTTTCAGCACTGGTCACAAATCAATGAAGCAGTTATCTTAGTAACTTAAAAATTGATAAGAAAATTTTTTTTAAAAGAGTATATTAATGTTATGTCACCACAAAGTATTGGGACAAAACATTGTGATTCTGATATTCTTATCAGGGCATTTGAATATTTTGTTACATCTTGGTCACTATAAAACAGACTTCAGGATCATTTTAAATTACCCAGTGAGAGAACATTATCAGATTTGACATCAAAAGTTTCAATATTAGATGACTTTAATTTTCTTGATAATATTTTAGTAAAATCTTTGAAAATCAGAAAAAAAAAAAAAAAAAAAAAAATATAAAGTAAAATTGTATTCTTTTAGTTAATGAAGTGTATGCCAAAGTTTTACTTAAAATGATTCCAGTTGCAAAATTAAAAGTAACTTTTTTATACGAAAATTTTTATAAATTGCTGATGCAATAAGATGTATATGACAATAACAAGACAACCTTTTTCAAAAAGTCTGATATTGTTTTTAATAAGCCATGGATAACTAAAAATGGCTTACACTTTCTGGTGATATCCACCTTTTTAAAAATATTTGGAATAACTGGATTACTAAACCTACTTCTGAATTAATTTTATTCTGAAGGCAAAAAGATAACAGCAAAATAGGAAATCTTAAAAGGTCTTTTTGAGTATAGAAAATAATTTAAGATGTCAAAACTAACCAGCAGTTTACCCAAAACCTGTTGAGCAACAAAATATTTTCCATTAAGTTTATCGTGATCAAACCGTAGATGTCGTTAAAACACACCCATTATTAAATGGGAAGGATATTTCAGAAATAGTTAATTTCATTGAAAAAGTTAAAATTTTGGAAAATTATCAATGTCAAAAAATTATGACACTATGAAAAATGATCCACTGAAAAAGGTGATATCAGAATTAGATTATGAACATCTGTTATTTCTCTCTAATTCTTGAAAAATGACAAAAAGAATGGGAGGAAATAAAAAAAAAGAAAAAAAAAAAAGAATGAAATCATTAACAAGAGATATTAGTTTAGCCATTGAACATACATGCAATGGGTTAATTGATGTTTGTAGGTATTTGCTAAGTAATGAGTTTAATTTTGTTATGTTTGGTGAATTTACCACAGACTATCAGGAAAATTAAAACAAATTTCATATTGGAAAAGCTAAACCACTTCTTATTAAATGTTGATGCCAAAGAATACAACTTACCAAACCTTGAAACTAGGATCCCTAAAGATATTAAAATGTCACTTTTTTGTGTATAGCAGGCTATGTTACAACAAAAGAGTGTCTCACAGAAAAGGAAATATTTAATGATACTATATTTTCAATAATGTGATCATTTTTTGAAAGAAATAGATTGTGGTAATTTAAAAATTCTACTGGATACCACAGGGATACCAGATTTTTATTTTTTTTTTCAATTTCCCCCTTTTTACATATATTTAATTGGTTAACTGAACAAATTATCCTGTTAATTAATTTTGTGTTCTTGTAAATTGATTTTAATTTTTAATACTATGTATACTGGTAATATTTATTATTGTATCATAGTGAAATAAGTATTTTCTTCATCTTCTGTGAAAATTTTTTTTACATGTAACAAAAATCACAATATATTCTATAAAGATTATTAAAATTATTGTTTCTCTGAAATTCATATTTTGTAAAATATTTTCAGACTTTGTCAATACACAATTTTTTTTAAAATGCTGAAATTGCTTTCTGATTATATAATTATATTTTCTGTAATTAATTAGTATAAACAAATGAAATCATTTTTGCACCATCATCTAAAAATGTCTAATTTATGGTGAATAAAGTGATTTTTGTGCATTTAGTTATTTTATGGTATTTTTGCTCTTTCTTTGTAAGAAATAAGTCAATAATTGTAAGATTCTTCCTAATATTATATATAGTTATTAATTAACTAATTACTGAACATTACTAACAGATTCCTTGCTAAAACAATGTTCTCAGTAATTGTTATTTAGTTTTTATATTAAAAAAAAAAAAATCTAGTACAGCTATCTTTAATTTGGAAATGTTATTGATAAATCAAATCCATTCCCAAAATTATGAGTTACAAATTCTGTTACACATGAAAGAAGTTTTATTATCGCATTAAAAGCAGATAAGAGAATTTTTTTTTTTTTTAAATTACCCAATTCTTACGTGATGTCAAGGTATCTGGGAGGCTATTACTCTCTTGTACCAGTAGTTCTGAGACTAACTTCATAAATGTAAATGGTAAGGGGTTTATAAACCATCTTGCACTTTGAAGATAATACTTACTTATTCCATTAATGGTGCTACTACTATCTACAGTCCATTTTCTACTATATGATATCTACTATTCGTTTTCTACTATGGTGTTTACCAACTGTTGAAAGTATGAATTAGGTTAGGGTTGAAGGCAGGGAACAATGAACTGGTTAGAGAGATCAAATAGTGATTTTAATGTTTGTAAACTGATTTGATGTCATTAAAAAAATTAAACAGGTCATCATTATCCTCAGCATTTTCCGGCAATAATGAGTGCATCGTCATTTACGGTAGGTCGAAAGGCACCCCCACTAAATCTTTTAATTTTTTAGGTTTTACCCTACAAAACTAAAAAATCAGTTTTAAAGTGGTGTAACCAATATAATTTAACTAAGGAAAATAAATGTCTAATTTCTCCACCCCTCGTATCCAACCAGATCATGCTGAAACACCGGTTCTCGTATAAGCGCCGAAGTTAAGCTACTTTGAAGCTGGTCAGTACCTAGATGGGTGACCGCTTGGGAATACCAGGTGCTGTAAGAAGCTTCGATGTGTGGGTGATGTAATGGATAATAGTTCGAAATTGTTAATTGGAGAGCCAAGTTCCAATTCCTGTTGGGTTCGTTATTCACTTACGCTCCTTAAATCCAACTCTTCTACCCCCAATGGTAGAATTTTTTGTATCACAAAATAAAATATATTACAATTTAAAAATATTTCCTGGCCTTAAATAATCAGAAGAGTTGATAATCCGTAGACAACGAATCAATCAATCAAGTGATGCAATGAAGCAATTATAACATCTGGTCAATTTGAAAATTAGTCACTATTTGAAACTTTTGATTTGAAGAATTCTAAACAAATTTCGTGAAATTCTTAATTTTATGCTGAAGAATTTTTCTAGTAGACTTTAATTTATTAAGTTTAAAAAAACAAAAAAAAACAAAAAAAAAAAAAAAAAAAAACGATATTTCGAGTCTTTTATGAACGTCTTACTCTTGTGTTTATGCCAAACAAAATTTTAGAGAGATATGTACGAACCAAATAGCGCTTTAAAAAAAAAAAAAAAAAAAAAAAAAAAGTTATTTCCCTTTGATTAAAATTTGTCAAAAGGACTCATTAAAAATAAAAATAAAAATAAAATAAGAATGCTGTGTTAGGTAGATAGCTAAAACGAAAAATTGTCCATCTTTGATTGACAAAAAGGATAAATGACTAAATTTGTGATGTTATGGGGGGGGGGAATAGCCGAAATTTTTTTTTTTTTTTTTACATCCTCTTTTAGTCTTACGAATTTCAATTCACCTATTCCCAACTGAAAGAGAAAAAGAGAATAATAGACAACGAAAGAGTTTTTAGTTGATAAAAAGTTCGTGCTAAAAATCTACTATACGTAAAATTAAAAAAGATATTGTATCAGTACTGAAAAAAAAAGTTTTGTGTAATTAACTTAAGCCAGCAGTTACATGGTTAATTTTATCTTCAAAGTTTATTCACGTCTAATATTTATTTATGACATTAGTAAATAAAGAGAAAATTATAAAATAGTTTAAAAATAAAACAAGAAAATGCAAAATAATTTTTAAAAAACAAACCCGAAGTGTTCTCGCAAAAGCAAAACGCGCACTTACAATTGTTACACAGTTTTACTTGAACTTTTATTATTTATCTTTCTTTCCTATTTTTTGATCTATCACACAGATACCGTCTGTAAAAATTAGTTTGCATTTTACAATGAAGTGGAGCCAACGAAATACCCTAACTTGTACATTTTCTTTAATTTAGTTTATGAAAAATTCTGCATTTGTATGACATTATTATTATGGGATCTTTTTACTTTAGTGGGTTTTTTTTTTTGTTGTTTTTTTTTTTAGTTGTTCTCTAGCATCTTTCCGCGTATTCTTTCATCGTGTGGTTTACTAGTACTTTCAATTTTTATTAAAATACTCAATCATTTATGTAAAAAAATGCTTTAAAGTGGAGATTGGTACAAAGATACTTAATTATTTTTTTTTAAAATTTAACAGAAAGTAAATAAAAAAATAAAAAAAAATACAGTAAATTTTAAATTTACCTGACCACCATAAAAATAAAATGTGTTGAGGTGGTTATCGTGTTTTAATATGAGTGGGGCGCTTAAGTATGAATGGGAAAAAAATACCTCACATATTCAATTGTATACACACAGTACTATACACTGCCGTGTTCGCCCACTTAAGTTGCAAAATCCGTAATAAAGATGTTTAAAATTTTTAAACATCTTTATTACGGATTTTGCAACTTCATTTTTAGATCTTGGGTATTATTTTTTTTTTAAATAATACCCAAGATCTAAAAATGAAGTACTTTGTTTAAAAAACACAAACAAATAAAAAAATCTTCTTGCAAAATAGCTCTTTAAGTTTTAGAGATGAATAATTTTTACGGTTTTTCACTTTCATGAACTAAGGAATTAAAAATAAAAATGCAAGTAAACCACCAGAACCCAAGACAGAGCACTTAGAGAAATTATAAGTTAAAAACTGAACATGAAACTTGTAGGAATATTGCATCATTCACTTAGAGGCGTGCGGTAACGGTTAGAGAGAGTGCAATTTGTCAATCATAACTAAATAAATTTCAATAATTATGGTAAAAATTTAAGTAGTAAGTTTTCATTGCATGAAAGGTTTTTGTTTTGTATGTAAAAAATAAAAATGAAAAATATGAGCAAGCTGATTTTCTACTTATATATCTTTTAAATTTTATAATAAATAAAGTAAAAACTGTATGGACATGTCTGAGAGAGAAAGAAAAGTTAATAAATTAATATTTTTATGAGCTACAAGAGAAAAGGTAGTACAGGCGTATTGATTTATTAGAGAAGCTGCCACGTAGTTTTTTTTTTTTTTTTTCTCTTCTCTCTAACCGGCTTTGGTTATAGGCCCTAAGGGAGTTGCTTGGCGTTATGGTAAATTTAAATTAGCATTTTAGTTGACTGATTACGACCTGTTGCAAAATTAGTTTTCGAATTTCATAAATTCGAAGGTCTTTTTTCGAGTCAACATAGAATAGCCGGAGAAAAAAAAAAAAAAAAAAAAGCAGTTATCTATTATTTTTTTTTTTTTTTTTACTCTTTGTAATTTTCTAATTTTATTTTGGTCGCTTTTCGTCGAGGTTATCCTGTGTGTCATTCTAATAGGCCATTCAAATTTTAATACGGTAGCTATTTTGATTACTACTTATGTACACGAGTGCACTAAAGTTTGTTTTCTTACAGACAAAAACTTGAAAAAACACGTGTGTGTGCGTGTCTTCAATGGATACTGGCTCAAGTTTCAATTAAATTACCCGGCATTACACGAGGTATTCTCTCACTCGCTGTATATTTTGCTAGTATCTTTTCTTTCGTCTTAAAGTGAGGACTGATCATAGTTGGGGAAAAAAAAAAAAAAAAAAAAAAAAAATGAAATGGATTCTACAAACATTGTTAGACCTTTTCTTTTTACTAGCATACCAAAACCAACTGACCAGCAGTAATACTGGATTCAAGGAGTAAATAAAAATAACTTATGAATAAATTCAATCTTACCTTACAAATAATAAAAAAAAAAAAAAAAAACTTGCACAAAAAAAAAGGTTTTTAAAATGACACGGTTGTACGTGTAAAAGAAAATATCGTTCACAAAATTTTCCCTAAAAATATAAAAATTCAAATATGATGCAATAATCGAGTCTCATACAAGAAAAAAATAAAAGAAACACGTGGATGAGGACAGCATGGTTAAATTAATTTATGTGTATTTTTTTAGTTTAAGTAAGTATCTTTTTTTAACTGGCGGTATGTAGTCTTTGTAGATAGAAAAAGAAAAACGGGTATAAAAAACATCTCTTGTAGAAAAACTAATCTGCTTGCTACAAGACAGAAGAATCACGTTGTTGTATATCGGTTTATTTCGACATTGTCAATGAAACTGCCTTTTTATTTATTTTGTATTATTACACCTAAACTGAAATTAGTATTATACAGGTATTCACCTGCCCCGTTTCTTTTATTTTAAGCAATCTACAAATAAATTATGTTAGCTGAGAAGGCGGAGGGCAAAAATTAAAAAAAAACATTTTTTTTCTTTTTACTCACGGATAGCGATGACAGCAAGAAGGGTCACAGGAATAGCAGGCTGTTCGCAGTCAGGAAATAAAGGTTCGATCACATAATACGAGAAAGTAAGGGCCACAATAGCTTGTGAACAGGGCCTAACGATCATACATTCAACCCACAGTCTCAAAAAAGCTGGGAAGGCTCCGAAAGCTTCGAAAATGTAAGCATAATCGGCTCCAGATCTCATTATCGCCGTACCAAGTTCAGCATAGCAATATGCTCCTATCATCGAATATAAACCACATAGTATCCATACAATTAGAGACAACCCTACACTACCGGCATTAATAAGAACTCCTTTGGGACTGACGAAGATGCCGGATCCAATAATACTACCAACGATCACAGTCACTCCATTTAGTAAAGACACCTTGGGTTTTAAACTGATCCCTTCGTTAGATTCGACTGATGGGCTTTCGTCATCCTTGCTGACTGCTTTGTAGTCTGCAGATTCCGACATTGCCAGGAAAAAGGCAGGGATTTTTTTTATAAATCCGATGTAGATGTACTTTTCTTGTTCTTTGTTTCAGTTTTCCTTGGTTTTCTTACGTTGAAGATGTTTTCTTTTATTTCTTTCTTTGTAGTTAGGAATCAAGAGCAAAAACTCGTCCTATGTACGGACAGAT
>OZ010581.1:41882180-41884602 GCA_963932145.1 Acanthosepion lycidas | reverse complement strand
ATTCTCAATTTTTCTTTTCTGTTTTAGTTTTATCTGTTTTTAAGGTAAAATGTTTTATTTAAAAGTAAAATTTGAATGAACGAGTATAACCCTTATTTATTTAATTATTGAATAAGCGAGCTTTTTTGCAACCTCGTTAGCACAGTGTGTTCGATCTCGTCTTGGTACCGATGACTCTGACTCCGTACCAGACTAAAAAATTTGTAATATTAAAAAAAAAAAAAGAGACGGCTTGATGATAATTTTAATTTTAAACTTAACATTTTAAAGTTTTTCTAAGAAAAGAATTATTGGTTCGAAGATAATCATGTTTGAATTTATCTGTTTGTATTTCAAATTTAAGAGCATGCGTGCATTTTTTTTTTTTTTATTATTGCTTTGTTTTTGGTCTTAATTGTTTTGTACCGCCACAGAAATCCGATAACTAAGGTTTAAAATGAAGTTTTAAAAAATGGAAAATTTTTATTGAAGCTTTTATTTTAGTTTTAATTCCAAGCCAGTAAAAATTTAATATTTCCAATGTTCCTTCAATCAGTTTAGTTTACTTTTGTGAAATAAGGCAAAGTTGCCAAAGTATAATAATTTTATATATGTATACATATATAATATATATAATATAATAATATATATACATGTATATCATATATATCATATATATAATATATATATGCATATATAAGATATCATATATATATGCATATATCATATATATATATATAATATTTATATACATATATGATATATCATATATATATACATATATAAGATATCATATATATATACATATATAATATATATATATATACATATATAATATATATATATATAATATATATACATATATAATATATCATATAATATATCATATATATATAATATATATATGCATATATAATATATCATATATATATATAATATATATAATATACATATATAATATATATATATATCATATATATATAAATATATATATATACATATATAATATATCATATATATATATATATAATATATATATATATATACATATATAATATATCATATATATATATATAATATATATATATATAATATATATATATAATATATCATATATATATATATATAATATATATATATAATATATATAATATATCATATATATATACATATAATATATATATATTCATATATAATATATCATATATATATATAATATATATATATATACATATTATAATATATCATATATATATATATATATATATATACATATATATATAACATATATATACATATATAATATATCATATATATATATAACATATATATATATACATATATAATATATCATATATATATATATATATAATATATATATATATATAATATATATATATACATATATAATATATATATATAATATATATACATATATAATATATCATATATATATATATAGTATATATATATACATATATAATATATCATATATACATATAATATATATATATATACATATATAATATATCATATATATATATACATATATATATATAATATATATACATATATAATATATCATATATATATATAAAATATATATACATATATAATATATCGTATATATATATATATATATATATATACATATATAATATATCATATGTATATATAATATATCATGTATAATATATATATACATATATAATATATATACATATATATCATATATATATATAATATATATATAATATATATATACATATATAATGTATCATATATATATACATATATAATATATCATATATACATACATATATAATATATCATATATATATATATACATATATAATATATGATATGTATATATAATATATATATACATATATAATATATCATATATATATATAATATATATATACATATATCATATATCATATATATATATATAATATATATATACATATATAATATATCATATATATATATATATAATATATATATACATATATAATATATCATATATATATAATATATATATACATATATATCATATATATATATACATATAATATATCATATATATATATATATATATACACATAATATATCATATATATATATATATATACACATAATATATCATATATATATATAATATATATATACATATATAATGTATCATATATATATATATATAATATATATATACATATATAATGTATCATATATATATATATATAATATATATATACATATATAATGTATCATATATATATAATATATATATATATTATATCATATATATATATACATATATATCATATATCATATATATATATAATATATATATACATATATATCATATATAATATATATATATACATATATAATATATCATGAATATATATATATATATATATATATATATAGTATATCA
>OZ010581.1:41714680-41877180 GCA_963932145.1 Acanthosepion lycidas | reverse complement strand
TATATATATATATATATATATATATACAATATAAATTATATATATATATATAAATATATACAATATATATATATATATATACAATATATATATATATATATATATATATATATATATATATATATATATATATATATAAAACTGATCCTGGGCAGAACTACTGATCCATAAGTACAATAAAAAAAAAAGTCATTTTTTGTTTTACGACTACTGCAATAGTTTGAGATAAATTATCTTGAATGTCAGTCTGCTATTAGCAAATTTCCAAATCTGAGCGTGTGTGGAAGTGAGTACTTTAAAGTTAACCTTTCTTTTTTTTATTTTAAGCTTTAGGAGTATGTTTTACGAACATTGCACTGGAAGAAAGTAAGTTTCAGTCACTACAGTTGTAGAAGAAATGGGTATGATTAAATGACCGTATCGGTGCCCTTTTACTAACCTCATCTGTAGTTGTTTACAATCAAATAGTTTTTATTAAAATTAAAAAGAAAATATAAAAAAAAATATCTGTTCGTCGCTAAATAAATTTTATTGAAACATTTTTGTAGTTATCCCAACATTGATGATTATGCATCTCAAAATAATTGCAATTAATTAACCTGTGATCAAGGAGTTTGTTTTATTTTTTATTTTATTTTATTTTACACATAAGCCATTATGTTTCTTTCGTACGATTGAGTAAAAGATGAAAAAGTATACTGCGTCAGATTTTTAAGTAGTCGAAGGCGACGATGATACATACTGGTCGATAATGTGGCCGGTCAGGAAAACATAAAAAACACTAGAGTTTGGGTCAAGAAAAGAAGTAAAGGAAAAGGAGAATGGTAGATGTAGTAAAGAGAAAAATAGGTAGAATCAGAAAGAAACGATATTACACAAAGACCCAAATATGAAAAATTTGCCAATATCTAGAATTAGGGTTGGTGAAATTATGGACTGAAAGAAACGAAAAAAAAGTTTTTACATAATTCATTTCTGATTTAAAAATGTACTCCATGAGGAGATTAGTTAGTATGTCTTGCAAAAATAAGTTGAGATAAATAAAGCCATATATTAAAAAGGCGTAAATTAGAAAATAATATGGGTCATTGTTCGAAATTACAATACAAGCGAGCCGATACTCCCTCAACATCAGACGGTATTCTACCAAACCAATCGAAGTAAAGTGTAACGTTGTGAGCAGAAATCATTGTGCGTTCGAAGAAAGGCAAGTATTCGAAGTGCACAAAAAAGACTAAAGAGGTAACAATACACGTTAGTGTTCGAAGAAAGGCAATAGATATTATCTCCAACTCATAAGGTGGAATGTTAAAAAAGAAAGAGAATAGCTTTTCTGCAAGACGTGTATCATCCCTTAACAAATTCACAATGATCCAAGGACGAAAGTTGATAGAAGCAAAATAAATGTGGTCACCCTGTTCAATTCAACTCTCTGCTTTTGGAATTGATTCTCTATTACAATGTGCTGTCAACGACAAAGCCAATCACAACTGTTGAATATTCAGTGTGAAAATTCTGTGACAGGTTATGTACGTTAAAAATTATACGGTCTATGACATGTGAAGCACGTCTGTCTGGAGGCAGATGACACCCCCCCCCACACACACACACAAACAAACGTGTTATAAAGCAACCTCTGGTCCGTTCACTAGAAACACGTAAAGACAGATGGGCTGCAATCGTAAGAAACATTTATTTATATAGAGGCAGCGTAGTTTTACTTCAACAGATCATTTACGATGATTGCCCATGTAATGTCAATGTTCACACATCTATAACAGAACATAATGTTCTTTGAAAGAGCGATAACCAAGCTCTTACCTTTAGAATGAATGCCAGAGTTACTGTTAATATTCAACAGCTCCCCACCACGAGGGATGTATGTGGCACAAGGCCGAGTATACCGTGGGTTCTCCGAGCCCGTAAGCTCGACCAAAAATATTCCCTCGGAACCCGCATAAACGGGTTCAGGGTCTGTCTACCACCCCGAACGAAACTTTGCCCTTCGGCAAAACCTCGTCCGGGTTCCTCTCTACCCAAAGGCAGAGAGTTCGGCAGCAGCTGCGAACAGTAACAGCCCGGTAGAACAATTTATTCGACTGTTCCCATGCCAGAATTACTGTTTGCTGAAAAGGAAGCAAGGAGAAAACAATAATGATATAGTCATGACGTGGAGTCCGGAACGGAGCGAAATAAGACGCGTCCATGCAGTGTGATGGCTGGTGAAGGAAGAGAAAGATTTCCCTTCTATACCGACTCGACTAACTGCCAAAAGAAGATTGATATAGAACTGAGAATAGACAAAGAAAGTAGACGCTGACACACATAGGAGTCCGACCAAGAATTAGAGTGGTTCGAAGTGGGAGAATTGTATCACATTGGTAAATTAGGCATAGCATAAGATTAACAATAACTAATAATAAAATAGAAAAATTATAGATTTGTTTGTTTGTTTGGGTTTTATGGCATATCAACCACTGTGGGTTATTTAATGCCAAATCCAGTTTATATGAATTTTAACTGCCTATTTTGTATGGAATAAAAAAACGTATAGCTGGCAACATTATTCTTTATAAAAAAACGCATAGCTGGCAACATTATTCTTTACAAAAAACGCATAGCTGACAACATTATTGTTCCAAAAACGTATAGCTGGCAACATTATTTTTAACAAAAAACGTATAGTTGATAACATTGTTTCAAAAGCGCATAGCTGGCAACATTATTTTTCCGAAAACTTTATCTGAAGCCTTGCTGTTGGATGTAGTTTATCGTCATACCCAGGACGTAAAAATTATAGAAATACACTAAAATGTAAGTTATATAAAGGAGAGACGATTCGTTCTTACCGTAAATCTAAGCAACCTTAGCATACAATTTTTTTCTTAAATTGAAATCGTACACCTTTTCACTAAAATGAAGCACTTTACGGCTCTTCTTTGGCATATCCGAATTGCCAATAATTACTACTTTTGCACTGTGTCGATTATTAAGCAAAACATGAATTTTTACTTCTGAAGTTGACCGCAGGTAACAAATCATTATATTTCAGGTGCAAGACTAGATTTCTCTTCATGGGCAAATTATAATTTAAAAACGAAAATTGAAATATCTAGATAAATAACGTGGGAACGCCTCTGAATACAGTCCTGCTGTTTAAGCCAATCATCAATATAAGTAGTTTGTGAAAGCCATTAATAAGAAGGAAGCGGGCAATGAATTTTGTCTTCCACAGACAGGGCCCAATAGATGAAAGTTCATGCAAATCTCAACGAGGCCAACGCGAAGGTCCTGTGGAAGGAAGGCAGTCCCAACAATGCGAAACTGAATGTGGGGAAATGTCTGAGAATAGATGGTTGAATAAAGACCCAATAATTTTTATTAATATTAATTTCATTACAATGTGTGTGTGTGTGTGTGTGTGTGTGTGTGTAAGAGAGAGAGAGAGTGGATGCTTGGATGAAGAGATTGAGATTTTTTAAATCATTTCACCCCAAGCAAGGCGATTATATCACTAGAACACAAAGCGTTACTAGGAGTGAAAGAGAATGACAAGACTTTAGTGAGGCGAAAGGACAATGAAAGAACAAGATTCAGGAAGACAGAAGATGGTCATTGGCGTTGCATTTCAATTTTTGAAGATTGTAAGTGGCAGAGAAGGGAGTTCCACAGGCGAGGAGTGCGAGAGAGAAATTATTAAAATAGAACTGACGGTTGCATCTAGATAGTAAAACAGTGAGACCTACTTGCCTATTTAGTAGCATGCTTAAAAGGTGTAAATCTCATCAGAACAATTGCTATGAAAATATTTGTAAAAGACAGAAGGAAGCCACGTCACGGCGGTGAGAAAGTGACTGAAGTTGAGATGCCAGGTCAGGATAAATGACATTACAGACCCTTCTTTGAATTTTGTCAAAAATCTCAAGATATATAGTAGGAGCACCAGACCGAATATGGTAGCAATCTTTAATGCACAGATAAATGGTAGATTTATAAATGTGCAAAAATTGTCTACCACGGCACAATGAACCAACTTTCCTAGCACTAGACCTAACAATTGATTCACTCCACTTCATGCCAGTGGAAATCGGGAGTCCAAGAAGGCGAAAAGAGTTTATCTCCTGGAGGTTAGCATCGGCTATGCTGATAGCAGGTAGAAATGGTTCAATATGAGGATTGAATGAAAGCAGTTTTGTTTTGAAGGCGTTAAAATTTACAAGCCATTTCTTACCCCACTTAACCACATATTGGAGGTCCTTTTCGAGAAGAATTGCCAGTTTTACTTTGTCGAATTTGCTAAGACAGGAGAGACACCAGTAGTGTGAAGAATACCAGCATGCCAAACCCTGTCAATGGCTTTCGAGATGATTAGAGTCACAACCCAAGCTTCGCTGTTCTTATTTGATAGACAAGTTCAGTGATAGGCATTAAGATATCGACAGTAGACCTGGAGAAAAGGAAGCCATATTGTTTATCTGAAAAGTTGTTTTGTGATGAGCAATGGGACATGAATTAAAATTTGATCAGAAGCTATACAAACATTTATTTTATAGCGAAATTATTAAAAGTATATTACAAGTAGGATGTCTGGCACATGGTGACACTTGTGTTGTATCGATTCGCGATAGATCAGATTACACATTAAGAACTACAGTGTCACTACAATTCATCCCACGCACTTCAGACATCAGATTTATATTGACATAAGCTGTTGGTAGATTTTACAGCTATGCATTTTAAATAAGTTGATTTGCTCAAGAGTAGGTATATTTTTCATGGAGGGTCGTCGCATCATTGACTGTCCTATATAAAGTGGGTTGCATCACAATAACAACAATAGTTTCACAACGTCAACAAAAAATAACACTCATACATGCGTATGCTATTTTTACATTTGTGTGTTCATTTTGTGAACAGACTTTACAAATGTATGATAATCTGTATTTAATAGATAATAGATTCATTAGTATTGATTTGTTCAGTTGAGAAAATTCTTTTTACAATAATAAAAAATTATCGATAAATCTCATGAGACGTTTATAACAAAGTACAGAAATAGCGTTACATGTTTATGGCCAGTTGAAGTGGTACCTAGATCCTTATGAGAGTTTATACTGTACTCATTACTGAGTATTAACATCGATCTCTGTAGAATGTAGTAATCCAAGTGGCTGTGGTCATGACTAACGTGATATATTGATTGTTGTCGGAAAGGAGTTTCCTGAAAATTGGGAGTTCCCTATTAAATAGAAACTACCACAGATTCGCGATACCTAAGTTTCAAAATTAATTTTTAAAAGTGAAAAATATTTCATGAAGCTTTTATTTTAGTTTTAATTTCAAGCTAACAGATTGAATTTAATATTTCCCATAAGCAAAATACTTTTTCTGTATTTCAAAACTAATTTAAATTGACTAGAAGAAATTTTTGTTTTGAAATTAATAAAATTTCTGATTTTATGCAATTTTTAACCATCTATCATCGCAATTTAATTCTTCTTTCAAAAATAAAATATATTTTTCTGAAACTTTATTTAAGGAATATTAGCTGATTTGAATTTTAATTAATCTGATTTGAAACAAATGTTACTTTAAGTTTAAAATATCGCAGAATTGAATTTCAACAGGGTGGTAGCTTTTTATTTAAGGTGTTGACAGCTTGAATGACAGATGGAAGTTTATCTAATGTTTTTTGCGGTGGATATATCTGTAAATATAATTGAAGAATATAGAGTGAACGCCTTTTTACATAATTTTTAAGTACTCAGTGATCTTAAAAAATTGGAAAATATTCTCCATAATCTAATATTTTATTGAATTTAAGATACGTTGGCTTTAAACTTACTATAGTTATCGTTCTTATTTTCTGATAATGTCGTATATGGAGAGCCGTATTTTAAAAATTGGCACATTTATACGCATACAAAAAAAATCATAATTCTTTTTAAAATATTGGGGCTTGCTGAATTGTAGTAAGTTTTTCCATTTATGATTAGTAAATTTTTACTTAAAAGCAATATCACCTAAAAGCACAAAATAATCATTGTCAGCTTTATCCAAGAATTTAATTTCTTCTTTTCTGATCGCTTCATTTATTATGATAGCGTTGATGACCAAGTAGACCAATTTTTGTATGGAAGAGTCGTTGGTATTGACTGCATACTAGTGTTGGTGGAGGACGAGATCGATTTTGCAGAGCTTTTCTCTCTTGTTAAACGACTTCTTTCTTTTCTCTTCTGGTCGCTTCGAAATTTTTGGTTCCGATGATGATGGAAAATCGACAGTTGGTACGATCTTGCGCATGTGCTTCAAATAATTTAAACTCAAGTCCAATGGTTTTCAGCGTTGTTTTGAGTTGGTACTTGTATCTTCGAAAAGGGCAATCCCGTGGCATTTTCCCTGAAGTGAGCTCACTGAATACGACTTAACATGGAAAATTTGACTCTTCCATTCTTGCTGCATATCCTGACCATCCAAAACGGTGTTTACGATCAGTGGTTCGATGCTTTGACTGTGGCTCTTTGCAGGACTTTGGTTTTGGTCACATCATTATTCCATTTGATGTTTAAGATTGAAGAAAGCTTTTGAGGTGTTTTTGTATTTCCGTTTTTTTTGGGGGGGGGTAATTTTTTCCTCTTTCTAATCCCACTTCTCCTTGTGATTTGTGCTTCTATGGTCTAGATAAGAACTGAATTCCGGGATTTTGTTTTTTCTTTCTGAGACTCGAGCTGTTTATTCCTGGGACATTGTTTGGTCAAATATCTCGTTTGTCCTCATACGCAACAATAGTGCCAATTTCTATCACCGCTATGAGCTGGCGTCTCCGATAGAACGAAATGACATCGATGCCATTAAAAGCTCTCCTCATGAGGAAGACATATACAATGTAGTGGCAGTAATTTGCATAGAGGAGCACAACTATGGAGAACACTTCTATACTAACAAAGAAAAAGGTCCTCACGTTGTGGATAATTTTTATCTTTCTATTGTCTCTGTATTTAAGCTGGAACTTCATCGTTTTAATAAGGAACGTGGCCCTGTCGTTTCATAGTTAGAAAGAATTACATTCTACAAAGTGTAGCTAGTCTGGAACATGCACTGTACTAGTATTTTTTATATCTTCAGCGACTATTCAAATACCTCTCTTGTGATTTGGACAAGCTTTCTTGGGCAATAGAGCCTAAAATCCTTGGTTGTTTTACTGGATTTCTGCGTGTTCAATTTATTTGATTTTTTTTTCAGTTGATGGCTGTTTTGTATTTCTACCTCCAATGTTACGGACCTCGTTCAATCGAACCGGGCCAATCGTCATTGTTCATTAATTTACAGGATGATTATTTTTGTCTATTCATCGTTTCCTTTCCAACGTTTCGGTCAAACTGAAAAGTTTTTGTTTTGTATTTTAATTTAGAAACGAAAATGAAAAGTGGTAGAACAAAAGCTCGACTTAAATCAACACAAGGCACCTGGGTAATAGCGAGCTTTTCCGATTGACCATTACTAATGAAGTACAATTTTTAAACATAGATTAAAAGCAAAAATTATCCAGTTCCATCGACCGCGTGTTTTAAAGTTTACAGACTTACTCTTTCAGTGCAATACTCTCTAGGAGACAGCTTACAAGGAACCTGGTATTCAATAGGTTTTTGTTCTTGCCTCTATCGAGTTAAACCTGTCGGTGAACAACCTCGACCGAAAAAAGAGACAACTTGAATATTGTTATATAAAAGATCCTGTCAAGAAATTCACGTTTTATTTTGCTGGTGAACATTTGTGTCAAGTAACAATGCATGCATTTTCAGAAAATGAACAGTTCTTTGTGTGCGCGGTTTCCCATCTCTGAGATTATGTGTAAATATCCTTCTTTTCATCCTCTTGTTATTCGTAACGACATTACAAACTACTTCAGCCACTTCAAACTGGGATTATTAACCTACTGATCCGACCGACGCATTGCTAGTCATGAGGATATTTAAAGAGTAGGCAATGACAACAGAGACACACGGCCTTTGTTAGTTTTCTAACCCAAGGCGACAAAGGTAAAATATTTAGCAATTCACCAACTTTATATGCATATCCGTCCGGTATAGTTAATCTCTTCTATACAGTCGTCTTCATTTACCTATGGCCATTAGTTAGAAAGTTACGATTCATATCACTGTGGAATAGTGGTTAGAGATATATTCACAAACACCATTTCCAGTGAGTTTGGTCACTACTGGATGCTCACATCCAAGATATTATGGAACAAGGTGAAAATATATACTTCCTTTAAATTAGTTCAGCTTAACAGAAGTTATTTTTAAATCTTTCAATTTTCATTCCATTTTTCATTTCTTTGTTTCCAATACGATGAGTTCCGACAAGTTTTCGATCAGACCAAGAAGCGATTAAAAAAAATGAATAAAATTTCATGTTGGTTTTTAAAAATGTATATTAAAATTGGTATTCTCCGTCACTGGTTTAATCGAGGGAGTGTCATCTTCATTATTACAACTGTACTTTAAATTACTGTTTTTGCTTTAAATAATTAACCAAAACCCAATTTCACGCTGAAACACAATCTTCAGCCTGAAAATTGCATTAAACAGATTGGTGCCGCTGGGTTTTGACCTCAGTGTCCACTTTTAAATTTACATATGCTCTATTCCTTATATTGAGCACTTTTGCGTATAGATATTGCATACCTTAAACTCTCTCTCTCATATATATATATATATATATATATATATATATATATATATATATATATATATATATAGTATTTATTAAGCTAGTTAATATAGCACGATATCAGTGCACCCAGTTCACCGTCTTTGCATTCTAATAGTGTCTTTCCTCGCATGTAAAACTCTTTCGTTTTTTGCTTTCCTGTCATCTTCAAAAATTTAAATTCAAATTAAGAAGTCAGATTTTTAGAGTATTGAAGCTCAAAATTAATAGGAACTCAGTTCTCTCTCGATGAGAGTATACTGGTAGATGTATCCTCGTCTCAACCAAGGTGAAAATTCCCAATAGTAATTGAAATCCGTGGTGGCTGATGAAGCACGGGGCTAATGAAAAAAATCAAATGGCAAACATGAATAAAAAATAAAAATAAATAAAAAAAAAACACAAAGAAATCTGATTCACAAACAAAAACCGCATAGAATTCCTGAGATTCATAGTGATAGAATCTCTGGATGAATACTTTTCTGGCCAACCCGTCACCATTTTTAATTCAAAAAGTCATTAATAGCAGTGAGGAAAAGGAGAAGTGGCGATTTATTTGTAGAAGTCAACAAAAAACAATCGAATAATATTCTCAAAATGAAGGTTTTTCAGAATTTAAAGTGTAAAGCGTATCCTCTTGAAAGACCGAACACCTCATAGGGAGTTGTCAAAATAAGGAGCAGTCTCTGGTTACGCCAGGAGGAAATAAATGCAGCCTTAGGAAATCAAGGAATTACTAACTACTAAAGGTTAGTATAAAAAGAGGAGATAAACAAATCCTAACACACGCATATATTTTTATATTTAATAAACCCTCAATCCTAAAAGAAATAAAAAAATAGTTTTACGATTTAGAGGGTCGAACAATACAATACAGAGAGAAAGAAATCCTGGAGGTCAAGCATGGAAGAGATCTATCTTTCCCGGAAACAAGGGAAATAGTTGATTCCTATATAAAAGGTTATACCTATGCAAATGAGGTTCAAAAGTCGAATCCCGTTAGCAACAATAACAACAACAAAATAGACAAATATAGAGCCATCATCGAGTAGTTGGTGCAGCTAAGACCAAATAGTTGACCAAAGTTCCAAGAACTGCAAAAAAGAATGTGCACAGCTGAAAGCTGCCAAACAGAAATTGTAAAATTGCAAGAGCCCATTTCTGACCCACATACTGTGGCTCAGGTGCCACCTGTATAAAACACAAAATCTCCACCTTAAGAAAACGACGACAGATTAAAAATCATTAGAATAGACCTCTATAGAAAGCCCCTCTCCCCAAAAGAGAAAGAAAAACATGACCAACCAACAAAAACATCTCTTCTGACACCCACAAAAAATAAATTCCAGGTACTAGAGAGGATGGATGATACGCCACCAAAAAGTTCCAAATTAAAACATTAAAAAGTATAAAACTTGTAAAATACTACAATGGAACAGTTGTTGAGTAAATCCAAATGACAATGAATTATTCATGCTAAGAACAACATTGGGTCCTGCTGTTATTTGTGCTCAGGAAAAATTTCTAAAATAAAAATGAAAAATTATCAAGATATTCACAGATGTCATAGTCACAGATTTGGACAAAGGCTCTCTGGAGGAGTAACCATATTAATAAAAAATGACGCACCTCAGAGCAAAATTGAACTAAAAACGAAATTACAAGCAGATTCCGTGAGAGTTGCTTTGCACAGAACAGTCAGCAAATGCTCTCTGTATATCTCACCAAATAGAACAAGACAAACTGGAAGATCTGATAAAATACTTACCCAAACCCTTCATTTTCTTAGGGGATTTTAATAGCCACAATACTATCTGAGGGTTCAAGGAGACAAACAAAAAAGGGAAAATTATAGAAAAATTCATTATGGTTAATGACCTATGTCTGCTCAGCCAGGAAACATCGACACATATCGATCGAGCAATTAGAAGCCTGTCGGCAATTGACCTAACTATGTGTGATTCAACAATTTACGTGGACTTTATCTGAAGTGTTTACGATGACACGCGGTAGTAATCATTTTCCCATTATCCTGAGGAACAGTAAGGTTATCGCTGAGCACTCATCTAAGTGGGGTCTAAGCGAAGCGGATTGGGAATAATTTAGGAATTTATGTAAAAGTATATTAACTCAAAATAATATAGAAACGAAGTAAAGTTTCACAAAAGCCTTAATATCTATAACAATGGAATGCATCTTCAAAAACTCAAAACCACGCAGAAAAAAAGAAACAGACACTGGTTCGATGATGGATTTGTAGCGGGTAATAAGACTGCTTAAGGCAGCGCTACGGAAAATTAATAAGAAACCAACAACTTCCAACCTCCTCAATTATAATCTAAATAAAGCAAAGGACCGTAAAGCAATAAAAGAAGCCAAAAAAGGAGTGTTGGCAAAAATATGTCAGTAAATCGATTTGCCACAAAACCAAAAACTGTTTGGGAAATGATGAGGAAAATAGCCTGAAAACATCAAAATATACCAGTAAAACATCTCTAAATAAATAATAGCACAATAACGGACAAAAAAAAGCTATAGCAAATAGATTGGCTGAACCATTTAAAAAATTGTAAACAAAAATCCCAAACTATAAAACAAATTGCAGAAAAATACAAAACAAAGAACCTGAAACATTCTCTTGGACAGAACTAGAAGATTCGTTTTGTTTATCAAAGATTCTATTAAACGTTCACATAATTCAGCCGTATGACCGGACGATGTCCACTATGAATTCCTAAAACAACTGCCAAAAGAGTCATTAAAATTGTTATTAAAATATGATATCTAGACAAAGGAGAAGTTCCCTGAATAATGACAACAAACAACTGTTCTACTGATTCCTAAACCGCGAAAAGGTAATTCAGGCCCTAGAAATTATACTGATTTCTCTCACAAGCTGTTTATGTAAAACCTTAGATGGAATGGTGAATGATTTTTTAATTTGGTACTTAGAGTCCAACAAATTAATGACTGACTTACAATATGACTTTCGAAAATACAAATATAAGAATGCAATGGATCGCCTGGTTCGGTTGGTAAGCTTTATAAGGGAAGTTTTGGGGTTTTTTTTTATATAAAAAACAGAGGACGTGGCTACTGTATTTTTTGACTTGGAAAAGGCTTGTGAAACTAACTGGAAACACGGGATCATGTGAAATCCTCATTACCTCGGACTAAAAGTTAAACTACCAGAATTCATTAAGAATTTCTTCCGAGTAGAACTTTTCAGGTCCACATTGGATCTACTGTCCGATCCAAAAAACCAAGAAGGAGTAACACGAGGGAGTATATTGCCAGTCACTCTGTTCAGCATTAAAATAAATAACATTGCAAAAGAACTCACTCAAGTTATAAATGGATCATTGTACGTAGATGACTTTACTGTAAGTTATTGATCCCAAAATATGCATACAATAGAAAGGAATTTTCAGCAATGCATAAACAACATCAACAAATATGCAATAAATAATGATTTTAGATTTTCAAAAACTAAAACAAAATGCGTACATAACTGGATGCACTTAGCATATGTAAGACATAAATACAAGGAAACCAACATGAGAAAACTATATGAAAATACTGAAACCGTCAATATAATACCCTACCTTAAACTATTTTATACTAACACATAACAAATCATGTACAAACTATATCTATAAAACAAACGTTTACCCTGAAAGTATAAAATTATGTACAATATATCTGTAGTTGAATATGTTATGATAAGCCTTTGTACTTATGTATGTGGCCGAACAAACAAGAAACAACGAAGGTTTAAAGAAATGAACAATTGTATTAACGTAAAAATACAACAAATGATAAATCAGTGAAGATGTCTCATTGAAAAACGAAATAAATGGACTTGTAAAAGGCATCCACTGAGGGGTTCGGAAAGAGGGAGGATGAGTTTGTGGTTTACTGGGCAACGACATTTGGCGAGCCGTCTCTTGGAGATAGTAGGTCACTTTTTGGCGAAGTTTGTGAACCCGGATCAAGATGCCGTCCAACTCCGAAAATATCCCTTTGGTGGGCGTTAATGTCCTTTCTTAGGCTCAAATCGGCTCCAGTTTTTATTTTGTTTCTTTAAGCGAGAGTGGGTACTATTGTGTGGAAATTCTGGACTGTATTGCTTATTTTTTCTTTGAGTGTGCGAGTAAAAACAAAAGGTATGTGCGGAGAATTGCGTAGTTGACAAAATTTTAGTTCATTTTTGTGTGTTCGAAGCGTTCACACCTGGCCAGTGGTGGAAATTAGTGTCGCATGAATCAAAAGTTCTGGTTTTAGGAAGCGGCATGAAATAACCCATAGAGGTTGATAAGCCGCTAAACAAAACCAATTTTCTGTATTGTTCAATGTCTATAATTGCTATAAAGACATCAGATTTTGGAGGGACAAAATGGACTCTCTTTAAAGAAGATGTGCTCTGAATCGTAAAATAAAATGCAACTTTTAAGTATTTAATAAAAATATATAAAAAGGGGCATTCACATTATATCCGTCAAATGATTTTTTTATCAATTCTATGGCCTTACTTAAATTTCCCAAACATTAGTCTTTCAATAAATCTTTCAACATGCAAAAAAACATCCCACCTTAGTTGCTTTTCTGTGGTATTTCAAAATAAATTTATTTCAATTCAAATTAATTAAACATAAAATGAGCTAGTTTTCTCAAATAACGTCTCAGAAAAGTATACTTTTTGAGATTTTTTAATAAAAAGAGAATTGTGTTGGCATATCTGTTAATATGGACGAATTTATAGATTTTACTGATAAGGTGAAAAATAAAAAAGATTCTAATTAATTAAAATTCAGTTTGAAAAGCGCCAAAGTATTTTGCTTATTGAGAATATTAAATGTAATCTATTACTTCATTGATACCTAACATATTATTTGACAAAATGCTTAAAGAAAATAGTGGCCCAACATAAGTCTATATTGATTTTGAATTGGCAGTACTTTGAATTTTAAAACCATGGCCGGGAAATATCTTAAATCTTTACTTTTTTTCTCTTCTTTTTTCAAAGTAGTATTTGAAGTTAAATTGTTTATTGTGATTCGAATTAAACTCATCCTGAGCATACGAGTACCTATTTTAAAATATACGTCTTTAAGGTCCTGATAGTTTGAAACATTTCTGAAGCAATGTTCATCACTGGATTGACAACCATTTGAATATTGTGGTTTACTAAGTGTAGTTTAAATGTGACACAAAGCCGTAAGTATGAGGTACCCAGTGAAGATCGAACTCATCACATAGTTGTAACTTATCTGGGGAGACAAGCTTAATAACCATTACACAACGACGAAGTATTTCAAATCTCGTAAAATTGTTAAAAAAAAAAAAAAAAAAATTCTGTAACCTAGAAAAGAAAAGAAAACGCAAAAACCAAAACGGTTAGCCCCGGAGGGGAGCTTTCTCTTTTTCCTGCATAATGAGTCATATTCATATGAAAATAGATTAGAATAAAACCATGCTTGTATGATCGTCCAATTTGTTAAAACCTTGTTTCACCACCTTAAATAACAGTCATACATATTAATCTTACCTTTATTATTTATTAACTGACAGATTGCTGGAGGCATACGATAGTTGTCTAATTGTCCAACCTTTAAAATGTTGCTAACAAGTAGAAAATAAAAATACTGCTCATGATAAATTCTTAAGGACATCAAAATATCTTCTTTTTTATGTACTGTGTCCCTTCAAAACATAGGCGATCATCGCTCTCCACTTCTTCCTGCCACTTGTAGCTCTCAATAAGATTTTTTTGTTATTTCTCCCAGACCCTATCAACTTGCTCAAGCCCGTTACGTATGTCACGCGTTGCTTTCCCTTGTCTCTCTTTCCCTCTATCCGCCCTGTGAATGTCAGATTTTCCAAGCTTCCTTTCTCATTATGTGTCCCAGAAATTTCAGCTGCCTCTTTCTGATGTTAAGTATAAGTTTCCTCTTTGTTTGCATCCTCTCCAAGACCTCGTCGTTGCTCACATGTTCGGCTTATGGTATCCTTAGCATCTTTCTGTAGAACCATATCTCTGTTGCTTCGAGTTTCTTCTTCATCTATGAAGAGACCGTCCAACATTCGCTGCCGTAAAGGAGGACAGATATCACGTAGCAGTTTAGTACTCTTTTCTTTGCTGCCAATAAAATCCTCCTGTCTCGTAATACTCTGTCTAGATTTTGGAATGCCTCTTTGGCCATCCCAATACGTCTGCGTATCTTACGTTGTTAAAATTGTGGGCGCCAATGATGAATCCTAGTAGGGTTTCCAGTTCTCTCTGAATTGCTTTGCTGTATAGGTTGAATAAGTTCAGTGAGAAAACACATACTTGCCTTACGCTCCTTTCTATTTTTGTATATCTGCTGAACTCATTTTTTTAAATCTTTATGCAAGCGGTTTGCAACCAATAGAGGTTTTTTGATTATTCATCAAAATATAAGTTTCTTAATACTGAGTATAAAATTTTGGCTTCATAATATTGTCTATAATTTTGAGAAGAGTCATTGTAATTCCAAGATTTTTTTTTATTATTAAATCCATTCTTTGTGTTACGTCGTTTACCACACTATTTCACACACACATTGCACAATCCGTACTGAAAGAGAGTGGTTTATTTTTCTTCTTTATATAGAAAATAGATTATTTTTTAAGAAAAAAAACTCCTTTCCTTTAAGTATTGTGCACCTGAAGAAGACTCTGTAGAATGGATTGGCTGTAAGGTTCTGATATTCTCCATTCTAGTTCAACGTTCAAACCTGCTGACAGATTACATTTAAGATACTATTTTAATGGTTATCACGATGAAAATTAAAACAAATACATGCGCGCTTCGTCGACTAGTGAATAACAAGCTGCTTTACAGGCTATTATCAATGTCGTCAGTTCGACTTTCACTAAGTATTCTTACACGTAATAAGCTAAGATTTCTTAGATAAAGCAGTGCCGGTTACTAATTCTTCGATTACTATTTTCTTATATTCTTTGCTATTTGGACCAGGATGCTCATCATTGTTGTTATACTTTTTGGACCGTTTTAATCGCTAACTTTCTTCAGGTGTCTTTCTTTGTATTCGTTAAACCTTTTGAAATTTCAAAACGAATCCTTTATTCAATCCACAGTAGATTGTTCTCATTCCGCTTTCCAAGGTTAGGGGATATTTCATATCAATGAATACTCATTAGTCCTATTCATCTTTGTGTCGCATGTTCGTTTCTTTCACTGAACCAAATTATATAACTTTTTAGCACTACCAGATCCAAGGACCGAACTCCCAGGTGCTAATGACTTAATCCACTAGATCATGAATATATTTTTGACCACGCAATAAAAAAAAGGCACAAATATTTAGAACTTAAAACGATTACTTATTTTAATGCATCATTTTACTTATAATTATTGTCACGTGAGGCAAACAATAGTCAATGTTTGTTTAAACAAATTAGTCATCTGTCACTTACCCGCATATCATTGTCCACTAAAACTGTTTTTACATCCACATAAGTAGTGAAGTAATAGTTTTAAGTAATGCGGTTAATCGAAATAGGTGCCGCGTAATTCGTTGCGATAGAAAATTTTTTAAAGAAACGATTGATTATGTCTGAATTAAGAGCAACTAAAAAAATAAATCTGAGAACTCCCGTTTTAGATCTTAAAAGATCTAAAATGGGGGTTCTCAGGTTTTTTTTCTTCTATCAGACCTGTTTGTCCTGTCTAGCAGAGTTGGCGTACCCCTTATGCTGTTAAACCTATGAATAGCATAGGCTAGATCAATTATATATAATGTACCTCCACAAAAAAGAGAAGCAATTTTAAAATGCATTTAAAAAAAATGAAAAATATTTCTTGAAGCTTTTAGATTTGATTTCAGAATCTTTTTTTAAACAATTTTATGAGATTTGAAATACTTCGTCGTTGTGTAATGGTTATTAAGCTTGTCTCACCAGATAAGTTACAACTATGTGATGAGTTCGATCTTCACTGGGTACCTCATACTTACGGCTTTGTGTCACATCTAAGCTACACTTAGTAAACCACAATATTCAAATGGTTGTCAATCCAGTGATGAACATTGCTTCAGAAATGTTTCAAACTATCAGGACCTTAAAAACGTATATTTTAAAATAGGTACTCGTATGCTCAGGATGAGTTTAATTCGAATCACAATAAACAATTTAACTTCAAATACTACTTTGAAAAAAGAAGAGAAAAAAAGTAAAGATTTAAGATATTTCCCGGCTATGGTTTTAAAATTCAAAGTACTGCCAATTCAAAATCATCAACTCGTAGTGACGGCTACTTCCTTGTGTACATAATATCTTGTGTATTGTTTTTGAGATTTTCCAATCGGCAGATATGTTACTTTCTAACAATTAGATGCTTCACGGCAAATAAAGAAGCATTATTAAGTGCTTTAAATCAAATCTATATTTATTGCATAATTACGGTTAATGATGACAGAATGAATTCTGCAAATTACTAATAATATTATTGAATCAATAATTTATTTCCTTGAGCATTGTTTTTACATAGTGCTAGTCTCCGGATGCAGTTGTCTAGTGATTTTTTGTTGCGTACCTGCTAGAATGTGATTACCAAAGGATCCCTCTGGTCATTTTAGCGGACCATGGTTTTGTTGATCTGGAGATTTTCTCGAAAGGCAGAAAAATTACAGAAAAATAAACGCTGTTTTAAAATAAAAAAGCAGCGACAGCTTAATACCATAGCAGGTCAAAGGTTACAAATACTCTTGGTTGATTTCTACTAACAACTTGAGGTATTGAGATATTAAAAGCAGGGTTAGACATTTGTCTGTGTGTGTGCTGGAGACTCTCCAACTTGCGGAGAGAAGAATAGAAAGACTGCGTTCTCTCTGGATCCAATGAACAATTCTCGGGCGCAAATTAAGCAGCTACGGGCTTTGACTTAAATAGACATTTTTTCCGGGAGAATTACATTGATGGATGTTATCTATTAGGAAACCAGATGGCTATGTAGAAAAGTACCTTTGACCAGATACGACCCTTCCAAATGTGCCTCTGGTCAGCTTCTGGGTTCAGACATTTTGGTGAGAATCCATGTAAATTGGGGAAATATTTCATCATGTAAACAGTTCCCAAACCCAGCAGAATTTTGGTAAACACATTAATATTGTCCCACAACTTCTTTGGAGATGAGAAGTGGAGGCAGTAAAAATTCAATTGTACTGAATTTACTAAATCTTACTACGTTTATTTTGGGTTCAAATCCTTCTAATATCTTTTTCATAAGCATTTTGTAGGAGCTGGTTAATATTTTAAAGCAACATCTTCCATCAAGTTCCAATCTGGACAACTAATATTCCATATTTTTTCACTTAGTATTTTTACTCCTTAACTTAGAATTCTTAACTCTTTCAATATCTCAAAGTCACTAGACGAAATTATGCATTATTATGACAATCAGGTGTCACTATCCTGTTACACCGTATACTAGAGTTGAGACAGACATTTTCTGAAATTGTAAGGTTATTTTTTCTTCTTTTCGAAATGCTATTGTACTCTATTTATTTACTTTTAAAACTGGACGTAAAATACACCAGAGAAAAGTTGGAGAAGTTATCGACCAGAACTTTATGTTAAAAAAAAATGTTATAATATTCCTAATTATTTTGATTTTAGAAAATCCTTTACGTATCACTGTAAAATAAATGTACGATATTGTTACGGTACCTCTCTTTTCTGAAGTTTACTCATTATCATATATATCCTTGTGAAATCTGCCGTAAGGAATAATAAATATATCTAGCTAATCGACGACAGTTGACAAGTGGTCTAATTGATAAGTGTTGGGTTCAGGACGCTATGTTAAACGGTACAAATAATAGCATTAAAATTGTATTTCCTCGTGACCTAGATGTGCTATTATATATATATATATATATATATATATATATATATATATATATATATATATATATATATTATCCGAAGGTCATTTTAGAAGGCAAAATCCTCTCTTAATTGAATAACTATACAAAATGTCAGTCATGTGATTTTTCAAGCAATTTTATCATCGGACACTAACTCTGGGAAGGCATTTTTTTTCTTCGTAAAAAAATGACAGGCCCGTTATTTTTATTTTATTTTTTTTTAAATCCAGTCTCCTGCATTTAAGTAATCGGGTGCTTATGCAACCACTGACATAAAAAGAGCGCAAGTTAGTTGGCACAAAACTTCCTCGAGGAAGACCCTTGCCTCCCGATATTAAAGCTGCTCGTGATTTAAAAGCTGTGAATGTTCTCACATGTGTCCTTCCACCAATCTGTTGACTTTAAAACAGCGAATTTATTTGTTAATCTCTAGACTATGGCCTACTTGCATAACACGTATATATATATATATATATATATATATATATATATATATATATATATATATATATATATGTGTGTGTGTGTGTGTGTGTGTGTGTGTGTATATATATATATATATATATATATATGTGTGTGTGTGTGTGTATACACACGTATATAAATCTATTGATTTGATTCTTTTTTATTTTTTTTATTATAAGAAAAACGCATTTGTCATTTGTGGCTTTTGACCTGACATTGGTTGAGTAGTTGTAAGACAGGAAAAAATATCATTAAAAAGAAAAATGAGTTAAATTAGTATTTGAATATATGTCATCACAACCCTCTGAATCTTGGAAAAGACAATAATAACATTTAGAGTAAGGATGACTGTCACAAATAGAATTAACGTTTAATTCTGATACCCAACAGATACAGAAGCTTTTATTAATTCATTTAATAAAGGGTTGTTGTTGTTGTTAATAATAATAATAATAATAATAATAATAATAATAATAATCCCGCTTTGAAATTGTACTGTCTCTTAAAACGCGTGTAAATATATAAATAAATATGTATTATTTCTAAATTCCAGTCCTAACAGTTGGTTAATAAAATAGTGTCTCAAAAATAAAAAATAATAATAATCAAATATAGATATTTACTTAATTTAGTTAAAACAGCTACATGTGGAGAAGGGCCAGTAATAATGACCAGTAAGTCTGCTTTTATCTGTGTGCCTACTCGAACGGAATATGACACATGTTCAAGTTCGCAATAGGTCTATCAGGATTACATGCGACTAGGGGACAAAAATTGTTAAACTCTATCAACACTCATTAACTCATCCTCCCTACTTTGAATAGAATAAGAGAGGTCAATTTAGGTTAGTTTACTAACGGAAGCTAGGTATTCCAAATAAGAATGAAATGTCAATGACCTACAAGGTTAATTTACTCATCGAAGCTAGGTGCCCAAATAATACAACTCAGCTATTCCATGACACAGTCAGAACCCTATCAGTTAAAACGAAGTATAATGTGCTTGAAACCTAGGAGGTCAGTTTCTCCAGGTAATCGTTTTTCGGAGTGAGGAGGCTAGGGTTAATCCTTGGTGCCTGAGGTGTCCTCAAAGTAGTGCCGAAGAGACGTGATCATGTACATGTGGAACTTCTTTAAGCTCTGCCTTGTGTCACATTCTGTTTTAGTGGGACTGCAGACCAATATCTACAAATCAGCTAAATTAGCCTGAATCTTTGAAAAAATCTGAGAAACTTAGATATACACTCTATACCCTTTGCCTAAGACGGACAGTGGTGTACTGGTACAATTTAATATTGCCAGATCGGGCAACAAGTAACAAATTAGATGACATTTGAAAGCTGAGCGTTGCTACAGTTTGAATTTTTTGTCATTATTAGTCACACTTTTACACAGTTTATATTTAAAAGTAGTCTCAAAAGTCACAAATAGAAGTTTAAAATTCCATAGCGTTGGGCTTTCAAAAGTAACCTTATCTGGCAACACCGGTACACTTAGTCGTATAACTATTAAAATTTGCTATCACAACTGTATTATTACATTACATAAAGAAAAGGTCTTTGGCGTTTGAATGTTGTTTTCTTCTATGTGCCATGTTCCTTCAATACGTTGGCGATCATGACTCTCCATATTTTCCTGTTCTTTGTAGTTCTTAATAAATTTAATCTTTTTGTTATCTCTCCTAAAATTTGTTCTGTCATCCAGTTACTTTAGCTCGCTAGATAGGTTATGCGTTGCTTTCTTCTGTCCATCTTGTCTTCAGTCTGTCCTGTGGGTATCAAATTTACCCTCTTTCCTCATTATGTGTCCTAGAAATTTCAACTGTTCCTTAATGTTAAGTATAAGTGTCCTTTTTGTTTCCATTTTCTTTAGAACTTCGTCGTTGCTCACATGTTTGGTCCATGATATTCTCAGCATCTTTCTGTAGAACCACATTTTTGTTGCTTCAAGTCTCTTCACTTTTGAGAAGATCGCTCAGCATTCACTGCCATATTGGAGGACTGATATTACATAACAGTTCAGTATTGAAAGCAGAAGAAGAGTCGAAAATAAAAATAAAATGGCGCTACAACAGTCCACCTTAATCGACAATCCATATGGTCCAAGAATCCTCATGGTTGATAAGTTGTAAACATCAATCAACCAATAATCCCTATCGAATACCTGACACTGCTGATAGCACAAATAAACAAACTTTATTTTACAATCTAAGATTCCGTTTAACGTCAAACGTTTAATAATTTAAAATTTGCCACCACCTTTGTCAAGAAGTGACAATCATAAAGAATTCTGCGATCTTTACATCATTGAAAGTAAATAAAAAAAATCAAAGAAACACGAAATATAAATAAAAAAAAGTTTTTTTTGTTTTTTTTTTAATCATTTCACCCCAAGCAAAGCGGGATTGCCACTAGTACGCAGGGTGTTACAGAGAGTGAAAAATGAGAGAAAACACTGAGTATTGGGGGATTGAGGAAATGATAAAAGATGAACAGGGTTCAAGACGACAGAAGATGACGATTGACGTTGCATTTAAATTTTTGAAGATTGTAGTTTTCAGGGAAGCAAATAAACGGGAGGGAGTTGAACTGTTGGGAACTGTTGGAGTAGAAGTGGCGGTTACATTTAACTATTTCAACAGTAAAAGGGTGGGACCTAGATGCCAGTCTAGTAGCACGCTTAAATTAATGTACCAGGGAAAAAAGCTCGTCAGAGCAGTTGCCATGAAAATATTTGTAGAAAAAACAGAGGGAAGCCACATCACACCTGTGAGACAGTTACTGATGTCTCGATGCCAAGTCAGAATGGATTACATTGCAGTTCCTTCTTTGGATTTTATCAAGAACCTCCAGTTGAATAGCAGGGACATCAGACAAGATATGGCAAAAGTATTCAATGCATGGACAAATAGTAGATTTGTAGATGTGTAAGATGGACTCTGACAAGAAAAACCTTCTTGTACGACACAGCGAATCAACTTTCCTTGCGGTAGATGCAGCTATTGATTCAGTGCAGTTGTTCCTCTTCAAGTCAGTTGAAAATGTGAGGCCAAGGCGGCGCAATGAAACGCTCCCCAGAAGTCGAACATCAGCCATGTTGATGACGAACAGGAAAGTTTCTCTATGGTGGTAAAATGAGGGCAGTTTAGTTTTGGATGCATTAACATTTACAAGCCATTTTCTGCCTCAGTTAACCACTGATTAGAGGTCCTTTTCGAGAGCAGCGGTCAGGTTAACTTTGTCAACTCTGATGAATTTGCTATTGAGATAGGATTAAATGGTAGTGTCATCTGTATATATGCCTACTTGGGAACTGATGACATCAGGGAGATCATTGATGAAGATCAGAAACGGCGTAGGACCCAGGATAAAGCCTTGGGGGGACACGCATTCGTGTGAAAGGATCTGGAAGTGAGCTCGTTCCGAACGATCTTCATCTCACGATTTGACAGGAATGATTGGATTGAATAAAACAATCGTCTTGTAATACCGTGACCGTGGAGCTTACGTAGAAGACCAGCGTGCCAAACCCTGTCAAACGCCTTTGAAACATCTAGAACCACAACTCAAGCTTCGCTGTTATTATCACATTGAAAGATGCAAATTACTACATCAGTCAAAAGCAAAAGTTTGAGAGCTCGTTCGACGGAAACGAGTTTCTCACAATCGACGAGGCCTTCGACGCCGTCAAAACAAGAACAATATCCCTGTTGACTTCTGATATTAAGACTCGGAAGCTCATTGGGGTCAGCAGAGACACGATGGAAGAAAGCCTAAAGACACTGAGAATATGCCCAAAGGTCCTAGCAAGGAGGACAAACGCCTTCATGTCAACTGAACAGGAGGCTAAAGATCTGGCGGGAAGAATCCTAAACACCAAATCACACCGCCTTCAGACAGAGTACTTAGGCACCCGAAGGACAAAGGTGACCGTGCATGGGGTGCCGGTAGACATATGCCCTGACAGGATGGGGGCATTTTTCACCAGGTTTGGTGAAGTAAATAGTGTCGAGGTCGTCAGGAGCAAAGCAGGAATTGCCACTGGAGACATGGAGTTGTCAATAACAGTGGACAGGGACAATTCCCGGGATATGCCCAACATCCTAACTTGCCGGAAAAGAAGAATGCTGGTAGTTGTGGAGGGGCGCAAGCCGTATTGTTGGGAATGTGAAGTCCTGGGGCATATGGCAAAGGTATGCCCGGGAAAGAAGACAGCACAACCTCCAGCACGACCTGTCGAGGCGGAGAAAGCAACAACAGTGGCGGCGTCTCAACCTGGGGAGTGGACTTCAAAAAGTGGAGAATGGAAGGAGGTATCCAGAGGTCGGAAGTCTCCCCCCACCCCCAGAAGAAGAAAATTGCGGAAAGGAAGCTGCCGGAAAAGCCGCAACCAAATGAAGGCCATTCAAAGCGCCAGCAACAGAAGCAGCAACAACAATAAAAGCAGCAGAAACCGCACAAGCAGGGGGAGAAACTCCAGCAGGAGCAGCAGCAGCAGAAACAGGAAGAGAAAAAGCGGCATGCACAGGAGGAGAAACTCCAAGAAAAACAACAGCAGAAACAGAAAGAACAACAAGAGGTGATGCCCATGGAAGTGGAGAGCATGCCTCCACCTCGTGCTGCGTCCTTGAAGAGGTGCAGGGAGGAAGAGGAAGAAGAAGAAAAACAAGAAAGTTGTTCTGTTCGAAGCAGGGCAGAGCGCAGCGTGGACATAACCAGGCGGCGCTCCTTCCCTGCTTCACCAACTAGATCGTCATGCTCTCCCGGCACTAAGAGTTTCCCTTCTTCCCCTTCCCGTACTACATCGCCCTCTCCCTCCAGCTCATCCCTAAAAACTTTGGACATAACACCACATACGTCCACCTTCTCCCCTCCCCATCCTGCTAGGGAGAAAAAGAAGAAAAAAAAGATGTTCGAGGGCCCCGAGTCAATTTGTAAAATTGACAGAGATGAGTATAGAAGGGACCTGTCCAAGCAAAGGAAGGCCCTGTTGGGGGTTCTATATAAAATGACGGAGGTGGACGGCAAAAGCGTCGAGGACCCCCGTAATTTCCCAAAGGCTCCAGGTATCATTACCAGTGTCAGAGACACGGGTGGTTACCTGAAAGTATGGAGCCACATATTTGAGGCCAAGGAGGCCTTTCCTGATATTAAGATTTGTGAGTTAGACAACTCAAACTTGAAAAGACTTCGCAACTTCTGTTCTGGGAGGGTCCCTGTTTTACTTCACCCCTCCTTATATAGGGCCATTAAATTAACGTACCCGACGGACATCGGCGGCATTGTCCTGGACGGTCGCATGACGACGGATTTGGGTACTGGAAGTCTGGGACAATCCGTCGGGGTCCTGCTTAACGCAGATTTCCGTCCCGTATGTGAATAAGGTTTTTGCACTAATTCCTTTTCTTTATTTGCAGGCTTAGAAGATGTCAATTAAGATAGCTACGTTGAATGTGAGGGGCTTAAGGGATCGGGGTAAGGCGGCCCGCCTGCTCCGGGACCTTCTGTCCCTTGATGTGGATGTTGCCGCGATCGAAGAGACCCACTTTGTTTGCAGTTCCCATGCGTGTGTGCTGGAGGATGACTTTGTCGTCTATTCAGCATATGGGGACAGTTCTGCCAGAGGAGTTTCTTTGCTTGTTAGACGTACTCTTGATGCGAAGGGGGACCTTGTGCATACCGATGCCGAGGGCCGGTTGATCGTGGCCGATATTGCCGTGAAAAGTGGTTCGTTCCGAGTCGTTGCGGTTTATGCGCCCAATGACCGGGAGGAGCGGGTCTCGATTTTTCGGCGGTTGAGGCCGTTCCTAGTGGATTCAACGCGCCTAGTTTTAATGGGGGACTGGAATGCCATCCTGGACCCCAAGTTAGACAGGGGGCAGGGAGCTAGCGGGAGAAGGGGCGAACGTAGCCTGGTTGATCTGATCGACGATTATGGGCTTGTCGATAGATACCGGGTCGATCATCCCGGGTGGGGGCGATGTGGACGTGGGCTCTTAATTGGCCTTTTGACAAGGTAGTTAGCTACCTTGACAGAATGTTAGTTAGAAGAGCCGACATAGATCTACTAGATTGCCCTACGTTCCACTGGGTAGGCTATTCGGACCACAAACTCGTTTGTTCCCGGGTGGCGTTAGACAATAGGCCTAGAATGGCTGGGTACTGGAAGTTCAATCTGTCCTTCCTGGACAGGGAGGACTTCCGGGAACAGCTAATTAGACGAGTGCAGCGGGAGCTAGTGGGGGCGGTTATCGGGAATAAGTGGTGGGAACGCCTTAAATGTAGGATTAGGTCCTTCACCACTGATTTCAGCAAACGGCTCGCTCTAGATAGAGCTGATAAGGTGAAGACACTCAAGTCTAGTTATTCCCGGGCGGTGGCTGGGGGGGATCCCTTAGAGATAGCCTTAGCTAAGGAGGCCCTGGATCGTTCGAATAGCGAGCGGTACATGGGCCAGGTAATTAGACATAAGTTAAGCAAGATGTCTTCCGAAGTGGTGAATTTGGGCGCAGATCTGCACAGGGAAGAGGTCCGTCGAGGTGGCGATCGTTACATTCGTGAGGTCATATCCCCGGAGGGGCGTACTCTTCGGGCGACTGATGACATGTACGAGGCGTTTCGGCGCCATTTCGAGAGCCGGTTTACCAAGGAGCCTCGTCTCCGTGAGGAGGAGTTTCGCAGCTATTTGGCTGACTTTCCTCGGCTTTCGCCGACTGAAGCAGCTAGGTGCGAGGGAGAGATCACGGAGGGCGAAGTCTACGCGGTATTGAAGAAGGTCGGCAGAGGCAAGTCGCCCTGTCTGGATGGTTTGCCCTATGAATTGTACTTGAGGCTGTCGCACATCTTTGTTCCGATTTTGACTGCAGTGTTCAGCAATTGGTTTCGGTCGGGGTCCATCCCCAACCGGATCACCAAGGGCGTGATCACTCTATTGAAAAAGGGCAAAGGTGGTAGGGGGAAGCTAGATAATTACAGGCCCATAACTCTGCTAAACACAGAGTTAAAGATTATGGCCAAGATCCTTCAGGAGCGTTTGCAGTCAGTTGCCGAGTCTCTGTTGGGACCTGAGCAGACTTGTTCTGTGAGGGGCCGAACAATTCAGAGCAACCTGAATCTGATCCACACGATCATAGAGGGTGTAAAAGACGACGAAGAAGCCGCGCTGATCAATTTGGATCAGTCCAAGGCATTTGATAGGGTCGACCATCGCTACCTTGCTACTGCCCTGCAGGCCGCTGGATTCGCACCTAACTTCTGCCGCTGGATTAGCCTCCTGTATCGCTCCCCCAGTGCTGTGGTACAGATGAACGGAAGGTTGTCGGATGCGTTCGTGCTGTCTAGGTCGGTTCGTCAGGGTTGAATATTAAAAGTATGCAAATGGATCTACAAAGAAATAGCCATAATCATCAACCCATATAGGAAGCCAGTTTGAAATCCAAAAGGGATTCCAAGGCTTGGGAGGGGGGTCTTGTGGTAGGATCCACCTAATTTGCATAGTGGAGTACCGACCATATAAATATGGTTGGTACCGGGAAGAGAGTCGGAGGAATCAAGAGATTCAACCAGAGTCTCTGCCCGACTGCGACTCCTGTATCGCTCCCCCAGTGCTGTGGTACAGGTGAACGGAAGGTTGTCGGATGCGTTCGTGCTGTCTAGGTCGGTTCGTTAGGGTTGTCCGCTGTCGCCTCTCCTTTATGCTTTGACGTTGGAGCCTCTCCTTCGCCGGCTGAAGGACGAGACCGGCAGTCCGGCCCTACGTGGAATCGCCGTTCCTGGAGGGGCTCGAGCCAGGGTTTCCGCGTACGCCGATGACGTATCTGCTTTCGTGTCGTCCCGCAGCGACATTGAGGCGGTACAGAAGGCGCTTGATCGGTACGAGAAGGTGACAGGGGCCAAGATAAACCGCGACAAGTCGTCCGGCTTGCGTTTAGGTGTCTGGAAGGGGGTCGCTCTTCCGGGCCGCTTCGGTTGGACGGACAGTCCTGTCCGCATTCTTGGAGTGTGGTTCGGGCCTGACCTCCAGCTGGAGAAGAATTGGTCTGAAGTACGAGCAAAGGTCGATTCTGCCGGTCAGACTTGGAATCGACGGCGGTTGTCCGTGAAGGGCAGGGCGGAGGTGTGTACTACATACATTTTCCCCCTGATTCTTTATCGATTGTCAGTACTTCCTCTCTGTGAGACCCATCGGAAGGCGCTTATGAACAATTTTGAATATGAGGGCGAAAAACGAAAACGTCTCAAAATGCAGTGCCTGGTGTTGATTATTTTTTTTGTTATTTCAAACTTTTTACAGCATTAGCTTTTTTCTTCGGACAAAGGTACAAAAATCTAACAATTTGACTGATCTGAATTCCAACTAAAAAGATATACAAGACTGACCATTCGAGAGGAAGGTTGATGATTGTAATGTTTTATTCTCTGAAGTCAAATAGCTGCTAATTTTGATCCTAATTGAGTTTCTTGTCGACAAGAAAAAAAAGAAAAAAGAAAAAGAAAATGCAATTTCCTTTTTAAGTTTCTACACTTTAGAATTAGGAACTGGTAACATTCTGATGCCCCGAATTATCATCCTATTAGATTGTTTTACCTCTTTTTCACAAAGTACTAGAGGCTCTGAATTGATTAAGCATCTCACTTCACACGGCTCTCTTTCAGATAAACAATATAGCTTTCATTTCTCTAGGTCAACCGCCGATGTGTTAACTGTTATCACTGGATTTGTCTATCAAGCTTTAGATAAAAACGGCGAGGTTAGAGCTGTAGCTTTAGACATCTCGAAAGTGTTTGACATGGTTTGGCATGCTGACTTTCTTCACAAGCTCAGGGGCTATAGTATCTCTGGTCGAATATTTGACTTAATCCAATCGTTTTTAACAAATCGGGTAATGAAAGTTGGCCTCGTTTCTAGATCATTTAATTTCTGCACCTGCTTGATTTTTATATCTTACCGGAAGTTAATAAAAAGTGGTTCGAAATTTACTCTATTAGGTGCTGCCATACCAATAATTTGTGAGAAGCCAAGCTATTACAATGCATAACGTAAGTGCTAATTAAGAAAGAAGCAGAATTATAACATTGTGACACTATTTGGCTTCCTAAAAAAAAGAAAGAAGAAAAAAAAAAGGCGAGAATTAAAGTTAGGTGATAAGAAGCCATCACGAAAAGGACACTAAGCGGTGTTATTTTTCTGACAAAGAAAAGTGGTAAAATTTTTTATTTCCATTGTCGAGAAAGGAAGATACTGGATTTAATCTGATTTTTGTTACGGGGCGGGTGAAAATTCCAGGCTGGTCAAATGACCTACAGGGCAGAATTCTAAATAGATAAAAATTATTTAGGTCGCAGAAAATGCCCGTTGGATCAACCGCAGAATTACAAAAAAACAAAAGACCAAAACATTAGTTATCTACGAAAAGGTCGTTTGGAAAAGGCATCTGTTTTGTGCCAGAGTCTGGCTATGATAGGAAAATTATTTTTAATTAACGCCAGAATGCGATCTCATGATATGACCACACACTTGATGCTGGCGAAAAGCTGGTTGACGAATTCCAGGTGATCCGGTTAAAATAAAGAGTCTAGGGTGTGAGGTCTCCTCGAAGAGAAGAGAGAAAAGGAAAAGAAAGAAAAAAAAAAAAAAAAGAAGATAATTTTTTTTCTTTGAGCAAGATTTTTTAAACCGAGGCTAGTCTGGCCACACCCACGCTGCTGAGCGCCCATTGGCTGAATGGTGGCATGAGCGTTAGGCGGAGGTAATCATGTGAAGAAGAAGTGGAGGCCTGTTGCGCCCCCCTGAAGAGATAGGTGTGAGATGCCACTGTGAGAGAGAGGGGAAACCCGTTGACACCCTCTGAGGGTATGGGTGAGATACCAATATGAGAACAGAAGAAGGTGGGAACACGGAAGACTTCCAAAAATGGAAAATAATAAAATTTTCCTGACCGCAGACAAAGAAGTGGATTGTGGGTTTAGAATTATCAAGGAACTTCAAACCCCGACAAGCCCACCCCGGTTTTAGTCGGCGTCCATATAAGCAGAGTCGCAGCGAGTTAAGAGCAGTTGAGTTCGAGTTCAAGTTCGCAGTTGGGGTTGGAGACAGACAGGCAAGCAGTTGCAGTGAGCTGAGAGCTCTGAAGACCCGCCTCGAAGAAGCTAAGATTCGCGCAAATTCCGAACTCAATTTCTAACCAAGAACAATTTATTTTTTGAAGAACGACTTAGACTCACACTACCAAAACAAGTTTTACGAATATCACCTGAAGATACACCAAGAACCAGTTTCTTAAAGAACAGACAACTTAAGATGTTAAGACTCACCTAACAAACACAAAGTGTCACGAATCCATATAGCGGGTTGGGAAGTAGACGCAGTCCTGTATTCAGCAAGCATATATAAAATATTGTTATCCTTTTTTAACACATTTGAACTTTTCGAGTTATTATTTTATTTTCTTTTACATATACTTGTGCGATATCGCCCTTATTCGAACTCGACTTGTATTACGGCCCGGCGACTGATTGATTTCGTCTGCTTAAGATCAATTCACAACGTGGTTAGGTTAGACTGGAAATCAAAGCAGTTACTTCGGTAACCAGACGTTGGAAGCGAGCTGGGAACGACAAGGCTGATACCGAATCTAACCAGATTCCCATTCGAATCACCAAAAGGTTAGAACGTCACATTTGGTGCCGCGACCAATATCAAGCCAGTTGGTCGTCACAGGACAGGATAGCACGACGGACGCGGCTAGGCAGACGTCACATTTGGCGCAGCGACATCGGTGGGACGTCACACATGATCTTTACAAAATTTTAAAAGTTGAGATTAGGGATATGTTTCACTATAAATTCTACTGAATATTAGTAATATGAAATATTCGCCATGCTTAACGAAGTCTAAAACAATTTTATATAGTGAAGAATCTTCCAAAAATAGAAATCTTTGGGAATAGCTTGAAAATGAATTTATTAACCACTCAAATGTTGTTTTTTTTCTATAGAAGAAAGCGTAAAGCCAATTTTTGGAGAGAGAACAATACAACAAAGAAGCATCTCACAATGAAACCGCTCAACCATTTTCTGTGAGTGTTAATTTGCACAAATATTAAAAATAGTTGCAAATTAGCTGAATAGTGATGCAAAACAAAATCATGTAACAACAGAGTTACATTATTAAACGGAAAGAAAATTTTAATAGTGACGCACGGGCCGATTTCCAGATACAATTAGATGCAATTGAATCTCTGGTATTTTTGCATAATTAATATGTTTACTATATGTCTATATCTTGGAGATGAGGCATTATGATTATTTGCATTATTCGGGCTGTTATTCTCATTTTCATTGCCATATTGACAACGTTTCGGCCGTTGTACGCTCCTGCCTTCTTCAGGTGATTGAAATTTCGAACGAACCCTTTATTCAGTGCACTGAGGTAGATTGTTCTAGTCCCACGTGCCATGCCTCTTCCGGATGTCTCAGTTATTTCCCTTTAACTCAACTTTCCAATTTTTTTGGTTCACCACTGCTGTAACATGGCATTGAACTCACAACTAATTTGGGTCTAGTCACTGGATCTAACCAATTGCCTTTATTCACTGGGCAATGTGCCGGTTTAATTGTACAATGTTCTGGTGTCTAATCATCCTTACGTGTTCAACTCAGTGTTCAAGTTAACAGTGAATCAAATCGATACACCTAAACCCAACAATCTTACAGTATTACAATGATTTTTACTAGTTTACTATTTGATTCAAGCATCCATCAAGTTCGGGATTTGATAAAGAAAATATTTACCCTATCTTAGTGATTTCTGTTTGTAGGTGTGTGCGTTACCGTAACTGCAAAAAAAAAAAAAAAAAAAAAAAAAAAACGGTACAGCCCGGTGACGTTTTTGTTATCACAATACAGTTAAAATGCTCTAGTGTGGAGAATTCCATTTGATTTTGCAACTCAAAAACGATAATGTTGGATTTTTCAAGAGAACGAATTCCAGATATATTAAATGCTACTTATGAAACAGTTTTGCATATTTATTTACGTATAATATACATCCTATAAATTCGATGTTACTTGGTATTTCAGTAAATTCTACAAATAGTAAATTGACAATAGAAGCGAATTGCTTTATTTGAAATATTATGAGACATCTCCATTCCTCTCAGTTTGTAGTAAAAGTTCCAAACCAATTCAGTAGCTGCTATGGAACTTTAGATTGCAAAATGTTCAATTCTCTCTTATATAAATATGGCCAAATCGTAAAGTATTTGTAAATAATATTCACTAAAAACAAAACTTCTGTAAAACAGGTATTTTGAAACGTTTAAACAACATATTTCATAATTTTGACAGTCCTATAAAATTTAAACAGATATATTAAACGTTTCTTCAAAATACTTTTATTCTAGGAAAAATATAGAACTCAATTTCATTATCCAAACTACGTTTTTGTTTTTGTTCTTTTACATGGTCGCCCGACGTCCTGTGGACAACTCATTTGTCACTTGCTCGGATCCAGTCTTCAACAACGAAACAGTTCATTCTTCCCATGGGAGTCATTCCTTAATTAGCGAACAGAGAAATTTAACACGCACTTTAATACAGTCAAACTTACGTAATGGGAGCAGTTTCATGTCAGTTTCCTCTTGTTGAAGAATGAATGACATTAAATTGGTCAATAAGATCTCAAAAAATTCTTTGCTAACAAAATAAAATTAAAAAAATATAACGTACATTGTAGATATATTAGTTACTTAAGTAGTTTTTATAAACCAGAAAACAATTGATCTTCCAATTAAAATTGGATAATTATAGTAGTATTAGCTAACATTATTATAATCAACATGAAGTACTCGTAATAAAATATTAGCTAAAAGATTACTGTTCATATAAATCATTGAGAACAAGGTCGAGCTTTACATAGAACTCTAGAAATGTAACCGCGCTAAAGTTGGCTATGTCCAATTACGAGTAACATAAATCTAAAATAATTGCGTGATAAGTTAAAACCAAGGGAAGAAAATCATCATATATAATCACAAACAGTTATTCCGTTTTTGCTTCTCTGCTTACGTCACACTAAAGCAAAGATATACATGGAATGTTTTATAACGTTTGAAATTTATTTACAAGAATAATTTTATATTTACATTATTCTAAAAACAGAAGAATAAATTTATTGAAACAAAACAAGTTCAGTTGACCACTGATGACAATTCCAGAACAACGTAACTATAAACAATTTTTTCTATCCTCTGCCAGCTGCAATGATGGAGAAAGCATTACCTCGAACTAATTTGTGAGACACGCTGCAAGAGCCACTCCGTTTCGCGAGGCTCGTCCCTTAATCGAGACGCAATCGCGCCAATCCTCCGAAGGAACGCTATCGAACGAGGGCCAATAACCCCTGAAGTCTCCACTGCCACAGGAGTAAAAAAAAAAAAAATCTATCAGCAAGAGAAGAATATTTAACTATTTTTTTCATCTCTGCGTCCCGGGCGACGGATCCCGGCTCAACCGCGGAACTGATCAAATTAATAAGTGAATCCTGCACTGATTCGAACATCCGACCCAAAAGTAAGTAGGCAAGTTGTATATCCATTATGCCAACCTTCTACTCCGTGAACAGTACGGAAAAATTACATTACAAATACCAAGTTATGCAAAGAGCTCTAATGCTGCACTGATCCTAGGTAAATGACTAGAGAATGACACAGTGGCAGACCGCACAGATACTATACTGATTTTAGACAACAATATCTATCTATATATAAATGTCATTTTTTAAAAAAAAAGTTTACTCTTAAGGCTCTTGAAATTTCATCGATGAAAAGCTACCAAAAACTTATAAAGTCATAACACAGCGTCATCATTAATTAATAAAAGGTACTCGACGATATTCATGATCCGAAGATGTCTTGCGTCACATAACTTATTTTATAAAAAATGTACACATAAGAATACTTTGATCATTCTATGATACTGAGAAAACTTGACCACAGTGTTATGTCAGTATTCTCTTGAAGCTGTGTTAAAATTCTTGACTTTCGTTTTTTTAAAAAAGGTTTGAGTATTTTAAGGTTCATGACTTTCGAGAACATGAATTCGACATAATACTAATGATAAAACGTCTTTCGAGTTCGTTTTCATTCGGCTACTTATTTTCCTATTAAATGGTGCAAAGTTTTAATTGTTCATGTGATATGAACTAAATTGACAAACTATCAGTCGCATTTGATCTCACGACACTTTCATAGCTTCAAACATGACATTAATTCTTAAGCATTTGAATGTGTTTTTTATATTCTAAAACTTATGACAATTTATAAGAAGTGTTCGCTTTAACTTCAAACAAATTTTCTGTAGTTAAATTATATTAATATATTATCTCGATGTGATAAAAGTCTTTGATTACAAAATAACATTTGTTTGAAATTGTTAATTTGCAGAAGGAAAATGTATGAATAAGTTTAAAATTGTATGTGGTTCCTTTAAGTCTATATTATTTGGTGAGAATGTTTATTCAGTTGAACTGTAAACTGTTAATACATTAGCTTCAATAGTTGAACAGTTGAACTGTAAACTGTTAATACATTAGCTTCAATAAGTAAGCAAAGTTAGATATATCTAATTTTTACCATTTACCCAAATATTAGAAGTAACCGACAGTGAAAATAAATATAAATAGCTAGAACACGAGATGTAACAGCATTCCGATAATTAAATTAGCTATTTTCCATTAAACTTAACAAAAAATCTCACACTGCTTAACAGCAAACTAGAAAGATTACAGACATGATGTACTCTTGTCAGTTTACAGCCAACTTAAAAGTAATGCTGCTTATTGAAATCTGAACTGACCACCACTATATGTGAAAACATTTTACTTATAATCTAATACTTTAAGCCAGATTTGCGATCGTTCCAATAAGACCTCCTTTATATCGATTGACTGAATTCGATATAGCTGTAAACAGAATTCAATAGATGAAAAGTGTTGACAAATTTCGAGGAAAATATTTTATGTCCAAACGGTCACATGTTGCAGAGGCTACAAAATGCTTGAAATGATTACTTATTTTAACTCTATTAGCTTTTATTGTCACTATCCACCTTTAGTCCTGAAAAACACCAAATAAGATTAATGTCAGCCTATCTTACTATGAATTCTTATTACTTATTGTTATTAAATGTAATTTGGTAAATAAACAAGGTTACTTGTTTTTCGTAAGATCCGCTGATTAATTTCTATTATTTTTTAGTTACTTTATTGATTTATCTTTGTTTATTACCTGACAATTTAGTGGTTAACTTGATTTTTGCTCAGCGTTATTTTACATTCGTTTTTAAGACATTGAAATGAAAAGTATCATTTTTTTCTAATACGAAATTCTCTACTTTCTTTCATTATCTATATATGTGGGGAAAACTATGACAAAGTTGAAGACGTTTTCGTGTAACGCGTTTCATCCTTTAGGACTTCATTGGATTAAAATTATGTTTACTTTGATGCGACTAGATATGCGCACGAATGAGAGGGGAATACTGAGAATTTTAAATTAAGTATGTGTTTTGAGTATATAGTCTATATTAGTTTTCCTTAAATTGTTCTTGATAGCTAAAAATTTATATATCTTTTTCCCATATATATATATCGTATATATACACACCAGTATTACACACTAGATCAATGAGCATATCAGCTGAAGTGTTGTGATAAAAGCTATGATGGCGTCAATTTAAACAAATCACCGAGAAGACCGACCTATTTCACTAAAGTGGGCGGGAAAACTTTTACAATTTACCACCCAACAATAGCTTGAGCTTCTTAAACAAAATTAACTGAGTGATTTAAAAACAATGTACCTAACAATGACGTTTTATTTAAACTCATCAAGTAATTCCGTTTACAGAATGCCGTCTACATCTGCTTCTTATATCCGCTGATTCACAGTGGTGGCCTTGACTTTTTACACAACTCCTTGTGTCAACACACACACTGTCCAAATATGATTAAGTCGCTTTCTTTAAATTGTTCGCGTTTGTTTTCATTTTCTGGTCATCACAGCCCCTTCGTAAACATCAATATATAATAGATGTGCATACAGGTACCAAGTACTGCATTGTCATACCTGTCCGATCAGAATACGTCACAGAATCATACTTTTTCCGAGGAAATGAACTGATATAGATGATTGGCTATAGTTGTTTGTGGATGGTAACCAACTTGTACGATTTCTTGTTTAACAATATTGTTCGAGTGGAAATTGCATGTAAATTTTCATATAAGTGAAATAATTGACAGAAATACGATTGCAAAATAATTTTTAAAAAAAGCTTTCAGTCTTTTCGATATTATAAAACACAACAGCAACAAACGCAGAGTATTCCTAATAAGCAACTAAAAGACCGCATAATTATTTGAGGCCTCGTGATTGTTTGCAAAAATGTAGTTTATATATCGCTTTTTTGACAACTTTATGTGCGCATATGTTTCTATTGTTTGGTTTGAAAATCTGACACTTAAGTAAACAGCTTTTGTAAAACGTTCAGTATCAAAGTATATCAACACTACATTTGACGTAGATACATCTGTTCAGGAATTGACAATCATGAAGATGCTAAAGTATACAGACATTATAATATTGCACATACACTAGATTAGAAACATTTGTTTAAAAAGAAGAAAGTAGCAACGACTGATGACAAATAATCAGTCTTTGTGGGGAAAAAATAATTAGGAATAATGAAATTACAAAATATTTCTGTCCGTTCGTGACTGGAAACCAAAAAATAAAAAAATAGATAAACGCCAAGTTCCTAGAAATTCGTCTATCAGGAAGCACCTCCCCACATCACAAAGCAAACCCTGAGGTTTACAGACTAACCATCACACAAAAATGTGTAGACACTACAGAAAAAAGACCGTGTCAGGCTTGTCTTTAGGTGATAAATTAAAGCCTAATACCCAGAATATAGAAAAAATAATAGTCCTTCCTGTTTTTATTACACCTATCTATTTTCATCTATTTTACTTTTAACTGCTAAATTATATACAAACTGACATAATATCCGTAAAAAAATGCCGGTATTATTTACGTAGGGATCGGCACTTTTGCGATGAGAATATGTGTGCGTTCTGCTAGGATCAGAGCATCGCTTCCCGGCAAAAGAGGTGGGGGTGGTCCGAGAGGTTCAGCACCTTCCCAATTTTTGTCCGTGAACCCACATTAAATTGGCTATGTATCACATTCTATTCTCGTATGGAGTTAGTTAAATATATAAATGTAGTGTCTCTGCGCTTTGTATAAAGTATTACAGAGAGAGACACATACAGAGATTTTGGCTGATAAAATATAATAAAACTGATTTGAATTTGGACAAAGTATAATAGAAAAAAATCGGTTTTGTGAAGAGCGTTCACACGAGAAGGAACGACAAGTTGACAGAAAAAAATTCTTCTGCGTAACAAAATATGTTTATACAAAAGAATACATAATTAGATATGGAGTAGTCTTGTACGCTAGGCGGTATATATCGCAGTCCAACATTTAAATCGACACATAAATAAAAACGTCTGGTATTCTCATTTTGCATTTGTTGAGTTACTGACTCGTTAACTCTGGGAGAAGTAAAGACTAATTTAAAATCAAAAAGTTCTTCTTTCCTTTCCTCCATCATGTTTTCAGCCGGTAACCTCATTTTGGTATTTTTACTTACTTACTACAATATATATATATATATATATATATATATATATATATATATAGAGATATATATATTATAATTTTTTTAGTCTCTACTTCTGTATTGAGCACTGTTTTTTAAAAATAAAAACAAAAATACTAAAGAACTTCAGATTATTAACCTAACGTGTTCTTTCCTATTTTTCTATATATTTGCACACATACACAAACACACACACAGATATATATATGTGTTTGTGTGTGACATTAATCAAACAACAGATTTGATTGACTGATTCATTTTCTACGGCTTATCAACTCTTTACAGGTTATTTAAAGTCAGGAAATATTTTTAGATTTTAAGGATGGGGAATAATAATGGTCTAGTGATACAAATCTTATTAATTAACACATAACTTGGGGAAAAGAAGTGAATTCAATCCTTTTCCAAGGGTATTTGCGTGTATGTGAATATAGCGAACCCAGCCAGAATTGAAACTCGGCTATACGATTAACAATTCCGAGCCATTATCCATTACACTAGCCACACATTCAAGCTTACAATACCTGCTATTCTCAAGCGGTCGCCCATCTAGGTACTGACCAGGATCGACGTAGCTTAACTTCGGTGATCGTACTGGAACTGATGTTTCAACATGATATGGCCGTAAGCCCTATCACCAACAAAGGTGCTACGTATCTGGGATTGGTCTAACCAGTAAAGCTTTCGTATTCAAATTTTTTATTACACTATTTTCCAAAATATATTTCAAATGCGTAAAATATATAATTAAAGATAGACATAAGTCTTTAATAATAGTCGTATTTAGAGAATATAAGCAAAATAATCAATTTAAACATTATAAAATCATGAAGGAAAAACTCAAAATAATATTTTAAAAAGTATTTAATGCAGTAATGTTTTTGTCCAATTCATTTCATTTTCTTGTTGGTTTGCCGCATAGATCAAATATAGCCACGTCAGATCGAGACTTTCATACAGATGTTATGCATGGCACCAAACTCGTTCAGTAATATTTAATCTTTTATCTGTATACAACCACTTTCTCAGATCAATGATTAAAAATAGCTTTGAGCAAATGAAGCCTGTAAGTTTTAATGAGGAACATTCTTCTTCGACCCCCATGGACTGGCGCTACAAAACCACAAAGATCTATACCAAATAACAGAAATCACATCACTTGAGGGCTTTCGACAACAGCAACAACTAAAATGGATATCACATATAATTCGAAGAGAAAATAATGACCTAATCAGGATGTTAACTTTTCACACTATTTTAAATAAAAAATCAATACTGGAAAGAGTGATAACTTGAGAAACCTGAAAAATTGTTTTAGGAGAAAAATCTTATAAATTTCAACCGACAGTAGTACCAGCTACTCGGTCAATGAATGCCGAATGTTTCCTTATAAATAAACTGCAAATATTACTATTACAAAATTCTTAAGGGGTTGGAGGTGCGTATTCTCAGTCCTCAAATAAGTTTCACCATCCACGTGGTTCTGCGAACCTATTCGACACAGATAACTTCCTATTTTATATATATATATATATATATATATATATATATATATATATATATATATATATATATATATATATATATATATATATTCGCCTCTCGAATAGCATTACATTTGTATGTACTCATCTATGAAGATATAAATGGCGATCATAAGCCATCTCACGGAAATCGATTGTGACCAGGTCGCTTCCGGCTACTGAAACTGAAACTGAATGCAAACTGACGCCGACCAAATACTCTCGAGTTACCAGGTGTGGAGGTAGACGTATACGGTCGGTTTTGCGTCCGGTGTGCTCGGCAGGTCAAATATGATTATATGTCTTTATCAGTTGTTTCGGCCAGTCTCACCCTCTGAAGTGAATCCAATTTTTTTTCGACGGAGTTGTGTCCTCCCCGGAGGAGTTATTAAACTTTTTTGTTTAGCGTGGTAACTTGTTTCTCGCGTGATCCTAAAGCCGATCCTCGAATGTCGATAGGTAAGAAAAAAGATTTCTTCAAGACAAGCGACCACTTCGGAAAAGTTAACAATAATTTGTTGACAGGGAATATTACACAAACATGCGTCATCTATACATCTAGGTAGCAAAATGGTTGAGTATTTTGAGGTCTTTGGTTTGCTTTTGTTTTTTCTTTCTCTTCAATTCTCTCCTTGGTTGCTTTGACAATTGTAGTAGCAGTCTGTTCTCGCAGTGAATCTGCAACAATCCCATTTCCTTTGTGTTTCTGTGCCTGTTCCATTCACAGAATGCTTCTTCGGTTTATATATCCATCTCCTTTAGAAAACAACATTTCTACAATTTTTAATGAGAAATACCGTATGGCTTAACATCGTAGTATTAAGAATCGGTTCAGATTTCAGCTCGGAAATCTAAGTAATCATTTTTCGTTATCAGACAACGAAAACTACCTCTGAGAAATTCCAAAGTTAATGACTTTTCACCAATTTCGTTCATAGTTCATCTCTTTCTGATTCCCTCATCAACTTCATTTTATATGTATAATTTAACTTTAATACTCTGTTTCCTTTCCCACCTTCCTCCCTATTATTTAAGATATCCCTCCGGAAGTTTTCAATATTCATTTCTAATTTTTAATCACATCTAATCACCTTTTTGATTTCTCATGTACCTAAACATCGAACCAAAGATATTTATAGTGAGTTCAACTCTTACTACTTGCGTCAAAACCCTTGAATCTTTTCTTGAGTTAGTTTCAGTTTTTTATTTTAACCTATTTGTGCAATGTGTAAAGAGGTTAAATTTCAATTTACAATTCGATTTGTGGTTAAAACACAGGATTACATGCTTGGATTATAACTGCATTATTGGTTTGATGAAATCCTTATGAATATTTTATAGAAAAAAATGGATAAATGACTATAAACTAAGACAACGAAAACTAAAAAAAATATTACGTCAATTTATACATGGCGTCAAAAAAGAAAAAATAGACGGATTATTTAAGTATTTTTGCAATTGCTATCCACATATCAAAAACCTTATTTTGATTTGCATTGTCTGCATTCTGTAGTAGGATTAGGTAACACAATACGAAAATATACACTTTCCTCTTTACTAAGTGAGTGATAAAGAAAACTCTCTCCCTCTCTTCTATATATTTCCTTTCCTTTTCTTCCTTTTATTGTTCCTATCCTCGGTAATGGACATGAACCTGGACTAAGTTTAGTCCAGGTTCATGTCCATTACCGAGGATAGGAACAATAGAAGGAAGGAAAGGGGAAACACAGATGTGTCAGCCTCAATAAAAACAAGAAAACCACGTACGAGACGAGAGACTTCGCAGTAGAGAGGAACGTGATTCGAGGTAGCAGTTCGAGACGCAAGAGTAGGTGATTCATCGGCTGTGAGTTTGACCTGACGTACAACTCCAGAAGAGAAAAAGGAAGAAAGGATGAATTCAACGAATTAATTTCCGTCAACCACAAGGAACACAACAACTCTGTATGAACTTTTAAATTCAACCATTTTAAACACTGTAACCAAATGAAGTCAATAATAAATGGTACTATAGACAGTAAATTTGGCCTTTACTTCATTTCTATATACCATAATTCAATACTTCTTGAATAATAATTTAAGCAAAACTGAATAATGAATTGATCCTCTAACTTATATCCATGTTATAAAGTAAAACAATTATAAATGGAACTAATTCTTAATATATACATATAGGTACCTCCACGAAAACGCTAAAAAATCAGCATAACGTAATGAAAACATAGTTTTATGGTCAAAATCTTTATGTTATTAAGAGGACTGATCAGAATATTTAATGAATATTTAATTTTTTTTTACTCCTTTTTAGAAAATTCCAAATTTTGATTAAAAAAATTTTACAAGATTTGTTTTCATTTTTTACAATTTTAAATTGAATAATTTATAAAGATTCTAAATCTTTGAAAATTCAGTTTGAATGTAATAACTCTTAGGAAATAGTTATTAAGTAATACTATATTTACTAATTATATATTGTAAAGCTTATTACTGACGACCTAAAATATTTTTAAAAGAATTTCGATTTGTTTTTGTATGCGAGATATAAATGCAGAATTTCAAAGAATGGATGTACAAAACGTTAGTTGTTTTAAGGGTTGTTCCCACTCTTACGGAGAGAAAAAAACTCATAAAATTTATCGTCTGCTTCGCCATACTTAACTATAAATACATTCGGTGGTCATTCGGCTGTCAATAAATCGATTAACACGTCAGAAAAACAAGGCCCCATTTTATGCTACAAGTAATATTTGTTTCAAATCAGATTAATTTAACTTTAATTTTCTTCAAATAATATTTCAGAAATATATATTTTTGCAAGATTTTTAAAACCAAGAATTAAATTTTGTTCACAAATATGTTAAAATGGCCGTTTTTATCGATTTTACTGAAAAAAAATCAATTCCGATCAATATAATTTGTTTGAAATACACCAGAGTATTTTGCTTACTGGAAATAGTAAATTTGAAATCCTTTAACTTTCAATTAAAGCTAAATTGAAAGCTTCAAGAGGGCTTTTTCATTAAAAAAAATAATTTTAAACCTTACGTATACCGAATTAGTGGAGGTACCCATATACATATGTTAAAAAATACCTCATTTTAAAAGTTTATTAATCTACAGAGCCAACTACAATTTCACAGTTCATTTAACAATATTTTTAGTATAAATAGATGACATTTTTACTACCTGGAAAGTCAACTAGATGTAGGTAAAAGTATAAAGCAATAGTTTCACACAATGTGTGTTTGTGTGTGTGAGTGTTGGAAATAATCACTCATAAAATGTATCTAAATTTTATAGCTGATGATTGAAGAAAATCATTTTGGGGGAAATATTTTAATATGAAGTTTTAAAAAGTAAAAGTATCATGATGAATTTACTTTTATTCCTACAAAAATGTGTTTTACACAAACTGACACTTGAAAATAAACACTTGTCATTTTTTATTGTAAATAAAGATACATTGATATTTGGGAATCATTTTTGGTACTTGACTCAATTCAAAAAATGATATAATAAAACTTTTGGAGTCATTTTACAAGGATAAATATAACCTAATTGATGTTTACTAAACTAAGCTTGGAATCGTGTGGCAAAGGGCCCAAACAGTTAAGCATTGAGTAAAGATCGAACACACTCAGAATACCTCACGAAATTAGTTTGTTAACCCTTTAATATGAATGATAAATATAATCATGTCACTTGACGAAAATCCTATTCACAAAGGTCACATAAGATGCATAAGCAGTTTTACGAAACGCAATTTGAATATTATGGATTATTTTGCCTATTCACTAATATGATAAGGATCTGGTTAAGGTTATTTTATGTCACACTTGTCATAATACACATGAAAATTAAGATGGAAACAACATTAACAAGGTTAGTCAATGACCTTTTCTAATGTGTTTGCTGCTCATTTATACTAAAAGGTACTTGGAATTTATTTGCTTTGATGAAAAGACTTTTTACATTGTAATTTTAAAAAAAAATACAAACTAAAGCCATTCATATTTTTACACATACAAGTAAATATGTACTCTTCATTAAGTGTATAATAATTATTATTATTAAAAATGAAATAACAACAATTGTTGATTAAAACTTCTGTCAAGCTCATTTAATTTGTAAACTGACAGATGCAAAAATTTCTCATTAGTTATTAGAGGATTTACAGAGATTATAACGTAGACTTTGACTTTAACACGGTAGGAAAAGGAGCTTAAGTTATTTTTCATAAGGATGTATTTCTGAAATATTTTCAATATCTATTCTCAATATAAATTGGTGTTGCCAGTGAACAGAATCATAGGTTTATTTCCATGTGTCTTATTTTGATTACTGATTAATGAATCACTCAAAAACTATAAATGCAAATAAAAAGGACTTATTTTGATAAATATCTGATTTTATGAGTCGAGTCATTTTGCTCGAGTTAATATGCTCATCCATGTTAGGTTTATCACCACATTTCGATCGATACCTACATCTAAAAATGTCTAAAATTCCGTGACAAGTTATTTTTGTTAATAAGCGAATTGTCGAACTAATATTGGCATCTATGTTTTATGACTTCATTTTGCACGCAGTAAGAAACAAATACGAAAAATTAGCCTGAGTAATGAGTAGAATAAAAATTTGCTGGTAATCACATTTCTAATGTTGCCCTACTAAGGCAATAGACCGACTGTACATCTGCAGAGGGGGAACTCATCCACCTGCAATAAGACTACCCGTTTGCTGTGGGTGGTGACCGGTAATGCCTGAGAACGGAAACTTGGTGGCTGAGAAGTCCATGAACCGAATGTCTAAGTGGTCATGAAACAGGCAACACTCCTCTTTGGTCCTTACTTGGGTTAAGCGGTTGTAGAGGCCCGATCCGGTCAATCTGTTGGTCATGTGAAGCCCTAGCACCTACATAATTAAGCCCGACATTGTCTAACAGACTGATCACATAACGATCCGACACCTAACACTAACAGTTAATTATTTTAAAAGTGATAGAAGGCGGTGGCTGAGTGTCAATCGAGTCGAGAAAAGAAAGAAATTTTTACCACTGTTTCATATTACGGTATCAATTTTGCAACTGTCATACTGATTCCAAAACCGGAAAAAAATTATAAACCGATTTCGCTGAAACAGAAGTATAATGGACCACTTGGTTCGCTCGGAAAATTGAATAAAAGAAAAGTTTATAAGAAAGAAAAAAAACGTGGCTATTGTATTCTCTTACTTTCTTTCAAATAGAAATTTCCATGTCCATTCCAAAAAATCAAGAAGAAAGAGTGCCACAAGTGAGTATATTATCAGTCGCGCTGTTCATTAATAAAATAAAAAAATGCAAAAGAACTCACTCGAGGTGTAAATGGATCTTTCTAAGTGGATTATTTTACTGTAAGTTATCGATACAAAAACATTCACGCCATGTAAAGAAAACTACAACAATGCATAAATAAGATCAACAAATGGGCAATAAATAACAGCTTTAGATTTTTTTTAAACTAAAACAAAATGCGTGCATTTTTGTAATGAAATTAAATTTCATAATGATCAAAGATTGGTAGACGGGTACAAGTTCTTGAGAAGAATTCTCGACAAGAAACTAAAGCTTATACCACATCTAAAATATCTGAGAGCAAAATGCAATAAAACATTACAATTCTTGAGAGTAGTGGCCCACAATAATTGTGGAGTTGAAGTGTGGAAACTTTATATACCAATATACATGGAAATCATATCTCAAAATACTTAGCCCAACCCGCTATAAAGGTTTGAGATTGCCCTTGTAGCATTTAGGACATCTCCTGTAGAAAGTTTATCTGTAGAAGCAAACGAACATCAACCAAAGCTTAGAGGTGACAAACTAAAAACAAGCCCCTCTAATCCTACATACAATATCACATTCGATCCAAAATACATAAACCTCTTCCAACAAAAAGAAAAAAGCCATAAAATCCTTTGGACTCGGGATGAAACCCATCAATGAAGAAGCAGAAATACCTCTATCTAGAATACATAATACGATCATACCAAATATACATAAGAATACCTTAAATAATTCTAAAACGTCATAAAACAAATACACAACTTATATTCCAAGAGTAATTAGAAAAAAGCACAATCAATTATCCCACACACTAATACATAGAAAAATGAAAGCGGATGTGCGTCAGTATATAACAAGAAAATAAAAAAAAGTATCATCTGCTAAATGAAACTTCAATTTTCAATGCAAACATTTGTACAATAGACCTAGCACTCGGCTTCATCGCTAGAAACAAAAGTAAAAATATGTAATATTCTCTGAATCTCTATCAGTTATTAAAACAATAAAAAAAAACTTGACAACCCACTGCTGGTGAAATTGCTATGCAGACTGGATTCATTACCCAGCAGTAAAAAAAAATATAAAAAAAATAGTGCTATCTTAGATCACAAGCCACATAGGAATTAGAAGAAATGCTCAAGTAGATTCAACCTCAAAATCTACCCAAAACGAAATCCCTGATAATAATTTTCAGATCCCTTATATAGACCTAAAAAGTAAAATAAACAGTTACATTCAACAAAAATGGCAAAAGCGCTGGACCAACAATACAATAAATTTCTCACAATCAAACCGTTCCTAGTTGAATAGAAACAAATGTTGAGAAAAAGAAGAAAAGACAAAGTAACGTCAGCTCGACTACACATAGGCCCCGCCTTCCTCATCCATTCATACTTGTTGAAGAATGAAGATCAACTAAAATGTACATGCCCAGCTGCACTCAAAGTAAAACATATTTTAACTGAATGTACTCACTTAACCCCTATAAGACATAAATACTACAAACAAAACAACATGAGAAAACTATTTGAAAATACTGAAACTATCAACATAATGGCTTACCGTAAAGAAATAGGTTTATACCAAAATATAATACCTACAACAGATTATCTACAAAATATATATCTCTAAATCATATCCTGAAAGTATAAAATTATATACAATATATCTGTAGTTGAAAGCATAAAGTTGTGTACAAAATATTTAGATTTCAATATTAAATAATCCAAACAAAAACAACCAACATTTCTTGTGTTGTTCACTGTGCAAATACCAGTTACCGACTAATTTAATGACATTGATTTAGACGACGACGCTGACAGTATCTTGACCTAACCTGCAAGAACACTGAAGTTTATCACCCGGTCTATAAAACGAAGAGAATAAGTCAGATATTAAAAATCATTATGAAAATGGTTAAAAAATAATGAATGGTAAATGTATTATAAGAATTTATTTTAAAATGTAGTTGAAAAATTAAAATAAAATTTCCATAAAACATCTTTATTTTTTATCAATAAAACAAGAATTTTTAAAGAAAAGGCCTTAAAATTTTAAAATGAAAAACATTTTATTTGAAAGACCTTTTATTAATATGACACTTGAAAGCTTCCTTCATTCTATATTCTGATAGAAGTGGATCGCCAGAAACTTGAGAGAAATTAGGCGTCAAATATTAGTGCCAAAAACTAACGACGAAAACCGTCTATATTCACAATTCCATTTTGAACTAAATCTGTGCAAAGGGATGATCAAAATAAAGCCGAAATCTGACAATATTAAAAACCCAATTTAATGTTTTTAAAATTCAACCTGTTTGGTTGATAAATCCTTCTTGTGTCTGGATTCATTACCCAGTAGTAAAGAGAAAATCGCTTGCAAGCTTCAGGAAACTATCACTTTCCCATATATTTCGATTGCTGAACCTTTTCAGCAACATTGTGAAGGTGTCAACTAGACAAGACTTCGGAGTGAAAAGAAGTTAACCATCTTAAGAGTAATTTTGTCGTCAAGATTATGACGGATATTCACTTTTTAATGGTGCCTACTCACAAAAGCTGCGAAGACGACCACAAACTTTTGCCTACTTATTTCCACTGTTCAACAATGTCAACAATTCCTCTTTTATTTAGAAACACATTTTCAACAAAAGCAACAGAACTTGTATTTTACATAAGATATGTCTAGAAAGCACACACGAACGGTTCACAAATCCTGGTTGCTAACCAACACACATACTGAGGGCAATTTGTACAACCGTTTATATAATTTAAGAAATATCACTCCAACCATTGAAACAGGCGGTGAATTTCTTTCAAACTTTGAGAGTTTTTATTTATTACGTAATTTGTAATTACATTTGTCAACTTTATACATTGAGGGCGTAATATTTCATTTTGCCATTTCTGTCCAGTTTTTATTGTTCTTATATTTTGCAAAAATGTCCACATTTTGGCATCGTTTGAGGTGGGAAGGTGAAATATCTTCGCCTCGTTAGGAATTCGAACTGTAGACTTGAAACTAATAACCTTCAAATTTCACGTGCAGTTTTATTTAATCAGTAAAATATTGTTTTTAAGTCAAAAATATAATAGAATCATATGGTAAGTTACTTTTCTCATTAATCACACGTCTTGGGCTATTTTTTGCAATCTAATCGCAGTATACTTAGTTTAAGAAGAACCTTGGTACATTCGCTCATTAATTCGTTCAGTTAATCAAAGTCATAAAGAATACAAAATATTCTATTCTTCACCCCAGTTACTCACATTAGACCTATTCAAATTGGTTTTAATCTTATCAACAAATTTTATCAGTATGTCAAAAAACAATCTAGTTTATTTTTAACTATTCTTCAAGAAGTGATGACCCGGTGGAAAAATAGTGGGTCAACTTTACGAGTAAGTAATGCGCCATTTATAGTATTCAGTATAATCAATTATGGTTTTGTTGGAGTGTTATTACAAAGCAAATTTTTGGACAAGTTGAAAGAAAGAACTAAGGTAGAAAGATATGGGTCAGAAACGACACCTTGATAAAAGTCATTACTTTTAACGCGTTCAATCTATTTTGCTTACTTATTCTGGCATATATGTATTATGCATTAACCGATAATCAAACTTAGGCTCGATCTTCTATCTTTACTACAAAATTAAATCTAACTATACACACATACATATATTAAAAGAAGAAATCATTTTATCAGTCTTTGTGTTCAAATGCCTACCACAACAACAATGACAAGTGTGTGCAAAGCTTCCCAGAAAACATCCACTAAATATAAAGTAAAATTTATCCATTTTCCCCCAAGATGCAAACTACGAATTGAAGACACCAAACAAGTAAAAAAAAAAATTAAATATCTAGGAAGTGTTTTAACAGATGACGGAAAATACGACACGGAGATCCGAAGGATTATAGGAATAGCGAAAGGTAACTTCCAAAAGCTAAGCAAATTATTAAGAAACACGAACATTTCATTACAAACAAAGAAAAGAATACTGAACTCTTATGTAATATGTCCTCCTATATGGCACTGATTGCTGGACAATTTCCTCACACCTGAAAAATAATTGATGTAACAAAAATGTGGTTTGCAGAAGGTTGCTGGAATATATAGTGGGTCTGCCAATTTGTATTGGTTATAAATAAAAATAAAAACTGACCCTCTACAATTTTTACAATATCAAATGTAACAAAGACAACAACAAGAGAAATAATCAAGTAGAAGAAATTATGAATTTGTTCAACAATAAATCACTTCTTGAAGAATGGTTAAAAATAAACTAGATTGTTTTTTGACATACTGATAAAATTTGTTGATGCTGTAGTGCATCCTAAGTCCTCTTTGACTACATTTCTTAATGACAGTAAAATCAGTGGTAGGTTTTCCAGCCAAGTCCTGGAGTCATCACTTGCTGCTAGTGCTGCCTTAAGTTGGATGGTAGGCGGTTGTAGAAATGTGCTTTACGCCTAACAAGTTTATAAATTCATTGAAAAGGACTGACTGGAACTGGGAACCTCTATCAGTCGTTATTATTGAAGGACAACCAAAGATAGAGATTCACTCTCTAAGAATGCACCTGGAAATCGTTTCCGCTGAAACACCTTTTAAAGGAACGGCTACAGGCCAACGAGTGAAACGATCGATTGTTGTTAATAAGTATTGGTACCCATCAATGTCGGGCAAAGGCCCCACTAAGTCAACGTGAATGTGGGTGAACCTACCATCAGGCTTAGAGAATGTACCAGGCGGAGACTTGGTATGCCGTTGTATTTTAGTTTGCTGGCATTTTAAACAAGTCCGTGTCCAGTGTTTTATGCCACTGGACATTTTTGGCCAAACAAAACGATCACTAATCATCTTAGTAGTCACTCTTCGACCAGGGTGCGACAGAGAATGGAAATGCTCGAATACTTTTTTCGCAAAGAAGGTGGTACATAGGGCCTAGAGTATCCTGTGCTTACATCACAATAGACAGTAGTGTTACCAAATGGCACAGGGTGTTGCTTTAACTGTAGAGACGTTTTTTCTTTTACTGATTCCAAAGTAGTGTCAATCTTTTGTTCTTCCGCTAAGGAGTCGAAATTCAAGGTCTGTGCGTCGATTGACTGTATCGTTGATCGCGATAGGGTATCAGCTACTATATTGTCAGCTCCTTTTACATAGCGGATATCCGACGTATATTGGAAAATATAATCCAATTGTCGGATATCCCTTGGGGTATATTTGTCCGACTTGGCGTGCAGAGCATAAATTAATGGTTTATGATCTGTATAGACCACAAAATTCCGTCCTTCCAAAAGATGACGGAAATGACGGATTGCCAAGTATATTGCCAGTAATTTCCTTGAAAATGCGCTGTACTTTTTATGAGATGAATTTAGCTTGACTGAAAAGAACGAAATAGGTTTTTTAGCATCTCCTTGTTCCTGGTGAAGCACAGCCCCTATTGAGTCGCCTGATGCGTCTGTTATCAGTGTGATCATTGAGTCATCATCGGTTATATATGATAACTTCGTAAAGTTGGCAAGGGCGTCTTTGGCTCTGTGAAAAGCAGTCAGTGATTCGCCTTCCAAGGTAATCTTTGATTTCTTCTGACGCTGTTGTTGCAGTAAATCTGTGAGGGGAATCAGAATCTGGGAACAACCAGGAATGAACCTCCGGTAGTAATTAATGAGGCCTAAGTTGGTTGTGAGAAATTTGAAATAGATTCTATTTTCTCAGGTAAGGGCGTTATTCCCTTTTCATCAATGACGTGCCCCCAAAATTTAAGTGAGGGCACATCAAAAATACATTTCTCTGCGTTAATCTTAAGGCCAAAATGCTGTAGACGCTGGAAAACTTGTTCAACGTGATGACGATGTTCGGTCTTGTTTCTACTGGCGATCAGGACGTCATCAATATAGGCAAAGGTAAAAGGTAAACCTCTCAGCACTTCGTCTATAAGCCGTTGGAAAGATTGTGCGGCGTTCCTTAAACCAAATGGCATTCTCAAATTCGTATAAGCCAAAAGGGGTAGTTATTGCTGTTTTATGGATGTCTTCCTTGGCTACTGGTATCTGGTGGAATGCTTTCACCAGATCAAGTTTGCTGAATACTGTGGCACCCTGTAGACCCACTGCGAAATCGTGCAAGTGCGGGATGGGGTATTTATCCGGAATTGTAGTAGCATTCAGCTTCCGGAAGTCGCCACAAGGTCTCCAAGCTCCTGAGTCCGGTTTTGGAACCATATGAAGAGGAGATGAGTAAGGACTCGAAGAAGGTCTAATTATACCGATGTCCAGCATGTGCTGAAACTCGGCTTTCGCCAGTTTATATTTATCAGGCCTCAATCGCCGTGGAGATGAATGCGTGGGTGGGCCCGTAGTATAACATTGTGACGAACGGTCTCTGTATACCGGAATGGTGTTGTAATTTGTGAATATTTTTGTAACAGATCCTGCATTCCGTTGGCTTCAGGTAGAGTTGCGCTGATACATGCGCTCGTATAGATAGATGTAATTCCTTTCCTTGTAATGTTGGTCGTTTTATCCTCCAAAGAAAGGGAAGACATATTAATGGACAAGTTAAAGTGGGCGAGGAAATCCGCTCCTAGGATTGGGGTTCGAACATGGGCTATCGTGAATACCCACGGAAAAGATCGCCTAAATCCCAGATTTAGGGTTAACAAGGTTTCACCATATGTCTGGATTGAAGATCCATTCGCTGCTTGTAATGTATAATCTGTCTTTCTAGTCAACATATTAGGCTTGGTTGGTATTACACTAATTTGTGCCCCAGTGTCCACTAAAAACAAGTAGCCGGAGTTCTCATCTCGGATGTAAAAGAGACGACTTTTTGGCATCCCTCCGGCAGCGAACGTCTCTACTTGTTGCCGGGATAGTCGTTTCCCGACTACTGTGTGTTGTTATCCTTAGCTGCGTTTATGTCGAAGTTACACGGTTTCGTACAATGCCGCGCTTGTTGTCCGTATTTAAAATGATACCAACAGGTATTAAATATAGGCCTGCTTCTGGATGAGGAACGTGATCTTCGCCTAGTATGATGTGATGGACGTGGTCGTCTAGTGAAATTGTTGGGTGTGCGATTTTGCTGATGCATAGCGGTTTGTAGAGCTTGTAACTGTGAGGTAAGCTCGGCTATACAATCTTTAATTTTCGATAACTCTTGTGAGTCACGGACTGAAGAGACAATAGGTTGTAACAGTGTCGCAGAAGCAGTTCCCGGAGGTTTATTCTCATATATTTTGTCCGTGATTTCTGCCAATCGCTGTAGGTCCAAATCGTCCGGGAGTGACACTAATATTTGTGACGTTTGTGGGCTCAGTTTATCCATCCATAGTTTACGGGGGACTGTGTCAGACATGGTATTGTCACCTAGTAAAACTTTCATCTTTCTAAGCAATTGGGAAGGTTTATAGTGTCCCAAATGAAGGTTATTAAACAAATCGTGCAACCGACGTTCCTCTGATTCGCCCGTGCGGTATAGTATAGCATCTTTCAAAGTATCATACGGTTTCTCCGCCGGCACTTCACTGAGGAGATCCTGCTACCTCTAATGCTACATCTGAGGGAAGTTTCTCAACTACAAAAGCGTAACGGGAATGTTGGGACGTGACCTTTCTTGCATTAAAAATTGCGTTTAACTGCGCAAACCACACTTGAACATTGGTGTGGTTGTACGTCGGCAGACTGATGGAAATTGCCGCTTCAAAATGTTCGCTGGTAGAATTTTCCATGTTTTCGTTTAAAACATGACAACTAAAGTATTTCTCTTATAAAATGCTGTTTTTAAAATATTGCTTTGTACATTTGAACTTCGGGGTCACCAATTTATAGTGAGTCTGCCAATTTGTAGTGGTTTATAAATAGAAATAAAAACTGACCCTCTACAATTTTTACAATATCAAATGTAACAAAGACAACAACAAGATAAATAATCAAGTAGAAGAAATTATGAATTTGTTCAACAATAAATATTTTTCTAAACACAGCAAATACATAATATACAATGCAAAAGTTGATAAACACAATTGAATTCTTTGGTGTGTGTTACTGAGAGAATTTGGGTTACTGTACTGTATGTGTGAAAAGGTGTAGTTAGCTATATTTGTTTTTATAGGAAAATTAAGCAGTTGTTTTTGTTTTTGTATTAAATAGAAAAAAGTATTGTTCTTGACTCACTAATTGTTATAGAGTTATCGCTCATTAACCAGGGATTCTTCCTGTGGAATAGAATATTTTGTGGGAGTGAGTGTTAAGCCTGGAAATGGTTGACAAGGTTTGTTGTTGTATTGAAGATAAAGTTCGGCTCCTTTGCTTTGTTGATTTCCAATGAAGTCAAGTGAATTGGTTCAATATTTTAAGTGCCCACTGACCAAGTCGCGTCGAAGTTTCGTTTTTATTTGTTCTCTTGGTCACGTGGTGAGGCTCGTGAACATGTTTACATTTTATGGCATCAACTAGAGTTCAAAATTTGGGTCGGTACCTTCGGACGTAGTTGACGACACCTAATTAATATTTTACAACCAATCAAAATACATCAGTTGTTATATTTGGTTGGGAGCCTCTATGTGTTTAACTTGCACAAAATTTAAGATTTTAAAAAAATGTAGGAATCTGATTCTACAAATATCAACAAATGTAAACAAATGTAAACAAAGGAGACGCTTATAATTAGAACCAAAAACAACCAATGGAATTTTTAGGACATATAATAAGGAAAGAGGGCCTATAAAATTTGACACTCACAGAACGTACTGAAGGCAAAAGGAAAATCAGTGAATAGACTACATAACAAGTTTATGTAAATGGTGGCCAGAACAAAGATTAGGAGAGGCAGCAAAAAGACAAACCTTACTAAGAACTACAAAGGAGAGAAAGTTGTAGAGTCATATCGGTCACACCCTGAAGGAACATGGCAAAGAGAAGAAAAAAATGCTGGAAACTTTTACACACTCAACAATAATAACAAAAGAACAAAGTTTTTAGCATCTTAGCGAAGTGTGATTGTTTTATATACATACAAAAGGAGGGGCACTTGTGTTTTTTACCTTTCTGTATTCAACTACTGTTACAATAGCAAACGCAGCTCTAATACAAGTATAAACTGCTGTATTATTATAGGTTCGGCTTTAACATGCTCCAGTTTATCTGGCATTAGCACTATCAATTGACATTGCAGATAACGGATATTTTTCAAAATACTGGCAGATGTTTTTAAAAAGTAAGTTTTGATAAATACTCTTGACGACACACCCCCCTCGAAGATCATAGCATTAGATACCTCGAAAGCCTTTGACAAGATGTGGCACAAATTTTTGCTACACAAGCCAGTTATCGAATCATTGGAAGGGTCTTCTCGATTATTAAATCCTTTCTAATAGTAGGTCCTTGAAGGTAGTTATTAATGGACAGTCATCCGATGCCCTGGCGGTCAATGCAGGTGTCTCCCAGGAGTCACTTCTCGAACCAACCCTCTTTTTGGTTTATATAAATAATCTGCCTAAGAATATACTCAGTTCATTTGTAAACAACTATGCCGATGATACGACTATATACGGGTGCACCTCTAAAACTCTTGATGATCAGAGATCGGCAGCTGATTTTTCTTCCGATCTAGCACGAACTACCCAGTGGGGAAAAAACTGGCTGGTTATATTAATGCTACGAAAACGAAACAAGTTTCATTCCATCATCGCCGAACGAACCCCGAACTAACACGATTCACGATGAACGGCGGTCTCCTCAGAGAGGCACCATGTCTTGAGAGACTATTGGGCGTCAAACTCACACCTGACCTCAAGTGGAACTCGTACATACGATCCATCGCTAAAGATGCAGGTAAAATTGTCGGCTCTCTGTAACGTTCTAATAAATACCTGACTCCTCTACCTTTACAAGAGCCAGATCAGGATAAAAAAGAAGTCCTGTTGTCATATTTGGGCGGGGCTGTCCAGACCTCAGCCTCGATAAAATCCAAAAACCTCTCACAGTCCTTGTGGGTGACGAATTATTTTCTACTCTCCAACCTCTCTATCGTGGTAAGCCTGTCGTTGTTCTATCATTACTTCCACGGAAAGCGCTCGAACTACATTCCTTGGTTCCGCCAGTTCTAACCTTCACGGCAAGGACCCGCCATGCCACTTACATTGTAACAAACCATCCACATTCCCTCTGTATTCTAACGGTGAGAAGTAAGTTTCACTTGAACAGCTTCTTCTCGCGAACAACTGCTCTGTGAAATCGACTCCCAAGAGGATGTTTCCCTGATCACTACAATGTTAACCTGTTCAAATCTAGAGTTAACCGTTATCTTCCGCCTATCCGTACAAATTGCATCTTAACATAACCCTCTAACTCGAATGGCCCTGGTTCTTGTATAGGGTGAACGTTATTGTAAAAGAAAATAAATTAAATATGCGAAGGCACTGCATCAGAGAAAAGTGGAAGCAAACAGACAAGGACAGGGAAAATATAAAAAGAGGAATAAAAACAGTGTATATTTGTCCATGACATCTTAATCTAACTAATACTCCGTAATTCATGAAATGGGGCTATCGTTCACAATTTTTCCTGTTGTTGTAACAATATGACATTTAGCTTAAAATAAACTGTTGTGTTGGGTTTAAAGCATTTACTTTGGACTTTAGAGTATTTTATACATACTAGCGAATAATTATGAAAATGTCATTTTCTAATTAGTTTACTTTTTAATGGGAAATCATCTGATAAAAGCCATTACTTTTACCTCCAAATATACTCTACCCTCTCTTTCATGTGTGACACAAGTTTGGATCATTCTTTTCTAACATCAAAAGAGTAGTGAGTGGGCATCAATCCACACCAGACTGCTTATCTAACAGATGATAAAATACGGAAAGTGATATCGTGCACGATTTATCGAAAACGGTTGGGGGTCAAGTGGTTTATTGGATAAACGGTCTCACAGGTGAGAGGGGACTCATAAAAAATCACATGGGTTATAAGTAGAGAAAATTGCAACAATCACAAAGATTTAGTTACAGCAGATGAGTAGTGCGCTGAATGCGTACCACCAAAATTGGTAACTTGAATTAGAATCCTGTATACTTGATCTCATAATTCTTCGAAATCTCTATGTACTTTATTTGCATGGAGAAAATACGCTGTAAGACGTAAAGGCAATGTTGGTTGGAACCATGCCAATTATGGGAGCCAAATTGGGATAACTTGTTCTAAAAGGAAATAATTACACTAAATTTTAATATTTACAATACGAATCGGTATTTTGCCGTCACATTTAGAAGGAGGAGAAAGGGCAAATCAAATGCCACCAAGTACCAGTCTCTTTTGACTTACATGTAAAACTATTATTGCGGAGAAAAAATATTTTTTACTTGATGGACATACAATGAAGGTCGAACTTTACTCATTGCATCGAAATGAATAATAGTATCATGCCATTAATACCAGAACAAAACGCAATAAATATTTGTTGTTTTTGCAAATATTACACAGTGATATAGTGTCTGGATAATAAACTTTGTTACTACATTAAAAGCAAAAATGATTTCAAACTCAGCAAAGCCATTCCTCTTACCAAGTCGTTCAATATTCATAAAATCTAGCCTAACCAAAAGATATAAATGATTATTATTTTTTTAATAGTTAAAGTGCATTCATAAAATATAGAACCGAAAGTAGTGAAACCTAAAATGTTACCCTCATTGAACAAGTTACACATTTGTTTAAAAAATCCAAGACGAAATTATGTCTTTTTAAAGTGTACATCAAAATTCGGAATATAATATTAATACTAATGGTTTAATAATTAGTCAAAGTATTTAGTTCAACTGAGTAATAGAGAATTACTAGAACCATTTAGTAAGTATTTACAAAATTTAATCTAGCCTGGAAAAAGCCATATTCTTTCAGCATTCAGTGAGGATCGAACTAACAAAAGTTTGTGAGCCTAATTCGTATAAGGTCCGACAAACGCTGCTTTATAGAGGAACGGTTTTTTCGCCTACCAGAAAAATATTTTTCCACCAATGGATCACAGAGTCTGTCTTGATGCCTAATGTCTCCATCGCCCACTCGTTATCTGAGTTTTGAGGACCAAGCCATGAATGTTAGACTTCAAATGACACAAAAACATTTAAAACCATTGTCTTATAAAACGCGAGAGGATCAACTCATTTCTCCACAAATGTTAGTAATCAAACTTTACAAAAAAAGATGCAAACATTTATGCTTGGGCACATCTCACACTAAAAACGAAAATACCTCTGGGAAATTCGATAAGGCAACAGACATGGTTTTGAATACCGTTAATTTCCATTATTATGCACAGGAAAAAGTGGTAAGAATGTAGGCGTTGTGACACCCGTTACCCGAGTTTTCTAACTTTTTAACCAGTACCATCACTGTTGGTATATTTTCCTCATCTGAAATTTTACCATTGAAGATTTCATATTCATACAAAATGACACGCATGATTACTGAGTACCATGTTTGGTGAGTTTTTTATCCCAAATCTAAAAGTTTAATTTCAAGATAGAGCGAAAACTTTCTAACGTAATGGGGATAAAAGTTCCTGTATTCAGAGCAATAAAAACGTGTATTTCGGTACCTACACAAAAACCATGACAACGAACACGCACCCACAACAATCACCTTAAATCCTAATGAAACTTGCTGTACACGATTATGGTGCCTAGTATTAATCACAAACACACACACACACACTTTCCCATCACGCAAAATAAATAAATCCAGAAAGGCTTTCAGTTAGCTAACACTCAATGTTATAATTTCCAGTAAAAGGGCTGGCTCGCCTCTTTCCATCACCAACCGTCCTAGGAGTAAAACGTGTATTTCGGTACCTACATAAAAACCATGACAACGAATACGCACCCACAAATACAAACAACATTTATTAGATAGCAAAGTTCTCAACACAGTTGATCAAAATTGTGCACTCTTCAATTATATAGTCACGATTCTTGATTATTTTTATTCCTTCTATCAATAGGTATTTCGTTATATTCTTGTTCAATTACAATATTTTCTCGTTTCATTTATTCATTTAAGTCGACAACCTACATTCATATTCTTCGACAGAATCTTCACACAAAAATTATTTCACAGAACGAATAAAAGATTATGGAGTTGTTATACTTCTTTATGCATCTACACGGTTTTACTGATTGTTTGTTGCCTCGATCAGAAAACATTAATATCAGTGAGTGACCGAAGAAAAATCAATATTTTGTCTAGTAAGACATTCATTATACGAGATGTCACAACTGCTTTTTATGATATAACTTCCTAGAGTGTTATTCAAACTTCCTAATTCGGGTAACTCGAAGAATATGTTTCTTTTTATTTTATATTGTGTATATCAATGAGTTTGCAGATTCAAATAGTTGCAAAATATTTCTCTGGTGTTTTTATATTTATCAATGAGAATTACATATTATTTATTAAGTAATTGAATTATTACTAACGCTGTAAAAATAGTCTTAAAAGACTTCTTCTAAATTTCTGGTCCGACAAATGAGTCCTTGAAGTAAGTTGGAACAAGAAATTTCTACCACATTGAATTATAGAGAGGCCCACAATGTATCTGGTAGCTGCACTTTCAAATATGCATAGAGACTCAAAAACAAAAAAGAAAACTTGTAAAAGCCGTCATCTGCTTCATTGAACCCAGTTACAAAATATATGTTGTGCCAGCCACTAATAAATATGTTATGACTTATGTCAAAAAATAAAATAAAAACTATATTGTCAACCTCAAACTTGAAAGCTTTTATTTGATAGATGAATGTTAATAAGAAGGCAGAATTACTCAAAATCATTGACACGTCACTTGTCCCATCATGTATATATGTGTGTGTGTATCAGTCATTGATTCGCCTATCTCGTTGCGCCTCCACAAGGTGATAAATATTTAATAAGGAGAATGTATTATCTCGAGTTTTTTTTGTTTGTTCTGCTCTTTAATAATCAAGCTTGTATCAAGTGTAATGGTACAAGTACGTGGGAGATAATTATTCTACACATATGTATATGATTGGAGATCAGAGTTAAAAAAAAAACAAAAAAAACAGCGAAATCAATATCTACCGGCCTAGAAATCGAAAATCCTACCAGAGGAATATGCCTCCTGACAAAAATCGAATCTGCATTTATTTTTTTAATCTGGAAAATCACTTTCGATCAAAGCGTACTTCATCATTAAACCCTGAGAAGCCATCACAACAAAGCAAGTCTCAATTACGATTTAATAAAAAATATACTTCTCTCGTTGGGACCTTCCTAAATGTATAGCATAGGTGAGCAGGACATTTTTCTCGTATGAATGGTAGCAGACGTCCAAAACAATTCCTATTAGGCCAGCTTCTAACAAGTAAGTCAGTTGGAAGGCCACTCTTACGTTTCAAAGACAAACTTAAAGACAATCTGAATCGACGCAGCATCCGATTTTCTTCCTGGGAAAACAAAGCATCGGGGCGAAGGAGCTAATGCTTGTCCTGCTTCTCATCTATAGAACGGTTTGAGCGAAGCTGACTTGAACATCGGGATCAACTGCATGCAAATATTAAAGCAAGTTGGCAACATGCTGCTCTTCTCAATGATAGTCTTACCTGTCACTGTGGCTTTTTGTACGCAATAAATCTGGTCTTCTATCCACTCGCGGAAACATGTGGCAATTGATCTTCAACCACTCGAGTGAAATGGGACTACATGTTCCAACTGCAAAATATTTGCAGGCCTCGGAAGATACATGCGTGTCCATAGAAGTTGAGCACACTTTATTTTACTGAGCCCTTATTTGTCATCCACGACGACAGAGGCCATCATATTTGTGCGTGGGTGTGTGTGTGTGTGTGTGAGAGAGAGAGAGAGAGAGAGAGAGAGAGAGAGAGAGAGATGCCTGTGCATATAGCCAATAAGACTAAAATGAAAGTAAGGAAATTTAACTTTTTATGTGCTCTTTCTCACTATATAACGCTAAAAGTAGTTATTTCATTTTTTTTTACTGACTTGAAGGAAAACTTTTTTTTTCGCAAATGACTACAGTGAAGAGGATTCCGTTTTGAAGAAGCAGTTTTAATATTGTTTTTAATGGATCGAACTTATTTTTATTTACCACATCATTATTGCCGAAATGTAGGTATCTCCAAAAAGAGAAAAGCAATACCTAAGTTTTAAAAATGCATTTTAAAAAATGATAAATCTTTCTTAAAGCTTTTATTTTAGTTTTAATTTTCAGAGGTAATAGATTAAATTTAATATTTTCAATAAGCAAAATACTTGCTACATCTCAAACCGAATTGAAATTGATTGGAATTATTTTTTCTGATTACCAGTAAAATCTATAAAATCATCCATATTGACAATTCTAATTCTCTTTATTAAAAAAAAAAAAAAAAAGAGAGATAATTTTAACTACCCAGTAATCTTAAAATTGTTAAATATTTTAAGCATTCTAATATTTAATAGAATTTTAACAGTTTTAATTATGAAGTGGCTAGTTGAGGAAATGTTAAAAAAATCCCGATAAATGTTGAATTTACTATATAGTTACCGTTCTTATTTTCTGATAATGCCGTGCACGGACACATTTATAAACACATAAAATAAATTCAAAATTCTTTCAAAATTGGTGGTCGTTGAATTGTAGTGAACTTTCCATTTGCGATTAGTAAATATAGTTTATATAACATTTATTATAACATTCCTCATATGTATATAAGATATACACCCGACGAAGGCTGGAGGGCACAACGACCGAAACGTTATGATATATGAGGACAATATTTCGAATATAAGTAGTGTAAATAACAATAGTGTCTATATTTTATTCATAAAAGCATTTAGAAGCTTTTTTGTAATTAAATAATGTCTTAGTTTTATTCCATTTTTTATTTTACGATTCAGAGCAGATTTTCTCTAACTGGAGGTCCTGTTTGACCAAAATAACTGATGATTTAAATTCTTCGAGGAATTATCAATATAATTAATTGTTAAGAAACAAAAAAGAATTTCTCGGAGCTTCATAAAATTAAATGAGTGGCGTGTAACAGATGTAAAAAATATTTTACCAAAATTTTCTAGAAAAAGAAACTTTAAAAAAAATAATTCCATTAATTTTATCCCTTGTTTCCTGTTTGAAATTGGGTTTCCGGTTCCTTCTAAAGTCTGCTTCAGCTCTGTACTCCGAAAGTCTGCGCCAGAATTCTGAAATTTTATTCACTAATTATTTATTTTATTTTTTATCTCTCCTCCACCAATACGAGTAGATAGGTTAGCCTATCGTCTGGTTCATTTTCAAACAGGAGTAGAGGTTTATCCCTTGTTTCCTATTTAGGATTGGGTTTCCGGTTCCTTCAAAAGTCTGTTTCAATTCTATACCCCTAACGCTTGGTTTTTCTTACGCTAATAAAGATTCACGCAGTAACCTTCTACCTTGATTGGCTACTGGGCCTTGTATTCGGTGAACATTAGTAAAAAAAACGCCCTGAAAGATTCATCAAAATCTGACACATCTGATTTCTGCAAAAATTTCCAGATCAATGACTCAAATTTCCTGAATTTATGTTCCCGTGTTGATGCTAGAAAAACAACATTTTTAACTAAAATTTTCAAGATTCTAAAAAGTATTTAAAAAATTAGACAGAAATTCTTTGAAAAATAATTTCTTTCATCTTAATAGTAACAACACAAAGGTTTTGCAGATAAAATTTGTTTTTTATTATGTTTTGTGCATTTTTTTCAACATGTATCCTTTTTTTAGCGAATTTTTGGATGTACCTACTGAAAAGTAAGGCAGAAAGATCTACGTTACAAGATAATGTCTGTACGCTTGAGAGTGTTTACTACAATAAAGATAAACTTTGGACCATATTATAAAAGTGTCGTCTTTCTGTGTTCAAATTTAAATATCTGCAATATCCACATGGCATCAACAGTTATGAAAATATTATAAACATTTAATATTTTCTCACGAACTAAAACACATTAATATTCTTAAAAGTTAGTTTATGTTCTGCATAATAGAGATAGTAGAGAGACGGCACTGGGTCAAAATTACATTTCCTGTGTATTTAATTAAAATGGAATTTTTTTCCGAGAAGCAGATAAACACTTGTTGTTGTATTTTTGCTTTGGGGTAAACTTCTAACCCTTATTCCCTAATAAGTAAATTTACCAACTAATTTATCTAATTTTAGCTTATCACACTGAATTTTATGAATGTATATTGTATCTTATTCCCATAATTCTCTGAAAGACTCGCAAATTACAGCTTAAAACTGTTTAGCTACCAAATATTACACTGATTAAAAACAAGATGCATTCCATTTAAGAGTTTGCCCTCCTTGTTCTTACAGTCACTGAATATGTTACTAGCCGATGCCAAATGGTTGATATAAAAGTTCTGATGAACGATAAAAGGACTTCTTCATATATTCTGGACAATTTAAATTTTAAATCACTTCATCTAACAAGGACGTTCAGATAAGGCCCTTATCCTTATCATAAGGGTATTTTATTCAATTTGTTTGCCAAGCTAAACTGGTAAAAAAGTACTAAGCGTGGAATATAAAGTCCTGTGAAAAACAAAGGTTAATTTACGCGTACTGTCAAAAGATTACGGAAAATTAAAGCAAGTTTGTAATTGCATTGTTTTTTATATTTGCCGCATAGTTTCTGTCCGTATAAAATCAAATTATTTTAGATCAGTCATGGGCAAACTGCGGCCCGTGGCCACATGCTGCCTGTTTTGAATAATCCGCCTAATTTCATAAGGAAAATAACAATTCTTAAAATTTGGTGTGTATCGTTTCGTTCTTACAGTCTTACTTGGTAACATAATCTTTCATACATAACTACATACATAAACAATGATTAAGTGCAATGTTTCTTGAATTTTTAACTTTTGTTGAAGATAACTTTTCATCATTATGCCTTAAAAAAAGGAAACGTTCATAATTTTTTTTCTCTGGAGACGAAATATATATTTTTTTTTTATTTAAAATTATTTTTTGTTTGTATTTTGAAGTGAATAAATTAGAAATTAATTGGTGGAGGAAGTGGTGTACGTTAATCACATTGTTATAAGTGCTAATATTTTACCAAATCTTCAATTTATTAATTATAGAAAATCTTTTCTTCAAAGAAAAAAATCAACTTATTCCAATTTCTGAAGAAGACGCTTACGTGTATGTTCTGCTGTCGGAAAAATGGCTGAGACACCTTTAATGAAAAATTATCTTAAATTTTTATACTAGTGCGGTTCGACTTATCATGAGTCATGACGCATGCGGCCCTCTGGGCAAAAAAAGGTTGCCCATGCCTGCTTTAGATCATAGAATTTTTATCAGATATTTGATAGGCAGGTTGAATTTAAAGTTACCCTTCTCCTAGACTGGCTACACAACACACTCAAGACTAAAGAGCTCTATCTGCGTTTTCCTATTTAACTAAGCGCTTGGAAGAAGTAATGGATTAATTTTTCCCACTGCGTAGTAATATGAATTTGGACTGGGCCCGCCGATTACATTGTCCGCGTCAATAATCATTATGTCATCCGCGCACCTACAAAATAAATATAGATATTTAAGAAGATAAAATTATGATTCTATATTAAAAGACAAGAGCCGAGTATGTCACTATGATGCATTCCCTGAGAAATGAACTCAATCAATTGTCTGCATAACTAGTATGTTTATTTTTCTATTGCCGGTAACCAATGTTTATTAAACCAAGCAAAAGTTCTTGATTTTTATGAGCCAAACCCGTGGAAATTCCAAGATTCTTGCATATATACTTCTACGATTACAATGATGTATACACATAAAATATAATAAATGCAAACATAAAATAAAGTAAATAAAATTAAATATAAGAAACAAAGAGGACAAGAAACAATATTATGTATTAAGTGAACATTAGTATTAATAAGAAAAGAAAAATTTCCTTTCCATTTTTCTCTAAATTTCTTACCTTTCACACCTTTTTCCTCCCTCATTTTACTTAACTTATTTATCTATTATTATTATTATTATTATTATTATTATTATTTAGGTTTCTCGGCGAGAAAGCGGAAGTGATTCTATCGCAGAAAAGTCATGGTTCAGGCAGATATACGCTCTGTCCCTAGGTAACGTAAGGGACGTGCATGCAAACAAGCCAAATAAGAGTAAGGATTTTTTCAATGTCAAAGTATTGCTTATTTATACTCCTGTTCTACTTATTTGCCTGCTTATAAAATGTTTATAAAATCTACAATGTGCAACAATCAACATAATTCCTAGATACCCAAATAATTGTGCAGCGAAATGTAAATATATTTCGCTTAAAAATTCAAAGGTTCCTTACGTAGTTATGCATACACTTTTCTTTCTTTTCCACAAATATACTAATAATTTAAACAGCAACAGAGAATAAATTGTTCAAGACGATGTTTAATGCACTGTTTTCTCAAACCAACAACCAATTCTCTTCTAATTTGCTCTCTGAAATTTGGCCTTATTCCACATTCAATTAACTCATAAAATGGAACTTTTGCTCGAATCACGTTTTAATGGTTTATTAAGTAAAATAAAAAACGATTTTTTTCGGTATTAACTTTACTGGACAATGTATTTAAAATTTTATTATACTTTTTTCTTCCATCTTCCAGGCAACTTCATATTTCTATCCTCCCAGAGCTTAAAAAAAATGTTATTTAGTAAATAACCGCTTTGTATGCAGGTTTCAATCTTTCAGGAAATTGTAGTAATTTCGTTAAGTGAATTAAGAACAAGAATAAGAAGTATTCCAGAAGTGCAATAACTGACGGAAATTAATCCAGTTGAGTTTGAGTTGAAATTTTACCATTTTACAAGAAATACAATAACTAAATATGCCACAAATGTTGTTTATTTTGTTCCATATTTAATGTTAGAATCAATGAACAAAAACCTTTTTGACAATTTAAAAAAAGGATATGATGAAATAATATAAAGAAAATCGTTTTTTTTAAATGTAGTTGGAAGTAAAGGCTATTAATGCCATTTTACAAACACAATCCAATATGCACAGTGACTAAACTATATTCACAAGAGAAAATCAAGTTTTTTAATCGAATACTATTTGTCTATCCCTGAATGAATTTTCAATTCATGGTGATGCATTGAGGTAGCTTACATTTTATTCGCAAAATAACGCCCACTAGGAAGAGCATTCTGCTTGGTTTCAAATAGGATTTTCCTCTTCTCATCAGAACCACATTTCCAATAGACTTTGATACGTATATTCCGATGACTGAAAGCAATTATGTAATTATATTGAATATCTAAGGTTAATCAGTTTTCATTAAAAAAAAAAGACACTCGGGATATCAGTATTTCCATTAGAAGCTATTAGGTTGGTGCAAAAATAATTACGTAATAATGTCGTTTTTTGACGTTAAAAAATACGTCAAAAACCGACATTATTACGTCATTATTTTTGCACCAACCTAATATTTCCAAATATTAATTAAATAAGTGCTAGTCATGAACAAAAACTGAGGTGCGTTCTCAAGTAAATAACAACGAACACTCGGGTTAATAAATTATATAAAAATAAAAACAAGGGGGTGAATTTCACATCAATTTCAAAACATATTTGTCTTCGTTCTTCGAATATAGACCTTGTGCGTCAGTTTTAGTATCTCCTTGTCTTTTACAGAGATACTAAAACTGACGCCAAGGTCAGCAGTTCGAAGTTCTAAATCTGGCAGTTGTATAAACTTTGGACAATTTTTGTTTTTAAACATGGTAAGATTGAAGGTTGAGATAGCTCTGCTCTAGCATCTCGTCTACAGTCACTTTCTCATAGACGCGCCGTCGCCTCTCTCTGTCTGTTCTACAAATACTTTCATGGAAATTGCTCCGAGGAGCTGCATTCGCTGATTCCCAGACTTCAAGCGCCCTACGAGGCTGGCATCCCGCTCTCACCACTTCAATGTCGAAATTCCTAAATGTATCCGTCTCTTCTACTCCAATAGCTTCACGTCTTGCACATCTCACCTGTGAAACTCCCTTACCTATTCCAGTTTCCCTGAGAGCTATAATCTCCAGCTATTCAAGTGTAATATCAATCGATATCTCCAGATGCCTTGATCTATCCACTACCCTTTTCCTCATCCTTTCTTCTATCACTCCTATCTAATCTTGCTCTAATTTTTCTGTAACCCCTTGCGTCCTAGTGGCTTCCCGCCTTGCTTGGGGTGAAATGCTTAAAAAAAAAAAACATTTAGAGGATACAGATTTAATAAAAATTTCATTTTTACAGTTGTTGAGAAAGAATTAAATGATAGAATATATGATGTTTATTTATTTATTTTAGTTAATTTACTTAATTTTGTATTAATTCACGAATTAGTATATCAGTGGCTTACTGAGATGACGGGAACAGATAAATTTACCTAACCATTCCAATATAAGCATTACCATACTCATGATACAGTAACACTTTTCTCATGGGTGAAAACAGATATGTATATATATTTGAGAGGAAACACTTTATCTACATATTTACAAAACATGAATGAGACGAGATTTGTTTAAGCAACAAACTGAATACATATTAGCAGACATTGTAAATTATGCAAATAAAGAAATAAATTATGGTCTTACTTGGGAGATGGCTTGATTGCACTAGCCAGGGCATGAACGACGAGAGAATATGGGAGACTGGCGTAGAAATGCAGTCGTTTTGAGAGATTGGGACCAACTCGTCAGGCGACTTACATTTTGCACCTCTAGCCAGGCTGTCGTGTAACATTTCTTACTCTTTGACATGCATAAATTATAATTGAGTCAAGGGCAGATAAGTTGTGTAGCGCTATAGTCCGAATTTATTTGTAAAAAAGCAATATTTGGGTTATATTATCCACTTAAATTTTAATTTGTTTTGCAGACGATCACTAAGATTGGAATAATTTGTTTGTTTTTTTACAGAATTATAGTGCTTGTCTTTCACCTTTTAAAATTGGAGAAAGAGGCGAAGACTAAGATTATCATGAAAGTTTGGCCAATCTACTATCATATATTTTTTAGCTAAATGATAAATGGCTGTACTAATTATATAAACATTTCACTCAGTGAAGTAAATACTTGTTAGATTTCTACAAATTACTACAGAAACATAAGTACAAAGTATTTTTGATTTATATTCAGAAGTCATTATCTGACGTTAGCGTGTACGTGAAAGCAGAGGCCATAACTCAATGTTTTTGTTCTCATATTGTCGTCTTGTTTGGATACATATGAAGTAAAATTATCAGGCAACACAAAATGTTTGTGTATCTGTGCGTGTTCAATAAAGTATGATATTTAATTTATGACACACTTTATTGAAGTATTAATCATTATATTGTATTGTTGTTTACATTGCCTCATGCGAACAAAGGGGTCACTGAAATGCGACTAAAACATGTCTAGTATTCATCAAATTATGTGTCGTACATTTCAGTTGTACCTATTATTATTTAAAAACTTACAAAACAACAAACAAATAGCATACGTTGTTCACAGTTAAATGAGTTTTAATTCTCGTAAAAAAACTGCTGTCTTATTGTACTGTAATTCTTTAAAAAGTTTTCTGTAAGGTTAAATTAAATTTGAGACAATGTGCCTTATATTTATACTTTGCCGTAAAGAAGTGGTTAAAAAGCTAGTCTCGTGAACCATTGTGAATTTGATCTTAAAGTAACGCCATGAATTGTTTCTACTCGGCGAAAAAAAGTTATTATTGAATAGAGACTTCCTTCGAATAGGTCGTTTAAAATTTAAAGATTAATTAATTATTTTATCATTCGGAAAGTTTACCAACCTACTTATGTCCTCAGCCTTTAACATAGTTAGGAACAAATATGGGACATTCAGTGAGGATCGAACTAACAACACAGTAGTAATAAATAATCAGTCATCAGTCATATTTCGTTATCCATTAACCCATCCCGAGGCGCCGATGCAATGCTGGGATATTTACTGCATATTCAGAATAAAAATGCCTCCGCAAATTTGATAAGCGAAAAGCTAGACACATCGCATTTGTGCAGATAAGGTACTTTTTCTCCTTATTAGAAATCGCTTACATATTCTTTCTAAAAAGAATTGTTGATAAGTTTTCCTTCACAAAATAAATCGATTAAATAATTTCATAATTCGTAGAAATAATTTTTGCACTCTCCCAACTCATAATCTTGTATGAAAGATATATACTAGATAGCGTTGCAGGATTTAAAATAAAATGGCTTAATGTTTAATCCGTTTAAGCATTTCAAATTTGATATTTTCATTCAAACAAGCAAGCTTTTCCTAAGGCTACACTAACTATTGTTAAGTAGTTATCTCAAATTTACTTGAACCGGTCTTGAAGTGGCTGCACTTGAAGGATAGATGGATTGAAAGCAGGTGTTCCTTTGTTATCTCTCAGGCTTCCACCTTACAATATAATTGGGCGTGTATATATATATATATATATATATATATATATATACACACACACTTTCTGACCTCATTTTTCAAGCAAATGATTCTAATATGCGTGTTTAAACGAATCGCAACAGCTTGATTTTTATTTGCTTTTCTTCTTAATTAAACATTATTTCTACTCAGTAAATTACTGAAATGCGATTTGAGTTTATCAGTAGATGCCTCTAATTGGATTATCCTCAAGCTTGTACAGGAAAGAATAAGCAAGCAGAGATTTTAGTAATGTATTTTTAAAAGTCTTCTAGCTAACATCATCTATATTAAAACAAAGGTGCAAATATATGCCTTTATATGTAATTATTTACATGTAGAACAAGGTGAACACGGCTACACGGAAAATTTAAATAAAAGTTAAAAGCAAAAATCAATATTAACACCACATCTATTGTTTTGTTTTTTTCATTATATTTGCGCAGTAACTAGAGCAATAAGCTAAAGACCGTGAGATATAGGATTCAATGTAAATTGCAAGAAATTACAATTGTCATGAGAGACCGAATGCCAAAGTAGGAAATGTTGAAATAGTTGGCAAATTCAAACTAGGGAATCGTAATGAACGCAGAGAAAAAAAGGGTCCAATGGTGTACGGCGAATGACCAGGTATTAAAAAAAACCTGGTTTCAAGAACATCCAACATGTATATGGACACAGAGAACCCCAGGAGGAGAAAATAAATAAATAAATCGACTACATAACTATCAATAAGAGATTTTTACACTGCAAAACATACCCAAATGCCGACTGAGGAAACAATCATCTTCCAGTAATATGTGAAACTTCAGAAATTGCAATACGAACGATCCGAATCTGACAGAGAAATATATGGATAGTGCGAAAAGCATATACGATTAACAAAATGAAAATCGAAACTCGAAGTGGGACATATTAAGAGAAGCTTTAGTAACATCAGCAATCAAGCTCATCTCAAAGAAAAGAGTAAACAAAGAAAAAAGAATGCATGACAGATGAAATTCTCAACATGAAAAGGTGACAAAATACTGCCAATATATAGAACAGAATATAAGACGCAAAGACATTAGAAACAAGCAGGCTAAAGTATACATAAGAAAATAAGAGATCTAACAGGACAAAAGACATGCTCATCAGAACGCTGATATTGGAGAAAGAAAAATACTTCAGAGATGGAACAAATATAACGACGACGAAAGAGAACAATCGGTAATACACAGAAATGTCGAAGTATCGGAAATATTAATGGCACTGCCTAAGAAGCCATGTGAACTCCATCGGACAGTCAGTCTAATGAGCTATATAACAAAACTTATCTGAATTCTGGTGAATAGAGCGCACAGCAGAATCAAGCCGGAAATAGTACAGAAACAGTACAGCTTAGAGACACTAAAACAAGGAATACAATATTTATGTTCAGAATGATATAAGAAAGAGCAATACAAATGCAGAAGGACGTATACTTGTGTTTTATAGATTATACAAAAGCGTTTGATAAAGTACATCATAAAGAATTGTTGGAACTACTTAGTAACCTTGACATATTTGGGAAGGATATTAAAATAATGAATAACCTATACTTGCAAGAAACAAGGATGCATCTTCTCGCCGGACTTATTCAACCTATACAGTGAGGCGATTCAGAGATTATCAGAAATCCTACCAGGATTTCTTACTGGCAGCCACAATACTAACAACATAAGATATGCAGATGACACAGCGTTGATAGCAGATACGGAAGGAAAACTACAAAAACTCCTACAGAAGGAAAGCTAGAAGAAAGGATTAAACATCAACTGCAAGAAGACAGAATGCATGGTTGTTAGCAAAAAGATGAGCCCCAAATTCAAATTTCAAATTGGAGATACCAAAATCAAACAATTACAAAAATTTAAATACTTGTGAAGTGTTTTAACAGAGAACGAAAAATGCTACATGGAAATCGGAATGCGCATTGGGATTGCCAAATATGCATTCAAAAGCTAAGCAGAGTATTAAGAAACAGCTTCTTTGGAAACAAAGAAAAGAGCATTGAACTATTACGTGATATCAGTCCTCAAATATGACAGTGAATGCCGGACAATCTCTTCAAAGGTGAAGAGACTTGAAGCAACAGAAATGTGGTTGTACAGTAGGATGCTGAGAATAAAATGTACTGAACATGTGAGCAACAATGAAGTTTTAGAGAAAATGAAAACAAAATGGAAACAAAAAGGAAACACAATTAGCATCAGGAAGAGACAGGTAAATTTCTAGGGTACATAATGAGGAAATAGGACTTGAAAATTCTGATACTCATACGACAGATTGAAAGCAAGATGGACAGAGGAAAACAACGCATAACTTATTTAGTGAGCTTGAGTAAATGGATGGCGGAACAAAGTTTAGGAGAAATAATAAAAATACTGAATTTATTAAAAGCTATGAAGGATAGGAGATTGTGGAGGGCCGGAATCGCCTACGCCCTGACGGGATATGGTACACAAAGAAGAAAAAGAAGAAGAAGAAGAAGAAGAAGAAGAAGAAGAATTGTAACACTAGCACTTTTGAGAAATAAAATCATCTAATCTAGGAATGGGTATTTGGCTTTTTTCAGTCAAGCATTGGTAAAATCCAAGATGGGGTGTTTTTAAGCAAAGTTCCATAAAATTATCTTTTACCTGTATTAGCCATTTTGTAGGTAAGCAAAATAAATACAGCGGTAAAATTTTAAAAATTCATTGACCAGAAATACCAATATCATTTTCTCCAGCGATAATTGTGAATAACTACTTGATGATTTTAAACGATTTCATATGGAATCCTTTAAAATTATCAAGTAAACTCACCATAAGTACATGTCTGGTCAGAAACAGAAATGTGGAAAAATAAAAACAAATAAAACTTCCTAATGAGCAAATTCCTTAACTTGTTTAAACGGGTTTTAATAAGAGAAAAACACCACCAATTTACCCTAACTTGGGATGGGTTGAAACAAGTACACAAATCTTTTCTTAACCAGTCACTTCAATATGTCACTTTAAATTAGACTCTTTCACGTGACACAGACGAGCAATATTCACCTACCTTTCTCCAAATTCATCCGAAGATAACATCATTCTCTATCTTGACCTATCATTAAAGAAATCGAACATACAGTAAGTAAAACCAGGACAATTCACCGTAAACGTCTTCATTCAAATTTTCCAAATCATTCGCACCAGAAACACAGTTCTGCTTATGACGTCCGCGTAGTGAAAGACGACATGCTCAATACGCCTCCGAAATATCTGTATTCTGATGCGTCAACTAGTATTCCTGTGAAAAAACTCTTGCTGACTCTGATAGTGCCTATAACCAGCCAAATATGGTATGCGTTATTGAGGTATTTCAGCTTCAGCGGCCAAGGCCATACAGGGCGATACTACCCAGTCGTCAAGCCACTATGTACAGCAACCTCACTAGCAATTGATGTAATGCCTTTCACGACAGTATCCTTATATCGGAAAGGCCATAAGTCACTCGAGAGAAAACTTAGTCGGCATTCGTAAGAAAAACACACCTTTCCAAGCAAACGATAGATTACTCCTTCATCCGAATGCACGCTTCTCAAAGCAGGAAGGGCTTTCTTGGTAATTTCCTTCCAGAATCTGCAATTTTATGTACACAGCTGAGAGAGGAAATGTAACCGTAAGGTAAACCTACGGATTTCAATGTTCGGCATCCTAAAACTGCACTCTAAACGATAGAGGCAACATATCGCGCGACGCAACACGAGAACCCTATGACCCAAAAGTAGTTCAAACAACTCTCTAGCGTGGAAGTACTGGAAGTCGAGAAATGATGCCGGGGTAGATGTGATATTAATTTTGTTACAAACAACAAAAATATGATACAAGGCCAAAAATTGAGAATAGAGCTAAATGCTATTTTTCGCTTTCTTGTCACATTCACTGTCCCAGACAATTTTCCTTTTTTTTTTTTTTTTTCATCACAATGTCTTTCGTTCAGCTATTAATAAAAAGTTACATTCTCTCTACAAAATTCTAATAGTCATATTTATAACTTTCCTATAGAGAGGGGAGATAAAACGAATGATTCATATTTCACAATTTCAAAAATTCCCACGGTGGCAATGTAAAAATAAAATGGAACATTCCCACATCACCGAGAATATTACTTATCATCTGAGAGAGGATGGGGAAGTGAAAAACGGAAAATTTAGGGAACTGAAAGAAAATAAAAAGGAACAATGAGCATTCATTCCTTAACTAAGAAAAGGGAACCTGTACTAACTTAACTGGACTTACGAATCTTTTTCAGTCACTTCAAGATGCCATTCTAAGTTTGAATCATTCACACGACCCAATCGTGCAACATTCACCCAGCTTTCGCTAAAGTCCTAAAACAAGACAGCCTTTCTCTCTGCCTGCCCTGATATTGATCTTAAGCTGGTGTTTAAAGTAAGTGACCAGTTGGTGGGCAAAAAGAGACAAAGCATTGTGAACTTACTTCATTCGTATTAAAGCTAAGAAACACACATTACTTCTTGTAGAGCGATGTTACAGACAGAATTGGATTTCAAAGCAAAAAGCTCTGCGAAATATGCGAAGTATATAGACTTCAAAAAGCCTGCAGAGCGAGCATTCGACCACACAGTGAAAGACGACGTTCTAGATAAACTATTCTAAATCACTATAATATACGCGTTCTGAAAAAGCTACCAGTCCCGCCATGAAGTACCTTTTGTTAATCTAGACTGCGCCCTGAATCATTAGCCAGCTGAGGAATGCCTTATCGTTATTCAATATAATGCCTTTCTCGACAATGGCCAGTCTTTATCCAAGAGCGAGAGATTTGGGGTAAATGGCGGGCCTTCATATCATCCGATTGCATGCTTCTCAAAGCCGGAAAGACTTTCCTAACATCTTTCTGTTGCTTAGGAAATTTATTGAGAGGTACAACGTATAGACCTTGACTCTCCACTACAATGAATAGCGATCACGCATTAAATCAAGTTTCGATCTTCTGCAAAACTTACAACCAATTCTTCTCGGGCTGGAGATTGAGACTTGATCAAACACCGAGAACCTTAAATGGCTCATTCGTCCAACAGATAAAACTGTGATGATGATAACTGCTTCATGAGATCAGCCACAAGCCCAAGACTCTATGGTGGTTAATTTTTGGCCCATCTCACCGTTTCTTGCAATCCGATTTCTTCAATTTCGACAGTACTCGTTACAAACATGGAAACGTTGTACCTGGCTGTGGTGGTAGTGCCAGATAATAATTGCGTCCAGGACCTTCAAATTGTGCAAGAAAGTTTCCAATACAATGACGTAAAAAATGGCGAAAGTGGACAACTCTGGTGAAAAGATTTGGGTGACACGAAATGCTTCGATCTTACCCCATTCAATTCTGCCACAACTACGAGAGTCGCAAACAGCAGGAATATCAAAGAGCGAAAGATTTCTTCTTAAAATAATGTAGGGGATGATTAGACAACTCAGCACAGTTACGATATTGGTCCAAATCTTAATTGCCAAAAATTACATATTTCATCTTCAACTTGAATAGCAGCTTCATCATACCACTGGTGAAACGTCGGAGGATATTCCCATTTCCAGTTGTTGAAGATCACTGCCAGCTAAGCAATAAACATGTGCGACAATCTGAAGTAACACTTGAAAGGAAGGCCATCTTTGCCCAGAGACTTGTTTGTCTCAAATCTCAACGCTTCCTGAATCTCATCCACTTTTATCAACTCCTTGTTCCCAGCTGCTTCAGTCACCTCCATTCACGCAATACAAATCCAAAAACGAATCAAGATAGAGAGTTACTGAATAAGGTTGTTGTATGAACGTAAGAGGAAGAGGGAACAAGAGCAACTCATAAAAATATATAGAAATTATAAGGGTTGATCCTAGACTTGAAGCTAAGCTTATAGTGATCGAGGAAGTATCCTCTCGAGAGTATCCCACAAAGCAACGGCTCTCGGAAAAAAGCTGTCCACATTGAACTTCCTTCTTACTAATGGGATACAAAGGAAATTGGGATGATTCGCTCCAGTGTATGTAGCATGGTGGATTTTAGATCTTAAAGGTATGAACTGATGAAGCTAATGAATAGAGTTTGTCAGAACATTTTCCATGGAAATAGCGATAGGGTAGCGAGAGGCTTGCGACATTTCATCTATAGGAAAATAATTAATCACCCATAAGGCCGCGTAGGCGCTTTTGAACTCTATCAGAACCCGAAAACAAGTACTGGTCAGATCCAGCTAATATATAAGAATAGTACTCTATTTTAGGTCTGATTTGGTTCTTTTAAAGATAAAGCATACCAGGAGGAGCGATACAAGGAATCTACCATTTTCTCAGTATCTTTATTGATAGACCGTATATATAAGATTCACTTGCGGTCTGGGTTGACCTTGAGTCCCAATAGGCGCTAAGGGCAAGGTGGGTGTACGAAGTATTTTTCTGGGCAGGACGTGAGGGAGGGGTTCAAGGAGGTTCGCCTGATTCCCTGTCGCATCAGGAACGCAGATGGGTTTTTCAATGAAATGTGTCAATTCCTAGGCGACGGGGAAGTCTGTACAGTATCTACCTTCTTCCAGTTTTGTTCGTGTGAAGTAACCACTCTTTGTGATGAATACTGAACTCACCACAAATTTAAAAGTTAGCTGATGGAAATTCAATGATGATATTGTCAATCCTCTCAGGTATTGTGTCGAACATTAAAGTTTCATCATCCTGAGGACGATAGAGAGTAAAAATGAAATTGTGCTATGAATAAGTACGACAGAATCACATATACGGGAGATCAGAGTCCTCGTTTTTTTGCGATTCTGCCACAGAGAAAGTATCTTTAATATAAGCGCCGACCTCGTGGTTGTGGCGATTTTGATGGTTATATTTTGCTATTAGGGACGATTAGTCCGGGATTGTGAGCTTCTGCAGTGAGATGGTATTGAGTTGTCAATACCAGTTTCAGACAGAAAATAAGTTAGAGGTGGAACTCCATTAAAAAGATGGAGTTCCACCTCTGGAAATTTGGAACGTAGACCCCATCACATTGCTATAAAAGAATGTATATGAAGGGAAAATGTTCTTAGAAAGAATTACTGTTTTTGTGAACTTATTGGCTGAAAATAGCTTCTCATGTAAATTGAATTCGTTAAGGGGATTAAATCACAGAACGAAAAAAATAGTTGAAATAAATTATATGCGGGACTTTTTTTTTTAATCCAGAAGAGGGCCCATGATATGAACCTAGTTCAATGATTTAAGTGAAATTCAAGGGAGGTAATCAATATCTGGGATGTATAAATTGCTCGAAACTCTAAACTTATATTAGAATAATTTTTTGAACGTCATCAGCAGCCGTACGAATCACATTCAACTCTTCAACCAATAATACCTTAGGTGATCAGATTTGTAAAATATATTAATGATACAAACGAGGTTGACATTTTCTTGATGTTATAACAGTTATATTTATATTCTGGAAGACTATTAAAATATACACCACTGTGTATACTTTATTTGTTTGTGTATTTTCTTATTTTATCAATGTAGAAACTTAAACCATTTGAATATAGGAAACGTTATCCAAGCCAATGTCAACAGCCTGGTATTGACATAGGGTTAATATATTTACCAAGAGGTCTCTATGTGTCAGAGTTAAATAACTGAAAGAATTTATTTTTTTATTTATACGAGTTGAGCTGAAAATTAAATGTCAAAAGGTTAATGTCCTATTCCGAAGGCCATTCACCACACAGAAATATTTTAATTTAAACTCAAGGTAAAAAGACATTTTTATTTTCATCCGTTTTTACATTTTCTCAGTGTTGGAATTTCAATAACATTTGCTAGAAATATTTCTTCCCTCAACCTCATTGATTTATGATTTTTAAATTTGTTATTTTAATCCTTGTTATGAAAATATTTATAAAGACGGAGAGAAGTCATGTTACGGCGATGAGAAAGTAACTGAAATCGAGATGCCAGTCCAGGAGGGATAACATTAGAGATACTTTGGATTCTTTAGATTTTGTCGAAAATCTCGAAATATTTAGCAGGAGCGCCAGACAAGATATGGCAGCAATATTCAATGTACAGACGAATGGTAGATTTATAAATGTGAAAGATGGATTCTTGCGAGAAAAACTATCAAAGTGAACCAATTTTCTTAACAATATATTGAATATAATCACGTGAGACCAAGAAGGCACAATCAGTTGCTCTCATGGAAGTTAGCATCAACCGTGCGTATATATATATATATATATATATATATATATATATATATATATATATGAATGATAGATGTGATGAAATGATTGATATGGAATAAAGATCTTGTAAAGACTATGTATAACATGAAAATTTATTTAATATCTGATTTCTGTTTGTGTGTTTTCAAAGGAGATAATGTATTTCAGCAGAGCATTATAGTCAAATTTATTCATCGCCTAATTTTCTCATGAGTTCAAACCAGTGTGTTACAGAAATATAGAGCAACCAGTTAACATATTAAAACTCACTTTTTAGTTAAATTATTTACAGTTCTCCTCCACTTCGTAGCAGACAGAATATACTTATCAGCTTTTTCCCAAGGCCAGACAAGTTATTATATTCTCAACGACCCACATAATACAGGTGATTGTATAGACCCTTGTGCAAATTAATTGAAACAAAACAAATAATTCCGTTATTATTTACTTTTCTGCGTATTTTCCAATGAAACATGACCCAGTGCACATGTTAGTACTTCTTATGTCCATTCCGCAAAGTCGTTCTTTGCACATTGATCACAGATTCACGATTGGATTTAAATCAGGAGAGTTTCCGGGCCAGTACTTTGATTTGCTCTCTGGTAAGGCTTGCCAGTGTGTTCGTGCAGTGTTACAATTTTCTATCGCAGACAATGGCCGTAGGACAACTAATTGACCATCGAGACAATAGTGTCTGGGCGTGATAAAAATCTGATGCAATCACGGATGATGCAATATTTTTCAAGGCCAAATTTCATCATACATCCCGAAAATAGATTCATATTACTGCAAACCACTGAAAATGACCTAATCTGAGAAAAAATAGAAATAGATTACACCCTGTCACTCCAGTGGGTCTAAAACTGACCATATGGTGAAAGAAAGGCAACTAAAGCGATTCTTTCAATTAATTTGCACAAGGGCATATATATATTAAAGTAAGCAAAGAAATCTACACTTGTTTGATTTATACACCTGTCAGATTAATCTATGCTGTTTACTTCAATTTTTTTCATTCTCTCACAATGCCTCCTGTTATTTGGGTCTCAACCAAAAAAAGGATACTCTGAGCCTTTGTCCTATACCTAACTTTTCAACCTCGCTTTTTTATATGGCTTTCTTATGTTTCTCAAGTCTAACTTTTATGGGTTGACTGGTTTCTTTCTGAAATTCAAATTGCCTACAGCTCTTGTTTACTAAAAGTTAATCTCAAACTTATTCAAACAAAGACATAACACTGGTTTCTGAAAGTCTCTATATATTTAACACTCTTGTATTATATGTTGTTAATATTAGAACAGTTTTTGAGATCAGCTAAGTAGTGAGAGGTCATCATATGTGAGAACTAAGGCGATGCAGCCTACATTTTAACAGTAAATCAGTCAGTCTTATGATAAAAAAGAGCTTTATCAATAAAGAAAAAAGATTTGACAACAGATGACCTTGTAAAAGTAAGTAATTATCAGAATGTTTGAATCAGAGAATGAGAGCAAGATGTCATGAAGCAATCAAGACAGATCTCCAAACTGATTAGTTGTCTTTAAGTTGTTCAGAGAATTTTTGTGTTGAATATTTAAACTATAATAAAATCATGTAGAAAATTTTTAAAAAATTGTCTGAGTAACTTGTGATTTCTTTCTTTAGATGTCATGTCTTTTTAGGATGTAGTTGATCATGGCTTTCCATTTTACTTCAATATCTATAATAGCTTTTTCCTTTTACTTTAGCTATGAATTGTCTATAGCCATGATTGTTCTTGGGGCAAAAAAAAGTGGTTTTCCATTAGCTTTCACCATGGTTTTGAATTCTGAATTATACTTCCATACTGGTTGCCAATCAAGGTGAGAGATCCCAGTCTATGCTGTTATTTAACCCAGGCAGATTCATTGTTTGGCTTGTTTTGCTTTATGGCATATCAACCTTAATGGGTTATTTAATGCCAACAAAATTTTTATAATAGATTTGTATGAATAGAGTATGTATTCTTTGTAAGAAATCAGTTTGAAGATCAGGTTGATGTATTTTTGTAAAGAGGGTTTTTGTTGAGAGTTAGTTTCATTGATGTATTCTTTTCAGATGTTTGTACAAAAATTGATTTTATTGATATTCTTATTTGGTTTATATTTTTTGGTAAAGTCCCACTGTTTTAAGAAATATTAAGTCATCCACTTTTGATTTCTCAAAGATCTATTTATATTATAGCATTTTGTCTTGAGAGAGCAATGTCTGAACACTTGGTTAATATATGTTTAATAGTGTATGCCATTTTACATGCTTGGCATACTGGTTGATCTTCGTTGTTTAGTAAGTAAAAGTGTGTTATTCTTGTGTGGTCAATGTATAAGTGGGCCAGTACTACTTCTTCCTTTTGGGATTTTCTGAAAGCTGACTTCCATTCTCCTAGTTTGGACTGAATTGCGAAGAGTTTATTGTGTTGGTTATTGTCCTAGCACCATTGCCATTCCTTCTGAATATATTTGTTAATGACCTCCTTAAAGTTGGTGTATGGGATTTGGGGCCTTGTGTCTACATTCATATCTAAAGCTGATTTGGCTGCTAGGTCTGCATTATTGTTACCTTCCACTCTGATGTAGCTAGGAATCCAACATAGTTTGATGTCTTTATGTTTGCAAGTAGTGCTCATTTTTACATTACAGTTTGATAGTGAGTCGGTTGTTGGAGTTTTTCCTTCCAAGCCATTAGGACAGTAGTGAGTCCGAAACAAATTAAGAAATTTTTTGTTTGCCCTCTGTGATGATGTTGAAAGCTAGCTCTAATGCATAAGCCTCTGCAGTGAAAGTAGAGCTTTCCTTTGGGGGATGCTTTTTGTTATTGGTAATATTTTGGCTCACTGCTGCACATCTTGTCCTCACACTTTGACCCATCTCTATAAATGAGTGTATGGTTATAAGGTAGTTTTCCAGTATGACCAAAAACTTGTCCTGGAATATGAGTGGGTGTGTTTTTTTGCTTAGGGAGTTTATTTAATTCTAGAAAGACTTTGGGTTGTTTGTTTGTCCATGGTGGAATACTGGTTGCAGTTGTTTCTTGTATGTTTGAGAGTGTGGTCCCTTACTCTTCAGCAATGAATTTCATCCTGAATCCATAGGGTTGTATGGTATTGTCTTTTTGTTGGAATAGATTACAGTAATTAAGTTTAAAGGTACTGCTGTAAGCTGGGTTAGTTGGACATGATGTTATTTTGTCATAGTACTGTAGTGCCAGTTTTGTGCACCTTAAATGTAAAGGTGTTTATTTAGATTCTGTGTAAAAATTCTCTACTGGAGAAGTTCTAAAAGTCTGAGAGCTTGATTATAGGTGGTATTTTTAGGTATGATTTTCTGGCTACCTATATAAAAAAAACTAGCTCAGTCCAGTTTTGAGAGTAGTGATCTGTATAGTTTAATCAGTGCTTATCGATCTGCTCCCCATTCAGTATGAGTCACTACACGCAGAAGTTGGATGACTTTGCTACATTTTATTTTTTAAATATTTTAGATGTGGAATGAATGTTAATTTTTTGTCAAAGATGATTCCTAGGAACTTGTGTTATTAAGTAATGTTTCCTGAAAGCAAACAACTGCTGGTGACAGATCTGTTATTAGCAGAAGTAATTCATTTAAGTTTGCCTTTATTTCATGGCAGTTACATTAGTTTATTTGATTGCTAAATGTTTTCAGTCTTTAATTGGTTGTGATTTAATCTTTGGCAGTTTTGGCCATTTGTGTGTTCTGGCATTCAACCTCCATTTCTTCCAGTTTGTCAAATCGAATTTGGGTTAGGAATTTGGTCACTGAATTTCTGGTTTTTGTTTGGCTGGTTCTGTTTTTTTAGGAAGTAAGTTCTTAAGTCTATCTTTAATGGTTTTTGGTGGATGAATAGGAGATTGCTATAGCCTTTGTTTTGTAGACGATTTTGTATTTTTTGGAGGAGTGGTTTGTGCTTGAGTGGTAGATTTTGTATTTGTTTTTCTTTATTTATTATTTCAATTCTTTCATTGACTTTCTTTTCTGGTTCAGTTTGTACTATTTCCTTGGAGTATATGTCTTTTGGGTAGTTTTTAAATTTTGGTCAGTCATTTGGTCCTAAGTGTATGAGTTTCTCAATGGGGACTCTGTATTTGGCAGGTTGACTGTTATTCATTGTGGTCATTTTTTCCATTATTTTTGCATAGGAAGGACTTTTAATGTAGCTATTTATCTTGTATCATTAAATGAGATATTTCATTTGTTTCACCTTGACTATGTCCTTTTTCCTTTTCCAGAAGTCACATGATTGTGAGCATAGTGGATGGTTTTCCTGGAAGTTAGCATATCTTACTTCATAGTGGCATTCTTCTGTGTGGTCTGAATCCCTTTGGCCACATTTTCCACATGTTGAGCAACTCCTGCAGCTATCCCTATGATGTCCAAATTTTTGGAAATTGAAGCACCTTAGTGAAGCAAGAATGTATTGCTCCACTGGTTCAATGTTGTACCCGACTTTTATTTTTGTAGGGATATGAGGTGTGACAAAAGTAATGATATATATATCTGTTGTTATGGCTTCTTTCCTTTTTATCATGATTCTACAGTAATCACTGATCCCCTGGTTTCCTAAGGCAGAGGTGTTTTCCTCAGGTGTGACCAGAGACAACTCTTTACTTCTAATGACTGCCTTAGAAGTATTCAGCCTTTCATAGGAGAAGGTTTTATTTTGATGTTATGAAAGGTCTTCATCTTGATTAAACTGTTGGAGTGTTTCCTATATTCCACCTCTACCAGCAAATTGCTGTTTCTCAATTTCTGAACTGTTTTGGGGTTACACAGGATAGCACTTTTTCAATCAAGAAAGGAGAAAGTTTTGCTAGAGAAGTTTCCTCTAGGGATGCAAGCACGAGAAATCTTGGAAAGTCAATACTTATTTCTTTTTCAGAATCAGAGTCTGAAATATAGCTTTTGGGTTTTTTGTTTTGGTTATTCATAATTTTCATGTAGTAAAATTCACTTCCTGTGCTCCTCACCCACCTTGGGACCCAACATTGTGATGTGTCAAGGAGGAAACCCAGTCACCTTGACAGGTCAAGGCTACACAAAACAGTATACTTGTATTAGAGAGAGACTCTGAGCACCCGTTAAACCATTTATTGCACATCCCAAATCTTAAGTGTACAAACTAGTATATTTTCAGCAATGTCTAAGTCGAGATCTCCTTGAACTGATTGAGCATCAGTCATCGCCTTCTAACACCTAGAAATTGGATAGAGATGGTATTTTATCCCAGTGTATATTTGGGGTATTGCATTTTTATATAAAGTACTCCATAAATTGATTTAGTTATAGGCATTAGGGCTTAACATGACCAGCTGTTTGGATTGGGCCTCTCCAACTGCCCGCCGAGTCCAAGTAAGGGCCAAAGTGGTGTGTTGGGAATCAGAAATATCTCACCCTGACTCCTGAAGCCCTCTACCACCAGAATCCCATCCCCAGACATTACATGTCACCACCCATGGCAAGCAGGTGGCCTCATTGTGGGAGGAGGGTATCACTCTGCAGAGGTGTAGTCAGTGTGTCCTGAAGCTCCAGCTGACAGGATGTACAGATGATGCTTTTCCCAAAGTTATCAGTATGACATGAACAGAAACTGTCTCTTGAATTTGAACTCTGCTCACCAATTCTATTTTACACAATTAACTATTATTTCATCTGCACCTCTTCCTGAAATACTTTCTATAAAAATACGTACTATTCAAACTTACATAATAGATTAGTTGTAGAATCAGAATGTGATGATACGTATTACAGATGTTAATGATACAAAGGTTTTTAGAGCCGAATATTCAAATTAATGAAGGAAGAACCAATAAGTTGACCAAGACATAAGGTACTTGCTTGTAAATGTGAAAAAATCACATATGATGTCACATTTTTGCATAATGTTTACACACAGAGATATTTAACTTTACATATTTAATTTTCATGGTTTTGACAGAACACAAACTTGGAGAAATAGGGCAATTATGAAATAGTAATAAGAATAAATAATAATGATTGACTTCTATTAGTTGTTTATTCCTTCTGTTTACTTGTAGTGCATAAAACTACAATCACCCTAAGTGATGCTGCTATGATTTCAGCAGCAAGTAAACTTTAATGGGGCCAGGCTGCTAGCCTGACACCAAAGTTTGCCTGCTTTATGGGTCTAAAGAGCTCAAAGTGACCAATTTACTCATAGTTGGGAGGAGATTTATACTTTTCCCAAGAGTATTAGTGCAAAGTGAATACAACTGTCACAGCTTGAGTTGTAAATTGTTTCACCAATTACATTCTCCTTGCTGTTAACGATTAGGCCACCTATAACCACTTCTATTAGTAATGATGACCTTAAAATAACCTAAATGAAAATGTTTTTATTACTGGACTGCAAATAATGAATATTAAATTAATATAGGGATTAATTACAGAGTATTGAGCAGACATTAGTAAGTTTCTTAATAATTAAATAATACCATTTTAAAGATGAATTTTAAACAATATTGAATATTGGCCTTCAAAAATCAAGCAGGTGCAGAAATTTAACTGTCTGTTTCTCCACTAAACAGACAACAAAAAATGTGACAGAAATCTGAAGGTCTCATCTTCTTCACCAAAACTGTTACATTGTGGAACAGACTTCTGAAAGGATGCTTTTCTGATCTTCCTCGCCTTTTGAATAAGGGTAGAGTTTTATCCCTCATTTCCTGTTTAGGATGGGGGTTTTGTTTCTCTCTTCCAAGGCCTTAATAAGAACAGCTGTTTTGAATTTTCAGAGATATGACTGAGGTCACACTATGCTGTAGACTTCACCACTTTCTGGATCGTTTTAGATGATAGGCAGTGAGTGTTATACTTGGCCTTTTCCACACTAAAAGTTTATTTGATGACTACAATGATTAATAATAATAAAACTAAAGCAGTTTGCAAAAAACACCTAAGCCCTTCAACCTTTCTCTCACCAACATTTGTGGTATTTGTACCAATTTCTATAGTCTGGAATCTTTTATCTTAGAACACTCTCAAGACATCCAAGCATTTTGTGAAATTAACTTAAACACTGAATTCTCTGACCTTGGTTATCTTCCTCTTTATTGAAAGAATTCCAGGGTTCACATGCATAGCTTTGGTGTTTTCCCTCTTATTGGAAATCCTTTTCTGTAATTGCTGTCTTAGAAATTTGGTGAATCTTCTGATCCTTTGAATTATCACCCTATTAGTTTTTTACCTCTTTTTGGCAAAGTACTAAATGTTTTAATCAACTCCAAAATGATTAAACATCTCACTTTATGCAACTATTTTCAGATAAACAATACAGCTTTCGATTCTCTAAGTCAACCACTGATGTGTTAATGGTTATCACTGAATTTGTCTATCAAGCTTTAGATAAAAATGGCAAGGCTTGGGCTGTGGCTATCTCAAAGTCATTTGATCAGGTTTGGTATGCTGGCCTTCTTCACAGGCTCAAGGGCTATGGTGTCCCTGACCAAATATTTGACTTGATCAAATTGTTCTTAAACAAAATGAGTAATGAAAATCATGTTGACCAACCATGCTTCTAGATCATTTTACATTAATGTGGGATCTTTCAGGCCTCTATACTTGGACCTACATTGCTTCTTATCTTCATTAACAATTTTCCTGATGTCATCAATTACAATTTGGTAATTATGCTGGTGATACTATTAAGACAGGAATAAATCACTGTAAGTTCAACAGTAAAACTGGCAACTACTCTGGAAATTTACCTCAGTTAACTAGGACATAAAATTGATGGTAAATTTTAATGCCTCCAAAACAAAACCGCTAATTTTAATCATCATAGAGAAACCTTTTTTGCATTCTATCAGCATGGCTGATCCTAACCTCTAAGAGAGCAACTCATTGTACCATCTTGGGCTCATGTTTTCCACTGACATGAATGAGTGGAATGATCATATTGAAACAATTAGTTGATTCACTGTGTCATACCAGATCATTTTTCTCACCAAGATCCATCTTACATAATTATAAATCTATCATTCATCTGTGCATTAAATATTACTGCCATATTAGGTCTGGTGCTCCTGCTACATATTCTCAACAAAATCTAATAGTCTATAATGTTACCTTCTGACCTGGAATCTTGACTTCCATCACTTTTCCATTGCCAAGATATGGTTTCTCTCCATCTTTCCTATAAATATTTTCATAGCAAGTGTTCTAATGATCTCTCTTCCTTGGTACATCAACCACATGAATTTAAACATACTACTAGATTAGCAAGTAGATCTTTTCTGCTGAGCTAGATAGATGTAACCATGAGTTTTATTCTAATAGTTTCTTTTCTCACCTGTGGAACTCTCTTCCAGGTTTTTGCTTCCCTGCTACCTATGATCTTCAAAAAAATTAAATGTAACATCAATCACTATCTTCTGTCTTCCTGAGTCCCGTTTATTATTATCCTGTCTCCACACTAATTTTTTTTTTACTTCCAGTAACCCCTTCCAGTAACACCTGGAATCTTATTGCCTTGCTGGGGATAAAATAATAAAAAAATAAAAATACAATTTTAACCTCTGGGTCATTCGATGTCAATTCAACCAAAAAATGCACCCAACCACAAATAGATTGTTTCATTTTGACATATGTTGTAGGTCTTACATTTATTAGAAAATCCTGAAAATTTTAATTGAAAATTCCTAACAGTTCTTAAGGTATCACATGTTGAAATTTTGCTGAATCAGCATTTTCTGTCAACAGACATTTCCATTTTCAAACTCAATGATCTCACAAAAACTCTTATGTCTTCTGATCTGCTATCCAGAATTTAATTTGATACCCTTATTTTTAAACAAGGAATCCAAATACCTCTTTAGAATTTAACAGGGAGTAACCTAAAAGTAGATATTAGCAGATTTCAGGTGAAAAAAAATGAAACTTTTTAGGCAGATGACCACATGGAAAAATTGAGAAATATCTTCAGCCTCTAAAAATAACAAAAGGTGGCACAATATTTGTAAACTAGAGTATTTAGGAAATAAATACAAATAAGTTTCATTAACTGTCTCTCAAAGTTACCAATTCTAGATATATTATATATTTTTTTTCTCAAAAATTCTGATTCATAGTAATTTCACAATTATGATCTGCTAAAGTCGATGAAGACCATAGGTAACAAAACATTGGGAAAACATTACAAAATATTTGGGGAATTCATTCCCTAAGTTTCAACAACTCTCTCTTATTTCAATTTTTATGAGTGTTTGAATATGCATTGCAAAGATAAAAATAATAAAAATGAAAATTTAGCCAAACTCTTCCCTGAAATTAAAATTTCCCATATTGTATCAACATTTCCCTGATCATCAAGATTTTAAAAGCTTAGAGAGAAAGAAAGTAAAACAAAGATCTAAATTTATAATTATTATTTAAGCAGAGTGGAAGATAAATCATTTGAGATGAAAAAAATAGAAAGTTCTTGAAATAGCTATATATTTATTGGTAGTCTCTAATTGCAACAATATAAACTTTATACCTTCAATATCAAATCAAATTATAAAATTGGTAAAATAAATTTTGAATTTAGTTTGTAGAAAAACTATGCATCATTTATTCTCCTAGTCCAGTTCTTTTCTATAATATTTTATTCATCATTTATGTACATGTGTCCTGAAGCCACAACCTCATTCAGTAACACTCTATCTTAAATGGCACTTGGGCCTTGTATTATGTAGACAATAGTATAAGAAAAAAATCAACATAGAAATAGTAAAAGAGGCCTTCCAAAAATTAAGCAAAGTACTAAGAAAGGAAAATGTCCTTAGAAACAAAGAAAAGAGTGCTGAAATGTTGTGTAATCTCATATATGGCATTGAATGCTGGATAATCTCCTTAAAGATGAGGAAGAAACTTGAAATGACAAAGATGTGGCTCTACAGACAAATGCTGAGTAAGTAATAAAGAAGTTTTAAGGAAAATAGGAACTACATAGAAATTGATACAATAAAAGAGACAACTGAAGTTTCTGGGGCACATGAGGAAATAGGGAGAGGAAAATTTAGTACTTACATGACATATTGAAGGTAAGAAAAGCTGAGGGGAAACAGTGCAAGTAAGTAACCTACTTAATGAAGGTAATGTATGATTGGATGACAAAACAAGCACCAAGGGGGATAGGAAAGGTTCAAAAGTTACTTTGAGCAACTAGAGACAGGAAGATGTGAATAGCCATGATTCCTCACAACTTGAAAGGAAATGGCACAGATAGGAAAGAAAGTTTTTAAAAATAATGAGATGTTTTCAATTAATTATGCAATGAAAAATATTGAAAATTTCTAGGATATAGTCTCAATAAATATTAAAAGCATACATTATAAAAATAAAAAGACAAGACATAAACGATCATGGCTTTTCAAAATTTCCTGTCTTGATATTCTAAGTAACTCATCTCTTGTTCAGCTATCCATTCACTTATATTCATTAAGTTATGTACTATTTTCCACTGCTTCTCTAGTATTCAGTATGTTCTATGAGTATTAAATTCTCAAAATTTCCTTTGTCCACTCTACTATTTAACCTATAACTTGGTGAGAAAAGATTAGGGCATGAATGAATACAACAGATGATGCTTTATAAATCTTCTAATAGAGGCTAACCCCTCAAAAAAAAAAAAAAAAAAAAAAAAAACGGGGAAGGTAGATCACTAAGTAAACAGCCTTCACCACCCCCTTACTATCACAACCCATCCCAAGTAAAGGATAGTCGTATGTTTTTGGCCTTGGAAACCAAAATTCATTATCTTGTAGCTCACTGATAGCCATTATACTACCTGCATTATCTGGATAGTTGTTAAAAAGCAACGAAAACTAAGATGAAAAACTATTGGGTTAGATCAAATGTTCCCAGAATTTTTGTAAGTGAATTTCTAAAACTATATTTAGATATTAGTAAATTGAATTATTCAACCATGAATGCTATTTTGTTCTGTTACCTTTCACTATATTTCAGGCAGCTACCATCATCCCAGAAGTTGACATCTCTGATGAACTGATCTAAATGGGTTTTACAGGCTTGCAAAAATTGAAGTTGTTCCCATTAAAAGAATTCTGTTGGGATTGAAATAAGTGGTAAGGTCAAGTGAGTACAGCAGGTTTAGTAGGACATTCCAGCCAAGCTGTACCAACTTCTGCCAGGTCTGCAACAAGATATGACATATGGCGTTGTCCTGATAGAAGATGACACTAGTCAATTCCGGACATTTTTCATCAATTGATGCCTTTAATTATTCCAACTGAGAACAGTACTTGTCTGATCTTGCAGGAGCTTATAAATATACTGCTTTTCCAATCCCACCAGATATACAATATAACCTTCTTTGGATGCAGACAAACTTTTGGAGTGACTAACAGTGACTCATTTCCTTTTCCTCAGTAGCTTTTTCAATCTACATTGTTGTAAACAAACCATTCTTCATTGCATTTAATCATTCTTTTCAAATATGGGTTTTTGTTGCATTTGAGCAGAGAATTACAGATGGAAATGCAGTCCATTAAATTTTTTCTGTGAAATCTTGAAGCACTTACATATCATAGCAATTCATGTATCAAATGTTTTCAAATGCTTTATAATGCTTATATATGTAGAGTATCTCTGCAATGCTCAGTTTCATGTGATCTGGATTATTTTTAACCACTATTTCAATTTGGTTATTACCAACAAGTCCAGGCCTGCCAGAATATTTTCTGTCATCTAAATCAAAATTTCCACTTCTGAATTTAGCAAACTACTTATAAACAGCATTCTCAGCTATGAGACCATCCTCATAAATGACACATACCTGTTTTGATGTTTCTACAGAATTTATTCATAAAATAAGAAAAGTCTAATTCCCTCCATTTTCCCTTTTTATATAAAGACATTTAAAATTCACAATTCCCACTCATTTGCCATTTATATGTGGCTGACCTGTCTTTGGTGACTGGGTAAGTCTCAAATTCTTTTGATAGTGGCTAAAAAAAACAAAAAAGATGCCTTGTGCCCTTTTGTTGTTATTTATGTTTTTATATCTCTTTATTTTCTCCATTGCTATTAATTTTTAACTTCAAACCCTCACTGAACTTGTTAAGTTAGAATGAATTTGTAGTATTGGTAAATTAGGAAATGTTTGACAATGGCTAACTGGTACTCTATGACTTTGAACCAAGACTAACTGCTTACCTACTGTTACATACTGATGCTGAAAGCTTGATGTGAAAAGAGTGAATTAATTTTTACCATCGAGATATTCTTAATTGGTAGTAGACATTAGAATTTATATTATGTCATTACTTAATATGAATTCATTCTTATTTTATGTGCTTGATTTTTTTCTTTTAATTAGGAGACATCGGAGTTATGTTAAAACTGAATATGATCTATCTTTTCAAAGTTTAGACATATCATAATTCTTTCCCTAAAATCTTTATTGGTATGCTCTATATTCCTCCAGAATATTAATCATGTGATAATCTCCCACAGGTTTGGTTGGGGTCTACAGCCTTATTCAACAACCTCTCTAGAGTTGGTGTTTCAATAAAATCACCCAGCCTCCTATGTTGTAAACAGGTTAATAGGAGTAGACAGGCTCACCAGTCATTCAGCCTGCACCCTTTCCATATCCAATAAATAGAGGGTCACCCCCTGTTCCCTGTTTAGGATATGGTTTACCAGTTCTTTCTTTCTTCTACAAGGATCATATGATTTAACTGTCTTAACTTTTTGGTGATCAGACTAATCAGTGGCTGTGATTTTCCATTATAAGGGTACTTGCTGTTTGCTGCTTACAACTGGTCATTAGAAGACCAAATTCTTTGGTAGTGCTTAGAGAGGGTGCTCTGATCAACAGTTGCATAATATCAGGGTATTTGTAGTGCCATGTCATGCATGGGTAGGTGTTCCTGAGACCACATTATTCTGTTCTCAGCCACGCTCTGGTTAATTTGTATAGCCATAGATGACAGTGTTAATTATAGTGACCATTTCTCTCTCTTTCTCTCTCCTCAACACGAATCTCATGAACAAAAAAAAAAAAAAAATACAAGTAAACTAGTAAACAAAAACCACCTACCCCTCTCAACCTTTCTTTCTCCAGTACTTGTGGTATCTGTTCCAACTTCTGCAGCATAGAATCTTTTTTTCTTGGAATGGTCACCAGATATCTTTGCCCTTTGTGAAACCAATTTAAATTCTTTATTTGCTACTAATGAATTCTTGGTTCCAGGCTATCTTCCTCTTTGCCAAAAAGATTCCAGCAATCACATACATGGCCTTGGTGTTTACATCCGGGATAATCTTCCAGTGGCCTGGGAATTATCTCTGGAAGCCCCAGACAACATCTTCATGTTCTTCCATCTTTCATTACTAAACTCTGTTAACTATCTCTCTTTATTTTATTGCTCCCCAGACTGCAGTATATTAAACATCATCTCTGACTGTACAGAAAAGGTACGGTCTCATTCATCTGTGAACATTTTCTTCTTCGGTGATTTTAATGCATACCACAAGACATGGCTTAAACATTCTAAAGGTACTGATGTTGCTGGTATTCAGACATTACATTTTTCCATTGCCCAATCCCTTACTCAAATCATGAATTTCCCAAGCAAAACCAAGCAAGTCCTCTCTACTTGATTTATTTCTTATCTCCTTTTCTCACTCTTGCTGAGCTTTGCTACACAGCCCGTTTGGTAACTCAGATTACTCTGTAGTATCTGTTGATATTTCATTCCAATCATCTATTAAATATGAACCCCTTATTCATAAGACCTCTTTCTGTTACCAACATGCTGATTGGGACTTACTCTGTGATTCTCTTTGTGATGCCTCTTGGACCAACATCTTTAACCTCCCAATTGAGAATTGCATCACTTATGGTTTTTTTCTTGGATCAAAGCTGGCATGGATACTTTCATTCCTTTTTGGAAATACCAGGTGAAACCTCAATCCTCTCTATGGTTCAAACCAGCATGCTCGGCTGCTATAGGCCACAGGAACCACTATTTTTGGCTATACTAGCATGACAGCTCCTGTCACAACAGATGCCTATTTGTTGCTGCTCATAATAAGTGTAAACAAGTCCTAAAAGGAGCTAAGTCTGTTTGTCGAGAGAATAAGGCACCACATTGCATCTAACAACTTTGGTTCTCATGATTACTGGTGAATCTGTAATAGTGTGTTAAATAAGTGTAAGGTCTGTATTCCTTCCCTCTTCAATCAATTTGGGGTGTTAACATCCTCTGCTGATAAAGCTGAATGATTTGCCCATAAATTCTCCCTAAACTACTTTTGATTCATTTGGAGTATCCCTGCTTAACTTCCAACTTAGAATTGAGTTTCTGTTGAGTGATATGCATATAAACTTTTCTATGGTTTCTGCTATCATTTGTAACCTAGATCCCCACAAAGCATGTGGACTTGTTGGTATCCCTGTAATAGTCATTAAGAAGTGTACTCCTGAACTGGCTTCTGTTGTCTATAAACTGTATAATAAATGCCTCATTGCCTCCTGCTTTCCTGACTGCTAGAAGTCATCATCTGTTGTTCCAGTTTTTAAGAACTTGAGTGAACCATCCGGCTCTTCCAGCTATTGGCCTGTTAGCCTTCTAATTCATTTTCGGAATCTCCCACAGGCCCTAATCAATGCCAAATTGGTTAGGCATCTTTCATTGCAGAGCCTTTTTTCAGACAAGCAATATCGTCTTTGTTTCTCCAGGTCATCTACTGATGTACTGACAATAATTGCAGAAAGAGTCTATCATGCTCTAGATAAAAACAGAAATCCGGGCTGTAGCTTTGGACATCTTGAAAGCTTTTGACACGATTTGGCATACAGGTCTTCTCCACAAGCTGAAAAGTTACAGTGTCTTCAGACACATTTTTAAATTTATCCAGTCTTTCCTATCAAATCATGAAATGAAAATTATCCTGAATGGCCACTCATTTAGATTCTTTTGTAGCAATGCAGGTGTCCTTCAGGGCTCTATCCTTGGTCCTACTTTGTTTTTAATTTTCATTAATGAACTTCCTGATAGTATCAGCTGTCAATGTGGTACCTATGTTGATGACAAACATTTACTCCTGTCCTGATAGCATGGTTGATCAGTTCAATAAGGTCAAAGTGGTGGCCAATGTACAAAACAATCTCAAGTTCATTGTTAACTGTAGCAAAAGATGGCCTGTTAATATTAATGCCTCTAAAACTAAACTTCTCTTCATTGATCATATGAGAGACTCTTCTTTCCTCTTCATCAGCATTGTTGATGCTGACTTCCAGGAGAGTGACTCATTGTGCCTTCTCAGGCTAATGTTCTCAGCTGACATGAAGTGGAAAGCTTATATTGAATCCATCACTTGTGGAACTCCCTTCTGGCTCCATGCTTTCCAGCCAACTTTAATCTTCAAAAATTCAAATGCAGTGTCATTTACTATCTACTGTCAAGCCTGATTGATCTTTTCTCTTCTGCTCATTAGTAATGTTTCTGTTCCTAATTTTTCTACATCCAGTACCCCTTGTGTCTTAATGGCTTTATTGCCTTGCTTGGGGTGAAACTGATTAAAAAAAAAAATCAATCAGAAAGACATTAAAATGTCACCTCTCAGAATAAGTAGATATGTCATGAATTTCAGTCATATATGAAATGGTGTTGAAATGACACCAAGTAAAATATGGTAGAACTTTTGTCTCAACCCAATACTTGTCAAAAATTAACTGTGATTAACAGTGATGTAGCTAATAAAAAAAAAACTTTTTCATTAATTTTAAATATAATTTATGCCTAGAACTCTTGACTTTTAAATTCGTAATTTACAAATCTATGTAGCTATACTTTACTTTCAGTACTATAATAATCTTTCTGACCAAGTTTAAAGTAAAATTGATTCACTTGAGCAAAAAAAGGTATGTCAATGTGATATTGGAGACAACTTTCATGTCATAGTTCTAACAGAAGTATCAAGTGATAATGAAAGTATATAAAAACAACTGATCCAGAAATTTCATTTTTTAAAATGCTTAAGTTTTTTTTTCATGTTACAAATGAACATTAAAAACTGTGGCAAAAACAAGAAACCTCTTTGCAGTAAATGACATAAACATTCATTCTGTTCAAAAAAGAGTGACTGTTAATGTTGCATAAACTTCCATTTCTTTAGCTGCTGAGTACATATTTAACCTTTTTTAAATTTTTCTTAAATAACATCTACATTTACACAATGCTACAAAATGTTTAAAAAGAAATCAATTTCTTCATAAAGCACTAACATGTATCAAATATGTAAACAAATGCTAACTACATCAGCTTCTAAAAGTAGACAGGAAGTACAGTAGGAGAAAATTCATCTGTCAGGAGTTAGATAAAAAGCTATTCTTACTTTTCAAGACAGGTTCTTGAATAGATTAAAAATGTACATAAGTTTTTTTTTATATTTGTTGTCAGGAACTTAATGTAATAAAAATTTAATTTCTATGGCATATCTATACAGAGAATTTGCATAAGATCTTCGCTCTTGTGAGTAGAAAATTAGTCACACAGGATCTGACTGAATTGTAAATACTTTTAAAAAGTATGATTTTTTTTTTTTTATGGATCAAAATTTTAAATATCTTTAGCTTGCATTTAGAAACATCATTTGTTATCAATTTAGAAAATCTTTAATCTACTTTTAAAGTATATGGTTACTATTAATAACCGAAGCAGAATATCTTGTGATATAAAAAGTCATGTAGTAAGAAATTAAATAATTGATGATATTTTTTCTCTACTGATGTTTTACTTTATTAGAGATAAAGTTGATCTTCACTGGTATGTTTTATTTAAAGTTTGAAGAAAAATTTTGCCCATAACCTAAAGTGGTTCATTTTTTTCAGGTTGTTTTCATATAATTGTTAAATTTGGATTTTTGATTTTTTTAAAAATATTCCTCAGAACAGAAGCCCTGTATCAAACTAAGCTAAGCTTATAAATATCTATATTTCTTGAAATGGCTTTTATGATTTATCAGAGTGATTTCAATTAAAAGCAAGAGGTTAACAAGCTTCTTAAATACATTATTAATTTGACTGTTTTTTTTTTTTAAATTTCCTTTTTACATTTAAATTATTAATATTTATATATGAGGAGGTGCTAAAAAGAAATTCAAATTCAAATTGGATCTCTTTAACTTGAGAAAGATTGAGATTAACATTGTCCCTCGGATGATACATATATTTAATTAAAATTTTATTAGATTTTTTCTAAAAGCAAATAATTTAAAATAAGTTTTACTTCTCATTAATAGTGGTGAGCATTTAAAACAGACACACACACAAAATTAAAATACTTTTTTTTAAACTAATGATTAAAACCCAAAAGAAAAATGAAGGTTAAAGGATTTAAATTTATATATTTCTGTTATCTTTAAATGTGCTAATGCGAAACATTTGATTTTAACAACTAATTTTGTTTTAATAAACAAAGCAAGAAAATTATATTTTTCAGTCATTTTTATTCCTTCTATTTACCATGTCCCATCAGGATGTTGGTGATCATAGCTCTCCACAATTTCCCGTCCCTTGTAGCTCTTAGTAATTTTGTCTTTTTGCTATCTATCCTAAATCCTGTTCTGCCATCCATTTACACAAGTTCTTAGATTGGTTATGTACTGTTTTCTGCTGTCCTTCTTGCCTTCAATGCAGGCCTATAGATGTGAAATTTCCCAAGCCCACTTTCCTCATTATGTGCTCTAGGAATTTAAACTCTTTCTGATAGTAAGTATAAGTGTCCGCATTGCTTTCACTTTCTCTAAAACTTTATCTCTGCTCAAATGTTCAGTCCATGGTATTCTCAGGATCTTTTTGTAGAACCACATTTCTGTTGCTTCAAGTCTCTTTTTCATATGCGAGGAAATTCTCCAGCATTCACTGGCATATATGAGGACTGATATTATGTAACAGTTCAATACTCTTTTCTTCATTTCTAATTAAATTTATCTTTTTTCTTAATACTTTGCTTAGCTTTTAGAAAGAATTCCAATGAGTCATTTTGGTGTCACACTTCGTCCTCTGTTAAAACATTTCCTAGATATTTAATTTGTTGTACTTGCTTGATTTTGGTATCTTCAATTTGTAATTTGCATGTTGGGCTCTTCCTTTTGTCAACAAACATATATTCTATCTTTAATAATATTTATGTTTTGTGTTTTCTGCTTATCAAAATAAATTAAAAATACATGGGAGAATTTAAAATTGCTAAGCAAACATAGAAAATTTAACCCTGATATAACGCAAAAATTTTAAATGTAAGTTTTTTATAAAACTTTTTGTCTGTGATTTGGAATGCACTAATATTTTTATAAAGAAAAAGAATGTAGAAAGCACAATTAAAATCTGAAAAAAGTTACTCTGTGCATATATATATGTTTTGTCACTGTTGTCATATGACCAGGAAAAATGAAAATCTGATCAGAAGATGAAGAATAACATCTAATTCATCAGGTGTCAAATATTTAATAAGTACCACCCAAACTTTCTTTATATATATATATATATATATATATATATATATATATTCCTCATTTATGCATGCTTGATTGAAGACCAACAAAAGTTATTTGTTTAATGTTTTTAGTTAATTTAGCTTCAGTTTGGACCATATGCCTGTTTCTGAGTATAGCTTAAACACATATGCACACACACACACACTATATATATATATATATATATATATATATATATATATATATATATATATATATATATATATATAAACTCCAAGTCATGCTACTGGTGAGAAAAAAAAATGTATATTTATTAGTATGTACTTAATAGCTAAGTTATATTACATCAGGCACTATTTTATTAACACCAGCACTCAATATATCATATATTGGTATCAAGCAACTGGCCCAGATGAGTCAGGGAACCAGATAATTGATTACTTGAAATTCTATTAATTTATTTGTATTATATATAGTAGAACTCCCCAAATCTGAATATAGCATGAATTAGACTTCATTGAATTTGAACTAATCTTCAAATCCAAACTTTTGTATTGACATAAATATGAAATCTTTTCTTCCTTGAATCAGAACAGTAGCCTCAATACCAAACAACTCGTATGTGCAGTTTAAAGGAGTTGTACTGTATATCCTTATTTTTAACTTCCTTAACAGATTGTAATTGTTTTTGAATGATAAATTTATAACTTTTATAAATTTTTAAACATTTCATAAAGTGTCTTGGTTTTTCACGAATTACAATATTTGTTTAACACAAATTTTTTCATTACTATTGATTGTCAATTATTTTTTGTACAATTCTCTATACATTCTACACTTTAAATAAAAACAAATCAATGTTACAAACTACCTTTTGTATCCTAAACTCTGAAATTTAGTAAAAATTTTAAGCTTGCCACAGCAGCCTTTTCTTCCTTGAATTTGAACAGAACCCTCAATAACAAACACCTCAGATGTTTGGTTTAGAGGAGTTGTACTCTCTCTCTCTCTGTATATATATATATATATATATATAGGTAGATAGATAGATAAATTTATTTTTAATCCCACATTTTTATTATTTCAAAAACCCAGTTAAAATAACACTTCAAGTAATATATATGTACACATACATACACACATACACGCACTCACACACACAAACATTCCTTGAAAAAAATTATTCAAGTGGATTTAATAGTAATGTTTAAATAAAAATAAAAATTGTGATTTTTATGAAAACTTTAATATTTCAGCATTTTTTTTTCATTTATTTCATAAACATTTTAATGTTACTCACAACTATAAATGAAAAAGTTACAAAAATATTTTGATTTTGAGAGATTAAATTTTTAAGATTATTCAAATTTTTGGGGGAGTGGGGTGGCAGAGGGATGGTTACAGGAGAAAAAAGTTAGTCTGGAACCTTGAACTAGAGGTACTCATTATTCTGAAGTAATCTGCCATGTGGCATCATTATGGATCGATTTCTTTCCTATGCCATTCTTTTCTGGCTATTTCTTGTAATCTTACTTATTATAAAACGCAGATTGTGTGTGTGTGTGTGTGTGTGCGTCTGTACGTTTATATATTGGATCGGATTTCCTACATTATTCAACCGATTTCAACAAAACTTCACAGAACTACATAAAATTACCTTGCGGTGGTTCTGACAGCGCCAAAAATTGGAAAAACACAATTGTTTTTGCACAAAATCAATTTGAAAACACGGTTAAGAGGCACCACGAGAATGAAAAGGGGGACAACTCATATCGCATTATACTTATTATAAAACCCAGGTTGTTTGTGTGTGTGTGTGTGTTTCGTTTATATATGGGATCGGATTTCCTACATTTTTTAACCGATTTCAACAAAACTTCAGTTTTTTTTTTTGGCAGGTAGTGTTTCTTATTGTCTTGCACACTCTTTTCTTTATTTTTACATTCAAAATGCTTTAAAAATTCCATTTACAAGACAATTGTTTATAATAAAATTCTATTCAATCAGTAGACTCATAACGATTGAAAACAATGTTTTTGTTTGAGTTTGGGTTTGACCAATTCGTAAAAAAAAAAAAAAAAAAAAAAAAAAACTAATTAAGACATGCGTGTCCGTCAACCTTAAACAATAATCTTTGTCAATTTTACTTTTCAGTCTTTATGATGGTCGATACTTGATCTATCTCTTACTGTTACATCCCCGGGCAAAACTGGGATCTACTGCTAGTAGTTAATAAAATTAAGTTTTCTTTTGAGGAAAATTACTGCTGCATATGTTGTAATGTTATAAGAAGTATCTGGTAAAACATTCAAACATGACATGACAAAAATTTAATTTTAACACCAACCACAATCTGGTTAATCTTCAAAATGCAGAAATGATGAAAATAAAAAACCTTGAAAAAGTTTGATATGTAATCAATGACAAAGCCTGTACAATGGTATTGTGCCACCCCAATCTATCATATCCCACCCCTGAATCTATGATACAGGGCCCCCAATCTACTATATTTTAATTTCATAAGGTAGTTATACATATAAAATACAAGTTTTAAATTTAATGTAAACTAATTATGTACAATAATGAATCATAAGCAATATAGATGAACAACTAGAAAGATTGAAAATAAATACAACATACAACTTAGAGACATGTAATAATAGAGCATTTCATCGGAAATAAATCAATAATCTTATGCGGCAATTTCTTTTTTTTACATCAACTTAAAATTTTTATTGTTAAACAGTTGAATAATTTAATTAAAAAAAAAAAAACAAAAACAAAAAAAAAAAAAACACTATATAAAATTCACTATTTTTTCTCCACAATAATTTAATATTGCGGAGAAAAAATAGTGAATTTTATAGTGTTTTTTTTTTTTGTTGTTTTTTTTTTCAGAATTAGCATGAATAAAAAAACAAATTCATAGATTTGGACAAAAAAAAAAAAAAAAAAATGAAAAAACGGACCTCAGAAGTTGTGCTTAGTTTAATTTGTAATGTATATAAATGTAGGTAGAAAAAAAAAGCAAATGTTGATAAGATGATGATGTTCACAATTCACTGCCCAGGGTCTCCAATCAGGCTTATATTCAGGGGTGATATGCACTGGCCCGGATCAATTAAGATTGTGATGAGATATTTGAGGAGACTTGGAAATGATGCCAGTGAATTTTATTCATGAAAAATACATGTTTAATTTCCTCACAAAGGATAAAAATAAGAAGAAAAGTAAGTACAATCATTTGAATGTATGCCATGATTAGAGGGAATAATTTTTAAATGACTCAGTTTCTTTCCAAAGTCATATTTTTCCAATTATTTTGGTTTACTTCTTCATATTTGTAATGGATGATAAAAATGAATGTAAGGAAACTGGAGCTGAATTTGTTTGTATAAATTTAATCACCATTTAAAAACTTTGTTATTAAAGTTTCAGGGTATTTATTATGAAGTCTACAGTGAAATTTTGATCATGTAGCAAAATAGATATAGTAAAAAAAAAAATTAATTGAAAATCATTTGGAATGGTACAATTTTGGGACTCAATATTTTACCCATAAAAATATATGGGACAACCTAAAAGGTAAATGTTAATGGGAATTATCAAGTACAAGACTAAAATAAATAAAATCACTTGCTGTGATCTTTCAATAGTAACTATCGGCTCTTCATGTCTATTTTCTTTATTTTATCTTTTTAGCCACTTGTAAATCTTACCTAACACAATAACTGAACATACTAAACCAAGTTTCTTATATTATTGTTAAAAAATAATATTGCTATATTAATTATTCTGTTTTTTTAAATTATGAAAATATTAATTAAATGTTTGTACATATTTTTCTTTATATATCAGCAAGAATGTAGCAAGGGAAGTAATTCCGTATTAACTCTAAGTAATTATCCTTTCGGAAATTTTATATTAAAAATTTCAATAATTACCAAAACTGTTAAAAAATTGCATTGGTTATAGCTATTTCATGGATATAAGATTTTTATCTATACAATTATTAACTATTATCACATGTAAAAAGGATGTTTTATATACGCTTCAAAAGACAACAAAAAGGCAACGCATTAGTAACCGGATATTCTCTACTAAACTCTAATTGTGGTTATGGCAACATGAGCCATGCTTGCTTAGTGATGAATATAGTTATACCTCCTTTTACCAATAGTATATATCATTAATAAGAGGAGGAGATCAAAGTGTGCAAATATATAGTCAGATTGTTTTATATAAAAGAATAGATAAATAAAATTTGTCTTTTCATAAAAATCTGTTCAATCCTTTTAAAAGATTTGTACCTTTTTGGAAGATTTTCTTTCTATTTCAGTTTGTCCCCATTAATATTAATGTTCTGTTTCTTCTTTAAACCTGTTTGACTAGGATAATATTTTTCTCTCCGACTATTCATTTTTTGTGCATTTTCATCAGAATCTCTAGTCTGATGAAAATGCACAAAAAATGAATAGTCGGAGAGAAAAATATTATCCTAGTCAAACAGGTTTAAAGAAGAAACAGAACATTAATATTAATGGGGACAAACTGAAATAGAAAGAAAATCTTCCAAAAAGGTACAAATCTTTTAAAAGGATTGAGATAGATTATAACAATTTCATAAAGGTATAATAATCTGTTAATACTATTGTTAATTTTTGTAAATAATCTCAAACTCAATTGTTTGTTATATTGAAACATTTTTGGCCCATTCCTACAAAACTTACTTTTGTGTTTAAAAACATATGGCATTCAAAGACATGTCAACACTTGTTGGATTATTGAAGCTTTCATAAATTAATTAATGCAAAAAAAAAAAAAAAAAATTGATTGTGCAAAAGACTATTGAGACTACTTTTGAAAAATTGCCATGATTTTCATAGCACTATTTTAAAACTCTTTCAGAACCTTGTTGTTGCTGAAAAACTTGATATAAAATAAAGATGTATTTGAAGAATTGAAAAATATAAAGTTTGATGATGTTGGTCAGTTTCGACCAATCAAACCACCTGCACGTGACCAATCTATTTTCCCGCTCATATGCTGTGATCCTCTCACGTGGTACACGGCCATTATATAAACCAAACACGTGTGAGGAGGAGGCCGGTCGTACACCCCGAGCCGAGTGCTCCTTCTACCGCGAATATCGTTGTGCTCTGAAACTCCTCTTACGGACGTCGGATGGCCTCTCCGACGCCCAGGCGTTGTCTCGTAAGGCATAGTATCATAGTTAGGGGGGGCCATTCAAGATGATCTGATTGATGAGCTCGGTCTTACGAAGCAGGAGGCTCGCTCGATATGGCCTGGGTTGAAATGTCTCAATAATGATGAGGCATCACTCATCTGGCTGATGATTCATGGGGCCCCCTGGGTCGGCAAGAGACTTTGTTCAGCAGGCTTGGAGAAATATCCAAACTGTCGTCGCTGTACTGGGGAAGTCGAGACCATTGGTCACGCCTTTTTTCAGTGCAAGACGGTAGTGCCGTTGTGCGGGTTTGTTGAAGGCCTCATGGTTCGCATGCTGTAGGGAAAGTTTTTTGTCCTGGAAGCCAGTTCTGTTTGTAGCAATGTGGTGCCGCAATTGCTGAAGGCTGAACACTGTGTTCTGTTGCTTACTAGGGGTTATGAGAGTTGTGATTTGGACGACGCGTCAGAAGGAATTCTATGATGGCGAGAGGTTCACCTCTTCCCAACTGATCTTGTTCTTTAAGCATCAGCTTAAAGTCAAGATTAGGACGGAAAGGCGGCGGCTCCCTTCATCAGAATTTGGCAAAAGGTGGGTAAATCTTGTGCAAATGTGTAAGAGTAAAGAGGCTGACTTAGAGTGGCATTTGGATGTCGGTTAGGCTCAGGATTTTGTCCTATCAGGGTTGAACAGAGGCAACCTACTCCGATATTAGGTTAGTTTAGGTTTTTGATTTTGAATCTTTAGTTTCCCGTTTTCTGGTTAACTTAGCTAGGGTATGCATGCTCATTGGCCTCCTTTTATTTCTGTCCCTATTTTTCTTTTAATTCCCCATCCCCTCCCTCGTTAGGTGGTCAGTGATGTCAGTTCCCTGGTGGATGCGGGACGCCTTTCGTTTCATGTGTATGATTTTTCGTATTTGTTGTTGTGTATGAATGTGTGTGTGCCTGTGTGAATACCTTGGAGGAATGAATGTTTTTCTTATTTTTCATAGTCCCGCATTGATTTTGTCCAGTGAACTGATGTTTCTGCCACATTTAGGGATTGTGGGGATTTTTATTACTAACCCTATTTTTGTTTTGTTTTATATCATATTGTAAATAAACATTTGGGTTTTTTTAAATTTTTGTTTCCCCCACCCCCAGACTTTTAAATGTACATATGGGGACTAGTTAGGATTTCATAGAGAACATGAGGTATTATGGTGGACGCAGTAAGAAAGGTAGGAGTGAATGTGTTGTTTTGGTGATAGGATTATTGTTGGTATGTTTGGGTCCGTGTCTGTGTCTAGCTAAGTTTAGAATTAAGACAGAAGACTGTCATTCCCCCAACCCCCTTTTAGGCCTTGTGCCACATTTTGTAATTTTGTGCAAATAAATATCGTAGTTCTTCTCATTCCTTGCTACCAAGTGCCAAGATGTAACCATCAGGAACTCCCATCTTAGTCATTGCTGACCAGACGTTAAAGATAATTACCAACATTCACGAACTCTGAAATCACTCCTGGACTTTTACCAACTTTAGAACTCACAATTCCAAACTTTATTCTTCTAAATTACAAGTTCAATATTACTTCTTAATATGAACTCCGGTACAACTATTACCAAATCAAAGGGACACGACTCTGTCCTAACTTTTCAGTTCGCATGCTTGTACATCAAATATTAATAAATCTAATTGTTATGTTTTGAAATCATTCCGTTGAGTTTTGTATCTTACTCTATGTATGAATATAGAGATTTTAATGTTAGTGGAAATCATTAATTTTCACGCAGCCTATTCTCAACAAGTATTTGCCCATTATAATTAACACATCCACTACAGATTTTTTTCTTCTATAGAAGATCAAAAATAGAATTCTGAACTGTGTATCATGACCTGTGATTCATTACCTATAAGGATGATGATGGAAAAGTAACAATCTAAGTGGGAACAGTATAGGGGGGAAAATACGAGCCTTTCCAAAGCCACAAAAAACTATTGAAAGTTTTAACTATTAGGTTGGTGCAAAAATAATGTCGTTTTCTCACATAGTAACATATGTGAGAAAACGACATTATATTTGCACCAAACTAATAATTCACTCATGCTGATAGTATTTTTGTCTGTTTAATAATTTTTTTGCTGTCATTAATGTTAGGATACAGTTAAACAAAGAAATCATCTAGATATCATGGAATAGATTAAGGGGTAGTAACTGACATAAAAAAAGGACATACTTAAAAAAAAAAATACAGACAGTTGAAATTTCTAGGGGACATAATGAGGAAAAGGGACTTGGAAAATTTCACACTCGCAGGACATATTGAAGCTGTGGTGATCACTTACATGTGCCACACCTCTGTTTTCTTTAAAGTCATTGGTTCATAAATATATGATACTTATTATATGAAATAATTTGAAATTTTCTCTAAAATCACGGATTGGTCCATTTCCTGACCAATCGCGTATTTTAGTATCTTTCTATATTTTTGGCACCAAGCTTGCTGGAGCCTATGCATCGTTATATAAACTCTCTCGCTGTTAGCCAACAGCAGTTCAATTCTTGGAAAATAAGGCACGGCGCTATATTGACATTTTAATTCTTAATTATTACTCATTCAAGTATTCATACTAATTCTTATTGATATCACTCATGAACATTACATCTTTCTACACTGATAAAACACTGTGGAACTATTCTTTATTTAGCTAAGGTCTCAATTGAACTTTGTAGTTAAATAACATTCAATATTGTACTCAACATTTAATTAGCTAAACTTACCCATTTTATTACGGAAAAAGGGAAGCAACTCTTTATACTATTGTTGATTTCTGTATAACATTGTTAATACAATATTTTATTAATGTTCACTGAGCTTGATTATTTTTCTCTCGTGTTTATTGTGCATTATTCATGTGGGGTGTTGTTTTACAAGAACACCGCTTTCCTTCTTGATTATATTCACGGTGACCCTAGCCAACAATACTTACAGCACCACTACAAAGCTAAGGACAGGAAAAACAGTGCATAATTTAATGAGTTTGTGTAAATAGATGGCTGAACAGGGTTTAGGAAAGATAGTAAAAAGACAAAATTTACTAAGAGCTACAAAGGTCAGGAAATTGTAGAAAGCCATGATCACCAAAGTCCTGCCTGAAGAGGCATGGCACTTAGAAGAACTTACCTGAAAAATGTTTCTAAAGTTTTCTCATAGAATAACCTTTTCCAAAAAAAGAAAAAAAAAATTTTATTAATGTATAAGTGCTGAAATTTTTATTAAATAAGATAATTTCCTGATTTTTTTTTTTTTTTTTTTAAATGTGGGTAGGGTTTTCATATTAGTGGGCATAATGTTTGGAGGTGGCACAAATGTTTTATGACAGTAGTAATGAAAGATAATAAAAAATAATGTTATGAAATGTCATTTCCTTTGTATAGTCTCAGTCTAGCGTTAATCGTTAATCTCACATATATTTTGTTCCTCCCCTAACTGCTTGGGCACTTACATAGTCTTTATGCTATAGCTATGCTAATTAGGCAGTCATTTAGATATCACAGCAAAAAGTAAAGGTAAATTAATGATGAATTCAAAAACGCCTTTATTAATTTTTTTCTAACTTATTTTGCTTTTAATAAATATTTCTATGAAAAGTGGACTTGGGTGCAATATTTTCACATCAATAGTTAATAAAATTGTGAAAAAATAATTATAATAAATAAAATTATTACTTGACTATTTTTTAATCTTTTTTACCTTCTATTTCTTTTGATAATATAATGTCAGAAACTCAAAATTGTTTATTCAAAGTTTCCTAAAGTTTAAATATTTGTAATTTTTTTTTTTCTCTTCTTCTTCAAAGAAAAAAATGTTTCTTCATTGTGGTAAGTTTGTTCTGTATTTGATTTGATTTTTGGCATAATTTTTTGAAAGTAGTGGGTAGTATGGTAAGAAAACAATTGTTTGACCTTTAAATGCATTGACAAGCAAGAAATACCCAAATATGGAAAAATGTATTTTTCATTAAATTTTAAGCAAAAAGTAATATTTTTACAAAATCTAATTAATCCATAAATTTAATTATTTTTTTAAACAGATGTCTAGGATTTTTAAAGTGCTTTTTAATTTGACTCATTACTTTTATTTTTTTATTTTCTCCTCCATTTGATGTCATAAAATATTTATTTGCACCAAATTTGGTCTTTTTCAATTATTCTGATTTATTAAATTAGAAGAAATAAAAAAGCAGGAAAACTTGTTGAATTGATACTGTTAATTGAATACAGACAGCATTGTTTTTTTTACAAAGATGTTCAATTGAATACAGACAACATTGTTTTTTTTACAATGATGTTCATCCTGTAAAAGGCTTGAGAGACACTGAAGGTTACAGAGTAGGAGTCACAGTTTATGGGGATTTGTGGGGAAGATAAAGGGTGACAATAGATTTGACCAGGTTAAGATTGGAGTGATCAGGGAAGCATCTTCTTGGGATTTGACCATTCAAATCGCCGGCACATGAGGAATAATTTTCCCACAAACAAGCTTTGGAGCCTGTCACGTGTGACACAGCCTTATATAAACAAAACACGAATAAGCTTCTCTCGTGTTTCTCTTCATTCATCTTTCTCCTTGCTGCCAAGATGTAATCTTCAAGAGCTCCCGTCTTGACCATGCGGTCAGACGTTAAAGAACATTGCCAACAACTCTTACCGACTTTCTCGAAAACTTTCAGTAGAGTCCAGCTATTATGCCTGTCTACACAAATCCGCAGCTTTACTCACAACACACACAGACACAAATTTTTGTATCACATTATGCATTCTTCCTCTCTGTGATTATACCAAGTTCATAGACCAGAACTCTCTTACTTACTCAAAACAACACACTTCTTAATTAACTGTATTCTATTCTAACACCAGACTCTATTCAACATAAAATCCTGAACATTCTTATTCAAGAGAAATTCTTTTGAACATTCCATCTTAATCAGAATACAGTTGAAGGGAAGCAACTTTTTCCCCCTTAATTATGACACACCATTGCATGATTGTTGTGTATGTTATTGTTTCAATATATATTTTACTGTTAATGCACAATTGGAGTCTCGTTGTTTTTAAATGTATATAAATGCTTTTAGAACATGCAATTACATTTGATAACCTCAACACATAAACCCAAGCAGCATTTACAGTTTTTGGCCTGGATTGCTTAAAAAGCAGTTTTTGAGTGCAAACAATTTTTTAAAAGAATTTTAATTGTGTGTTCATTTTTTCTTTTGCAATAATTGTTAGATTATTATTTTTTTTTTTTTTTGTACACGAGTTTAAAAACTATCACAAGGAATGATGACACTTGACTTGCTGCATTCAGAACTGTCTACAACTATATTGCAAGAGAATTTTAGAAAACGCAAATGCTAAAATACTTTTACTTTTTTTTTTTTTTTTTTTTTCAAACATGCCTTAAAATACTTTAATAAATAAATAAAAACTCCTGGTTATGAATACCAAAAAGATGAATTTCAAAATCGAACTGAAAAATTACAAAATTTTTTTTTTACTGTAGTGTACACAGTCATTCATTCATTTACATTTTATAGTTTTTTTTTTTCTTTCAGATTTGATAGGAAAAAAAAAATGAAGAAAATAAATCCATTTTTATTCCAAGGACAATGATTTTTTTTTTTTTAGTTTTAAGGTCCGGATACAAATTTTCACTTTTTTTTCACTATCCATTCCTAATTTTTGTTTTACTTAAAAATAAAATTTAAGTAAAACAAAAGTTAGGGATTTTTCTTTATAAAAAGATTTCGCGAACTCGAACATCTCTCCATTTTTAAAAATACATACGATATATGTCAAGATAGGAGGGATGAAACTGACCCCACCAATTATAGTTTTCTTTTCTAATTCAGTATACAATTATTCATTCATTAGTGAATAAGTGCTGAAAACTTCGTTTTTAAATCCTTTAATTTTTCGTAAAGCTTCATTTTTTTTCTATTTCTGAAAATAAAAAAAATGGATCCTTTTTGTTTAAACATAGAATATCGTTTTATAATTAAAATAATTTTCTTTTTTTTCTCAATTTTCTCGCCGAAGAAAAAATTCGTAAATCAAAAATCAAAATGAAAAGAATTTAATTTCAAGTAGTATTTTTTTTCTTAACAAATCAAATTGGTTAAAAAAAAAAAGTAAAAAAACTGAACAAACAAAACCACACTTAGTTAATAATACTTAAATTTCAATATTTTACTTACAGTATTATTTTCGTTTACTGAATCCCCCTACCCAAAAACACATTCTGTCTGATAAAAATGCATGCAATTTCTTTTAACTGTTGACTTGATATTTATTTAATACGGTAAATTGAAAACAGCGCATTTGAACTTTATTTATAGTTCCTATATAAAGCGCATGCGTAATGTCATCACTTCCGCGCCTCTTCCACTTAATTCTTGAAATGTTTTTATTTTTATCATGGAGAATTTAAAATCAAAGAACCTCATCTCATTGTTCTATTTTCTAACTCATGAGGAAGTCCTGAAAAAAGTTGTAATATTGGAATCCGCCAGTTAATGGCGTGGACTCTATGCGAAAAAGAAGTTTGGTAAGTGGAAAATAAAGCAACTCCAAAAAATGTCAACTCAACATCATCAAAGCTGTAGTGTTTCGACTTGAAGACACTGTATTTGTCGTCTTCTTCACCATGAATGCAAATTTCCGAATATGTCCATCTGCTCAGACCCATTTGTGTTTTTTCAACGCCGACGGAACCAATTATTCATAATTATTAGGTTGGTGCAAAAATAATGACGTTTTTTTTTACGTATTTTTTAACGTCAAAAACCGATATTATTTTTGCACCAACCTAATATTTATTATCCATACCTTCTTAGTTACGGTTCGTTCATGTACCTGCCCCATTCATTTAGAGAATAGATGAATTCATTACCTTTCCTGAGGGTATTTGTACAAAAAAAAAAAAAAAAGTGATTTAAGTTACTATATACTTACTATCTCGACCGGAATGCGAACTCGGCTTGCCGTTTTCTCTTTCCGATCCCTTTTTAGTTAAACAACTCTTGCTTGCTTGACTCACTCCCTCTCTCACACCGTTCCCGAATGTTAACAAACCTTAAAAATTAAGTGAAGTTTTAAAATAAAATGCAGTTTCAAATTTTTAGCGTTTCAAATTAATTACTGATATTTTCAACAATGAAACTTTAAAAAATAATCAAAGTTTACGTTTCTTTTTCAAAGAAATATAGCTGTCGTAACAAATTAAATTTTTAATTTAAAAACGAATAATGCACATTTTAGTAACTAAAAACTTAAAAAGCTAGTCTAGTTAGTAGTAAAAAAAAATGATTACACACTACACTACACAGTACAAACACCAAAAGCCCCCGGTAATGAGAATGTACCGTTCTAGTGTGAAATTGTTTGATTATTTCGAAAATGACATTATTAAAACATTGCGCTCGATTACCGTTTTATGGACAATGTAAGTTGGACTTCTTTCTCGTCGCGTAGACAGAAGGACCGCGATTACTGGCATTGTTTACATACGTTTGCCTCGAGTACGTAAAGTTTAAAATGATTGCGCGAAATTTTAAAAGCAACCCAACAAAAAAACTTCACGATTCCAAATATATTAATAAAAATGAAAATAACGCAAAGTAAAATCAAAATTACGTGTTTGAAAAGATAAAAAAAATGAAGTTCTCCTTTTTCTTTAACGATGTTTTGTTTGTTTGTTTTTTTAATTGTGTCGTGAAAGTTTCCTACCTCCACGAAATCGCTAAAAAATAGAGCATAGTCTGATGAAAAAGACGCCAAACTTTATGAAAACAAAATTTTATCGTCTCTAAATGCTTATGTTTTTATGAAGAGGATAGACCAATTTTTTTTTTTAATTATTTTTAAAAAAATTTTCCATCTTTTTAGAATATTCTAAATTTTGATTTAAAAACCTTGTTTCTCTTTGTTGCAACAAGGGCTAGTAATAACAGATAATTTTAGCGCGTTTTTTTTTTTTTGGTATTATACAGTTACACACATTAATTTGGAAAATCTTGCAAAAATAAAAATAATTGTCAGATGTTAATGAAACTTTCAGAAACTATTCACAGAATATCGAAATTATTATAAATATGTTTTTTTTATGGCAGAAATATTTTTTTTTATATTTATTAACACCCCCATAACTAATTTTATGAAAAACTCTAAAAATTCGAGCGCATCGGGTTTAACTTTAGTTTAGTGATTACAATAAAAGCACAAGGCTTTGAAGAATGCAAATCATGTTTGTTTGTTTTTAATTGGAGCCAACGTACCTGAAAATCAGCTCTGAATTGTAACATAAAACTCAATAAAACAAATTATTTAATTTCAAATGCTTTTTATATTTATTTGTTTTTAGTTGTTTTTATATGAATAATATGGACAATATTTTCTGAAAGCAAAAAAAAAAAATTTTTTTTTCAATGAAAATTGAATTTTTAATACAATTATTTGTTTAATTTCTAATAGATTTTATTTTTACATTAAGTTTTTAAAAATATTATAACATTTATAAAAGCATTACATTTTTTCGGCGCAGAAGCTAAGTTTGGTTCAAAATATTTTAAGTAAACATTATAATTTCTGATTTTATTAAAAAAATCAGTTTTGAAAAAATGATAATTGATTTTTAAAAGAATATCAAAGTCAGATTTTCGTCTTTTTTTTTATCAAATCGAAAAAATGATTGAAAAAAAAAATGAAAATGATTGATTATCTCAATTTATCTGTCCTTTTTTTTGACAAAAAAAAAACAAACTATTTTTAACGAAAATTTCAGACGTGCTAGGAATGATTAAAAAATGTAAAAAAATACCCCAAATATACTTTGATCTTTCCTCTTTAATATGAACATTAGACGATAAAATTTTGTTTTCGTCAAGTTCGGCGTCTTTTTTATCATGCTATGCTCTTTTGTTTACATTTCGTGGAGGTACCTTAAGTTAAAAAATAAAATAAAAATTACGTCGTACTCGCCGGAAAAGTAAAAAAGGGATTCTTTTCTCTTTTTTCAACGATTTTTTTTAATGTGTCGTGAAAGTTTCTTGATTTTTGCAAAAATTTCCAAAACAATAACGCACGTTCCACGAACGGATAATCTGATGATTTCAAAGAAACTGCAAACCTAACTTACACACGAACATATACATACAAACACAAAATCACATGTACAATGGCAAACGATCATTGGCTAATAAATCACTAATACATTTTCTACAGGCAATTTACAAATCGCAGTAATGTAACAATTTTGGAATCGCTTTATTTTTTAAGTTGTCAAATTTGTTCACTTTTTTGGGAGAAGTGGCTCACAGAAGCTTCCTTAAGTCTCCTCAAAGCTCGTTTGCTGATTGATTGATGCCAACCAATCAGATTGTTTGCATCTAAAGAATAATTTTTCCAGCACAACGAATCTGAGCCTATAGTTGCTTATTTAAGTCAAGATTTTTCTTATCTCAATTAGTGAGACCTCAACTGCTAAATGAATCTACGACAGTTGGAACTCTGGTTCTAACCACGCGCCAACCTTCTCACTCACACGCACACTCTCATGCTGATGATAATTTGTACACCTTCACTAAAAACTTCCTTTGACACAACAATACTTTTCAACAGTAATATCATAAGAACAATCATATGAAACACTCATGAACATTTATCCAGTGAACTTTAAACCAAATAATTATCTCTCACTGAACTCTTAAATTACAGTCAAAGAGAGGCAACTCTTGAGTAATTCAACCTTTCTTACTTAAATGCAAGCTTTCTTTCACATCGATGTTTGATATTGTACATCTTGTTAATATACATATATTTTATGTGCAACAATGTCTTGTGGTTACTCTTCTTGTGTGAGTCCTGTTTTCTTATCAAAGTTAAATTAATGTGGTGAAGTCCCCCACTATGTGCTAGAAAAGATTACAAAATGCCAAAACATAATTAAAAACTACTTTGGTCATTCTTAATTATAACGGAAACATTTTGACGATACAAACTTTATTTTTATTACATTTAGGGCTTTTAAAAGACCAATTTAATAAAAAGAATTCATTAGTTAATAAAGCTTCAGTTCCACAAACAAACAATACTTCTAATAATTGGAAAAAAGGAATTTACCACAAAAAAAAAAAATATTCATTTAAAGCTTCATGGAAAAAGGGTTCAACCATGACATTATATTTATTTAGAAAAGCTTTCAATTGTTTGTATAACAAATTTAAACCAATTTAATAAAAAAAAAAGAAAAAAAACTATTCATTTTATTTTAAAACTTCATTTAAAAAAAAAAAGCGCCTTTTAAAATAACATCTGTGAAAATTGCACAGTAATCAAGATAAGTAAGATATGAAATGCTGTAAAAAGCCCGTTAACTAAGTAAGCTTCCATGCATTATTACTTGAGGCAAATGTGTGTAAAAAATGCCAGTAATGTTGGCTGGACAATGTGAAAGTGGTCGACCTTACGTTGACAATAAATTTAGTAATTTAATTTTTGACAATAGGCAATTTAAAAAAGTTAGTAATTTAAATTTTGAGAATAGCCAGTTAAGACCAGTGAGTGTTTTAAAGAAGCCCTGCACTGTTGTTTAATTAGAAAAGGATGAAAAGACATTGTTATTAATCTTGAAAGAGCAAAATATGCAAAAATGAACATCTTCAAATCCTTGAAGTTCATTCTGACAAATATACTAAAGAACGTCATTGCCAGAAATTAAGTTGAAAAAAATCTGAAAACCTATATTTATGCTTAATTTCTAGATTAGTCTCTTCAAAACAATTATACTTGTTCGTGCCTTTAAGTTTAACTCTAATTACATCATCAGGTGCATCAACATGTTTACATTCTACTATTCAAAATTGGAAAATTACTAAAATCCGTCTTAATTATCTCCCATAGATCCTGTTACTTTGATAGTATATGAAAATGTTTAACCCCCTTTGACTGGATATAAACAGTAGAGGAAGTAGTGGGTTTACTGTCATTTGTTTGACATGAGGTTGTCTTCATTGCAACAAGTTTTTAAGTACCTTTGTTATTATAAGCGATATTATTACTGTAGCAATTTGCAGTTGTCGTGTCGATGAAAAAAATTACTTTGTCTTTTAGCTAGATACATCCACTAATTTGCTGAAAAAAGAGCATACCATGATGAAAAAATGTCCCAAACTTGATAAAAATAGTTTTATTGTCAAAATCTTTTATGTTATTATTAAGAGAAAAGGCCAAAGGATTTTTTGATTATTTAATTAGACTTTTTAATGCTTCGTTCAGAATTTTGGTTAAAAATGTTATTTTTTTTTTTGCCTCAGCATAGAGGACAAAATAGTATAGGAAATTTTAGCATTTTTTTTTTTTTTTTTTGGTGAAAAAAACATTGATTTGGAAATTCTTGCAAAATCAAGTAATTGTTGGATTTTAATGAAACTTTCAGGACTTATTCACAAATGAATTAAATTATTTAAAAATGTTTTCTTTTTTTTTTAGAAAATCTTGGTAAAAATATGTCTTTTTTACATCTGTTACCCCCTCCCCCCACTTACTTAATTTTATGGAATTTTGAAAATTTAAATTTCACCCACTTAATATTTATATAAGCTAAAAGCAGAACTGTTTAGAGAATTTAAATCATCGATTTTTTTTTTTTTTTTTTTTGTAAAACAGAAACACCATTTATGAAAATCTGCTCTGAATCATAAAATAAAAAATACAATAAACCTGTGACATTCATTATTTAACTAGAAAAGCTTTTAATTGCTTTAATAAATAAGATATATTAAGGATACTATTGTGTCAAGAAAAAATTTTTTTTTGATGAATAATGAATTTTTGCAAGAATTGTTTTCACTTTTTTAAAAATTTTGATTAGAATACAGGTCACTGCCATTAAGCTGCACACCAATAAACCTTAAGCTGCTCATGCGTGATGGACCCCAAAATTTTTTGTTATTTTCGTATTAGAATCATAATCATCAGAGAATCCCAATTTGTAACAAATTCAAACTTGATTGTGACACTTTTTAAAGTCTGATTTTTGCTGTATAATCTTTTGTTTTAATAAATTCATTAAAGTGGGTTTTAATATATTTTCATATATTTCAGTATATCCGTATTTTCCCAGGCATTTACTATTGTTTAGGCTTTGGCATTTCACACTCACGATTGTGTAGTGATTTGGTTTAGCACTTTGTGGACATTTTGAGTGTGAAATATACAGCTTACAACCTTTATCCTAACTTTAAAATTTCACATATTTACTCAACAGGATTTGCTATAATATCAATAATGTGTTTTCCCAAATAATTTATATAATCTGCAGAGAAGAGCCATTTTAAAACCTGCTTTAAGGATTATTAATGGAGGCCACCATTGCAGCCAAATAATACCTTTCAACACTTTCAAAAAGCCCATAAATCCTCTCACATTAAATTTTTGTATAAATACAGGCAAAAGTTAAAGTTTTGCACAGTGTCTCTCTAGATATAATGATCACAACATTTTTATACCAAGATATTAATCCATCATCATGAAATGAAAACATGCCTAATACAGTGTTCAACAAAAGCTAAACATTGTACAGCCTGGAATTTTATGAGAGTGTTGATGATTCAGTAAAGGCTTTACAACTACTGACTATACTCAGAAATGCCAAGAAAAGAGAAAACAAGAAGAAGCAACTCTCCATTGCTGACTTTCTTAAACAAAATGTTATTATGAACTTTATTTTTATTTTCCATTATGTACATGTAAATTTATTAAAAATGTTTTTTCGTTTTAATTTCACAAAATTTATTGTATCATTATATTCAGTATAATATATTGTATAGAAACGTGTGCTTGTTTGTATGTAGACGTTATTGTTACATTATTTTTATTAATACATTACAATATAATGTATTGTAATGTTTTTATTTAAAATAATTTTATTTTTTTTCTTGTTAAAATGTTAAAATCTTGTGCATATGAGATTTCTGCCATCTTTTGCTGTCATCGATGATGGATCTATATTGGCATGGCGCTTTGTAATTGGAATCATTTTAGGTTGTTGTCATTCAAATTTATTCACATTGGTGCAGATTTTTATGTAAAATTAAAGGATAGATTTAATAAATATTTTTCAAAACTGCCAATATTCAACTCTTAGTATTGAATACGCATTTTCCATGCTTAGACACTGTTTCATTTTCGTGGATAACTCCATGGATTTGACAGGCTTTGTTTTAGTGGTCTAAGCTGGCAAACCTGACATTGTGGCTCACTTTTGATCTAAACCTCGGATCATCTAAATCATGGATAGAAGTTTTGGACCCCAACTACCACAGTTTATTGGCACCAACCTGTAATTTATTAAGTTTGAATCTTTTATAATTCAGTATTAATTTCACCCTTTTTACTGTAAAAACCACATTTACTAATCATAAACTGAAAAACTTAGTACAATTCATGAAACATCAATATTTTTAAAAGAATTTTGCATTTTTTTTTTTTGTATGTGTATAAATGTGCTGATTTTTGTAGTTACAGAGGTTCATAGATGACATTATCACAAAATAAGAGTGATAACTATTGTAAATTTAAAGTCAAAGTATCTAAAATTCAATAAAACATTAGCTGACTGAGAATATTTTCCTAAATTTTTAAGATTACTGAGTACTTAAAAATTATGCATAAAAGACTCTCACATTATATTCTTCAATTATTTTTTACAGATAATGTCCCTGTAGAACAACATTAAATAAGCATCTGTTGTCAAGCAGTCAACATGTCAACAGCTTAAATAAGCATCTAAAGCTATGTTGAAAAAATGCATTTCTGCAATATTTTAAACTTAAAGTAAATAGTATTTGTATAAAATCAGATTAATTATACTTTAAATCAGTTAATATTCCTTAAAATTTCAGAAAAGTATATTTTAGTTTTGGAAGATGTTTTTTTTTAATAAAGGGAATTACATTTCAATAAATGCAAGCTAAAAATGGTGCTGAAATCAGATTTTTTATCAAAAGAAAGCTCCTAGTCAATTGAAATTAGTTTTGAAATAGAACAAAGTGTTTTGCTTATTGGAAATATTAAATGTAATCTATTAGCTTGAAATTAAAACTAAAAAGTTTCAAGAAAGATTTTTCATTTTTAAAAAATCATTTTAAACCTTAGGTATTGTGAACCTCTAGAGGTACCTACTTTAAACTAGCCTATGGTTTAAATTATGATAATCATTAAGTTAACTTAAAAGTTAATTGTAAAAGTTTTACACTTTGAGATCTCCAGACCAAAAAATTTGTTATGCATTTTTATTAGTGGAAGGTTTTAATATACAAAAAATATTCCTCATGGGAAAATGTTAGTTCTATCACTTTTCTCTCATATGTATTTGTCTTTAACAATAATAATTGCCATTTGTAACTATGCAATGTAAGATTATAATTTATTTTGTATTATTAATGTTGAGACAAGAAAAATATGTGATTTGCAAAAGCAATTTCACAGAACAGTTTTCTCCCAAAATATAATTTATATAATAATTTTTATAATTTCTATATTATTTTTAATGTACTTTCTGTCATGGTTCAAACCTGTGTCTCCACTTGTAGGAAAAAACACTTTTTGATCCAACGTACTTTAAACCATTTGGTCACAGAGAGGACAGTGATTTCTCCTACAAATGCAGGCACATCCTGCCAGAGAACACATTTCTTTATTAAGTCTCTCGATTATTCAGACAATTCACAATGTTTAAAAAAAATGTGTTTACTCAAATATGGGTATCAAGCATGTAATAACATTTACAGGAGTAGGACATAATGTCATGTAAAAAATGCATTGATTCTTTAGATTCCTCATTATAAGTAACTTTGTAGATAGGTACCTCAATCAGTGTTTATCATCATTTATATTGGTAATTGTTATTTTGATTAATATAGGTAGACACTATTGGATGGAAAGTTATAATCATGAACTATGTTTGCCTGTTATAAGTAGGCTTATCACATGTCCCAGTTTGAGTTTACTGTGTCGGTGATGGAAGTTATTAGTATTTGTTATTTTGTGCCAGTAGCCACTGAAGCTGTTGTGAAAATGATTAGCATCAGCAGAATAACAGAACAGTTGAAAACTGGTCAGCTTCAAAAGAGACACTGAGTAGCCTTTGCATGCTTTGGCAAGGGCAATTAAAAAAACTCTCATAAGAAGGAATTGCTACTTTTATCAGAGACTTATATTTGAATATTCATAAAATCTTTCATTATAAGAGCAGAATGCTGATCTGGGAAAGAGTTTTATTCTGTTTAACAACAGTAAAAGAACATATCTAACAATGAGAGTAACAAGTCTTGTGGCTTACAGCTAGGAGAATTGCATGTTTTTTATTTATCTACCACAAACTATTTCAGACTCCTAAATAATTGCAGACAGTTTGACCTCAAATTGATCCCTGAATTTGATGGCTCAGCAATTGGCCAATTGGTAATCAAATAGATTGAGAAGTCAGAGCTTGTATTCAATCTGTGCAAGGTGAAGAAAGTCAAGCAAATTTAGCCAACACATTGAATTTGCATCCATTTATGCATTAATTAATTCATATAGAACCATCCTGATGTACCTTACTGATAATGAAAAAAAATTCAGTTTCAACTTCTGAATTTCATCTTTTGACATGTTTTATACTTTTCTTTTTCAACTTATACAGTGTTTGAAAATAATCTTTATTTTTTACACATTTTGCATAGTTGTCCAAATGCTGGGCCATTTTCTCTTTTTGGTTTGTACTTGTAATTACAATAATTGCATTTTAGTTTTGTCTTCTTTGTTATGTATGTGTCAGTAATTCCCTCTTGATTTTCAGTAAATAGTGTTAAAATTTTATCAACTCTTGAATTCAGTGACATTTTACACAATTGCAATTGTTTCGAACATTCTATGTGAAGTGTTGTATTAATCTTAACTGGATTAATTCTTCTCCTATAGACATTTTATCTTGTCCAAGTCTTTCAAACTAGTAGTATCTGCTGCACATTTAGAAAAATTTGGATTAACTAGAAAACATATCTATGCAAATTGACATTGGCAGTGAAGTCACAAATTGGTAAACCTAAATTGAGTATTCTCAAAATTCTGACAATTTGATGGTTTAAGCCATGCTATATTAGTATAGAACACTAAAGTTCAAGCATAAAAACATTGGGATGCTTTGAAGGAGCATTTGAAACAGACATTTAATTTGAAATAGTAACCATTGTAGGTCTTGATTGTAAGAAAAGTCATAGCCTCATGGGAATTTACATACTTAATGTTAATAGTACATGCTTAATTAATGCAATAAACTTGGATCCAACAGAAACAGTTATGTTACAAGATTACAAAGCAAACATTCAGTTAAAAGAAAATGATAACCTCTCTTATTTTGAATATTGTAAACTACTGTTTCACATTTTTGCCTCTAGTAATTGCAAAAAATAAACAAGGTATTGAAGAAGGGACTTTCACTTCCATCTGTCTTCTTGGCTATCTAAATAAATATGGATCCCTTTACTATATAAGAAGCATCATACTTCTTTGCATGCTGCAAATTTCATATTACAAACTGTTTATAGGCCATAAAAGTAAAACATACTTGATCTTTTGGAAATATCCTTTTAAATGTTGAACATTATCATAACTTACAGTGAAATCCCAATTTTAAGCCAATTCAAATATAATTGCATTGGGTCAGTGTTTATTTTGTGTTCCATTTTTTTTTTGTATTTTCCTATATTATTTTGATTAAAATCATGGTTTAGTATAAACAGACTTTTTTTTTTTTTTTTTTTAGAACATTTTATAAACCTCAGCAATCTCATGATAATGTGGTCATACAGTACTTCACTTTTGTCTATAATTTTTAGAGGAATCATCATCACCTTCAAGGACAGTTGAGCTCATTTGTTATGTTATTTATGAGGACTGTCCGGAATGTATCCAGCCATTTTGAATACCTTTACAGCCAATCAGAAGAGGTCTTACTGTGCAAATATGGCCACTTTCTTGTCATTTTACTCATTCAGCAGTGGGACCCTATTGAGTGAGCTTGTGTACTGCATGATTATTGTATTCGTAATGAGCAAGCAAGTAAATTCTTGATATCTAGTGTAGGTTTTTTTTTTTTTTGGTAAAACGTCATATCTGTCAGCCTCCCTTCACTCCTACAGTTCATATTTAACTCCCTGAAACTTCCCAAAGATAAAATTACCATTGAAGCACCATGAATGAGATTAAGGAGAATAAAGATTAAAGCTATCTCAAGATAGGACTTCATGGTCCATTTTGAAAAGTGGAGAGGAGACTGGATTAAGTGTGTCAAGTACTAAGGGAAATGCTCTAAAAGCGACTGAGGAGTCATTTTTCTCGGTCGATTATTTCTTTTATTAATATTAATTAGCAGGATCCTTTCTAAATATTTTGTAAGTCTAAATAATGAATTATGATGCACTGCATTTTCTTGTTTATGTTCAATATTTTCTGAATATTAAAATGGAATGGCTTAACTAAGAGAGTGCTTAATACAGTTTTCAAAAAACGAAATTTAGGGCAATTTAAGATGTAAAATATTATAAACACCAACTTTTATACTGCCATGGTTTCTACAAGAAATATATATATATATATATATATATATATAACACTATTTTTGAATGTTAACACACACACACATACAGTGTGTTTATGAATTTGTATGTCCACATGGAAAACATCTCACTAATCTGTTATATATATATATATATATATATATATATATATATAATTTTGATGAGTAAATTCTTTATGTAAAACAATTTTTAAATATTAGATTTTTATCTGATTCTATGAATAATTAACTGATTTCTATATGTAAATTTTTAAAATTACTTACAGTGCATGTAATTTTGTGTATTTTATATGTATAACCTTCAAGATACAGAAAAATATTTTAAAATGTCAAGTCTAATAAAACTTGTAAAAAATTAAATTAAATATGTTCTTATTATTCCTGCAATATCAATTTTCTTTTCAGTTTTAATTATTAAAGAAGAACACATTCTTATCAGAGTTCAAATTATACCCTCCAGATAAGGAAGGAAAGAAAAACATCTTTTTTTTCAAATCTGTTACTTTGACCTGGGGAACAAATCTAACCTTTGGGTTGGAAAATAAAACTTTTGATTTTAAAATATTTTGTAGGCTGTTTTCATGTTTCAACCTTTCCATTCTCAGGGATTGACAAAGATTTTATTTGTGGGTAAAGTCACATTTGAAATATCTGCATGAGCAAGAACTGGAATATCAAATTTATGTGTAACAGATGATTGAAAAATGTTCAATCATTTTCAGTGTGATTAAAATATTTCTTAGGAATATTTTTTTCTTTTTTCATATTACACTTTTTTCTCTGAAGAGAATTAATTTCTAAATGTAATATTTATGAAGAAGAAAAATAAAAGAATTTGTTAAAACTACAAGGATGATCAGGTTTTTTCTTTATTCTATATAAATACAGTAACTAATTTCCTAACAAAAAGACCAAAAATTATCTTTTTATATAGATACATCAATAAGTTTGTAGTCTAATGATGAGAAAACCATTTATTTGGCAACAGATATTTTCCAGTGTAATTTCCTTACTTGCCAATGCATTGGTGAATATTAATTTCATAGATCAATTATATAACAATTTCAGATCAAACTTCAGGTCTTAATTATGTCAGACAGCAAATCTATTGATGCATCCTCATGTATAAGTAAACTCTTCAGTCCATAGCCTAATGATGAAAAAAAAATATTTATTTTATGAACTCCTTCTTTGTCAATGTACAGCACTTAATTCAGTGGTGACATTAATAACATAGATCAAACAATACACAATGGAAAATTCAGATCAATACCTAGATATTAACTATGTACCAGATCACAGACTTATTATCCATAAGATGGGTGGCTGTTTTTAATAGCCTTCCTGAGATCTCTTGATTTTTTTCACATTTTTCAAAATGTTATATAGAATGTGACTATGAATAGAAGGAAAATATTTTTAAAACTTATTGATAAACATTTTCATATATCAACAAATTTACTAGCCTTTGTTGTCATATTTTTGTCAGTATAAAGTATCATAATCATCTCTAAATCATCAGGCACAATTGATTGGAATTAATCCAATCAATACTATTATTGGAATCATATTTAATATTATAACAGTGTTTATATTTGTTAATAGTTTTCCTAACTCAACTCAATACCCTGCCAGAAACATTTTAGCCAGAGATAGATGTTGAAAACATCATTCAGTTGTCACTTCAGTTTCCTTTGGTTCCACAGGAACATGACAATCTTGTTCTTCATTGCTTTCCATATCCTCAACCAATGATGTCAACAAGAATGTAGTTCTGGTTGACATCATCCAGAAGAACAACTTTGATCTACTGGATTAAAGCATTGATTCATAAGTTTAGTGACATGGTGATTGTGAGTTCAACCCCTCGTCTGAGTAGTACTGACTTGGACTCAATAGAAACAGGGCAAGTAATAAGTGAGCATTACTAAATAAGAACAGATTGAGATATCCTGAGACATGGGCAGTAGTACAAGGATAATCTACCCCTGTAGAATAAATAAATGGTTCAGTTTGAAATTCCCTGACAGTTACCCAAATCAATAAGCACTTGATTAATGCCAAAACTGAAATGTCATGATAGTAACAACAAAGATGAGGACAATAGTTCTACTGTAAACATGTAAATAATCATCACTTACATTATCAATATTAATATTTATACCACCACAATCTTTGTTCTACAGTTTTCATCTTCATCAGGAGGGTAATTATTTCTATGATTATCACTTTGTTGTCTTTGATTTCTGAGTCATTTCTTTCATATTTGTGATTTGATATCTTCATCATATGAATCATCATATGATGTGAATAAACACAAATTTAGATATCATCATGATGCAACAATATTTGCTTTCCACCTAGACTTATCACAACATCTGGCTTATGTTTTTTATAGTTGTCACTTCTCTTCCACATTATTATTTCTCAGACTTAACAGAATTCAGAATCATTTACAAAGCTTTGTGACATTTTTTTCCACAAATTGCAAGCCTATAATTACTTCAATGACAAATGTTTAGACAAGCTCCATTCTTTAGTGCTACCGGCTCAGGCCTTTACAGCCAAGATCTGCCTTGCTATATCCGCATGATTGAATCATCCTCATTCCCTATGTATTCTTTTGGTAAGAAGGATGTTTCACATTGAAACTTCCTCCCAAGAGATGCTACTTTGTGGGACAGACTCGTACATGAATGCTTCCCTAAAGACTACAATCTTAATCTCTTCACTTTCTACTTTTGGCTTACAGCCAAATCATGTTGAAATACTGGTTCCTGTACAATCACCAGTTAAGCAATGTTGAACCTGATCAGTACCTAGATGGTTGACAGTTTGGGAATACTAACTGCTGTAAGCTTGGATGTGTGTGTAGTGTAATGGATAATAGCTTGGAGTTGTTAATTGCAGAGCAGAGTTCCAATTCCAGTCAAGTTCATTATATTCACTTATGTGAAAATACCCTTGGGAGAGGTATTAGGTTGGTGCAAAAATAATGTCGTTTTCTCACATAGTAACATGTGAGAAAACGACATTATTTTTGCACCAACCTAATATAAATCTACCTCTTCCCCCATCTATGGATTAATTAGTAAGACTTGTATCAATAAAACCATTGTTATCACAAAATACCATAATAAAATAAAATTACATACAAAATATATAGATTTCAGCATTAAATAACCCAGAGTGGTTAATATACTGCTAAACAAAAACAACCAACTTCCTCCTCTTACATTCATATCAGATACCTCATTCAGTAGTGCTCTACTTTAAGTGGCTCCTTGGCCTTGTATTGGGTGAACTTATTGCTGTTGTTACCTCTCAATGTTCTTGTAAATTCCTAACTCAATGCTCATGCATAGTCCCTCATCCCCCTCCTCCTAATCAGAGTAGTTATAGAGCCTGGGTGTTACAGATATGTTAATTAGTTACTCTGCATATCACTACATCTACCTGTAATGAAGGGGTTTTGTGCCCCTTGTTTTTCTTGTGCTTCTTCTATCGTTTCATTTTCAGGGTTTCTTTCTCTCTCCCAGGATTTTGAGGTATTTCTTTCTCTTGGAGATCTGGATTTATCTTGTTTTCTCGTGGCCGTATTCTTTTTGCAATCTGCAACAAATATGGGTATTATTTTGAACTTATTTTTCAATTCTATGGAACCTTCAAATATCCCAGTTTTTATAACTGACTGATCAAATTGATCTAGCTGCATATGACTCATATAGATTTTGTTTGCCTATATGCTCCCAAAAGTTTCTAGGGATCAATGTTACTTTGTTGCTAGTATCAATTTGCATGTCCAATAGTATGTCATATACTCTTTTCCAAATGTAGGACATTTCTCTTTCTTCATGTTGTGTTCATATCAACAGAATTTGTATTTTGTTACAGTTTTCTTCAAATTGTAAGTGTCAGTAACCTTTACATAATCCAGTTGATTCTCTGAGTTATTTAATTTTTATATTAATTCAATGCAGGCAAATTCATTAGCTATCATTCTTTTAATATTTTATAGCGATTTGTCATGTTATACAGTCTGTCAATTAATCTCATCTGAATTAATTCTTCTTCAGTTGCTTGGCTTTCTTTTTCAAGTTTTTCAAACTCACAATATGGAGAAGCATTTTTTAGATGAAGTAAAAAGTGTGTAACTGGTATGTCAGTTTCTTGTCTCGTATCCATGTATTTTGCTATTTTTGCAATGACTAACCTCTTTTTTTGGTTGCATATTTTTCTGTATTATCTTACTTATTTCATTGAAAGTCGAATTTTCCAACTGCATTGGGTGAACCATAGTTGAAATTTTCATAATGGCTTCGACCCCAGCTGTGGCCAAAAAAATTTGATTATTTCATTTTCTTCTCCCATTTTTTTGCTGTCTCTTAATTTCTTAGTCCTCACTTTAGCGCTCAAATGCTCTTATCCATGTGTCCATGAAATTAGAATTCTTGTTGTGAAGTTCTAAGTCCATCGAGCTCAATGTTCATGTGTAGTTCCCCTCCTCCTCTTAATCAGAGTCATTATATATTCTGGATATGTTAATTAGTTAATCTACATATAACTACAGTTTTTTTGAGTATTTCAGTGCAGTGCAGTGTTAAAAATTCTTGTTGGGTCAAGTGCATTACATCCAAATTTTTCTTCATTATTATTGATACAGTTAAAGGTTACAATACTGGTGGATCTCTACTGAAAATATCTGGAACAGCTGGATTAAAACAGAAAGCAAATGCATTTGGGAAACATTTATTGTTGTTAATAAGTACATTGAGAACAAAAACTGCCCATACCAGGATTATCTTCAAATCAATCTGAATATATGCAATAAACTTGTTTACCAAATTACCAATAACTGCATTAGGATTTTACATATTCTTTTGGTCCAAGGGCTCTATACTTCATACTAAAAACTTACCCATTTCTCACATCTCATTATTGTTAAATCCACAATTATTGTTGGAAAGAAGTTTAATGATAGTAGAAGTTAATTTGTTATTAATCACACTTACTGCAAAAAAATGAGTTGCATGTTCCACATTTATAAAGAAATACCTTTTAACCTATATTTTCAAATCAAAACACATAGGAGAACAGGTCTTAGAGGCTTCTTTTTTTTTTTTTTTTTTTTTTTTTTATTATTTAACACCAGTTTCGTATTGCTCATACAGTATTAATTTCATGTTCAGGTTCACAATTGTTAATATTGCATTACAAATCAATTTAGTGAAATTTCCAGGTTAAGGGCGTGCAAACTATTTATGTAATTTACTAGTTATTTTTTTAGCACACCCAACAATATGCATATCAACACATCATATCAAATTACTAGAGCCTGTGTTAACATATAGAGACTTAAAAAGTGTTGATTTGTTAGAAGAAAATAAAAGGCTAGTTAAATTCATAGTGAGTAGGCTGAATATTAATGCTATGTTGAGAGCTTTCAGTGTAATTTCAACTGATAGGATCCCAGTAGTTCAGGTTAAAGGAGAAGTCGATATGTAACCTTCAGTAACAATGAAAGAGCTTTAGAAACTTAATGTGAGATGTGAAAAAATGAAGTGTATTTTGGTTATTACAAGCTGCCTTTTCAATACTCCACTAGAAGTTGGTAGAAATTACAAGGAGAGCACTGAAAAAGGTAATTTTTAGTTCTTCTACAAGAAAGAAACTTAATTCTCCAGAGTCTTGCTGGGTGTTCCAAGTCTAGTACTTGTGACCACACTTTTCATTGGGCAAAACATTGTCTATCTGCACGAATATGTTCACCAAAATGGTCAATATATAAAAAAGATTAAAAAAAAACAGGTAAAACTAATGCTTCTTTCCTTTTAATACTTTGGGGTTTGTAGTTTTGAACAGTGGACAATCTGGAACTCTTTGTAGAGAAAAGTGGTATGATTTTTTTTTTTTATAAACATTGCCAGAAAATATTAGGATAAACCTCAAAGTGTAGTAAAAGAAAAAGAGTTACAGATTTGGAAATGGAGAAGTATTATTCTCATTCAGGCTACAAAGATGTGTATTGTAGGTATTAGAGCATACTCTAAGGTTGGCATGGTATTTTTCTAAGAAAACTTTACAAATCCAGTCCATAACATAAAACCCTTGATTCAACAAAACAAATTGTCAACATAGTGAGAGTGCTATGCAATTTACTGTTAAAATACCATGCCAACCTTAGTTAATTTTAAATAGATTGATTTGACTGTAAATAAAGTTAGGGAGAATATAATACTTGGAGAGGATGTGTATGTTAAAATCTGGTGTCTGTACCATTAGAAATTGACCAAAATTTTGGTGAGCTTACTAAAGTCAGGCAATTGATTGGTCAATTTAACTGGCTGGTAACTCAAACTCAACCAGATCTGAGCTATCATATGTGAAGTTCAGTATTGAAGTAGGAAAAAGTTTACAGCAACAAAAAATTCAATAAAACTACTAATACAGAAAAATATCAGTCATTTCAGTTTTGGAAAAGTAAAGATTGTTGCTTTATATACTAACCTACTGGATGGAGGATCACAAGGATGGTATATATTATTTCTGGTTGGTGATAAGGATGAGTATATGACTATATCATGGCAGTCCAAGTCTAGAAATCCTTGGTTTGGAGGACAAATATAGAAATATGTCCATAATCTATTACATTGATAATGCTTCTCTTATATTCTTCCACTCAATTGCTATCTTTAGTGAGATGTTAAATAAGGGTGAAATAACAAATATATCATACCTGAAAACAGATGAGCAAATTACTTAAAGGGAGGAAACTCTTGCTTAAGATTCTCAGATACTTGTCTGAAACAAAGAGTCTCTGCCACAATTTTATTTACTCAGTCTCAAGTAACATAAAGAAGCTGAAATGGAGAAGAATTTTTAACAAGAGTTATAACCCTGGAATAGGTTGTTAATCAGAAAGCATTTGGTTATTTGTCTACATTTCTGAGATGCGGTATTGTAACTATTTACATTATTTACACTGTTGCCCTCATCTTTATTGCCATATTAGAAACATGGCCCAGTGGATAAAAGTATTGAGCTCACAACTCTTTTTGGATTACTAAAATCCAAAAAGAGTTGCGAGTTCAATACTTGACCACAACATAGGTAATAAAAACTTGGAGAGTTGAATTACTAAAGGGAATTAACTGAAACTGAGATATCCAAAAAGATATGACATAGAATTAGAACAAGCTACCCACCCCATGTACTAAATAAAAGGTTCATGGCGAAATTCCAATATATATCACCTGAAGAAGGTCGGAGCATGCAATGGCCAAAACATTGTGAATAGGGCAGTAGAGATGAAGACAACAGTTTGAATGATGTAAATTGTGTAAAAATTTTGTTATTTGTGAAGTGAAAGAGTGAGGGGAAGGATATAAACACACAGACAGACTTTCTGAGCAGGAGAGTATCTGGGACATAAAGCCTGCCAATTAAACATGAACAAAAATGAATTTGAACAGTCAATTTTCCTTACCCGTATATGATGAAATTTTGCTTAAATTTATAAGAATCTCTTGGAACGGCCAAAGTATGGATGACCAAAAAATGACAAAATTTGATATGGTAAAAGCATATTTCCAATATTAAAACATCACCATAATGAATAAAATGTTTAAAATCTCCCTAAGGTAATTTTCTCATTTTTCTAAGCTGTTTCTTTCATCTTTTTTCCTGTAAAAGTTTGATGAATCTGGATCAGGTTTACTTATTTTTAACTAAGAACCATTGTATCTGAATTGTTCATTAGCACAAGTTGAACAGAAATGTGTCAAGAATTACAATAAAATCAAGCATAATTAATTGTTCATGACATTTCACAATTAATTTTTTAAACATGAAAATCTCAAATAATAGTTATTTATATATTGTTGATATTTGTATGGACATTGTATACAACTATGGGATATTGACAACAATATACGAAATGGTGTTTGAAAGATTTGAGCCCTACTTCTTGTCTTAAACCAAAACTTGCTAAATAACCAAAATGTTTGGCTTGATGTAATTTCTGCAAATAATGAGTATTTCTGTTTCATAAGTGAATTCTATCATATGTTCAATTTTAGTTTATTTACAAGCTCAGGTAAAGTAGTTTTGTTGGCATATATTAAAGCATCATCAATCTAAAATTATTAATATCTTAAATATTACTTTGTTTAATTAGTATTAAATTAATAATTATTGCATTGTTTTCTTCTATTTTCAAGATTCAAGAAATTCTAAGAAGATGCTTATTAAAATCCTGCTTAGAGGCAAACCCATTTGTAATCCTAATTTTTGTTTATTAAAATTATTGCTAAACAAAAATTTGGATTATCAATGGGTTCATCTCTAAGCAGGGTTTTAGTATGCATCTTAGAATTTGTTGAATCTGGTCCTCTCCAAAATATTTCACCTAAACAACATATTTCTGATATATTAATGATGCTCTATTAATATATCTCTTAAAACTACCTGACTTTGTAGATAGGCTAAGCAAAGTCAAACATGCAATAGAATTCACTTATAAAACAGAAACAAACAATACTTTACTTTTGCTAGAAATAATGAGTGTAAAATTCATAAAATTGTTATAATATTATGTTGAAAAATAAGTATATTTTGCACATAATGAATTCTTTCTTTCTTAATAGGCTACAGACTTATAGATTTACCCGTGTGTATAAATTGATTATATTTATGATATTGTAGGTACAGTAGTCAAAATAAAATCACCTTATGTTTTGATGTCTCTTTTTAATTAGAGAACTAGAACTCATAAATTGTTATTAATTTAATACTAATTAAACAAAGTAATACTTAAGATATTGATAATTTTAAATTGGTATTTTATCATAATTCTTACAATTCTAAAATGTAGTTACTTTTGCTTCAATTTCAATTACTGGTTAATAAGAGTTGAGAAAACTTCTATTTAAAGTTTATTATATTTTTGAAAAAATTATTTCACCCCAAGCAAGTTAATAAAGCCACTAAGATACAAGGGATTACTGCATGTTAGAGAAAGAGTACAATAAAAAGACACACATTAAGAAGACAAAGGATAACAAGAGACATAGCATTTAAATTTTTGACGATCAAAGTTAACTGGGATAGCCAGAAGCCAGTTCCACAAACAAGAAGTGTGAGAGAAGAAACTGTTAGTATGGAACTTACTAATGTTACTTATCTTTTCTGAACAATTACTGCTTAGCTTTCTCCCCAAAATGTATTTATTAATGATATTTATATAGCATAACAATAATAAATGTTAACATTGATAGGGTAGACGTAAATTTTTTATTTTATTTGTTTTTTTACAATTTATTAAACATTGCAAGTTATTTAAAGCCAGAAAATATTTCTAAATTGTAAGAGTTTTTTTTTTTGAGATAATAATGATTTATTTATACAAGTCCTACTAATTAACCGATAGCTGAGAGAAAAGTGGATTTATACCTTTTCCAAGGGTATTTGTGTGTAAGTGAATATAACAAACCTGACTGGAATTGGAACTTGACTCACAAATTTCCAATTCTGAGCTGTTATCCATTAAACCACCCATACATCCAAGCATACAGCACCTGGTATTCCCAATAGTCACCTATCTAGGCATGGCCAAGCTCAATGTCACTTAACTTTGGTGATCGTATGAGAACCAGAGACATAAGTTCATGTAGAAGTCAATCATATATGCCTGATATATAAATCAAGTGTATATACAAATTTCATTTTGAAAATCTGTAAATTGAACATTATATGTGATGTATGGTTGCAAGAATAAGAAACAAGTGATAACGTATTGCTGATGAGGTGAAAGGAATGAAGATGAGATATGTTAAATTAAAATTAACTGTATTATCAATGTATATATTGATAATACAGTTAGAATACAGTAGAATGCACCTTGTAAGTGAAAAAGTCAGGATCTCAAAGATGGGTGTGAAGTTGTGTAGTGGTCTCAAGTTAAAGCTGGTTGTGATGGAAAGTTGTTCCTTTAACCTCACATCTGGCTGGTTGGCTGCTAATGTTCTAAACTGCTTTAGTGGAGGAGGAAGACTTAGGACTTAGAATTTTTATCATGATTTTGTTTTGGCGGTAATGTTTGTGGTTGGCTCTTTAACTGATGTTCAAATTTATTATTTTTCTTTTTTTTGTGAGCTGGATGCTATACTCAAGGCACAGAAAGTGATTTTTTTTATTTTTAAACTTGCTACCTTAGTGCTCACACCTGGCCAGCAGGTTTTGATGTAGAGTGAATCCAAAAGAGTTCTAATGAAGTAGAGTATAACAAACTGAAGATAAGCTTTAACAAAACCAGAAGTACACTTCCAAAAATATTGAGTGTTATTTTAGTACGAGAATTACCAGATTCAAATTCACATTTTTAGTTTGAAATTTACAAAGACGAATCCATTAAAAAGAATGGAAAAAAATGAATTATTAAATAAAGCATTAAAATAAAAATTAATCAAAACACCTGTGAAAAGAAAGCTGCACAACAGCAATAAATTTAAACTGTTTCTTAAATTTAATGCTCTAAGTGTTATTCTCGAGAAAGCTTCAAGTTTTCAAGTTAGAAAATGTTTCAAGGGAGATAACCCATAAAGGCTTTAGTACTATATTTTCTCTCTCAGCGATTGTTAATGTAAATAAATGTATAAAAAAAAACCCAAAACACCTCGTTCAACAAATTCAAAAAATCAGACAGAAGTCTAAGTGAATATACATTTAAATTTATTAATGAAATTTAACTGTATTTAGTAAATAAATTTTATGTACCGCCACGGACTTTCTTAAAAAAAAAAAGTCTGAAAAACGCATTTTATAATGCTTTCTTAAATTTCGGTTCTATTTGAAAGATAATGGCCTCTGTAAAGTCTACTAATGATAAAAATTTGAATCAAAAGAAAATTTAATTTCTATATAGAAAAACGTTTTAGGCATTTCAAAACATTGGCATGTTTTCCGTCACGCACTAAGTCATCGAACCGCCGTTGTATAAAAAAAAAGGGATAACTCCCCCCTTTCCCAATTAAAAAGTACTGTACACACAAGATATCGAAAAATATTTCAAAGCTTTTTAATAAATTAACCTATTCAGTAAAAAAAAAAAAAAAAATCAATGAAGTACTGAAGATTTCATTTATTATCAATTTCCTGTTTTTTGGCAAATAAAAAAAAACTGATGGGTAACGAATTTTTTCTTCCATTTCAGAAAAAAAAAGCACCCATTTTTGGTGATACCTAGATAATTTAATGAATTTGTAAATATTTTCTGTCTGAAACTAAGCAGGTGCATTAATTTTTTTCTTTCGCCATAAAAAAAAAGTTTCATCACAAAGTTTTTTTTTTTTTTTAATCCAGTTGGTAAGTTTTTACACGTTACCACAGGTATATAAAAAAATGCACAAAAGTGTTTTTGTTAGATGGGAAAAATTAAAATTAAAACTGGGGAATCAGTATTTAACTTCAATTCGACCCTTTGTAAAGGTGTGGAGAACACAACTATCTACCTACATTTCATTGGAATCACCAGAAAAAAAGTGTACTGTGTAGTAGTAGTTTTTAAAACTAACTGAGTGTCTATTCTTTGGTGTGTCGCTAAAAAAAAAAATACTCCATTTTTAACAAAACACACACTTGCTTGACTTACACATTTACTTTTTCAGGTTTGAGAAACACTAACATTGAAGCGGTCACTTTCAACTGTAAAAAGTTCTTAATTTTTTTTACGGTTTCAAACGAGGTAAACAATTTTTATTTTTTAGTTAAATAGGAAATAAGAGCGGAATTAACAAGGTAAGTCCGTTTTCTTTATGTACTCCATAACTTACTCTCAGCTTTAAAAATTAAATTTTATAACTGTTTCATTTACCAATATAACTTTTAAAGAGTTTACCTCGTACTACAACTGAAAACTGAGTGTTTTGTGTAGAAGAAGGAAAAAAAACCTACAATACCACGGATTTTAAAAACTGTTACTATAATACTACTACTACTACTACTACCACCACATTTAAAGTTTGCATAATCGTCTGTCTCATATCTTTTTTTGATTGGTGGGAAATGTGTCCTAAAGAAGGAGGGGGTGTCATTATTTACTTCATTTATTCGCACACTGGCGACATGTACTGATTAAAACAATGCGTATTGACTAGAGAGAGATATATTAAAAAAAAAAAAGACAAACCAACCATAGTTAATCATTAATGAAATGATGGATCGTTGGGAGTTGAACAAGATTCCTTTCAAAAAAGTACAAAAAATGGTTACTGTTGTAAATTCGAATGTATAGTCAACTTATTTGCTGAACAACACCACGGATAACAACGTGATGTACTAAAAAAAAAAAAAGTTGTAAACATTCCGCTTTTTTTCTTGCTTTAAAACCTGAATCTGGATTTATTTGGACATCTCTTACCCACGTGGAATAGGATAAGTTGTATATTTTATTTTATTTTTTCCGATATATTTTTTTAATTCATTTTGCTTCTGAAAGACGGACTTTTTCTTTTCTACACGCAAATCTACACCTGAGTGAAATTTAGTAGTTTGAGATAAACAAAGTTTACTTTCTTGATTTATTTCATTTTCACCTCACTTGAATAACAGCGAAATTTACTTCTTTTTTTTTAAAAATATAAGTTATATAACCAAGGAAGAAAAAAAACTTTTCATTAGTAATTCAAAAGTGAAAATATCGAACAAAAAAAACTGTTGTTGGAAATTGTCATTCCTTCATGTAGGCTGCCGCCCTTTGCTCCAAAAATACTTAAAATGTAGTCTAAGTTTTCTGATTAGAAAGTGCTTTGATGATGATTATTACAACTAAGGTGAATTTCCTACTTGTATTCACCTAGTTATTTTTTAAATTTAAAAAAAAAAAAAAAAAAAAAAGGTTCAAGTTTACAGCACACCGTAATGGGCTGACCTGACAAACTTCATTGAAAATAAGTAAAAAAAAAAAAAAAGAAATCTAATTAAAAAAAAATATATCGTTTTCTGCTCTCAAAATTATCGTCACGTCACGGTTATTTATTTATGTTCCTCTTTCTCTCGAAATAAATTGACTTAATTTAGGAAGACTGGCCTGCAGTTTGATTCACTGTTAGTGTTTCTGTTTATCTTCCTCTTAAATGTGATTGTCAGAATGGATGTGGATTTGAAGTATGGAAATCTCCATAAGAGGGTCTGTAATATTAACTTGCATGAAGGGTGCCGCCCCAGAGTTGGGACCGACTCTGGGAAAACCCCACCCGAATCGCAAATGCTGGAACCAGCTATTTGGTTCAAATGTCTACTTATAACTTACATCCATGTCGACTGTGATCAACGACGAGTCAGGTTTCGAAAAATCTCTGCATTGTCTACCGTTTCTGACAGTGAGACCTGGCAACCCGATCGTCACACGAACTCATCTTCCCAAACAAACGGAGAATTACTGACTTTACGTACAGCCACCATGCGAGAGGACTTCAACGATTATCGTCTAGGTAATCTGTCTACAGACTCCGTGTACGAAGTGTACGATGATGGAGAATGTTACGATTTTGACAGTCTCATTGATGAATTCTTTAACCAGGCCAGTGAAAATTTAATTGACTTCAGCCAGGGAATTCTCAACGAATCTGATTTTAACATTTGCGTTTTGAAACTTTTGCACTGTTTTATTTTGCCTTCTGTCAAATTTGTAGTATCCGACTTGCCTATTTTGCTAATGGCCCAGGACTATATTAACTGTCAGGTGGCCAAGGCAGAAGAACAGATCTTGAAACAGGACAAAATGGTTTTTTTTACTGAATCATCTCTGAAGTCACAACGAGAGAGATTATTCCGCACAGAAAATTTTCTGAAGGAATCTAATGTACGAAATTGTAAAACAGAATTTTTGAGCATTCTGCTGAAAGATGTCGAAAAGGATATCTTGAAAATTGACCGTCTTCTAGATGATTATCAGGAGAAGATTAACCATGTCAAAATTGATTCTGGAGATGAAGCTGAGCCTCTGGTCAACTTACGAAAAGAAAGAGACACTATTCACCAGCAGTTGGCCAATTTGGAACACATTCGCGAGAATATTAAAAATGTTATAATCCGTCCTGTTGCTAAAAAGAAGAGAAAATTTAAGAAGAAAAAACTGCAGAACGTCTTTCATGATATTTACGTTGAGGTTAGTAAGAAGTTAAACGAACAGAAGGAAACTTTGCAGAACATGTGTTTCAAAAAGGTCAAAATAGTTACTGTTCGAGAAGCAATTATTTTGTCTATTCGAGATGTCCAGACTGTTGGTGAGACGGTGGGCATTGAAGTTAAGATTGATGGTAGTGAACGAGCGACAGATATCTTTGATGTGAAACTTAAACCAGACAGTTGGAAAACTCATGAAGAAAAAGTTGCACTTATTTTAAGTAACCCAAAGCAAGAGGCTTGCAGAATACACAAAATATTCTGCAACCGGATTAGAGATCGTATTAAAGCTGCCATTGAAGAATACGTTCTATTCCGAACTGAAACATTAAAAAATGGAGCCTGTATGGAAGTGAAAATTAGTAATACAGAAATGGAACTATTAAACCAGTCTGGTCTCTCTAGCCACCATGCAAGATATCCTCTTCCATTTGACAGAGACTCTTTTCATGCCTCTTTAAGTAACAGATATTCTGATTCTATGGAACTACCTGTAATAAGAAATAGAGGTGCAGATGAAAGCTTCCATTTGGATCAGAGAATGTCAGATGTTTCAATAGACGATCACTTACACACTTTGCCTCTAAAGTCTTCCATTGACACATTCCGTTCTGATATTCATACACACATCCAAAACATTTGCAAGAATGTGCTGCCATCTGCATTTGAGCACAGTGAGATTACGTTCAGTAAACTTTGGCTCATCTATGAGAACCACCTCTACCACAACCTCATGAATGACATCATTGAGCTTTATTCAGTTGCTTATGAATCTGTCTGTAACAATCTACTTAACAACATCTCTAAATTCTCTATCAGCGAGTTTGTCAACGAGGGGTCATTCTCTCAGAGATTTTTGCTTGGGCAAGACCTATCAACTTTTTCTGCTCCTGTAGACTCTCTTGAAAACAGTGATGATGAAACTGAAGAGATTGTTAATGGTAAAATTCGGCTTTCAATGTCAATGGATGAAATGAAATGGGAGAGTGACCTAGTGAAAGACTTGTATCGTAGTGCTGATGAGGATTGTTCTAGTCTCATGGAATCCATAAAACTATCTTTTGGCACTCGTAGGAACTCTATGAAAACACAAAGCTCTTCGGATTCTGTTGAAAGTTTTCATGATGCCATGGCCCAAAACAGTATTGCTGTTGAGCCTTCTGATGTCCAAATGGAAAACATGTCTTCACAAAAAAAGGATGAATATGACTTGACAAATTTCAAACAGACTTTCTCTCCAGCTTTGATATGCCTTGATAATATGTTGGTTACCAGCAGCATAGTTGGTAAACTCCGGTGTCTAACACGGATTTTCCGATTCCTTGGAACAACTATCTCAACACTTTGTTCTTCAGAGAATTCTGACTATTTAGCTTGTTCGGATGACATTTTGACTACAACAATTTTACTGTTGGTGCTGTTGGTGGATCACCAAAAACTGAAGCAGTTCTATGTGCAGTTAATGACAATGGTTGATTTAATGGCACCATGTCTCATTGGAGGAATACATGACTGTAGCTTGACAAACTTTTACAGTGCCTTCCACTTTATCTTTAGTCATATTGTTTTGATGTCTCGCAGAAGTTGACCCTTGTAGGGTTTTATCATTAAGTATTTTTCAAATTGTTTCACTGAGTGAGGTGACACCAAAAGAATTCTTCACAAGAACTATTTTTCAATGTTGAACTTGACATATTTTCAGAAATTTGTCTTTATCGTTCCAGTTTGGCTGTTATCTCTTTGATATTTTAATTTTATTTATTTCCAATTGATTCATTCCCCACCCCAGAATTTCTAAATTAAATATTTTTTCTAATTCATATTTGTTTGTTCTTTTTCTTTCAGAAATATGTACACGTACATCTACTGAGCCTTCTCTGAGTGGGAAGGGGGACAAAAAAAACTTTAGTTAGATATCTTCTTAACAATGAGCATTAATGAGTAATGATGGTCTTTTTTTATATGGGAACATACAGTGGGGGTGTGTCATTATCTTTCATTATGCTTAAATATAAACAAATTTAAGTGCAAATGTTGCCTCCCTCCCCATGGATGTACATATGCAAGAGCTAATTTGAAGTTAATACCATCTATTTCATACCTCCTTTTCCTCCCACCCTCTCCCTCTTTATTTAGAGGGGTGACAGAATCTGGATTTACATAAATATTATTAGGTTGGTGCAAAAATAATTTCGTTTTCTCACATAGTAACATATGTTAGAAAACGAAATTATTTTTGCACCAACCTAATACTATTGGCATTATTGAAATGCATAATTTACTGCTTAACTATGGTCACCTCTATTGTTTGGTATCTGTAAACATTTAATAAATATCAATGAATATTGAGTCATTTTATCTGAATGACTCGCCTCTGCTTCATCAGCCTTTTCATGTAACATGCCATTTTACCAGAATACTCAATTGTCTTTTAGTAATAAGGTCAGTTATGCTATTGGCTGTTGGTGAGAGGGTTTCACACTACCCCTGAGATTGCAGACCAACCTAATAAAATTACTTTCAGGATGACTCCCAAATCTTGTATATGTATGTGAGTTTTTACATAGTATTTTTCATTTTGTGTACTTTGTTGCAGATCAGCTGTTCCCAACCAGTGGTTTTTTTATTTACAGAATTTGGTGCTCATCATGAGAAAAAAAAGATGGCATGATGAATCTTCTATTCAATGTAGATTCATGTTAACTTTTTATTGAACATGTTGTTTATTGATGTATCCTTCAGGTTATTTAATAATTAGTTATTTAAGTTTAAAAAAAAATATTAACATTTTTAATTGTTATTAAATTTGTGAAAGTCCTTTATAAAATAATTCCTGTAAATGTATATGTTAATATGGAAAAGAATGAAGATTTATTCAATAATATATGCATATTTGGAAAACACTTTTTTTTTTTTTTTTTTTTTTTTTTAGTTGGACAATTTTGAAAAGTGGGGGATGACATTCTGACATTATGAAAATGGGTGCATTGGGCAAAAAAGGTTGAACCACTGTAGTGTAGATGAATGAATATAGCACAGCTGTTATCAAAAGAATGACAGTTTCAGAGTATAAATGCAGTAAAATCATTTGTTATAAAACTGAAGAGTTACTAAATTAAAAAGGGCTTATTGTGTCAAATATAACATATGCAAATGTTTTTTTAATTCAAACCTTGTTTTGAACTCCATATTTTTTTTTTTTTTATGTTGATACAAAAAAAATGAAATTTTTCATATTGCAAGTTTCATTTTAATCAGCTAATATAATTAAAATCTAATGAGCTACTATCATCTCTCATTGGGGCCATTGCTTGGCATTTAGGCTCATTTAGAAAATAAAAAGCAATTCTTTTTAACAAGCTGCTCCTCCCATGATCTTATGTAGCCTTTTGCTGAACTAAGCTTCAGCATGTAAGATTGGTTTGGTCCAAGCTTAAAGACAGAATTTCACATGTTAATTTTATTTTATTTTATTTTTTTTTCCAAGGCAGATTCTATCATATGCATCTCTCTATTTTTGTACTGTATACTTTTTCTTTCATATGCATGAATGTAAAAACAGTAATTATTGCTACTGGTCTCTTTAGAGTTGAGGCCATATTTGTGGGGATGGATGTGTATGGCTAATGTTTTGGTTTTGGTTTTCCTTTGCATAACAATAATGGATACTTGTTGGTTATATATGTCACCACTTTTTACATGAATTTAACTTTTTTCACAACTACAGATGTGTAAAAATATACTGTCCCAAAGATTCATTTAACAGTCTGGAGAGGAAAAAAAAAATTTAAATACCACATCTAACTTTATAAAGCTAAAATGTTACCAATACGTTAATTAAAAGGTGGCAGCAGATAACCCACAATGTCTGTGAAGTCTTAGACAGTGGAAAATTTTATTATTAAAGATGTTTCATCAATGAAGTTTATGCTCAGTTTGGCTTACACAGTTTAAAATGAAAGACAAATGTGAGAGGAAAATGTCTTGGGATCTCTGAGGATAAGTAGGTATCATAAATCAAATTAAACCCTAGCTTATCACCACCTAATGTCCAGACTGTGTGTGATGGTTTTAAGTGCAGAAAGTAACATTGCCAACCTGAATTCAAATTCCAGTTGACTCTGATTTGTTCACTTAACACTTTGTTCTTGGAAAAGGAAAGATTATTTCTCAAGTTATAGCAGAACAAACTGAGCTCTCTTGCCTTTGGTGACAACCGATCTAAGAGAAGGGGGAAACTGAATTCAAAACTGAATGCTGCTTAGAGACTTTGTGTTAAACTGTATACTGATTCTCTGTTAGCAGTTCTGAAAAGTGGTGCTGGTTTTAAAATTTTATAAAAGTCTATAAGATTTTACTATAATAAAATCATCTGTATAGCTTGTCTAGCAGTTCAGTTCTGAATACTTTAATCTTGTCTGTCAAAATTGATGGGAGAACCTACATGTAAAGTATTTGAGGGAGACTACAAATCAAAATTGCAGAGGTAACCCACTTCTTCAATGCATAGCTGTCACCACTGATGTAACTGCATTACCCACCATATAACTGTGTCCCACATTCAGTGTTCTGTGTCTTATAAACAAGTGTGGATGAATGTCAATGCGTACAAATATTTATTTCCTACTAACACACACAAGAGAGCTGAAAAGTTCTCGGCTGACCATGAAGCCCCTACCAAAAAATAATTTTTGTTGGACTCTGATCTTTTTACCATCTCTGTATATATCTGTTAACTTGCATTTGCTGTCAAAAGAATGACTGTATTATTTAAGTAATTTTGCAATTGCATTGGTTATATTTTCTGCCTGACTAGTCATGGATTGTTATCTTTACACTTAGCACCTTTTTGTATGCAAGTATGTATACCTCCCTCCTGTTATGACTTAACAGATCAGTCAGCATGGCCAATAAGTATGTAAAATAACACTGTTTTCTATTATAGCATCGATTTATTTTTTTTTTTTTTTTTTTTTTTTTTTTTGGATCTTCTATTTATTTATTTTATATATATATATATATATATGAAGCAGCCAATCAAAAATCACTAAAACTAACTTTTTTTTTTTTTTTTTTTTTTTTTTTTTTACAAAAATGCTGCTATTTGTAAGTAGTTCTACAAAAAAAAAACTATTGTAGATCCTTTTCAAAATGTTAAGCACATGTTGTGGCTTTAAGTTCTCTGTAAATGTTTTTATTTCCCCCCCCCCTCCAAAAAAAATCCTCTTGGGTAATTTGACATTATTTAAATTTGATCCTTCTCTATCAACAGGAGACAACTCTCTGAAGATGGTTCAACATTTGATAGCCTGCTCATATTAAGATGTTAATCTTACTTGATCATTTTTAATGTTTTTCTTTTTAGTCAAATATGTAAAATACTAATGATTGATAATTTTTCTTCCTAATAAATTTCTACCAATTCTTGTTACTCTTCAGTAGTGGATGTACAAATTTAAGTCATCAAAAATTTGCTAGTTTTTATTTTATTATTTTAACACCTTTTGTGCAAGTAAAAAAAAAAAAAAAAAAAAAAAAGCCACAATTGATTTAGAGATGCTTTAGTCAACAGTTGAAAGAAAAATGATTAGTCTTTTGTTTGCCCAATACTAGCAAATAATCAGTTAACCGTTTACAAGTAGCATGTTTAGTTATTTGATATGTAGCAATTATGTATTTATATCAATTTTCATTAATTTTAGTATTATTAAATAACAAACTATATTTGTTTTATTTAAACCATGTTTATTTTATAATTGTCAGTATTTTTCTTTCCTTCTGTATCCTATTAATCTCCTGTTAAACATGAAGTCTAAGTTTACACTTCAAACTGTATATATTTCAAAAGAGAAAAATAAATTCAACTTTATAATTTGTAACATTCTGGTTTATTACTCTTTATCCTATCTTGCTTGGATAAAAAAAAAAGTTTCTGCTGACATGTTAGTGAGTTATCTTAATTACTTTGGTAGATTTATAAAAAAAAAAAAATTATTCTTGTTCAATTGATCACTAACTGAAACTTCAATTAAGTATTCAGTTATATAATTAAAAACATTTCATGTGATGTGCATATATATTATCTTTTTTTTTTTTTTTTTTTTTATGTATACATAAAAAAAATAACCTTGGTACATGCCTTTGCCATTAAGCAGTAATTAACATGACTCTCATAAACTGAAACAAATTCCTTTTGTCAGTGATTGTGACTTTGTGAGCCCTGTTCACCAAACATGCTGTGTGAACCTGACACAACACGTGCACACAGTATCAGTCTATGTAAGGTGTGTGGGAGGGGGTTAATAGTTGTAATAGAAACCTCAATCATGTGATTTACATGATTGTATCCAAAATTCTGTTGCTGTCATTAACAATATTTTAGTTGTTCAACAATCCCTGCATATTCTCATCATTCGACCATAGTTGGTATCATCAAGCCAATGCGAACAATCCTTTCTTTAGTATATGCTACAACAGGGCTACATACAGTTTTGTATTCAGAGTTACTTTTTCCTAGACTGGTTGCCACCCAAAGCTATAGAACCCAGTTCTTCCTGCTATTTACCCATAGCTAGATGGAAAAGAAGATTTATACCCTTTCCAAAGGGTATTAGCATGTAAGTGAATGTAATGGATCCAACTGGAATTAAAACTTTATTCTCCGATTCCTCAATCTTATGTCACAATCTTGACCTCTGTCACCAGGCAAGTCTGTGGTCAATCCTTACAGCCAACCTTGGAGTTGGTTGCCCCAATCTTCAATCTTACCCTGCCCATGTTGTGTTTTTAGATCAATGGGGAGGAGGGGGTGATGAAAGATGAGTCGTATACTCCACATCACTGATCCAGTAGCTTTGTCAAGATGACTTCACAAGGAATAAATTAAGAGACAGCTGTGTAACACAACAACTTTATATCAAAGGTTCATACAATGAACATTCTACTCTTAATACCCAGTGACACTGTTTAGTCACACACGGTAAACTGGTACAAGGCTGGAGTTTGATTTCTTCCACTCTGTGATTTCTTCAGGCCGACCATTCAGTTGTATTTGGTAGTCTAGAACAATAAGTCTTTCTGCAGAAGCTGTGGAGGGTTTGGAAAAGTGGATCTTGAACCAACTGGCAATGTGTTTCTCACAAACAGCACCTTGAAGCTGTCTGGTTCCTTGTCTTGCTCCTCTGTATAGACCCTCGCGCAAACCTGGTGTGAGGCATGAGGTGGTTGGGGAAACTGATTGCCTGACCAAATTTGGGGAGATACCTCCCACTGAAGAGTGGTGGTGGCAGCAGAATTTTGCATGGGTCTCTCATCACTATTGCCCAAAAGGTGCAAGCAATTCCTTAGCCTTCCTTGAAATTTGAATTGGGCCTTTACCTCTTTTTGTCTCCTGATCAAACCTGTTCCCACATGGTCTAGCCCAAATTGCTAAATTCACTTATCCAAAATTTTCATCAGCAAAGAATTATCACATTCTTGTGGGGTCGGTTGTATCTGGGATTTGTCACCTGTTGCTTCCCCTCACTAGCTCTTTCGTCAACAAGTGGCAAAAAGAAATGATTCCTTTTTGTTTTAATAAATTTTATTGTGTCTTAGGCAATCTAAAAAGAACTATAATGAAATTCCATTCCTGTTTTCTTTTGGAAGCATGTCCATCTTAAAATCCAAGTCTTACCAACTGACTGAATTTTGGTGAGGGACTTGCTGTTAGGTTTCGTGGATGGCTTTCCCATTACCCATTTTGTTCAACAAGTGGTCCACTGATGCTTTGTTTCATTCCTTTGCCAGCACTTGAGGTCATTAAAATATAATCTACTCTTCTGTGTGGGGTTGATTGGACACTTAAGAAAATACCATCACTTAATATTAATTTCACCAAAAACTGATGGCTTCTACACTAGCCTTTGTCGGCATCTCGACCTTGAGGTGGGAAGAAAAAAGATAAATATTGTTTCCTTTCATTTTCCTTGTTTTGTTATCCGTATACTTTCAGTATATCAAAAAACAGTGTTTTGTTTCTTGTTTTTCAGTTTATTTTTTTAAGAAAATAGTCAGAATAATAGTCAAAGAAATAGTCAGTCAGTTTCTCATTCACATTATAGTAGGTAGATTAGTAGTTTGAAAAATGGATTTTTTTTCTCTCCTTTTCTGAGTTATGACACACCTGATATGGGTAATAGTACTAACAGTTATAGTGTGTGTAACAACAAAAAAAAAAAAAAAAAAAAAATGAACACTGAGGTCAACACAATGGCGACAGTCTCTCATGATTGAACGCAAACTTAATCCGCTTTGAAAATGTTGAAATATTCTGCTGTTAAAATTACCCTCCTTTGTTACAATCTCCATTTTGACCCAACTTTTGCAGGAAGAAAGAATACTGCTTATAGGGCAGGTTTTCACTTTTACTGTTAGTGTAGTTATTCCTTTCATTTAAATTTTAAGTTGAACTGAAACTAATTGTTCGCTTGTTAAGTTATAACTTCGTACGGAGAAGTTGTAGAATTGTTTTCTGAAACCACCTTGAAATATTCAATTAATTGACAACGCTATACATGCAGCCCCCCACCCCGCCTTGCCTAAGAATAAGATTATTTAAAAATAAATTGTTGCAGCTGAATTCTGTACAGTTGGCTGTCTCTTCGACACTCCTTATGATCCTTATCGTTGGCTATGTTGAGTAGTGTTTTTGCTTTATTAGTAATTTCCGCCCACAGATGTATATGTTTCTCTTCGTCTATGTGAGGAAATAGTTAATGTCGTGGAGGAAATGTATTCTCCATTTTCCCAATATTACATGAATGCGGGGGCGTATAACGATTCACATTCACTTAAAAATTCCGGCCATCTCACTCCACATTTTATTTTTACTGAAGTACAGATTGTTTCCAGAAGAAAATCTGTGATCAAATTATGAGGTGGGTGTTGAAAAGTCTTCGGCTCGACCCACTTTCCGAAACCTCAGAAGTTTTGATTTCTGCGAATCCTGTCTTCAGGCCGAGAACTTTTCAAGTTTTCGTATGTTTTTGTAACTCAAACTGTAATTTCTTCGAATAAACTGCTCATTTTTTTTTTTTTTTTTTTTTTTTTTTAAATTTCAAACAAGCAACCCCTTACTCTTAAAAAAAAAAAAAAAAAAAAAAAAAGTACATTAACTTACGGGGACGGGACTGATGAAAAAGAAAAATAGTTCCATATTTTTAGAATTGGAAAAAAAAAATCTGTTAAACTTTAACTAACAGATTTTTTTTCTTTTTTCTTAAGGGATCGATATAAGACAAAAAACTGAAATGTGAAATGAAGAAAAGTTTTTCAGCTTCTGAAAACCTGTTTTGTTTTTCATCATTTCACATTTTTTGTCTTATATCGACCCCATAATTTTTCTTCTTTGTAGTCTTTGTTACGACTGGTAGAGCCAAACCAACTTACTTCACAATCCTTTTTTTTTTTTTTCTCCTCCAGTAGGATAGACGTGCAGCTCATTTTATGAACCTTGATAAGGAAATGACAATATAAATGCTAATTGGAGCATGGCCAACTAACGGAGAAATAAAAGCTTGCTCACCAGGTTTGAATGTCGATTGTAACTTTGTCGTATTCCCTAGCTTCAGCTCTTTCATCATGCATTCCAACCAGAATAAGTGATGCCCAACTCGATTGTGTGTAAGACATGGTGTTCACGAATAACTGTTCCGTATTATACTTTATAATTGTTTATCGGAACACTTCATGTCATGTTAACTGTGTAAAATGTTATCATTACGATGGGAAACGTAATTTAATCACTTAATAAAAAAAACGGACACCACAATCTGGTACATGCATAAACCCCTCCCCTCCAAAAAAAAACCACATAAACTCACTTTTTGTTTGTTTCTTAGTTTGTTTTTTTTTTTTGTTTTTTTACACAATACAATTGAAAGGGATTTTTAAATTTTATATTGTTCAGCCTGAAGCCAATTATTAACAGAACTCGACATTATTTTACACTGGATTTTTATAAGTATTGGCAAGTGTTAAAAAAATAAATACGCACATCTTCTCCGGAAGAGGTTCCTTTTATTTAGGAATTTTAGCTGTCTGCTAAAACATTTTTAAACAAAAAAAAAAAATCATGTTATATAAAGTATTAACATCCAACGTTGATTGTACTAAAAAGTCTACGTGAATGGAGAACGTAAGCCGACTGGTGTTTTTATTGGAACCTTAGAGGATGATTTGATGGGCGAATGACAATCAAATATTGTGTGTTGTATTGTGAAAGTTGATTCTGTTAAGATCATTTTCATGACGTAAACTTTACGGTAAAGCAATAATTATTTATTTCAGGAAATGTTCTCATTAGTCTTTTCTTCTTTTTTTTTTTTTTTTTCGCTACCCCGTATGTCACGCGTGAACATTTAAGTAGGAATCATTATTTTGAAGGGCTCATACGTCCATTTTGTTGAAGATTTTGTGACTTTTTGTCGCACATATAATGGACCTTATTCCGTCACGCTGGCTTCTGATGTGTTAGTCAGGGTCGTGGTTGAATTCAGTTTTTTTTTTTTTTTTTTTTTTTTTGTACTTTTAGTTTTGTTTCATAGCTTGGCTGCCCTCCCAACCTATAGCTGGCAGGAGAAATGGAATCCTTTCTCTCTGAAGGATATCAATGCGAAATGAACGCAACGGCCTGTGGCCATATATATATATATATATATATATATATATATATATATATATATATATTTTTTTTTTTAACTGATTATCACGATTACCTTACGTTGTTACTGCCCACGCTGATAACTGTTAGTGGGGGGAGGGGAGGGTTATGCACCTTTTCTGATGGCTTAAAAATTACATCAATCTTATTCTTTAAATCAATTTTTTTTTTTTTTTTTAATCGCAAAACTAAAATGATCACTTTCCCAACATTGTGTACAGTACACTGTTGGTGGCATTTTTACCATAAAGTCAGTAATTAATGACACATTCTTTAATGTTCTTAATTATTTTTCTTTCATGGCTTAAAATTTAAAATTCCCTCATTTTGAACATGAAAAAGTTTTAAATGTAGATATTTTCAAAACTTGGTTCTCTATAAGGTCACAGCAGTAGGATATTCTTGATTGAACTTGATACACCAGTATATTTATTTATTTTTTTTCTTCATTTCTTTTACTTTTCTCAACCATCCAGCGCTGCTTTTTCGGCTTTTTGCATAAGCTGGCGCTCTGATGTTAAATGCAGCAGAATTAATGTAACATATTTAATCTCATAATGCTATGTGTTTAGGTTTTTGTGATAATAGAACTGTGCCAATCACTGCAAATAGTCTTTGGTGAGAATGACTAAGTGATAGATTGTAGAGATTATCTCTTTAGCTTGAAGATTTTTGCTCCATTCATATATTGCAGACATGTCTACTCTAAAATATACCTAAAAATGTAAACCGGCAAAGAAAAAACTCTTTGTGTGTGCCTGATTTATTCCAATCAGGTTTCAAGATAAACTCTTTACTACTTATGTTAAAATTATAGCACACTCCCACCAGCCTGAACACATAAATAGCTGCCTTGAGTTTATAGCATTCCCAAAATAGGTGCTAACACCCATATTGAAGATCCCTGCCTAACACTAACTGGTGATCTGTAACTTGGTGACTTTGCTAACAACTGGTAAATTTTTAAGCTCTATATAGTCACATTTGAATGATAGAGAAAGGATAGTTTCAATTCTTTAAAAATATTTTCAAAGAATTTGATAAGATCTTTGTGTGTGATTAGAGAGCAACATAAAGTCTATGTATACATGTGCAGTGAAATCTTTGTCCTAGATTTCTTTAAAGAGTCATGAGGGACATGTGTTGCACCCCATAAGTATTAAGGGAATTCATGATGTTTTTTGCATTTGTATGCAAAATGTGAGTTGTAATATTATCTGCTCAATTCTCTTAATATATATTGCTAGGGTGTTGACTTATTTCCCACATTCCTTTTTTATTTTATATCCCTTGATTTATTGTGAGAGAATTATTTATCTTTATTCTTTAAGTCTGATGCTAATATTTGCTTATTTTTAACACATAAATGTCATTTTGTTCTTTTTGCCCATTGTTGAAGATGTGTATTGAGATTCAAAGTGTGTATATAATATATATATATATATAATGCGAAAATCTGTCTCTCCTTTTTCAATTAAAGGGACACAACTCTCTAACTTTCCAATATCACATCTTCTATACTTTACTCCTAGAGGCCATAGCTCAACATATACCCTTTATGGAATTGGTCTGACTCCATGAGCAAATTAAAAACATTCCAGGTCAGATCCAGACCCACAATCCTGAAATTTTAGATTCCCAAATTTTCATTACTGCGATTGTCTCTCTATCTCTATCTCTATCTCTATCTCTATCTACAATTTTTATTTATAACTTGGGAATAATCAAAATTATTTGTGAAATCCAGCAAGTCACCCATGGAATAAAAGTAATTGTTTTTGAAGTAAAATGGCGGCAGAAGTAAGGTAAGCTTGATGTTAATGTAACACTTAAATGCAGCAATCAATTTTGAGTTCTTTTGTTTATTGTTACCTATTGCATACGGTAGCAGTATGCCTTGCAAAAAGAAATCTCTGCCAATAGAAGACCAGATTGCAATCAAAAGAATCCAGAATGACACGTGCAAATGAAAACCCAGATCAAACAGCAGCCAGGAGAGCTTCCAATGCAAAGACTTAGGGACTCTCAAACTCCTGAACAAGCTGAAGGCCTAATCAAAAGACCTCTGTGGGAGCTACCTTAAATGCTGCTCAATAGGGTGGCTTTTAAGCATATGTATGTAGCTTCAAACCTTATAATGGGTACTTAGTATTTGAAATAGATGCCCCATTTTTTATTTAATATACACTGTTTATTATGTCTTATGTATTGCCTTAAAAAAAAAAAAAAAAAAAAAAAAAAATATAACATCCATTTCAGACAAGTATCCACTATTAAATTTTGAAGTAATAAAAATATCAGATTAAAATAAATACATTAATTCCTTAGAAAGGTGTGTTTGCATATGTTTTACACCTGTTTATGCACCATAAATTATTTTCAGATCCTTTTGATATCTGACACTTGGACATGGGCCTTGATTAATTTGTGAAAAAAGTTTTCCACTTTATTGTTTTTTTTGTTTTTTTTTGTTTGTTTTTTTTTCTAAGTAAATCTAATCTGCAAATTGTGAGACACTTGAATTTTAAGTGCTAGTTACTGGATTCTGAAAAGCTACCTTCTAATTAAATTTTGTTATATTTGATTTGGCCATTTTGGTGGAACAACTTAAAACAACTAATCCTCTGTTTCTATAATGTATGAGATTTTAGTGCATAAACTTGTTGACAAGTTTTCAGTCTGATGTTCAGAGAGACTATTTTGTATCTGCATTTCACTGAAGTCAGACTGACATTTTAAAATAGCAGAGTGACGATTATTTCTGAGTGAGTTAATCTCTCAGTACTTGTGGAAATCTTTTGTGAATATAGCACACAAATCCCACCTGATTACCTAGTTTGGGCCTTGTAATTACTTTTTTTCCACAATGCAATGTAATAATCCTTTCAAACAATAAGATTACAATATTCTCCTAACAATGAGATTTGTCTTGGTGTATGCAGTAATTTTAAAACTTCAAGATTGGTTTAAAAATTGTATGAGTGAAGTTAGAATAACATGTTAACTTGATATTAAATTCTAGCCATATTGCAAGCATAATTACCTTATCTTTTTAACTAATATTACTTATGTGAAACTGGGTCATTGATTTCTGGGGAAAATATGGTCAAAATCTTTGATTCCTCAAATATCTTTAAAATTAGTGTTGGTAATTGTAGCAAATTATTTTGTTTGAGCTATAAAAATTCTTGGTTAAGAGTTATCTGCCACTATAATTTTGTATGATGTGATGCAACCTGAATAATTAGTCATTACTCTTTGATCTTGGTCAATACAGAACTTAATACCAATTTTTTTTTTTTTTTTTTTTATAACTTAATCCTTGATCATTTACCTCTGATTGGCTGCAACTGATTAAATCTTCATGCCTTTATCATTTATCTATTAAATTAATATATAAATTTCTGAAGGCAGGCACTCTATTTTGTTTGAATACTTGTTTAATCTTTTCTCCTAGTGTGAAAACAATTAAATATTAAAACGTTTTTAAAAGTAGAATGCTGATACTCTACTAAAGATAATGAGTTTAAGACATCCTAACACATCACTCTTTCCAAATATTACTGCAAAGTTATCCATAAACTTTACATTAGTGAATACTTTTTTCTTCCTTTACATATTATTAGTGAAATTTTGTGTTTCTTGTTGATGTATGCATTGGTCCCTAACTCACTTTAAACTCAACCTTGAATTACATACTGCTCAAGTGGGTGTGCTGGATAAATACTTACTTGGTTCATCACTATTTTCATTTCTACCTTTCCCATTGTCACATGGTCTCCTTTACACTCCAGCCAGAACAGTACCAAATGCTAAATAGAGGTAGTAGTTATGGTGGGGGTGTTTTCATGTAAATGTTCATTACATCAAAAACTTTATTGCAAACCAATGTCGTAAGAGCTGAGCCAACTCTGAAACTTTCTGTTTGAAATATAAAAAATAGTGTTAATTTATGCACAATAAATGCAAAAATAATTGATATTCCAGTGTTTTCTGTATTGATGTATTGGAAGCAAATATTGGTGTCTGTCGTCTTTTTTTTTTTTTTTTCTTTTTTTTTTATTATTATTATTATTATACATTTTGCATAGCTATTATGTTAAAAGAATAATGGTCTCTTGGAATACAAGTAATATTGATAGTTACACTATCAGTTTTATTTTATTTATTTTTACAATGATCTTCACACTGTACAAAGCCCAAGAGGCACAGTTTGTGGGGAAGATAGTTGACTGTAGACAGGTTAAGAGTGTAGTGATCAGGGAAGCATCTTCTTGTGAATAAGAATGAATAAAAGTTGTTCTCTGGTATCTGTTTTTTTTTGTGGTTTTTGTGTTTTTTTTGTGGTTTTTGTTTTTGTTTTTTTTTGTGTTTTGGTTTTGTTGTTTTGTTTTTTTTTTTTTTTTGTTTTTTTTTTAAACTAGAAGCACATTCTAGAACAAATTTTTATATTTCTATCAGCAAGTGTATTTTGTTCTAAATTTTATGAAATTTTTTTTTTTTTTTTTTTTTTTTTTTCATGTATAATCTGTTTATTATAAAAACTTTTTTCTCCCTCAATATAAGTAGTAAAAAAAAATGCTTTCTGTTTTTAATATTGTATCAGCAGACAAGAATTATAACTCTGTTGTCCAAATATATGAGGGCTACCTCAGTAGTATGTGCTGTAGGCACAGATATCTATCCGAATCTTTTTTTTTTTTTTTTTTTTTTTTTTTTTTTTCAGATTAATGAAAAATAAAACTTTGAAGCTGGTGGAGACAAGTAATTCTCCTTTTGTGAAATCATTTGAGCAACATCTGTTGTTTGAACGCAGGAAGTCATGTGAATGATATGCATATGTGTCAGCTATATGTACAAAGAAAAAGATTCCTGCAGGTATCAAGACATGTCTACTGACTTTTCCTCATTAGTGTAATAGGAAAGTGCTTCATGGGAGACAGATCCTCAGGAACCAGGCAACCTGTAAGAATAGGAAGGAGTTTTAGTTTTTACTAGGCTTATTTTTGGTACAGTCGTAACTGTGGGTCTCTCAGTAAGGATTGAACTCTGTAGTAATGATCTACAATACCAGCTTGTTAACAATTACCTTATAGCAAGGTGTTCTGAATTAATATCTTTACTCTACAACTATCATATTTTATAAGTGTCAAATTATGAATTTAATTTCAGTTTGACGTCAATTGTCTATTCCCTGAGGCCCTTGTGCGCAAAGAAATAAAAAAAAAAATATACACCCACTGGTTTGGTACTTGGAATAGAATTTCAGAAGTTGTAATTAGACCATGAAAGGAAACTTTTCATTCAGTTGTTATAAAATTCTTAGTTTTTATCTATTCAACTTCCTACACTTTTGCAATTAGGTATATTCAGATTATTTATTCACTTTTGTTAGTCATATCCATGATATGACCCATTTGTCTAAGGGGGAAGTTCTACTTGCAAGATAGAACTTCATGAATAGCATTAGTGATGTCCTGATACTATGAACAGCCATGTTTTTTAAAAAAAAAAAAAAAAAAAAAAAAAAAGAGGTGATTTAATGCCTGTCTTGTGTTTCTGTCTGATGGACCAGCAGATGGTTCCTTTTGAAGTTTGGTCTTCCAAGTGGCATCTACTTTTATAGATGGGGAAGTAAAGGAATAGAATAGGGGGTTTTGGAGTTTAAATGGCAACAAAAAAGGAAATTGGGTATATCTGGTTGTTGGTCTATATTAACAGTCATGCTTGTGATCAGGGAAAGCTCTGGTGTACTCTTGGTGGTAGTCTGACTTTAACATTGCATGGTTTCTGTACCCTCCATTTGTATTGCCAGCTACCCCCATCAGGATGAGTAGATGGAAGATCAGTTGGTAATGGGAAGATCTGAGCTGTTAGACCAATATAGTTGTCCCAAGTATCATTTCCCTACCCACCCAGATGAGCAGACAAGGCTCTGAATAAAACATCTATCTATATCTATATCTATATCTATATCTATATCTATATATATATATATATATATAATATGGTAAATCGGGTTTGCATTCTTATTTCCCAATGTAGCATTTGTCTTTCCCCTTGTGAGTCGCAGTGGTCCTTTCCAAGCTTTCAGTGCACACTGACAAGATCAAGAATTGAAAATGAATGTGATTGGATGGATTGGTGGAAAACTTGGGTAAGTTTTGCATTGGATGTTTACAATGTAATTTAATATTAGTTTTAAATATAATTATCAATCTTTAGTAGATTCAGTGATTTACACCCAGAAATCTGCATCCTGTTTACAGCACTCAGTGACAACTTCAAAGTGTATTAGCTGCAGTGATATCTTTGTATATCTTTATAGAGAAATTAAATAAGTTGTATTTGACTCAGAACCTTCAATAGTTTTTAACTTACTATGGAAGCAGGGGATTAACATTTGTTACTGAAATTGTTATATATAAATAAATAAAGTGTAAAAAGTTTTTTGTGTGGCATGTCTTGCTCTTTAGTACATCATTGGACTAAACTTATGTTGGTGCTCATAACATATTTAGTATGAAATCCTAAAGGACAGGACGTGATCAATGAAAAACTTTTCCACTTTGTCATACATTTTGTTCATCCAATATTGTCCTTTTTATTTATTATATATATATATATATATATATATAATCTAATTATATACACACACACATTCTGCTGAGAATGTAAGCCTGTCTAAATGAGCCTGCATATGACTTCGTAAATTCGTTTACTGATTCTAAGACACTTGTTTGGCAGCAGAATCTCTATCAGGCAACCAGATTGTCAAAATCTAGGATCAATATTTATATAAGCAGTCCTGATAAAGGGGCTGGTGTTGTGATTCTGAATTATTCTGATTATATAAATAGTGTCATCTATTGGATGACACTAGTAAATTTTGGACATTAGGTGATACATCATTTGATGACACCATGAAATCAGAAGTTAAATTTCAAAAGGAATTGCTTGAATTTCTCGTTCCAGTTTGTGCTTGAAATACACAAATGCAATGTACTGTTGACACACAATTTCTCATGTCTTTTGACATTTGTGCTGACTATTTATATCATGGCCTCTTAAAGCCTCCATCTTTAAGTTGGAGATGGCTACTAAGTCTGTCTGCTTCAGCTTTGATAATAACATGTATCAACCAATTGATGGGGTAGTGATGGGTAGCCCTTTGGGGCCTCTTATAGCCAATATTTTTGCAGGGTTTCATGAGAAGCCATTGTTTGATAATGTCCCTAAACCCTAGTGATATTTCCATTATGTTGATGACACTTTTACTTCTTTTGCATCACATAACTAGGCAGATAGTAGTTTTTTTTTTTTTTTTTTTTTTTTTTTTTTTTTTTTTTTTTTAAACATCTAAATGCTCTCCACCCCTTTTTTACAATTTATGGTGGAGAGTAATAATGTTACCTTTCCTGGAGGTGCTGGTTTCCTAGTCACCAGTGTGTATATAAGAAGCCCACTTTTACTAGGCTGTATCTCGGTTGGGACTCGTTTGCTCCTATGTCGGGGAAAATTAACCTTTTTGAAACACTTACTCCTCATGCACTGATATGCAAACTTGATGCTGAACTTCGGGAAATTACCAATATCTTTTTCACCAACGGCTATCCAGATGGTGTCATTAAAACAAACATTAGACTTAAATTTACTAAGTTTAATGAAATTAAAACATTTGATCCATCTGTCTTGTCTACATGAGATTACCTTGGATTGACCCTTATAATCAATCATGCACTGATAAGATCTCTTCAACTGTTATACACTGCTTCAATTCTGTAGTAATACGGAACATATTTTCTACTAAGAGTGATTTCCCATCTGTCCATAAGGATATCGTGCCCACTAATCATCAAAGTTCTGTTATTTATCATTTTAAGTGTCAGTGTGAGGCCAATTATGTGGGTAAGACTATCCAATGTCTGATGGTATGGATTGCACAGCACATGCCTGGCTTTATATGTAGACATGCTCCATTAGCATCTGTGCACTCACGGGTGCATGAGTCTGCCATTGGGAAGCATTTATTGAGTTTTGTCACTTGTGAGTCCAATTATTCAGCAGAGTTCTTCTCTGTGCTGCTAAGGGCTTGGATGAAACACTGTTATAACATCTTGGAGGGAGTTATCAACACATCTTGTCGGGCTCTATGTAGGTGGAGGAAGCTGAAACATAAACTGGCTCTCTTTGGTGAGTCTTTGTCTTGTTCTGGTCAACTTTAATTTTTTTTTTTTTTTACCCCCTCCACCAAGTTTTCCTACTTCTAGACCAGTTGCCACCCAAAGCTATAGAACCCAGTTTGTTCTGCTATTTACCCATAGCTGGAGAGAAGAGATGCATTGCTATCTTTCCCAAGGGTAGCATGTAAGAATGTAACAAACTCTACTAGAGTTTGAACATGGCTCTCCAATTCCTCAGTCTGAGCCGCAATCCATTACTCCACATGTGTATGTGAATGAATGAAGTCAGACTATTATTTAATATATTTTCTGTTTATTATTTTATATAGATATACTTTAAGTAAATTCTCTTTTTTCTTTTCTTTTATTTTTCTTTTAATTAAACAATATTAATTACATTTACCAGCCTGAATGTTCAAGAAATTTTGTAGAAAATATATGTCAGAAGTACATATTATCTATGAAATTTCTTGAACATTCAGGCAGGTAAATGTAATGAAAAACTGTTTAATTAAAAAACAGACCATTTATTTAAATGAATTATATCTATAAAAATATTGTATAAACATATATATATATATATATATATATATAAATGATAAAAGCACTGCAATAATTTGACGATATAAAGAATACAGAAAAAAGGGAGACGAGGAGGCAGAATTATTTACAGAATGTCTGAAATATATATTTTTGTGATTGAAGTGAAAAATAAAACATACTGCCCAGCACAGGAAGTAAGGTCACAACCTTCAGTCAACTTGTTACATTTTATCTTTTAATGGCGATGTCACCTTTGTTGACTGGAATAATATCACATTGGAGCTCTTTAAATGCTAATGATTTTTCCCTCTAGTCAATTTTTTTCTGTTGCCTGAATAACTGTCACTCGGCTTTAACTCCACTCAAGATTTTTGACAGTTGCTTGAGAAAGTTGAGTTGAATAGAAGACTCTTGTAAGTCAAAATAAGCAGAGATAATAAAACCAAAGACTATTACTTAAGACTACACTTCTGTATTATAAACATGGAGAGAATGGGTGCTAATATAAATGGAGAATATATGTACCATCTATGATTTGATGGCAACATCTTGCTATCAGAATCAGATGACTTATGAGAAATGTTAAGCAGAATATAGAAAGTCTTGAAGTAAGCTTAAAAATGAATATAAATTAAGCCAAAAATAATGTTAAATTGTAATCTTCTGAAAAAAAGATAATACAAATGTTCAAGAATACATCTTAGGACAGATAATGAAAAGCATCTTGCCAATATACTTAACACAAACTTTGATGTACAGGTACAAAGTCACTTGAAAGCAAACTTAAAAATATGCAATGACTAACAGGAAGAGTAAGGCTATATTTAACTATGACACAGACATCAAAATGGATTACAGAACAGGCTATAATAAAAGATATGAGATTAAACAATAAATATAGTACAAGAAGAGTAACAGATGGTGTAAAGGTTGGTTTATTGATGGCCAAAGGATAGCAAATGAAGTAGGAAAAGATCAGATTGAAGATGGAGAGATAAAATAGAGAACATCATAGGAATTGAAAGGCCTTTTTTCAGCAGTGTACTCACAATGGACACTGATGATAATATTAAATGTATAACATTAGATCAAAACAGCTGATATTCCCTAGTGAATAAAATACATTGACAAGGAAGAAAACTGTTGAAAAATCTTGTGTAAACTAATTTTGTCATGACTTACTGAGATATATAATAAGAACAAGCTGTCTAGGGAAATTAAAACCCAAACCACTCATAAATTGAAATAGATTTTCCTTAACCTTAACAACTCTTCAATATTGTCTGCGCTTATAAATTATGTAAATTTCTTTGAAAGTTTATTACTAACATTGCTTGACAATGGAACAAGACTATAGATTTTAAGTTTAATTTTTATAATTAAATTTATAAATTTAGTTTCAGTTTTGTAACATGGAAATATTCTGTGTTGTGATGAATCATATTTTTAAAAAGAAATATATATATATATATGGGAGAATATGATATGTAATTTTTATTTTTTATATATCAGGATAATGTTGGGCAAATGAATGACAGTGTGAAAAATTCTGTATAATGTTTGGTCCTCTAGAATATGCTACACAATATTTTTTCCACTTTCATTCACTTACCTAAAATATCTACACAGATACACACATGAGACCACTTCAGGCATGGAGCAGTGTTGATTTCTAATGTCCACACTGTCTATATATACAAATACTATATCTCAAACATTGTTCACTTTCCACCATATATACACCAAATTTTAAGCAGCAGTGTGTGTAATATATATATATATATATATATACACACACACTAGTAAGAGGAGATATTTACTTACCCTAGTCTGGCATAATGACAAAATTCTGAATCAATCTCATTACATAGTTGTAATGTTCTGCTTGACATCCTCTATAATTATTATTGCACATCAAGACAATAACTAATAAAATGATTAAATAATGAACTACAATACTTCATAATTGGTGCATCCAGTGTTGGTTGGTCTAGAACTGTCTTTTTTAGTAAAGTTCATTATCTCACCAAATAACCAGACACTGGTAGGTTCATCTTGCGTGTTTTTTTTTTTTTTTTTTTTTTTTTTTTAAGCATGCGGCAAATCCCAAATGTGAAAAATATTTAAAAGGGCGACTTTTGATTACAGTATCACAAAAAAAAAAAAAATAATAATCAAAGGATTGTTTATATAAGTATGAAAGTGAAATGTTGACTTTTATCCTCTATAGAGAATAGAAAGGACATGGGAAGCAAGAAAATAAAAATTATAAAAACTGATTCTGTATACTTTTTGATTAAACTAATTTTAATTACTAATAATCTGTTTCTTGATTTATATTGCATTTCAATAGTAAAAGCATTTACACTACAAATATAGTAACACTTTTCTCAGTAATGCTTGTCTTGATTCATGACCACTAAAAATACCTTCCTATTTGTACTAATAACCATATTCTCTCAGTAATGATTGCCTCTTTCTAGTTATGAAAGATGAAAAAGCAGTTAGAAAATATAATCCATAAATATATAACTCCTACAGAGTAAAAATCACTTAAGATTCATCATGTGCTACAAAAAATTTCAGCCTTGTGATTATTAACAACACTTTTGTTCAAAAAAGCTACTTTGCAAAAGCTCAATATCATTAACCAATTCTCTTAACTTTTTAAGACTGTGTTGAAAACAAAAAAATAAAAATAACAACAACATATTGATTATACTACATTTTTTGAGAAGATTGACCTGTCATATCTGTGAGCAAAGTACCATATCTAAACATATAGCATAATTCCACAGTGTCTATTTTAATTTCCCTCAGATCTTGATTCACAATAGTCTGTAAAAAGAAAATGATTATAAATCTTGGAGGTAATTTACATTCAAAGAAAGTAGACCAATATCAATAAGATTAAATTAAAGAATTTAACTCTATCTCTCTCCCATATATATATATATATATATATATATATATATATAAAGCTCACAAGAAATTAGTAGGAATGGATGGGTTTAATTAGACATTTTCTTCATAAAACCTATAACATACTGATTCTCCATCATTAGTTGTTAAACCATACAGATGTATCATTTTTCTTCTCTGCATTGTTGCACCATAACTGCTGCTTCTCCTCACTTCTCTTTCAGATATTTCTATATCCAGTCCTTTATATTTTGACAATTATATGATGTGAATAACTATTGTATTACAATTGCTTTGTAGTAAACTAAACTACCTCTATGTAAATTTCTTTGGTGATTATTCAAAATTTCTTTATTTTAAGCCAAAAACTTTCAGTACAGGAATCCCTTGATTAGTGCAGCTAATGTGTATATCAGTAACTATGAAAAAATTAATTTTCAATTACTATGGTTAAACTGAACAATGTTTTACCAAACTAATCTAGTATTATGTATCAAATTTTGGTATATAAAAATTGAAGCCAAGAAAATGATTATAAATCTTGGAGGTCTTTTACATTCAAAGTAGACCAGTATCAATAAAATTTGTTTCAATCTTGCTGTTTGTGTTAAAATGCCTTTAAAATGTAAGGTCATTTTTGCTGCATGATACTGAAATTTATTTCAGTCTTAGCACCTAAACTCGTGTTAATTTCAAACTTTGGACATTTAACAATATAAACACTAGATTGGTTATTTCTGGCTTTTCTACAAAAACAATGATGGTTAAAAGTAGTCTGGACATATAATTTTAGCAAATTCATTTTCAGTTTTCCATCTGGCATCAAACAACATATTCAGTACCAGGAAAAACTTAAACATTCTCTGTCCATTCCATTTAACAGAACATACATACATATATATAACAAACACACACTCACACATGAAAGAGCAATGGAAAGTTTTCAGTCTAACCCATTTTCCAAAATTGGATCAAATGGAAAAATAGCAGAATTTAGGTGTGTGGGGAGCTTCTTGTTCAAGCTAAGAACTTTTCAGTAGCTCTCCCTCCAATAATATATAGGTTTTGTGGGTCTTATTAAAATGTACCAAGCATGCATGTTACTTAAAGTTTGACGGTAGTAAACAGATCACTCTCAGAATAGGACTGCTGATCAGTTTGTTACTGTAAAACATTTAGTAATGTGTGTACTTGGTACATTATAAGATCATAAAAAATATAAATACTCCCTGTATGTGGCTCTAAATTACATTGAGCACTTTATTAAAAAAAAAAAAAAATCAATGTTAACCTGTTTGATTCAATTCTATTTAAGTTGAATGTTGATCATTATATGTGTGTATGTATAGTATACACAGTACATTTGCTCCCAACTTTTGATTGAACTTCCTCGTTTGATTGAAATATTCTTTTCTTAGATTTGGAATCCTTCTCCCCTGGCAATCAAATACCTCATTTTTACTACACTAAAAAAACTAAAAACAGTTAAGCATTTGTCCTATGTAATAATATAGTGTAAATATCAGTTGTTGCTTCATTTGTTATCAGTAAATCATTGCATTTGTATAATTAACAAAGAGAAATTTAAATTCTCAATGGCCTTAATGTGGATTATCTTCACAGTTACAACAGTAATCAATTAAAAATAAGTTTAGCAACTTCAGTATGAATTGATAGTACCAGTCAAAATTCCCAAGACTTATTGGTGAACTTATATATTCTAACCTATGGCTAATTACAAAAACCTAAATTTTGTTTACAAAAGTACTTGACTAAAACCTTGGTTACTGAAAACTCTGAACTATTTAGTTTACAGAAAAAGTAAATAACACTTGAAATCATTTTAAGAAAAGCAAGTTTTCAGTTGCTATGTTTTAATATGGAATTGGGCATTTAAGTTTATAAAGAACAATGTTAGGCAATTGAATGTTAAAGTGGCAAAAATTCTGTGTAACATGTTTATTCCTCTAGAAGGACTTTATCAGACAAAAGTAATTTTTTTTTGTTTTTTGTTTTTCTTGGACATATATGTGCGTGTTGAAGCAACACTAATTTGTGGGCCAAAAAATTGGAGCTTTATGACTCCTAGTGGATTATTCAATCTTAAACAGTAAATAAATACAGGAAATTCCTTTTATTTTTATCATGCATGACTGATATATCTCTGATTCATTTTTTTTTTTTTTTTTTTTTTTTTTTTTTATCTGAAAATACTAATCTTAAATAAGATAAATATTTACATAATTGTTCACACAGTGACTAATTCTAAAATCACTGGTTAGACTGCTTCTAAAACCAGAGCCTAATAATGAAATTAACATTATTTCCAGAAATAAGTGACTGAAAAATTTATAAAAATGAACCTGTTGGTTTCAGTTTGAATTTACAAGAGTGGATCAATAATAAAGATACAGGTCTTATGAAGGTGTTCACATTGAGCTTATTGATAGTGATTAACAACTGAAAATGTAAAGTGTATTTACAAATGCTATATTATATAACATTTGTAAAATTTGTTAACTTTATGTATGTCTGTGCATAAATACCCTTAAGAAAGGTATGGATCCATTTTCTCCCCTCTTGCTATGAGTTAAATAATAGGACTTGTATCTGTAAAAAATCATTCTTTCTTTTTTTTTTTTTTTTTTTTTTTTTTTTTTTTTTTTTTTTTTTAAATGTTAAAACAATATTCACTCAAAAAAAATTTTTCTTACAAGCCAAAATGCTTTTGCTTTAACCCACAAAGCATTGATAAGTCATAAAAAACAGACAAGGAAATAGATGCTGAAAAATATTTGTAAAATGAATGTTTTTTTTTATCTGAAAATACTACTCTTCATCATTAGGCTTACTGATGTACTTACAAAGAGTTTAAAAAACTAAGTCATCTATATAAATTATTAAAGTTCAGTTAAATAACAATTTTTGGAAATTTTTCTCTCCACTTCTCCCTGATTGGCAGGTTACAATGCTTAGAATATTGCTGCTATATATGGTTCAGAACTTCTGCTTTATATCTATAGATCCTTGATAAAATCCAAAAAAGAATCAAGAATATTATTGGTCCTGATCTGGCAGTTCGGTTTCAGCCGCTTTCCCACCACCATAAAGTTGCCTTCCTGTGACTTCTATAAATACTTTCATGGTAATTGTTTGGAGGAACTCTTTGCAATGGTACCTAGACTTTATGAATTTAAACACAGTACTAGACTGGTGATGAGGTCTTGTCAGTTTCTTTTCTCACACTTCTTGCTTGTGGAACTTTTTTCCGGCTCCATGCTTTCCAGTTAATTTTAATCTCCAAAAATTTAAACACAATATCAGTTGCTATCTATCGTCCTCCTGATTACTCTTCCTTTGTTCCCACTCCTTAGTTTTTTTTTGTTTTTTTTTTTTCTAATTCTTTCACATCCAATAACCCTTTGTGTCTCACTAGCTTTACTTGGGGTGAACTTGCTTAAAAAAAAAACTGGTTTTATTTATTCATATTTTAATTTTATATTCCTTTCATGTGACTTGATTTACCTTTTTTATTTCATGTATATTTGAGCTTTTAGTATAAAATAAAAAAAAAAATTAAAGATTTTTGTCTTTTTATTATTTAATTGCTTACTTTTTTACCTTGAAAACAGTTTTGTTTGCTTGCTTGCTACACTGATAATATCAAATCTCATTTACACTTTTAAACATGGTTCCATTGGTTTCACTGATACACAAAAAATGAGTGTCAGTAAGATGAAGTTTGTCTATTATTCTCAATCTATGAAGTCCAAAATATAGTTATTTTCATGTAGGAGTTGATTTTGTAATATGGACCAACCATTAATTTTTCAATACTATTTCTTTTATTAGGTTGGTGCAAAAATAATGTCGGTTTTTGACGTATTTTTAACGTCAAAAACCGACACTATTTTTGCACCAACCTAATAGCTTAATTTTTTTAAATTGTTGTTTTTTTTTGTTTTTTTTTTTTTTATTGCTATTCAGACTGTGAGCAATGATAAGACAGAGCACATCATAAGTAAAGAGCACATTGCTTTACACTTAAAATTGCTAGATATAACTGTAAGAAGTTTCTCTTTTTGCTTTTCAGTCATATTTGATTTTCAAAAATTTAAATGCAATGTCATTTGTTTTCTTCTGTCTTCTTAATTCCTGTTCTTTTATTTTTCTCTCTCCTTAATGTTTTCTTTTTCTAATTCTTTCACACACAGTAACTCCTTGCATTTTAGTGACTTTATTGCTTGGTTGGGGTGAAATGATTAAACAAAAAAAACACCAAAAATTTGGTATATCACTCAGACATTTAAGTTCTTTTCTACTAAACATTTTGTTTTTCAGTAGATATTAGATAGATACATATGTTTCAATACTCAGCTAAGTGGTATGAATTTGCATAGCTTTGCTGTTTGAATTGTCATCCTAGAAAAGGATTTAGTAATAAAGAACACTGAAGTTTGGTAGAGTTCCTCAAAACAAAATTTTCAAAAATTTGTTTGATTGATTTGTTTTCTATGGTTTACCAAAATTTTGCAGGTTATTTAAAGCCAGAAGATATTTTTAGATTGTAATGGTTTAGTATTACAAGTCTTACTAATTAGCCCATAGCTGGGGGAGAAGAGGTTGATTCATACCTTTACCAAGGGTATTTGTGCATAAATGAATATAATGATGCAACAGTAATTAGAACCCGGATCTCTGATTAACAATTCCAAGCCATTATCCATTACACCACGCACACATCCAAGTGATCATCCATCTAAGTACTGACTAGGCTTGACATTACTTAACTCTGGTGATTGTATGGAAACTGGGGTTTCAACATGTAGCCATAAGCCTTTGTACTTAAGAGGACGTTGTTTTTAACCTAAACCAATTTATAAAACTGAATTCAGGAACTAATTTTGGATACAGAATTTATTTTAGAAAAAAAAACAAAAGTATATTTATTCGTTATATTAAAATTTTCATAAGACTCGTTTACTTTCTCTGCAACTGGATGTTCATTATTACTGAGAACCCTTACAGTATTAAATATCATCTTTTGTTTCCAAGCATCTCTCTCCACTGAAATGTGTGTAATTTGTGAAGTAGGTGTTTTATTAAAAATGATTCTAATCTGATTACATACATTTTTATTCAAATATCTAGACAATGATTTTAAAACTAACATTGATTTAAATACGGATTCTAAGCTCATGCCTAATGCTAGTAAAATTTAACATTTATCTAAAAGAAATGTAAAACTTAATTGTATAAGAGATGTGAAGATATTTTTATCATTGTAAGTTTCAAATGAAAATTAATATGACAATTATTTCATTGTTTCTTTTTACATTGAAAACTATGTAGCTAATAGCTTCTTTGTATATACACAGAAGTAATGTGATTTTTTTTTTTTTTTTAATTAGACACATTAAGTAATCAAGATAATAATGCTGTCCTACACATAAATTAGTCTTTAAAATTACGCAATAGATATTATTTCTTTATGTATCGTATAGATAATACTGAATGGGATGTGCAGGTAATGTAATGGTTATTAGCATGAAAATTGGAATCAGTGAGTAAAGTTAAAATTTCAATCTAGTCTATTTCATTCACTTTCATACTAATACCATTAGAAAAAAGTATGACTATATCTCTTCCTCACCTTTGGGTTAAATAACAGATTTGATTCTCTAGCTTTGGGTAGCAGACAGCCTAGGAGACTGGAGAAAGCAGTAGGAAACCATTCCACTATTTTTATCTCAGAACCATGGCAATTCAGAGATAATAAAGGAATGTATGAAGAGTCACAATCACCTAGACATGAATTTAATTCTAATTCAATGGCACAAAATAAGAACACTGATCCAACAAATGAAAGGCTACCCTTCATTTTTTTTTTTTTTTTTTTTTTTTTTATACACCCATGCATTAATAATTTGTTAAACACCTGTCTGAGTCACATTTTTCACATTTATTTTCTTTGTAAGTGGAAACAATTCTCTATGACTAAGAAATGATTATATTAAAATAGATTTTTAATTCTTACAACATACAAAACAGTAGATAAAATATGGTGAATCAAATTTTTCATTTATAGAACTAAATTTTAAGTGCTTTAGTTATTTTCTATCAGTTATCTCTGGATGACAAATTATATTTTGTATCAGAATATACAGAAAATACAATCAAATTCTGATCTTCAATCCTACTTTTAATACTGACTTCTATTGTTAATTTATTGCATCTAAACATTATAAGGCTTTTTTCATTAGTCCCCATTGAGCTAACATCTATAATTTTAAAATATAGAAACATAAAATGGAGTAAAAAAAGGTACATTATCTTGCCAACTAGAAATCAATATATAGTGTTAGTTTGGTAAAATCTTAGTAATTTGATCTTGAAGAATCAAAATGTTTTAAGATTTTTCCTTGACTTGTTAATCTTATATATTTTTTAGTTGGGTTCCAGATCAGTCAGTTGTCAAATATTTGCAGCTTTGCCCTAAAAAGCTAAAGCCAGTAAAGTTCAAAATTAAAAAAAATAAGTGATATAGACATACTTGTCCCTATAACATCAAAAATGTAATAACCAGTGGGAATTGATATGTGGTTTATATTGTTAGTTCTCCAACCTCAGAGTTATTTAATAGGAACAAATGAAAATGACTCTTAGTTACTTGTATGATCCTTTTTGTTAAAAAATCATTGGAGGAAGGATAAAATGTTTAAATTTGCCATAAGGCTATTCATTTTTTTCCCCTGTTGATTTTTTCCAGTTTCTGGCATCATTGAATATTAGATATATATTAATTTTCAAGAAAAACATTACTTATTTTACCAAATACTACTGGCAGTATGGGTGTTTATGATAATAATAGAAATGTGGTTATAAAATTTTATGAAATATTACAGAATTTAAATTTTTAAAAAATCAGTTGTGGAGTTCTCATGGTTAAGATTGGAAATGATTTCTACTATTTTCTGTTGTGTTACTGCAGTGTTAAAACTCATTTTTCCTGAGATGTAAAAGTTCAGTTGTTACTCAGGCAAAATATTGTGTGATCAGGTAGTTTGATATTCCTTCATTATTTTTTTTTTTTTTCTGACTAAGTATAACTTGAAAACATAAGAATTGATTTCTCTTCAGATTCATTTATTTGTGATTAATCTTTTTCGAGGTAGATTTTCTCTTATTTTGAACTTCATCAAAAGCAAATTTTGGGTTACTCTATCAAATGTGGCTCAATTTAATTGATTTTGCATAACATACAAAAGCAGTCCAGAAGATAATTACCCATCTTTTCCTGTGTTCTCTACAGATTGTCATTTTTTTTTTATTCATTTCACCCCAAGCAAGGCAATAAAACCACTATGATGCAAAGGGTTACTGAGTGTTAGAGAATATAAGAAAAAACTATTAAAGAGAGAGAACAATTAAAAAAAAAAAAAAATGGAATTAAGACAGAAGATAACAATTGACACTATTTAAAATTTTTGAAGATCAAACTTGACTGGGAAGCAAGAAGCTGGAAGAGAGTTCCATGAGCAAGAAGTGCAAGAAAAGAAATTGTTTACCATGGAGGAAAACTCATCAGAACATTTACCATGAAAGTATATATAGAAAAGGCACAGTGAAGCTACATTACAGTGATGGGAAAGTGACTGAAGCTGAGATACCAGGTCAGGATCAATAACATTTCAGATTCTTATATGGATTTTGTGAAGACTCTTTAAATGAGTACCAAACCATATGTAGCAGCAATATTCAAAGCATGAGAATATGGTAGACTTATCAATATGTATTAACTTCTAAAAGAGAATTTAGCAGTTGCAATACAATCTTTTTCTTATGTCTGATTGCATAAAAAAGACTTTAAATGAAATAAAGGACAACGAAAATTAAATGAATGTTTGGCAGATATTTTTTATCCTGTCTACTTATATTATCCTATAAGCTCTGCTTTATTAAGAAAAAGGGGATTAGGGAGTGTTTAATAGTTTCTTAAATTCCTTGTATTCTTTATAAGAAATGTTGCTTTGGGTTGTCATTACCCAGAAAATACTATTCATCAACAAAGTTTCTATGGGTAAAATCAGCATTTGATTAATTTATTATACCAATTGGTAATCAAACTGGATGAGTGGTCAAATGGAATTTTATTTTTTTTAAACCCCCATTGCTCAGCATTTTTTCTTTTTTTTTTTTTTTTTTTTTTTTTTTTTTTTTTTTTTTTTAAATAGTTACAGCATAGGCACCTGATATAGAGTAATGGTTAGCAAACCAATCTTCTAAAACTATTTATAACTATTGTGAGGTTGATCCTCAAAAGATATCTTGCATTTGCAGCCTTGTGCTAGACTAGATACTGAAGCTATCATAGTGATGTATCTTTTGGAGGTCTCTCTTTGAGCCTAGGTAAAATCTAAATCTTCTACACAGGTTTGTCTGTCTTTGAAGATTGGAGCAATTAAATCCCTTCATTATCTTACATTTGGCCTTGTGTTATATTATGCTTAGGTTAGTAAGTATGAATATTCACATCCTCACTATGGAGTAGTCATTTGCAAGCCAATGTAATGAAATGCAGATTGTGAAACACCTTATCCATCATCAATTAAACTACTTTTGATTCTTAAATTCTTAGACTACCAATATAATAAACTGCTTCATCTTCATATCTTTGTGTAGGCTGTTGATTGTTATATATATAATAAGACTGTCAAAATACAACTTGTACATCTTTAATTTTTGGTCATTTGGTGTATTCTTGCTTTATTCAGAATTTTGGTTAGGGAATGAAAGGTTAAGTGAAAGATGATGTTTCTTCTTTTGGTCAAGTTATCTGATCATCATATAGCCCTGCAGTAACTGTTGACTAGTCAAATTTTCAATCTCTCATTTACCAAATCTTAATGGATAAATTTCCTCTGTTTATATGTATAAAGCATAAGAAACCATTATACATAAATTTACATGTCCAGATTACACCATGTTTTCATTGGACCCTGACCCAATATTGATATACTGCACTGATGTGTACCTAATCTGATCAAGCCCTGTTGTTGAATATATTACATAGTTCTCTTAAAACATTATTACTGTAGCTAATATTTGTAAATGCTAATAAATTGGAACCTGTATGAATGCCAGTGTTCTTGTACATAGAAAATTGAAGGATATTATATTTGTTTACTTAGGGCTGCT